>JABWTJ010000085.1:1339863-2074247 GCA_016801875.1 Solanum sitiens | reverse complement strand
AGCATAGAGACAAGTTCATAATAATTCAAGTCTCCATAAACCATGTAGTCATTGTGGGTAAAAAGGGTCATCCTTTTGAGATGACACCTTAATGCTTTTTAGCATAGACTAGTGGATCCAGTCAGTTGAGGTGTTCTATATCCCGACAAGTTAGACGTTGTATCATCACATTAGCTCACAGTGATGGTCGTTCATTATAGAATCTCCCACATAATTATTTTACTTTATTTTAAGAGTAACTTGAGTTGTTATTACTATTTAAATGCTTTATAGAAACTGCACATTTACTGTTGTTTTATCTTGCATTTGAATTAAGTACCCTTGAGTTGAGTAAATCTAAGGTAAGTGTTCTTTTCAGATTTATTTCATGCTTGTGTCGTGTTTAGTTTTCCCCTCACATGCTTGTAAATTCAATGTACTGATGACTTTTGGCCTTCATCGTTTTATAATACAGATATAGGTAATCAGGATCATCATCCAGCGCCTCGTTGATCCATTCAATCATTTAGAGTTTGTTGGTGAGCCTCCTTGCTTCCGGAGGATCCACTTTTATTGTTTTTTTCAGTATTTTAGTTCATTAGGATATCGTGGGTCTTTTTCAGACATCCATCTCAGTTATAAGAGGCTTCATAGACGGTTAGTAGTTCATTTAATTGTCATTATCTTGTTATTGGATTATGTTGAATTTTGAGTTGCCACTTTGGCTAAGTCGAATCTTATTTAATACATTTTAAGTAATCCACTTCAAACGACCATACCTCCTAGCTCAGGAAGATTTAGGTGTGCTGCAAGATACCGTAGGGAATATCTTTGAATTATATTTCCAACTCCGCTGATTTTTCTCAATTTCGAGTTCGTATGAGGGAGATATGCCCATTGGAAGTCAGACTGTCTAGATAAGGAAAGTCAAAATCAGATTTTAAAAGGGTATTATGGTCTTTTCACTACAAATGATTTAATTTCATTTTTAGTGATTCAATTAGGGTCTAAACTGTTTGATTCAGTTTGTGCATCATAAAATAAACTTGGAGTTTTGAGAGAAAAGAAAAAAAGAGGAGAAGAAGCTAGGAAATCGTCGCATTCATGGAGAATTGCTTGTGGATTTCGCCAATGGTTAATCCCTACAAGGTATGTCAGATCGCATAGTGTTGTTTCATTCACCAACACTACAATCATGATTTATTTCATCGAATTTATGTTCTTGAAAGTATAGAAATTGGGTTCTTGATGGACTTTGTTGAAGTTTCTATTGATTCTTGATTGTTGAAGTTGTAGAGAAGTTCTTGATCTAAGTTCATGAAATTAGATGTTGCTTTGAGTAGATTCTTTCATATTTTGGTTACGGAGAAAGGTCATATTTACCCCTGTACTCTTAGAAAAAGATCGTATTCGCCCTTCGTCATAATTGTTTGATAAATTTACCTTTATCATCCGACTTTAAGGCCATATTTACCCTTCATCCGTTAAATCTCCATGTTTTCACATAAAATTATTTATGTTGGGCCTATGTGGATTTTATTTTTATATAATTAAATCTAAATATTATTAAAATCATTTAACTTGCTCTATACATTAAACCCAATCCACTAATCAAAATAAAGCCCAACTTGATTTTTCTGTAAATTTCTTTATGGGCATCTCTATTGAAACAAATGTAAAAAACTATATAGAATCTCCTCTTTCACATTAGACAACACTCAACTTTAGAACTAATACAAATTTTAGCATTCAATTTGATATTTTTGTTAAGTAAATAAAAGCCAACTTTTATCGCTAATCTTGACGATAAAATTGATTAATCTGCATTTTATTAAAAAAATAAGTAGAATTTCACAAACATTTTACATGTGCTCTGTCTTCTCGATTATTTCATAGGTGAAAAATGTGAAGTGAGGTTCAACAATGGAGATGAGTGATTTAAGTTGGTTTTTGGTAGCTATCAATGGTGAAAGTTTCGATTGTTCGGTATGGTATTTCAATTTTTCTATTACAATTACATAAACCCATCTGTCCCATATAAATATAAAGCCCAAACGCACAATAGTTAAAGACTTGTTCCTGTGTTCATTAGTGGATGGGGTTTAATTCAATGCGGGTGGGTTTAAATGATAATAATGTTTTGATTTAATCAGATAAAAATAAAATCCACACAGGCACAACATAAAAAATATTAAGTAAAAATATGGAGATTTAATGGACGGAGGGTAAATATGACTTTAAAGTTGGATGGCAAGGGAAAATATATCAAAAAAGTATGATGAAGGTCAAACCTGACCCTTTTCTAAGAATACAAGGGCATTTATGACCCTTTTCCGTTTTGGTTATGTTGTTGAATCTAAGTGTTTGGGAAAATAGCAAATTGAATCCATAGGGTTTAGAGTTGAAAAACGACCAAGAGAATTCACCAACATAAGGCTCTAAAAGTTGTCCTCTGGATGCCGCACCAACCTGTACGCCCCAAGCCATGCTCTGTAGTCAGGTCCTAGCGCCCTCTGCCACTCAGAGCACTAGGTTTGTCACGCCTTCAACTTTCACCTACTTCTTTCCGTTTAAGTTCCCCTGCAACGTACTAAGTTTTCTAATCGATTTTTACACAATAAGGTATGTCTAAATAACATGAAATCATCCATAACATGAGACATGAGTCTTATATCCATAATTCAATTCAAGGAAATTAAAGAGTCAAGTCAATAGAAGTTCATAGAGTTTTGCAAAATTCTTTCACATACGTTTTAAATTTGCTTTAAGACTTGAGTTTTGAGTTGAGTAAAGAGTACAGAGTGAAGTAAATTTCATTAAAGGATATATGGGATCTAAGTTATCCCAAAGAGAAAATGTTTTAAGATAAGAGGAAACACTAATTCCCAAATGAGTTCTCATGAGTAGTTTTGAGTTCCATCTCTTTTAAGAGATAAGATTTTTGAGTAATTACCTCAAATCAAAGAAAGAGTTTTATTTTAAAGCACATGAGCTCAGTCTATTTTAGGAGTAGTATTGAGAACCAATATGGAGACGAGTTCATAATAACTCAAGTCTCCATTAACCATGTAGCCATCATGAGTAGAAAGTGTCATACTTTTTAGATGACACTTAGTATTTTTTAGCATAGCCTAGTGGATCCACTTAGTTGAGGCGTTCTATATCCTGACAAGTTATATGATAGTTCTGGCAGCATGGGTGAGAGGTTGCATAATAACACTAGCTCATAGTGATGGTTGTCAGTAAGTGAAACTCCCACAGAATTATATTACTTTAATTTATGAGTAAATTGAGTTGTTATTACTGTTTAAATGTTTTATATAAACTGCACCTTATTGTTGTTTTATCTTGCATTTGAGTTAAGTATCCATGAGTTGAGTAAAACTTAGGTAAGTGTTCTTTTCAAATTCAGTTCAAGTTTATGTCGTGTTTAGTTTTCCCCTTACATGCTTGTTCATTCAATGTACTGATGCCTTTTAGCTTGCATTATAAAATGATGCAGTTAATATCTATTGAGCCGACATCTATCTCAGTTATTAGAGGCTTTATAGACATTAGTTCGTTTGATTGTCATTATCTTGTTATTGGCTTACATTGAATTTTGAGTTGCCACTATGGCTAAGTCGAGTGTCATTTAATACATTCTAAGTTATCTATTGAGCAATTCAGTTTACATTCTAAGCCGAATGTTATTTACATTCTAAGTTATGGGTAAGTCTTCACCTAAGAGTTGAGCCAATCCAAGGGTTCGTATGGGGGTAGTAATGGTTCTCGAGTGCTTGCCACGTCTATGGTGTAGGCTCGGAACATGACAAACTATGTATCAGAGCCAAGAGTTCAAGAGTCCCAGAGAGTCAATGAAGATGTGTCTGAAGATGTGTCTGTAGAGTCCTAGTTATTGGTTTGAAGCGTGCCACATCTATAATTAGGAGGCTGCAACGTTTTAGGATTTTCTCCTTCAAACTCATTTTGTGCCATTGAGTTTATCTCTACACAAGTTTCTTCCTAAATCTCTCTTGCGCGTATCTTTTAGATCATTCCTTCTCGAAGAGCTATCCATTGTCACCTGGTTAGAAGGAACATTGAGGAACAAGGGTTACTGAATGCACCAGAAGTGCAACCTCAAGGAGAGGTCACCAATGCTGAGTTCCGTGAGTCCATCAGGATGTTGAGCCAAGTTGTGACCAACCAAGCAGGAAACAAAGAGAGAATCGTCAGGTAGTGGCTGATACTTCTAGAATCCGTGAGTTTCTAAGGATAATCCTTCGAGTTTCACTGGTTCAAGCATAACTGAGGATCCTGAAAATTTTGTCGAAGAACTTGAGAAGGTATTCGATATTATGCATGTCACTGATGCTGAAAGAGTGGAACTAGATGCACACCAGCTGAAGGTTATCGCTAGAATATGGTTTGACCAATGGAAGAAGTGAAGAGCTGAGGGTGCACCAATTTTGAGTTGGTTTATGTTTGACGAAGCTTTCTTGGGGCGTTAGTTTCCCCGGGAACTAAGAGAATCAAAGGTACGATAATTCCTTGAGAATCAAAGGTACGATAATTCCTTAACCTTAAGAAGGAATCTATGAGCATTCATGAATATAGCCTTAAGCTCAACTAGTTTTCCCGTGATGCTTCAAAGAACGTTGCGAATATGAAGAGTAGGATCAGTTTGCTTATTGTTGGTTTGTCTCGTTTGTCGAGTAAGGAAGGTAAGACAGATATGGTTATAGGTGATATAGATATAGCGAGGTTGATGATTCATGTGCAGAAGGTTTAGGTGGATAATTTGAGGGACATAGAAGAATTGAGAAATAAGAAATCTAATAAAGGAACAAATCCAGGCAACGAACGAGTAATGCGAACGTATCTTCTTTCCAACAGAAACAGAAGAGACCTGCTCCATCATCTGCTAGTGCACCTGCACCAAGGAACAAAGGTGAGTACAATAGCCAGAAATCCCATAATTTCAGATCTGAACATGCACAGTCTCAAGGTAGTGTGGCACAAGTAGGTAACTTGGGTACTACATGTTCTAAGTGTGGAAGAAATCACCCTGAAGCATGTCGTTATGACTTCACATGTTTTTTCAAGTGTGGTCCAGAGGGTTACTTCAAGAAACAGTGTCCAAAGAAGAGGAAAAGTAGTAGGATTAGGGGCAATCGAGTTCTTCAGTTGCTCACCAGACATGGCTGCACCTAGAGGAGCTATTTCAGGAACTGGCAGAGGAGCAAACCGCCTTTATGTTAGCAGTAGTCGCCAAAAGCAAGATAATTCAGCAGATGTTGTCACTGGTATGATCAAAGTCTTTACTTTTGATGTTTATGCTTCACTAGATTCAAGAGTGAGTTTATCTTTTGTAACCCCCCCCCCCTCTCGTGTTTACATTCTTGCTTAATGCAATAATAATCTGTTCAGTTTCTGTTCCATTTCAACTAAACACAGCAGGTTCCATATCCTATAGGATAGAAGATAGATCAGCAACACATATTTAAGAAATTTAAAGACAGCTACTTTACATACTAAATTTGATATAAAAGAGTTAAGACTTTGGATATACCTTCAAAATATCCTCTAGACTATCAGCCTTTTCATCCTTAATTTTCAAGAAGCTATAGAGATTTACAATTGTGTGCCAGTATAATGATGAAATATATGCTTCTGGTATAATAGAATGTGGTAATTTTTCAAACGAATTTTCATCTCGCAGTTATCTACTTGTAAAGCGTAGCCTAATGCCTGTTACTTGTTTGGAAAAATGCATGAATGAGCTGTTAATTTATAACCTATTTTATATATGCTTTCATTGGTGGTGTCCAATTCAGATACAATATCTAGAATTTAAGTTTTAAGAGTTATAACCTTTGAAATTTAGTAGCTTTGAACCATTAAATTATAAAATCAAGGGGTTAAGACCTACTATTGTTACAATTTATAAAGTTATCTTTATGTAATAATCAATTACAATTTTCAGAACCTATGATGTTTGAATTCTGGGTCTGCTACTATATATGTGATAATGTATTATATTTTTTTATGTTTTGTGATATTTGAACTGACACCAAGGACAATTTGTTAAAATAGCCATCATAAATGTATATGGCTCAGAACGTTTACAAACACCTTCGCAATCTTACAAGTTTAGCGTAAAAGAAGCAATAGAACTAAGAAAGGGTCCATGATTGTTGGAATGAGATAACATATATAGTTTTCTTCAAATAATAAGATGCCTAAAGTATGATGTAATCGTGGGAGACAATACGTTAAGGTATGAGATAACATATATAGTTTGATGTTTATTGATTTATCACCTTATATCTTTTATGTATATGTTTGATTTGAATAATGTGTTTAATTTCTTGTTTAAAATTTCAGGCAGAAAATTCTGTTGGGTGATCTTGGGCCTTCTCAACCCAAAAGCTAGCTCAAAGGTTGAGGCTTTCCCTCACACTTATAAATTGACCACCAGCCCCTTCCACTTCCGATGTGGGATAACCCAACAATCTCCCCCTTCACACATCGGGCCTTGGGCTGGAGAGAGCGACAACCCAGTTTTTCCCGGTGGGCTGAGACTTGTTGACAACCTGGGCTCTGATACCAATTTGTTGGGAAAACGCGGATAAACACGACAATATATATGGTAAAAGTAATGGAAATAAAATGGGAAAATAACGACACCAAGAAATTTACGTGGAAACCCTTCTGAATAAGGGAAAAACCACGGGCCAAGAGGAGCAGCTGATATTACTATAGTAAGGAATTTTACACTGTGTAGTCACGAATACAATACTCAAAGTGACTACTACACACTCAAAAGGAACAACACTCTTTTGGTTTCCGTCTTACTAAAATATCACTCACACTCTATTTTTCTTCACAGACTATTTTCTTGTATAGTCTATGGAATACCTCACTTTGCTCTCAAAATGGTTTTTCTCTCTAACT
This sequence comes from Solanum sitiens, assembly GCA_016801875.1. Taxonomy (NCBI): domain Eukaryota; kingdom Viridiplantae; phylum Streptophyta; class Magnoliopsida; order Solanales; family Solanaceae; genus Solanum; species Solanum sitiens. The sequence goes on along the minus strand of JABWTJ010000085.1, from coordinate 2,067,329 downwards.
TGGTGTGTTCTACAAATGAGCAAGAATGCTCTATTTATAGAAGGATAAAACCATGCCTATGTCACTAATGACATAGGTAAATATAGCAAAGTCAAAAATGGGTTGCAAATCTTACCAATTTGCCAACTACCAAGTCTTAATTTTCAACTCTTATCACTATTCCTTTTTAACAATTACTTGTACCAATTGAATAGCTAAAGTTGACCAAAAAATGGAATGGATTCAACAAATCTCCCCCTCCAGTCCCATTTACTGGAAGAAGGTATCTTCATCTTCTTTAGAGAGAGCTTATACCCACAAGTTCTTTGCATAAATCGAACTTGTCTTTCGGTATCGTCTTGGTCAGCATATCTGCAGGATTTTCACTTGTGTGGATCTTTTTGACGTGAAATGATTCACTCTCCACTTCCTCACAAATCCAATGATATCTGACGTCGATGTGTTTTGTTCTTGCATGGTACATGGAGTTCTTGCTCAAGTCTATTGCACTTTGGCTGTCACAATAGACAATATACTCCATCTGATTCAAACCAAGCTCTTGAAGAAATCGCTTTAGCCATATCATCTCCTTGCCGGCTTCAGTAGCCGCAATATACTCAGCTTCAGTTGTAGATAGTGCAACACACTTCTGCAACTTTGACTGCCATGATATAGCTCCCCCTGAAAAAGTAAACAAATATCCAGTAGTGGATTTTCTGTTATCAAGGTCACCTGCCATATCAGAATCTGTATAGCCTTTCAATATTGGATTTGATGCTCCAAAACACAAACATTCATCTGAGCTTCCTCTAAGATACCTGAGTATCCACTTCACAGCTTCCCAATGCTCTTTTCCCGGATTTTCGAGAAATCTGCTCACAACACCAACTGCGTAAGCAATATCAGGTCTAGTGCACACCATTGCATACATTAGACTTCCAACGACGGAGGAATATGGAACTTTGGCCATGTTCTCTTTTTCCTCCCTAGCTGTAGGACACATCTTCTTGCTCAACTTCATATGACCAGCAAGAGGTGTACTAACAGGCTTAGCATTCTTCATATTGAAGCGCTCCAGTACACATTCAATGTACTTCTTCGTGGACAAATAAATCTTCCTTTTATCTCTAAGACGAGTAATTCTCATGCCTAAAATTTGTTTGGCATGACCCAAGTCTTTCATAGAAAAAGACTTACACAACTCTTTCTTCAGCTCGTCAATCTTGAAAGTATTCTTGCCCACAATCAACATATCATCCACATACAACAAGAGGATGATAAAATCATTGTCAGAAAATTTTTGTACAAATACGCAATGATCTGAAGAAGTCTTCTTATAGCCTTGCTTCCCCATAACAGATTCAAACTTCTTGTACCACTGTCTAGGAGCTTGTTTTAGGCCATAAAGACTCTTTTTGAGTTTGCACACAAAATTTTCTTTACTTTCTACTTTGAAGCCCTCAGGTTGTTCCATATAAATCTCTTCTTCTAGGTCACCGTGAAGGAAAGTCGTCTTCACATCCATCTGCTCAATCTCTAAATTAAGACTAGCAGCCAAACCTAGAACTGTGCGAATAAAGGACATTTTCACAACAGGAGAAAATATTTCGTCAAAGTCAATACCTTTCCTTTTGACCGAATCCCTTAACAACCAATCTAGCTTTGTACCTGGGCTTCAAGTTGTGTTTTTCAACTTTAACTTGAACACCCACTTGTTCTTCAAAGCTCACATGCCCTTGGGCAATTTTACCAACTCATAAGTGTGGTTCTCATGCAAAGACTTCATCTCATCTTGCATGGCTTCAATCCATTGATCCTTGTGCTCATCTTCCATGGCCTCCTCATAACATTCAGGTTCTCCCCCGTCAGTGAGTAACACATACTCATTGGATGAATAACGGGAGGAAGGAAACCGCTGTCTTGTGGACCTTCGAAGCAGAATATTTGATTCGTCCACAACTTCATGAGCAACAGGATCATCAATAACAATATCATTGTTATTATCAACATCAACATGTTGATTTGATACATGATTCTGGGCGTCACCATGATTATCAAGCCCAACAACATCATGCACACTTGTGTGAGGAAAGTCATCATGATGAATTATACCATCAAAACTTGAAGATTCTACCTTCTCCGCTTTGTCAATATCTTCAATTGTTTGATTCTCCATGAAAATAATATCACGGCTTCTCACAAGTTTCTTTTCAATTGGATTATATAGCCTATAACCAAATTCATCTAGGCCATATCCAATGAAGATGCATTGCCTTGTCTTGGCATCTAACTTTGACCTCTCATCTTTTGGCACATGTACAAAAACTTTGCAACCAAATACTCTCAAATGGTCATAGGAAACATCCTTTCCAAACCAAACACTATTTGGTACATCACTTTGCAAAGCAACAACAGAAGATAGATTAATAACATGTGTAGCGGTCAATAAAGCCTCACCCCAAAATGAGTTCGGCAACTTTGCTTCAGAAAGCAAACATCTAACTCTTTCCATCAAGGTCCTGTTCATCCTCTCAGCCAAACCATTAAGCTGAGGAGTCTTGGGAGGAGTCTTTTGGTGTCTAATACCTTGATGCTTGCAGTATTCGTCAAATGGTCCAATATTCACCACCATTATCTGTACGAATGCATTTCAGTTTCTTTCCAGTTTCTCTTTCAACTGAAGCCTGAAACTGCTTAAAGACACCTAACACTTGGTCTTTAGTCTTCAAGACATAGACCCAAAGTTTTCTCGAGCAATCATCAATGAAAGTGACAAAGTAAAGTGCACCACCCAATGTCTTTGTCTTCATTGGACCACATAAATCAGAGTGCACTAACTCAAGCAACTCTGTCTTTCTCGAAGGAGGGTAGGACTTAAAGGAAACTCTATTTTGTTTACCAGCCAAGCAGTGCTCACACTTTTCTAATTTAGCACTTTGGAAATTTGACAATAATTTCTTCTTGGCTAGACCATTAAGTCCTTTCTCGCTGATGTGGCTAAGCCTCTTGTGCCATAAAGTTGAAGAGCTATCGCTCTCAACCGCATTCACCATATCAACACAAGCAGAGGCCGTAGTCCAGTATAGACCACGACGTTTGTTACCACGAGCCACAACCAAGGAACCCTTGATGAGCTTCCATTTTCCATCACCGTTGGTACTAACATATCCTTCATCATCTAAAATACCAACAGAAATTAGGTGCAGACGAACATCAGGAGCATGTTTCACATTGTTCAAAACTAGTTTAGTTCCAACACTAGTTTTCAAACAAATTGTACCAATACCAACCACCCTAGAAACAGTCTCATTACCCATACTCAAAGTTCCAAAATCACCAGGAGTATAGAAAGAGAAAAAATCCTTCCTTGATGTCACATGACATGCGGCACCAGTATCCACAACCCAGCTTGACTCATCACAAGCAATATTTATCATGTTTGCATCAAGAACGATAACAAGATCTTCGATGGTAACGGTGGCTAGGCAATTTTCATTGCCATCTTCTTTAGTTTCCTCTTTGTTTTTGTTCTCCCTCTTCAACTTCCTACAGAACTTTTTTGTGTGCCCTTTCATGCCACAATGATAGCACTCAATATCTTTAAGTCTGCCTTTGGATTTGCTCCTATTTTGTTCTCTATACTGAGAACCACGAGTTTTATTTCTCCCCCTGGGGCCAGTTATCAGGACATCCGACGAAGAGGAACCTTGAGTTTTTCTTCTCATCTCTTCGTTCAAGACACTACTCTTGGCGGAATCCATAGAGATCACACCATCCGGAGCAGAATTTGACAATGACGTTCTAAATGTTTCCCAAGAGTCTGGTAGGGAACCAAGTAGAAGCAAGCCTTGAATTTCTTCATCAAATTTGATGCCATAGCAGATAATTGGTTCATGATCCCCTGAAAATTATTCAGATGGTTTGTCATCGGAGAACCATCATGATACTTCAAACTCAACATCTGCTTTATTAAGAACATTTTGTTGTTGCCAGTCTTCCGAGCATATAAACTTTCAAGATGCTCTCATAGGGTTCGAGCATGTGTTTCCCCAGAAATATGGTTCAACACATTATCGTTGACCCATTGCCTAATGAATCCACAAACCTGTCTGTGCAACAGATTCCACTCTTCATCTATTTTATTATCAGGCTTTACAGTGGTAAATACTGGTTTGTAAAAATTCTTAACATAAAGCAAATCTTCCATTTTCCCCTTCCAAATGGCATAATTAACACCATTCAAAGTAACCATTCTACTTGTGTTGGCTTCCATTGTTTTTCCCCAAAAAATATAGTTATCGCAAATCAAAGTAAATCTTTTCTGATGTGGAAGTTCAGACTGTACTGCAACCACAGAGCATACTCTGATACCAATGTTGGGTGATCTTGGGCCTTCTCAACCCAAAAGCTAGCTCAAAGGTTGAGGCTTTCCCTCACACTTATAAATTGACCACCAGCCCCTTCCACTTCCGATGTGGGATAACCCAACAAATTCAACTATTAACTTCCTCATATTCTCCTTGACTCTGAGAAATTTCATCAATAAATGTCATTTAATGATTTGCAAATGTTTTGATTCTTCAAAACAGTGTGGAGCAAAGTTTACTACAACTGAGTGTGCCTGTTATAAAGTTGTGTCTTGTGCTAAGTTGAGGGTACATGTTACGAAATCGTCTTGTGACTTTTTTTTCTTTTACAATCACCAAGTAGCTAGATATGGAGTTATGCATCAGTTATAGAGCCGTCAAAATGGGCTTAGCCCATGGGATTGACCTGACCCAACCCAACCCGTTATTGGGATAGGGTTGGGATAAGATTTTTCAAGTCCTTTTAAAACTAGGACTCATAAGCCTGGACCATATAAGCCCTTTTAGCCCTTGAGGCTTGATCAGGGGGCCAAAACTTTTTATTAGTGTAACTTACAATAATCTAACTAGTATATAATCTAATTACTTAAATACACGCTATGTTGTAATATTATGAATCATACCAGATTTTGGTACGTTCAGATACATATATCTCGAAATATATTGACTCAAAATTAGGTTAATATGTTCTAGATAAACTATATCAAAGTAGATTCACATGTATCTAGGATGCATAGACAAAATCTCGCGCCCTCGCCTCCCTCCAATCTTGCTTATCACTTACTTATCTCGCTCGCGTATCTGGTATGTGAGATACATGCTAATTACACTAGACTTTTTGTTAGTGTTATTAAAACAACACCATTGTTTGTCATATTTGATTTGACAATCTTCTCATTTTCTTGATGTTATAGAATTATAAGTTTGAAAAGAAAAATGAAAAAAAAAGGACTAGCCCACCCCAGCCTCGGCCCTTCAAGGGTTGGGTTGGGTTGGGTTGAGGATATTCGAGCCCTTCCGAATGAAGGGTCAGCCCGCCTCAGCACTTCGAATTCCTTGGCTCGCGAGGCTTGGGTCGGGTGGGGTGGGACCAGCCCTTTTTGACAACTCTAATCAGTTATGTCTCAACAAATCTATATGTACTGATCTCTCCAAAAAGTTATTGTATTTAGAAATTTCAAAATTATCATTATTTATAAGTTGTTAATCCTAATTTTCGGTTTAAGTCCTCTCAAGTGAATAAAACTATGTATAATAGAGTATAGCCACATCAAATAATATAACATTTTCAAACGTGCAGAGCATTGCAAGGGCGGTACTGTCTAGTTAGATAGAAAGACGTGAGTTTTTTTTTAAAATTTTATTCAGTGAATGAAAGTATCGTGATATTGCAATTAAATTTGTGTCAAACTTGAAGTCAATGTTGATGATTGGATTTACTTGGAAATCTCGTCCATAAAGGGTGATGAAGTTCGAAAATAAAGGGAAGCTTAATCCCCAATATGTGGGTCCATATAAGATTTTGAGGTGTATTTCAACAGTTTTCTTAGTGCTACTTTTGTTTAACCAGATAAACACTACAAAGTAACAAAAATAAAAAGTTAAATATTGATCACATCCAACTTAACAATACATCTTAGAATGAAATAAAGGAAGATATATAAAATTTCCTTTATTTTTATAAATTAGACAATTAAATTGGACCAACTCTTTTAGTATGTAGGATAATTACTATGAAATGGACGTAGTACATTTTATTGAGAGATTAATAGATGAAGCATAATACTACTGTATATCCTTTGACATTTTTAATTATACAAAAATAGAGATAGTTTCTTCTTTTCTTCCACTCTTGACTACTACAAATGCAAATCTTTGCTTCTCTGCAACAAAGGAACAATAAAAAATGATAAGCTAATCCAAATGAAACATACTAAACATACCCAAATAACATGTACGGTTTGATACACGAGATATTCTAAGAAAATGTATACATAGTTAAGAAGTTTGAAACTTTTTTTTTCTTATTTCAAGTTCAATTGGCAAATAAAATATATTGATTAACAAATAAATTTTTTAATGACCCTTATATTTTTTGATAGTCACCAGGTTCATGACTGGTGAGTTACATGAAATTAATGATATACAAGGAGAACATCTTCTCAAATTGTAAAAATATAGTGAAAAATTTAGTTGAGTGATTTTATTGATACAAATTCCTAAGTTAAATGATTTAATTGACATAAAACAAAGTTTAATGACTTTGTTAAATAAATTCTTTAAGTTGAGTGACTGATTTAGGATATTAACTCCAAAATAGAGATGTATCGCTTAACATACTCTACTTGTATCCTTTTCATATGTAATGAACCTTCAGCCGATCGGATGTGTAACAAAAAACTCAAATTCAATAAAGATTTCCGTAAAATTAAATTTTAATTAAAATTCCTAATATAATATTTACCGAAAAGGGTCAAAAATACCTCTAAAGTATGCAAAATAGATCACTTATACCTTTCATTACATTTTGGATAAAAAATACCCTCATTGTTATCCCAAAAGACCACAAATATCCTCAAGAGTTGACTACCTAATTTTTTAGTGATGTGGCAAGTCACATGGGACTATTCCCTCCATCTAAGTGTTGCCAACTAGGATTCACTGCAAAGAACTTGACCTTTAGAGGCGATAAAGCACAAAATCCTGAAGTATTGCCACTAAAGGTTATGGGTGATTTTTAGTGGCGACTAAGGCTGCAACAACATTCGCTAGTAAAATCAATTTTATCAACCAAAAAAAATATGATAATTAATTTTTGGTTGCAACATAATTTTCTAAAACAAATAACTTGTTACGAAAATTATCAAAATTAGTTCTCGAATCAAATCTCCTATTACATAATGCATTATTGTACATTTTATACATTTATGTATGACATAAGAATAAAATATACAGTGTCTTCAAACTCCTCCTTAATCGATATCATTTTATTTTTCAAAAATATAATGAAGAAAGAAAAAAAAACAGAATTTGATGTTAAAAAACTGTATGTGACGATATTTTGGGCTTTTGTGGCGACTATTATTGCCGCTAAAGGACTAGTTTAATTTCTTTTAGTGAATCCTAGTTGGCAACGCTTAGGTGGAAGAATTAGTCCCACGTGACTTGCCATGTCAGTAAAAATTTTCACTGTTAACTCTTGAGGGTAATTGTGGTCTCTTACGATAACAACGGGGGCATTTTTTATCCCAAAATGTAACGAAGGGTATAAGTGATCTATTTCGCACTGTTCAAACGAAATTTTGACCCTTTTCTGTAAAATTTAAAACCTCCAATGTATCTCTTAGAAATCCTCAAAAGATTTGCGAAATATAATGAAAAAGAAGCAAATTTTACCAGTCACAATCTCCAATCTTTGATGAAAATAAAATTTCAAAAGAACCAGAGTTTATGTGTTGATCTTAACCAATTAATTAATTTTACAGTTAATTATTTTTTTGATCAACACTACTCATTCTAATGGGTATACAAAAGGGAAAATTTTCAAAACAACAATATTTTAGCTTTTAGTGGGACTCTTTAGCAACAGTTTCATTATTTATTAAAAATGTCATTATTTTAATTTGTTAAAGAATTAGTTATGTATTTATTTTATTTTGATTAATTAGAAAGAATACATATAATTAATAACATAACAGAAAAAATAATGGAACAAAAAAAATCAAAAAGGTAAAAAGGATTTTAAATACAAATTAATTACGTTTTGAAAAGAGCATAAATAACCATCTTTCTGTCGAGCGTTTTTTTTGCTTTCTTCTTAAAAATATCAAAAAGTAAAATAAAAATTAGCTTGTCTCCCGAATCATTCATCGAATAACTTCAAAAATTTCTTCAAGTTGAATACGACATATTTTTAAATGGGATTTTTCAAAATTGACGGCTATAAATTTGTCCAATCCAGTGACTAATCAAAAAATAATGAGGTATTTTTTTATTTTTTTTATTTGTTTGGATGATATATTCGTATATGTCGAGTACAAGAATGTAGTTCTTTTTTTCCTGATTGAATCAATGAAATCTTTGTATGTATTGAAATTTATAGCTTTTTTCGAACATTTTGTATCCAAATTATGATGTATAACGAATGAAATTATTTTTTAGTTTAATAGTTTTTTTTTTGTTTGAATGCATACAATAATTTGTATCCCATTAAGTTAATGTAACTAATCGATCATGAACTATATGTTGAATACAGCAATATATGAATACAAAAGTGAGATGAAAATACAAAATTATAAATACAAAGTAAGATTGATTATAAAGTTGTTAATACAAAAACTACTTTCTTTATTTGAAATACGAAGTGACTTTGAAAGGTAAAATACAAACTAACTATATGTTGAATACAACAATATATGAATACAAAAGTGAGATAAAAATACAAAGTTATAAATACAAAGTGAGATTGAATATAAAGTTGTGAATACAAAAGAAATATTCTCTTCATTTGAAATACAAAGTGACTTTAAAAGGTAATATAGGCACATAAAATACAAAACTTGTTGGTATACAATTAGGTTGAATGTAAAACAAAAGAGAAATACAAACTTGTTCACATATAATTTGAGATTGAAATACAAGAATACCCAATAAAATACAAAATTGTTGGCATACAGTTAGGATGAATACAAATTAAGAAGGAAATAAAAATATGTTGGTATATTAATTGAGATTAAAATACAATGTAAAAACATAAAATGTAAAACTTTTTGATACATAGATAAAATGAATATTTTACATTAAATGTGTTATTTCACCTTCCAATCATATATATATATATATATATATATATATATATATATATATATATATATATATATATATATATATAAAATCACTCTGATATGACATGCTTCATTGATCAGTATACTATTTATTTATTGTTTTCTCTCATTTTCTGTTCAATAACCTTTAAAAACAATTATTCACTTTCCTTATTATTAGCTTTTACTACATTTAACTCTTCCTTTCAAAAGGAAATATGTAACAACTAAATACATAATGGTGCAATTAATGTGCATTATAACACATTTTCTTTGTTGTAAGCCATGTATAATCAGTTCTTTTTTGGTAATGCTTAATCACATGTAATTAATTAGACAATTCACATAAAAAATATTGTCATTCTGATATTTTAAATAAATATTTTAAAGTGTTGTTAATTTAACTAAATATGTTAGGTATTATGATTTAATTGCTAATTTTTCCTATACGGAAATGAAGCTTTTGAGCCCATATTCCAAAATATAGAATAAACTTGACATTTAAGAGGAACAATTATTTTTATTGATAATTGTGATTCAAGAAAAAGTACTCTACCACAAAGTACAAACAAGCACTGCACATAATTAAGTTCAAATGGACAAAAATACCCTTAAAAGGAATTTTATGAGCATCTGGTGACATGCTGACGGGAAGCTGATTAACTCCCACTTATAAAATAAGAAAATAAATAAATATATATATCTTCGTCACTAATTGAATATATATAAATGGAAAAATAATGATTAGCATGCTTCAAACTAATCAAGTTAGTAGAATCAAGACTAGATTCTTATTTTCCAACAATCTTGAAGCTTGGACTTAATATGGAAATAGATTTATTAACCTTTTTTTGTGCTAACACAAATTCTAATAGTATATATAGACACACAAAATCGACCTAGTTCAATACACAAAATTATCATGGAGGCGCCTTTAGAAGCTGTTAGGGATAGAAAGACAGGTGCTTTGTTGTTCTACAAAAAATCTCCTCTGCCTTTTAAGACCGATCCTCTTCGAATTGGTTCACAAAAAAATAGTTTAGTTGATGTGGTTCCATCAAAGAATGAGCCGGTGACCGCTAATAATTTCAAAGATGTGGCGGCTTCTCAACAAGTGTTGTTGAATTTCGGAGATAACTATGGATATATAGAAAATTTTCGACATTTGGAGGATAACGTTCCATCTGCCAATCATCGAAACAATGAACGATCTAAGAGTTTGGGCGAACAGGCAATTTCAACCGCCACACCAGAAATTCTTGAAGATATAAGAGGTTTAAGTAAAGATGTCTACAAGTTGTCTTCCACTGAAGACATGCTTAATCAGTTTGAGGAACAAAATCTTTTTTGATTTGACCGGAATAGCCAGGTTCTACAATTGATTGATTTTAGTGTAAATTTACTTTAATATTTTAATATGCATATATATGTTTCTTATATAGTTAGATCTCGACTTGTTTTCATTTACATGAGCATTGTTATATGCACTATTGTTTGTGTACTGATATTTGCATTTTTTTTTTACTACAGGACATCTTCAGGCGGTTGTTGAGAGACCTCAGCTAGGAGATCAGTGACTTGTCGAGTTTAAGGGTGAGCAGGTTCTTTCAGGCTACCATGGATTCATCTAGGATCTTAGTCTATTTCTTTCGGACTTAGACCTTTAAAACTCTTACTTTATGTTTAGTTTTTTTGGGGTTGCATCCCCTTTATCTTAGAATGTCTAGTTCAATGTTTTGATACAATGACTTTAGGGTCCTAGGAGTTAAATTTCTGCTTGTTTATGTTTGTCTTTGGTAACTTACTGAGTTTATGGGAACTCATCTTTCTCTTAATGCTTGTCTTTTGATTAGTATTGTTTAGTTGGGTTGCAACAATTGTTCTCCCATTAGAGAATTAGTGTGGGTGCCAATCATGGCGGTGTGAGTTGTGACACTCTTACCATCCTAGGTCTACTAATTATGACCCATAGACTTTATTTCTAGCCATTGTACCTCATTTTGCTGCCAATTCTACCATTAAACATTCAACCCTATTTTCACTTTAAGTACAACTCTCAATATGGCAAGCCCACCCCATCCGGGCTAATCCATACAGGCTTTGACATTTTATGTGTTAGGCCGGGCTATCCCATTTTAGGTGTGGGCCAGAAAATGGTCGTCTCAACCCACATGTACGTGGGCTACAGGCTTGCCGGGCCAACCCACTTTTTTAAAAATTATATATTTTATATTATTAAATTAAATATTAAATTATAGTTTTAAAATATTAACAAAAATATCAACAAAACAATATTACAATATCTAAATAGAAATATTGACCTTATTGTTTTGAGTTTGGATTCTCTTTATTTTTAAATTTTAATATTATATTATATTTTTTGATTAACTTTTATTTGCCCATGGGCCGGCCCTACCGATATCTCTCAAGCCCCACTAATCAGTAGGTTATTTAGATCGGGCTAAAAAGTCATTTTCTTAAATGGACTTTAAAAATCTTAGCCCAACCCTATTAATTTCCAGGTTAGGTCAGGATGGCCTAACGGGCCTAGCCCATATTGACGACTCTAACTGTAAGGTTTTCCAAACCTACCCTTTATGTCTTCAGAAGATTTTCCAAGCCTACTTTGTATACCAAACACCACACGTACCTTACTCTAAGGTTACAAACCACTTTACCACACACAAACATACACATACTCACAAATGTATATAGTCCAACAAATAAACTATGCACAAGACTGTTGGTCGCCAACCTGATCTACAAACCATATTAGACATGTCTAAACGATCACCATAACAAACATCTAATTTCAAATCACCTTTAAAGTAATTCGGACCACCAAGGTCCTCAGGATATCTACGACAATATTTAACAGTTCAAATCGGTCTACACTTGAACCATCCCTTCATTAAACACAACAACTCAGCTACCCATGGATAACAATGATAGATACATCATAATAAAATAATCTGGTTCACTCATGGAATAAACAAACAAATACCAACATGTGAAAATTGTGCTACCCCAACCAACCGACAATAGAACATATATCAGGTGTGGTATCTAAGACAACCATAAATACTTTATAGCAGACATGAACTCGAGTCAATTGATAATATTTACGAGGAATGCTGCATGATCTAATCAAGAGATATCTTATATTAGGGATGATGTCTGATCAAGCCGTTGAATCACATGTATCACACAATTACAATGATTACAATTACACTAGTAAACCACGAGCAATAAAGACAAATTCATTGCGTGAGATTAACAATAAAATATAATTCACATTTATTCCTTTAATTTATATGTAGAACATGCATTATGTATAGTATACTTAATCTTTATGACATACCGTCAATTCAGTCATAGTTAGTCATAGGATAATACTTGCTTACACTATACATTTCCGCCCTATTAGCAATAATCAACACTCTTTAATCAACCAGATCCCACATCAAAAGGCCGAGGTATTAAATCTATCGTCAATCTACAAGAATATTATGAATTAAAGACAGATTTAAGTTCTAACTACTCAGTAAACTCTAGACCAGATCATGAACTATTACTCCTTTTGTGAAATGTTAGTTTGCTCTTGATTTAAAATAATAACAAAAGTACCAAATAAATCTCAATTAACCTAAACATTCTCATATTATAACTTAATCCCAAACTCCAGGTCAACCTCGTGATTTTCCCATCCAACAATAATGCACCTAGACCTACTAATCTCATCGTTACACTAGTGAATTATGGTAAACAAATCAAGAACAAATATCTTATAAAGAAGTCAAGGTCTTACACCTCAAAATCCTCATAAACTTGAATTTCCCCCACCTTAGGATGAACCCAAGCCATCCTCTAGGACCACAATTACTGCATCTAAGGCCAATAAATCAAAGTACTGAATCAGAAAATGAATTACTTAGCTTAATTTACAAAGGTTCCTGATGAAAAATGTCTGAAAATCTCCAAGTCGCCCTTGTTTTCCCCAAAATGTTTTTGAATGATTATTAAGGGTTTTGGGGATTTCTATGCATTTATAATAATTAAACCCTCTATAGTGGTCCAATACCTTTATAGTGGACCAAAGAGTCCCATAGCGGAAATTAAATTTTGGTTATCGTAGACACGTGTCTTCCACTATAGCGGCTTGCATAGGACAAAACCTCGAAAATACTCTCAAATTAGTCTATTTAACAAAATCTCAACGTTCCTAATAAACCTCTTCGCGCCAAGTTTGATATCAGGAGTTATATATACGCTACTTTACTTCTAAAAAGTCTTATGGACTCCTTAATGCCTTAGGGACAGGAAAACAAACTCTACTTAAGCACTTCACCCAATTATTTTCTCGAATTACCCTAGACCTCATCTTACTAAGATTTCGTTCGAGTCTAGAAAAGGAGACCTCAAAAATAGGTCGATAATAAGAGACCTCATGAGGTCGCTAGTTGTATCAATAATTTTTTAAGTTTTTTTTAAAGTACGAGAGACCTCGTGAGGTCAATTTCATGAATTTATTTTTTCCTATAAGTTACTTATTTTAATTTTTTAATTTTTTAGTCTGATTTTCATAAAATTAGGGACCTCATGAGGTCTCTACTTGTTAAATTAAAAATAATAATTTAGTTTAATTAATTAATTAAAATATGAGAGACCTCGTGAGGTCTCTTAAAATAAAAATATGAAAACCCTAGTCTAATTTATCTCTCCTTAATCCCCTCTCTCTCTCTCTCAACGTCCTCTCTCAGTCATCTTCTCCTAACAGACGCGGCTCTCCCTTCATCTTCTCCTAATAGACGCGGCTCGCCCTTCATCTTCTCCTAACAGTCGGCCTCAGCAGCTGCAGAAGGTGGCGAAAACAAGAGATCATGATTGATGATCTGTGTTTTTGGTAGGGCTTTCATCACGGCTTTGAGGTGGCAAATTTGGACCCATTTCTTAGTGTTATTGGTTATATTACCTTCTTCCTCATAGTCTCTATCTTTACTTGTTTTCTTGGTTATTATTAACTAGTGAACTTAGCCGCGCTTCGCGCGATTATAATAACTCGGTAAATTTACTAAATAATTTTATAGAATAATTGACTACTTAAAATATTATATATATATATATATATATATATATATATATATATATATATATATATATACTTTGTAGTGTTAAATATTTCAAATTTCAAGTTTTGATTAAATTTATTTAGTATTTAAGTTTTATATATTTTTGTTAGAAAAATAATGAATGTATATCATAAGGTAAAAAATAATTTAAAAAAATTAGATTATCATTTTTTCATTTCTTTGGAAATTAGTATATCTCTTGTGCCTATCCAATCATAAGTTACTAAAGGATGCATTTGATCATTATTTCTTTTAAAGTTCAACTTTCAAAAATTTATTTTCGCTATAAAATTTTAAAAATTCAACGCACAAATTTCAAAAATTTGAAAGATAGTAAAAATGTATTTTTACTTCTAATTGTTGACAAAATGTCAAATATAATTACAATTTGCATTACAAAACTTCAATTTTCATAAATTATTTTTCATTTTGAAAATAACAATTGTTTTTTTTTTAAAAAAAAATGTACAATAAAAGTGACCAAATACCTATTAAGTTTTCTGATTATGATCATATTTATTGTGCTTTATGAAATTATACAATAAAAAAATATTGAAGCAAACTCTTAGATGTCTTGTTCTTCCTTCAGATTTCCTTCCTAGAAATACGACTTCCTTTTCCTCTGGCAATTACAAAGAACAAAAGATAAGTGCATAGTTAAAAAAATAACACTTCATAGTATAATTAACGGATAATCTCTTTTGTTTTATGAATTCTTTAGCAACATGTTTTTTGTTTATGGGCTTTTAACATTTTCTTCGGACTTAAATTTACATTTGTTCCTAAAAATTTACAAAATTATAATTTACGATTCATACTTTATAGATACTCACATCTTTTGATCTGTTGCTTTTGAAAAATGTATATAGAATTTTTTTTTAGATATTCTCACTTTCTTTTGGTATATGTGAATTTATTTAGCAACCTTTTTTATTGACTTTCAAAATGTGTTATTAGGTTTAGATTCTAAATGCCACTTCCTCTTGCAAAGTAAATATTATAATTTATAGTTCACAAATTATGAATATTCATGTCTTAATATGCCACTTTTGAAAAATGTATATAGAAAAGAAAATAGACATCCTAACTTCTTTTGTATGTGTGAATTTTGTAGAAACCTTTTTAGGTTGAAATTCCAAGTAATGTTTTCGCTTACAAAATATAAATCATAATTTAGGGTTCACATTTCATAAACGCTCATATATTTTAATAAATTCCTTGTAAAAGATGCATAAATAAAAAACGATTGATACTCTTAGCATCAATTCATATAAAAGAAAATGATAATTCACCTTTAAAAATATTCATATAAAAGAAAATGAATTTGAGACTCCAAGAATCATGACTTCCTCCTGCAAAATTTAAAACAATAATTCAGAATTCACATTTCATAAATAGTCATGTCTTTTAATAAATTCACTTTGAAAAACGCATAAATAAAAAAAGATTGATATTCTTACCATCAATTCATATAAAATAGAATAGATAATTTCACCTTTAAAAATTATCGATGAAATATAACAGTCACTCAACGTTAATTGAGTTGCTCCATCATTGCAATGTTTCTTATATATATGTTCAAATATGATGTCACTGCTAAGCATAATATTCCGTATGGTAAAATGCCATTAAATATAATGGCTTTTCAAATTTTTGAATTTATTAATTTACAATGAAACTTACCTTTTAAATTCCATAACTACTACATTGATTCCTATATTTTCTTATAGAAACGTCTAATACAAGGAAAGTAAAAAAAATTTCCGGAGAAGAGGTAATTAGTATGGTAAAGAATATCCTAATTCCTATGTATGGGTATGTATGCTCTGTATATACACGTTTAAAAAGGTGAAAAAGTTAAAAAATAAAACTGATTAATAATTAATGTAATAATGATCACAAAATTAGTCTAATTAAA
Source organism: Solanum sitiens (assembly GCA_016801875.1). Classification (NCBI taxonomy): domain Eukaryota; kingdom Viridiplantae; phylum Streptophyta; class Magnoliopsida; order Solanales; family Solanaceae; genus Solanum; species Solanum sitiens. The sequence continues at coordinate 2,051,113 of JABWTJ010000085.1, read as the reverse complement.
GAAAAATAACGCTTACGTTTCAATTAAAAAGAAACCAACTAATTATCTATAATTATTACCTTGATTGCTACATTTATCAGTAGTCATAATAAGGAATAATTATAGTGTGATAGTTTGAATCATTTATGTAGTTTTTTTAAGGAAAAAATCAGAAATAATTAAAACTAAAAAAAGAGAAATAGAAAATTGCAAATGCTGGCCATTGAAAGGTGCTACATCAGCTAATTTAATTTCAGCTTTATATAGATATATAGATATAGATTCTGAAACGTTGCATTATCTTTTTTATTAAAGAGTTGCAATTAAGTGGATGCATTTCTTTTTTTTAATTAAAATTCTGTAACCATTTTTTCCACGATTAAGCATACTAATTATGTGAAAGTAAATATTGATTATAGGGAATGAAGTGAGTATAATTTTAAAATGCCAAAATGATAGCCTTTGAAATTCTTATTTATCGCAAGGTAGAATTGGTCATTAATTAATAATTATTAATACTACAATTGTGTAAAAATAGAGAAAAATGCATATCTTAAGAAAATAGATAAATACATAATTAAATTTGATAAACATAGAGAAATATCACATAACTTTAATATTACCCTGTGTATACTTAACCTTAATTAATATTATACTATACAAATTTAGGTTTAGGGAGAGAGACAAATTGAATAGAATTAGAACTTAACTTCCTAAAACTAAAATAAAATCTTCTAAAAAATTAAATAACATTGATATTGACATAATAATAATAATAATAATAATAATAATAATAATAATAATAAATTATTGACTTATATCAAAAAGCTTCATAGTAATATCCTTTTCAAAGGATGGTAACATATATACATACGTTAAAAATAAATAAAAAATGAATAAAATAAACTCTTAGCTTACCTCTTCTACTCTTCATATTAAAAAGCTTCATCATAATTATCCTGTTTAAAATAATGCTAACGTATGTATGTATATATATATATTAAAAATAATAATCATGGATGGAAAAAAAATAGGAAGAAAATGAAAGAAAAGAAAAAAAAAAAACTATATATATGAAACCCCCAAAATAGGTATAAGAAGATATGAAAAAAATACTTACATGAACCCCTAAAGGAAAATGCCTAAGAAGGTATGAATAAATAGGGGAATGAATTGTCTAATTAATTACATGTGATTAAGCATTTAAAAAAAAAAAACTGACAATACGTGGGTTGTCGAAAAAAATGTATGATAATGCACATTAATTGCACCATTATTCATTTAGCTGTTACATATTTATTTTTTTGGAAGGAAGAGTTAAATGTAGTAAAGGCTAATAATAAGGAAAGTGAATAATTGTTTTTAAAGGTTATTGAATAGAAAATGAGAGAAAAAAATTCAAAATTCTAAGAAATAAAATAAAATAGTATACTGATCAATGAAGTGTGCCACATCAGCGTGATTTTATTCAGCTTTATATTATATATAGATTAGTTAATGTAATTTTTGTACTCTTCCCTATTTCTTTTTCTTTTCTGTTTATTATTTTGGGTTGGTGGAAAAGCAGGGGGTTTCAAAAGCTTACTGTCACTACTTAGGAGATGAATGAAAAACCTCAACACAGTTTTTGCTGTTTTATTTTTACATTTTTTGATTAGGTAATATAGGCAAATGCGCTATATGTTAATTCACATGTTCTCGATCGGAAGGATTCTAAAAGAATTTAGAAGAAAGAATGTATCAAATTCAAACTCTATTTTTCTAGTGTTAACTTTTTTCCCTCTTTTCTTGGTAGGCCACTAAGGAAGCTCAACATCTAAAAAAGTTGATACAAGATTATACTTCTTCTTTAATCAAAGTAGGAGATAAGGTATGGTAATTCTAAATTTAATAAAGTTGAAGTACAATTGTTTTCTATAATATATATTGTACCCATCTAATATTGATACTTAACTTTATATGTGTTGACACTTAGCTTTAAATATAGAAATAATTATTTGTTAAGCTTAAGTACCAACACTAGTTGATCCTATTGATGACTGTTGGAATTCTGACCCCCAAATTCTCCTTAGGAACATGTTTATTCTATATGTTCCTTTGCAAAATTACAGCAGTTACGTTTTGTGAAGCAAATAAAATAATGACACAATATTTTATCGCGGAAAACCCCAACTTACAAGGGTAAAAACCACGACCTACACCTCTGTAGGATTTAACTCCACTTTATTAAACTTCAAATCTCAACAAAAAGATTACAAAGCTATGTAACCTAAGGAATTATAAACTCTAATCCCTAGAGGAATTATAAACTCTAATTCATAGCTAAGAAATTATAAACTCTAATTTCTAGCTACCCAAAAACACAAAACCCCCGGTTTTATATCTTCTAATGTTCTTCAAGCTCTACAACTTGTCGAACAACTCCTACTCACAAAACTCTGATTGTAAACAAGACTCTTGAATACAATCTTACAATTTTTTCTCACAAATTGCAACACCCCCAATAAATCTCAAAACTCTCTCAAGCCTCTTGATTGTGTTTTGATCTTCTCTCTATGTAAGTGCGCAATTTTTTCTTATGCAAATAGCTCCCTATTTATAGATCAGAACTTCACCAACTCCTTGTATAATTCAACTTGTATTTGCCTTCTACAAATCCTTGTTGACTTCTACTTGGACTCCTTTTCTACAGAATTTCCTTAAATAAATAAGAAAGCACAATTTCCTTAAATAAATAAGAAAACACAATTTCCTTAAATAAATAAGAAAACACAATTTCCTTAAATAGTTTTCCTTAAATAGGAATTAGTTTTCCTTCTTTCACTTGGCTTTGAACTCCTTTATAAAAGGAAACTCTTTGTACTGGTTGCTTGTCGAAAAAATAATAATTCCACAGCTTTATAACTTCTAATTCACGTGGTTGACGTTCTCCTTATCCAAGTCGGATTCATTCTTTAAGGAACACGTCTGCACAACCTGTTTCTTTCATCTGTTCCTGTATTTGTCAATTATCAAAATCTTTCTCATTCTAACAAATTCCCCCTTTTTGATGATGACAATTATACATTGAACTCAGCAAATAAGACACACATCTTCCTTCTTTTGCCATGTTACTACTATAACTCCTTAACTTTGCCATACTTCAAAACAATGACACTTTAACAAATTCCCCATTTTTTACTATGGCAAATTTATCTGCTTGCATTGAATACACACATAACTCATATGCAGCTGCTTCCCCCTTTTGACATTAGGCAAATTTGATACTCATGGTCACTGGGGCTATCACTTACACAAACACTTAAAAATCAAGAACTCAATTAGCTATAGCAAAGCATTTGCACAAACATAGGAGATAGACATTAACTTGAAACTCAAACCCAACATTAGCATTAATCAAAAGCATATACACCACAACTATAATCAAAATTAAAGATAGAATCAAGCACTTGTGATGAGAAAAAAAAATTGGGAAGTCAAAGGCTAGAGTGGCTAGGTAATATTAAAAGATCGGGCTTGAGAGGGTAAGTCATTTTTCAGCAGCAAAACATATCTTTTGGGTTAACAAAAATAGCAGCCTTCTCAATTTCAAGGGTCGCCTTGGCCTATGCAAGCTCAATTTTTTTTTTGACATCACTTTTAAGGAACTTGTTCGATCAGTCGTGTACCCTCTACAGAAACAATAGTTCACTCATCTTTAATTTCAATAAAGACAGTAAGAGGAACACATTTTCTTGAACATCATTTGTAGAGGAACATGTTCTCTCAATCTGTTCCCTGGACGTGGTACTATCAGGTGCAGCATCAACTATACTTTTTTTTTTTTTTTGACATCAATCTGAAATTTCAGTTTATATGGTTCCCAATAGAAGAACTAGGTTCCACAAATGTGTCTCCCATCGATTCCCCCTCACTAGATGCACCCAAGTTGAGCCTAACAAGTGAACTTTGTTCAAGTGTAGGGTCCCCAAAATATTCCCCCTCACAATGTATATCCTCCAAGACTTTACTCAATACAAAAGATTCCCCCTAAGAACCAGCACACTCTACTTTCTTAATCTATATTTATAAGGCACCAAAGTAGAGGTTTCCTCCATCAAATTCATCTCAACCATAGACCATCACATTGGGATAAGGCTTTTTAAGAAGATATTTGTTTTGGTAGTATTTAGGGCATGAATATCTTTTGGGACAAGTGGAAGAAATAGGTTCAAGTGCATTGACTTTATATTTAATCATGAATAATTGTAGTGCACATACCTTAGATATATGGATAATGCTGAATTTTGCTTCAATTTTACTAAGCCTCTCCCGTGTGCTAGATGCAACTACAACGTTATAGTGCATGAGTAGCATGACCTTAATCATCCCCAAGTTCTAAATTCTTCTTTTTGAAAGTGTTTTCCTTGGCTGATCATATTTTTGATTGATTGATCATCTAAGAGCACATGATTGTTACATACTGCATAGGTTGGACCTGTTCCTTTCACATGCTTCTTTAGTCTTTTTCTTTTTTTTTTTTTTCAAACTTTTTTTTTTTCCAGTCAATGTTATTCATCCATTCCTTTTTTTTCCAGTCAATTTTATTCATCCATTCTTTTTTTTTTCTCAAGTGAGAGGAATTTTTTTCTAGTTACAATCATGCATCTGAAACAACATGTTCAATTGGTGAATGTTGTCTGCTTCCTCTCACTTTTCCTGCAAATTCAAAGGTTAGATTTAGGAACCCAGACTAGCTTGAGTCCTTTGTATTGATAAAAAGGATGAATAAGATCTCTATAAGCCCATTTGGGCAGATTATTTTTCCTTTGAGTATACCTGTTCCTTTGAACAGTTTTATAAGTTCCTCTTGCATTATTTTCTGCACTAGCTTTGTATTTAGGACAATATTGTTTAGAGTGACCTGAGATACCACAAATAATACAAAACATAGGATTATCATTTATAGGTTGTTCATACCCTATTCCAGTTTTAATGTTCCTATTATTGTTACCTAGATGGGTTACTATCATGAAGGATTTTGTCCACTTATTTGCTCTTTCCAGATCACTTCTCATCGTAGTTAATTCAAGATTTATTCTCCTAGAGTTTTTCTTTTCTAGTTTTAAGTTATTTTTGAGTTTTTCGACCTCAAGGTTTTGGTCAGGCAGTTCACCCTCTTTTTCTTTACCAAGAACTTTTAGTTTTAGATTCTCAGTTCTTAGTTCCAGATTGTGAGATTCAAGTTGCTTGATTTTCACTTGAAGGTCATGTTTGTTCTTATTAATATCAATGTGCTCAAACTTTAGGCTAGACAAGGAAGAAAGTAGTTGGCTCTTGGTGTTAACAAGTTCTTGAATTGTGTCTATGGAAGCAAGCAATAGGAATGAAAGTTTTTTCTTAGAGAACTTTACTAGTTTATCTTTTAGGTTAAGAAGATTTACCTCAGTTTCTTCAGAGTCTGAATCAGGTTCAGCATCTGATTCTTCTATAGCCATCAAAGCAATGTCCTCATCATCTTCTTCATACATGTCCGAAGAACCTGTTCCCCAAGCTGCATACATTGCTTGTTCTTTTTCGTTATTTTTCTTTTTGTTGAGAAGTTCCTTCTTCTCTTTTTCGGCTCTTCCCTTTTTCCATTCTACTTCGCACATAGGACAATCCTTGATCTGATGATCTATTTTACCACATTTGAAACAACCTCCGTCTTGTGGTCTCTCAAGATTTCTTTCTTTTTGGGGTGGTGATTTCTTGCTAGCGTTTAATCCCCTTTTTAAGAGTTTCTTGAAGTTCTTACTTATCAGAGCAAGATCATCATCATCTATGTCAGATTCATAACTTTCAGTTGCTTTAAATCCAAGATTTTTCTCTTTGTTTCCTCCACCTCTTTTGTCAACATTCATCTCATAAGTTTTGAGATTTCCTACTAATTCATCCAAAGTCATATTGGTTAGATCCTTGGCTTCTCTGATTGCAGTAACTTTTATTTCCCATGATCTAGGCAGAGTCCTTAGTACTTTGTCTACCTGTTCCTTAGTGGTGTATACTTTGCCCAAGGATATTAACTCGTTTACAACAGTGGTAAATCTGGTGATCATATCTTGAAGTGATTCTCCGGATTTCATCTTAAAGGCCTCATATTCAGAACAAAGTCTGGCAATTCTGAATTTACGAACTTGAGTTGTACCTTCGTGAGCATTTTTTAAAGTGTCCCATATTTGTTTTGCAGAGGTACAACTAGAGATGCGGTTAAACTCATCAGGTCCTAATCCACATACGAGAATTCACTTAGCTTTTGCATTCTTTCCTAACATCTTGTAATCGGCTTCCCCGTATTTTTCTGTAGGTTTAGGTACCTTATTTCCTTCACTATCAGTAATAGTAGGAATTAATGGTCCATTAGTAATTCTAACCCATAGTTCGTAATCTTCAGCTTGAATGAAGTCTTTCTTTCTTGTCTTCCACCAAGAGTAGTATTCTCCATTAAATAATGGTGGTCTGTTGATGTGTTTCCCTTGACCATGCCCAAGAGAAGGTGCAGAATTCATTATGATCTTATCTTGAGTTGTTAGACTCTTCAAAGATAACCTGCTCTGATACCAATTGTTGGAATTCTGACCCCCAAATTCGCCTTAGGAACAGGTTTATTCTATATGTTCCTTTGCAGAATTACAGCAGATACGTTTTGTGAAGCAAATAAAATAATGACACAATATTTTATCGCGGAAAACCCCAACTTACAAGGGTAAAAACCACGACCTACACCTCTGTAGGATTTAACTCCACTTTATTAAACTTCAAGTCTCAACAAAAAGATTACAAAGCTATGTAACCTAAGGAATTATAAACTCTAATCCCTAGAGGAATTATAAACTCTAATTTCTAGCTAAGAAATTATAAACTCTAATTTCTAGCTACCCAAAGACACAAAACCCCCGGTTTTATATCTTCTAATGTTCTTCAAGCTCTATAACTTGTCGAACAACTCCTACTCACAAAACTCTGATTGTAAACAAGACTCTTGAATACAATCTTACAATTTTTTCTCACAAATTGCAACACCCCCAATAAATCTCAAAACTCTCTCAAGCCTCTTGATTGTGTTTTGATCTTCTCTCTATGTAAGTGCGCAATTTTTTCTTATGCAAATAGCTCCCTATTTATAGATCAGAACTTCACCAACTCCTTGTATAATTCAACTTGTATTTGCCTTCTACAAATCCTTGTTGACTTCTACTTGGACTCCTTTTCTACAGAATTTCCTTAAATAAATAAGAAAGCACAATTTCCTTAAATAAATAAGAAAACACAATTTTCTTAAATAAATAAGAAAACACAATTTCCTTAAATAGATTTCCTTAAATAGGAATTAGTTTTCCTTCTTTCACTTGGCTTTGAACTCCTTTATAAAAGGAAACTCTTTGTACTGGTTGCTTGTCGAAAAAATAATAATTCCACAGCTTTATAACTTCTAATTCACGTGGTTGACGTTCTCCTTATCCAAGTCGGATTCGTTCTTTAAGGAACACGTCTGTACAACCTGTTTCTTTCATCTGTTCCTGTATTTGTCAATTATCAAAATCTTTCTCATTCTCAATTTGTGTCCATCTAGTGTTGACACTTACCTTTAAATTTAGAAATAATATATTGTTTAAGCATAAGTAGTAACACTAGTTGATCCTATTGATGTTGAAAATCAACTTTGTCCATCTAGTGTTGACAGTTAGCTTTAAATTTAGAAATAATTATTTGTTAAGCTTAAGTACCAACACTAATTGATCCTATTGATGACAAAATTGATTTTCTTTGAAAATCAATTTGTGTCCATCTAGTGTTGACACTTAGCTTTAAATTTTAGAAATAATTATTTGGTAAGCATAAGTACCAACACTAGTTGATCCTATTGATGACAAAATTGATTTTGTTTGAAAATCAGTTTGTGTCCATCTAGTGTTGACACTTAGCTTTAAATTTAGATTTAATATATTTGTTAAGCATAAGTACCAAAACTAGTTGATCCTATTTATGAATAATTTGTGACTATCGTGTTAGTATTAAGGTAAAACTAAACTAATTAAACTTAGAAATTTGTTAAGTTGTTTGGTAAGTTAAACTTGTTACTATAGTATAAGAAATTAAGTTAAAAATAAACTAGTTAGACTTAGAAAGTTGTTAAGTTGGTTAATAAGTTACATTGGTTACAATAGTGTTGGAATTAAGTCAAAACTAAACTAATTAGACTTAGAAATTTGTTAAGTTGGTTAATAAGTTAAATTTGTGACTATAGTGTTTGAATTAAGTTAAAACTAAACTAATTAGATTTAGAAATTTGTTAAGTTGGTCAATAAGTTAAACTTGTTACTACAGTATTAGAATTTAGTTAAAACTAGACTAATTAGACTTAGAAATTTGTTAAGTTGGTTAATAAGTTAAACTTATTACTATAGTGTTAGTATTAAGGTAAAACTAAACTAATTAAACTTAGAAATTTGTTAAGTTGTTTGGTAAGTTAAATTCATTTGAACAAGGCCTCGTTTACCAATCCCTACTAGTATTGTTACAATTTGTTTTCAGTAAATTATTACATAATGTAGTGCTTGACAAATTTAATTTATGATTCTTATGTAGATGGATCGTAGTAGGATGTATAATATGACTAATTTTGGTCGAATGGGGCTAAGACCTGAATTTGTAGAAGGTGTCACTGGTTTTGTGGAGTATGCAAAGACATTAGATCCTTTTCAACGTAGTGGTATGATTAAGTGTCCTTGTAATAAATGTCAATGTTTGAATTATGAAAAACCAGATGTTGTTAAGCTTCATATCTATCCAAATGGGTTTAAAAAAGAATACACTGTGTGGACTAGTCATGGAGAAATTGATAATAACTTTGATGTATTTCAACATTATGTTCCTGGTGAAAGTAGTAGCACTGTGAATTCTAATGCACAAAATTATAGAATGGATGACATGGTTCAAGATGCTTTTGGTGACCTATGTAAGCCTCTAATTTTAAAAAATAATTACTTATTTTCTAAATTTATATTCTCATATGATAACATTCAATTTAGAATCGATATCTTCAAGCTTTGGAGGATTTACAACAAACTCTGCCGGAAGAAAATCGAGGTATGCCACTTACTCAAGAACAGGCTGAGAGAGTTTGGTTAGACTTGACTTGTGGGCCGAGTAGATATGGGTATGCATATGGAATGCCGCATAAAACCTTTCATGAATTTTCTTCTGAGTTTGAAGGCCTAAATAGTTCAAATCATGATGAATCGATGAAGAAAAATTTGGCTATGGAGCAAAAGATTGTTGAGCTATCTAGCCAAGTCGAAGAATCACGAGCTAGGAAAAGGCGGTTGGAATTATAGTTTGCGGGTCTTAAGGCTCAATTCGATGCATTACTTGCTTCAGGAGGGATTCCCCCTTGTTCTGGTGATGTCACTTTCCCTCCTCGACCTCCTCAATCTCAACCTACTCAATATCCAATGTATGGTCAACAAAGAAATATGACACATGTGTCTAGTAGTGATGAAGAAAGTGATGATTATGTGGCAAACACACTACCACATTAGTGAAGTTAAGACTTGTGACAGATAATCTAAGTTAACTTATGGATAATTTTGTTAACTTTATAATTTTGTGATGGGAATTATTTGTTTTGTGAATACATGATAACATTGCAATGTATTATATAACTTATGGATATCATGGTTTTTGTTTAATATATGTCTATGTTGAAGGTGAGTTGCAATTGAGTTGATAAGAGAATATTTAGTAAATGTATTGCTTCAATTGATTTTTGGAAGCTCTTTGAGCTTGATTTAGGTGATGAGAAGCCGCAGAAATAATAATTAGTTGCCAGTTTTTTTCCAGAAAAAGAGACCTCATGAGGTCTCTTTTTTGCATTAATTTTTCCAGATATTTCATTATAGAGACCTCATAAGGTCTCTATTTAACATTTTATGAGGTCTCTTTTCTGAATTATATTTTCCGTAAATTTCATTATAGAGACCTCATGAGGTCGCTATAAAATAAATGCAGAAAAGAGACCTTATGAGGTCTCTCCTTTAAAATATACAGTAGTGACCTCATGAGGTCTCTCCTTTAAAATATACAGTAGTGACCTCATGAGGTCTCTTTATTAAAATATGTAAAATAGTGACCTCATGAGGTCTCTATATAAAAAATATAAAATTAAATTAAATAATAAAATAGTGACCTCATGAGGTCTCTTTTTAAAAAAAATCTGACAATTTGTTGGTGACCTCGTGAGGTCTCCGTTTGGCGACCTCATGAGGTATCTACAAAAAAGTGACCTGCATTTTAGTGACCTACCATTGAGGTCTCTTTTTCGGTCTCTTTTTCCCAAAAAGAGACCTCATGAGGTCTCTTTTCTAGGTCTCTTTTTGGCCTTTTTTTAGAAGTGGCATAACCTGAACTGGAACGTTATATGTTATTCCCTAGACCTCATCTTACTAAGATTTCGTTAGTTCTTAACGATTGGAACGTTATATGTTATTCTTACAATTGAAGTTAATTTAGTGTTCAATATCAAGATTTTTACCAGTCTTACCAAGTCTTGTTAGGTTGAAATCATTAATTTTCTCCAAGTTTTATTGCATGAGGTTAAAAATAAAGATGATATACAATAGAAAACTGCACAAATAATTTGAAAATATGTGACATTGCTAAAAAGTCTCTTTGTTTATACAGGTTATGCTTCAATTACATGAAGAATTATTTATATTTTAGAAATATTAAGTGACCATGACAAGATATTTTTGCACGTATATTAAGGTGGTAAGGGATAAGTTTCAAGTCACTCATTTCGTGAGATGAGAATTGATCTCATTTTGTGGTTTCTATGTCACAACAATGGCGTGGCAAAAAAAACTTATTTTGAACAGAAAGAAGTGAGCTTCTTTTAATTATTCAATGAACGAACACGATACTACTGTTAAATTTATATTAAACTTGAATTTGATGTTGACGATTGGGTTTACTTGAAAATCTCACCCATGAAGGGGGTGATGAGGTTCGTAAATAAAACGAAGCTTAGTCCCAATATGTGGGTCCATATCAGATTTTGAAGTGTATTCCAACATTTTTCTTAATGCTACTTGTGTTTAATAATATAAACACTACAAAGTTACAAAAAAGTTAAATATTGATCACACTCAATTTAACAGTGCATCTGTAACATCTCGCGATTTGAAAGAACTAGAGTTAGAAAGAAGCCATATTTTTGGATATAATCAAATTTGGAAAGTTTGACCATGTTAAGTTAAGTATGAGTTTTGGGTCAACTTTAAACGATCATAACTCCTAGCTCAGAATGAGTTAGGTATGCTATAAGATATCGTAGGATATATCTTTGAATTATATTTCCAACGCCGCCGAGCTTGCTCAATTTTGAGTTCGTATGAGGGGGATATGTCCATAATTGAAGTCGGGTTGTCTAGATAGGAAAAATCAAAATCAGATTTTAGAAGGGTACTATGATCTTTTCACTACCCAATTATTTAATTTCCTTTTTAGTGATTTAATTAGGGGTCTAAACAATAATTTTGACATGCTAACTTAGTCTTTTTTCATTTTGATCTTCAACTCTATTTTACATAGTAGCATTTAGTGCTGGCAATTTAAGCTCATTTTTCATTGACCCGCCCAAATAGCCCTTTAAATATGGGTTGAAAGAGTGATTTTAAATATGGGTAATATTTGGAATTATACCCATATTTTACCCATTAAAATATGGGTATATTATGGGTAATCTACGGGTCAAATATGGGTATTGCAAGTTTTCTCCAAATTTTCAAAAAATCTTTTGTTATTAAGTTTTAGAAGCGATTTTTCAAAACTTTCATATATGAGTCCCTATTAATATTTCAACTCTCGACCTCCACCCCACGCTTCCCAAAAAAAAATTTTTTATTTTAGCAAAGTTTATTTTTAAAAAATATTTTGAACTTCAAAATTTCATTTTTTTCAACACCCTTACCCGTCGATCCCATCCCCCCCCCCCCCCAAAAAAATAATAATAATAAAAATGCAAGTTTATTTTTAAAAAATGTTTTCAACTTCAAAATTCCATTTTTTCACCCTACCATCGTTACCCCATCACCCCACCCCACCCAAAAGAAAATTAAGTTTGTTTTAAAAAAATAATATTTTCAACTTCAAATATTTATTTTTTCACCCTACCCTGGACCCACCCCACCCCAGCCATCGTCCCCCCACCCCCACCCCCTATCCCCAACCAACTCCCACCCTTCAAAAATATTAAGTTTGTTTAAAAAAAAAATTTAACGTTAATTTTTTTCAACACTAACCCGGAGACACCCCCCGGCGAGGCCCCGCGATCAGCCCCCCCCCCATCCCCAGTCCAAGTTTTTGTTTTGAGTTTTTTGTTTTACTTTTATATAAAATAAAACTAAAGTAAAGCATTGTCCATAATTTCAATCTTAAAAAAAAAGACGAAAATATTTTCTTTCATAAATTAATCTTAAGTAAAAAAAACTTAGTTTAATGCTGAAATAAATGGGTGACTAGTCGAAGTATTACCTAACCCATTTTTAACCATGATCAAATATTGGCGGTGTTAAATGAATTCCTATTGTATGTTTTTACGGGGGACGCAGTTCACCCCGCTCACATTTGACCCAATCCACTCATTGCCACCACTAATATCACAAACGCAACAGACAAACAACTTGAGTTCAGAGCCTAAGGGTATAAAATATAACAAAAATTCCAAAACGTATGAATAAAATTTATATTAACCAAAAACGGCAAAATCCGCTGGCAGCAACACGATTTACTCACTTAAAGGAAATCAAAATCCTGCCTCTGCACGATTTTGCAAAATGTAAATTGTTTTTTTTAAAAAAAATGAGAATCGCTACCTATGCAAGCGAATTTTCAATTTTTTTTAAAATGTTTTTTTTTTAAAAATAAGGAAAAAATTTTTTTTTACGAAAATCGCTGCCTAGGAAGCAATTTTAAATTTTTTTTTTTAAAAATGGAAATCGGCAGCGATTTCAAAAAAAAAAAAAAATTAAAAAAAAATTTAAATCACTGCCTTGGCAGCGATTTTTAAAAAAAAAAAAAAAAATTTCTGCCTAGGCATCGATTTAACATTTTTTAAATTTTTTTTTTTTATTTATTTAAATTTAAATGATGTTTGAGTTCAAATAGAATTCTAAATTCAAATAATTAAATTTTTTTAAATATATATAAATATATTTAAAAAAAAAATTTGAATATAATTTTTTTTTAAATTAAAATTTTTTTAAAAAAAATAAAATGAAAAAGCGATTTCATTTTTTAAAATTAATTTTTTTTAAAAAAATAAAAAATAAAAATCGCTGGAAGCCACTTTCTTAAAAAAAAATATTATAATTTTTTTTTATTTTATAAAATCGCTGCTTTAAAATTTTTTTTTTTGAAAATCGCTGCCTAGATTTTCATATTTTTTAATTTTTTTTTTTTAATAAAATCGCTGAGCGATTTACATATTTAAACTCATTAATGTCCAAATTAGTTCGATCATATTTTATCATCATTCATATTTCAAGACCCTAATTTATGTGTGGGTTGTTCACTTCGGAAAAAATTATGCTCAAATTCATGCCTTTAGATATTACAGGTGATTAGTATGCTATGATGTTGCTGATTTTATCCTCTTCCTCTATGTTTGTTCTTCTCTGTGGTGAGTATTTTAAGACTTTGAGAATCCATTGTGTTAGTTATGATCTCTTTCTATTTTTTTTTAAATATGTAAATCGCTTAGCGATTTTATAAAAAAATAAAAAAATATGGAAATCGCAGCCTAGGCAGCGATTTTCAAAAAAAAAAATTATTTTTTTTTTAAAAATGTAAAGCAGCGATTTTATTAAAAAAAAAAATTATAATATTTTTTTTTAAGAAAGTGGCTTCCAGCGATTTTTATTTTTTATTTTTTTAAAAAAAATTTAATTTTAAAAAATGAAATCGCTTTTTTATTTTATTTTTTTTATAAAAATTTTAATTTAAAAAAAAATTATATTCAAATTTTTTTAAAAAAAAAAATATATATATATATATATATATATATATATATATATATATATATATATATATATATTATAAAAAAATTTAATTATTTGAATTTAGAATTCTATTTGAACTCAAACATCATATAAGTTTAAATAAAAAAAGAAAAAAAAATAAAATCTTCCATATTTAAAAAAAAAAAAATTTTTTTTTTGAAAATCGCTGCAGAGGCAGCGATTTTGCTATTTCCGATGGAGTAAATCGCTATTGATGCAGCGATTTTGTCGTTTTGGTTAATATAAAATTTTATATACCGTTTTGGAATTTTTGTTAATATTTTGTACCCTTTAGGTTCCGGACTCCATCAAACTTTCATCTCAAGACTATTTTTTTTATCTTTGAATACCAAGCGACCCTCAAAGATATAATGTTAGACAAACATCAGGCTATATGCAAAATTTAGTAGTTAAATCAGATATCACGGGGGAGGAAGAAGCACTCATGCGTCTAATTTAGGTAGAAACATTTGTATTAAGAAAATTAAATGAGTTATTTTTACTATGGTTTTTTATAAGTTATGGTAGTTGTAGTGTGCAAAAGTAAAAATTTAAATTTGTATAAAATTAAACAAATAAACATGTCTCTTACATGACATGCTACATAACATGCTACAAGACAATTTGTATTTTACGTGGGTTGCTACTTCCTATACATATATTATTTCAAGTAGAGCATATATGTCTACTTGTTTAATTTTATGTATGTGTAGTTAAATGTTTTTATACACTCAAAACTAAAGATATAAATGCTAAGCTAAAATTAGATTAAATACTTCTATTTCCTCTATCCCTATTTATTGACTTATTTTCCTTTTTAATCTGTCCCAAAAAAAAATAAAAAAATTATATGAAGTAACAATTTCACTATAAAATATAGATTTTACCCTTAATAATGAAATCAATTACAATCATACAATATTTATTTCATTCAGTTTGAATCATAAATTTTAAAAATATTGTTTGTTTCTTAAATTTTATGTCTAGTCAAATTATCTCAAAGTATTTGTTATATACCAATTTTCTTTGATTTTATCTTTTCTCCCGAACGAAAAACGTACCAAACAATACTTACCAAAAAAAGTAGATTAGTTTGCTAAGAAAGAGTCAGAAAAAGCTGCACATAGTTTATCAAAAATGAATATGTAGATGAGAGATAATCAAGAGGTTTATAATCCATACAGCAGAATGTATGTCTAGTTTATGTTCCATAAAATCTTCAAACCACGATACCCTCCACTACAATTTACACGATTTTAATATATATACTGATATACAATCTATCTATAGCATGTGCATACCAAATGCAAATTACAGCTCATAGAATTTCATTATTGTTGGTACACACTAGAGAAACTAAGACTTGATAACGATATCGATGATCACTAATATCTGTCTGATACAATTTTATAAGTGTAGTCTGAGAAGAGTGAGCGTATATGTCGATCTTACACTTACTTTGTGCAAGGTAACTTAATTTTTCAATAATCGTTTCAACTCTTTCATCACTTGTGACGTTAACTCATCTTCTCAAGAAATATCCTCTGCTCAAGAAAAGTATTTTTGACAAATACAAAAGTAAAAGTTATGATAAATTTTTTGGAAGGAATGAAAAAAATAGAGCAAGATCAATCCAATAAAAAAAATTAAGAGGCTAATAAATATGAAAAAAAGAGTAAAATAGTAAATATTAATGATTTCTTTTCAATCATATAAAATAGAAACTGTCCGTCTAATATAGGACGGTGAAAGTATATGAAATATGTATGGTATTGTTCTCTCTTTTGTGGATAGATGAAGGAACTCACACTTCATGTTTAGAAACCCTAAAAGGTAGAGATGAGGTAGGAATACAAAATTGCATGAAAGCAAAATCAAGGATAGATCCAGAAGGTTTTTGTCATTATATTAGAGGGACCTTTAATGAGTGGTGAATGATGAAATCTAGTAGAAAACAGAGACAAACAAATAACACAGCCATGATAACTAGGGTTGAATTTAACATCTGAAAAGAAAGAAAAACAAAAAGAGAAAATTATCAGAGACAGTAATAATGAAATCACAGCTATTCTGATTTCTGCCCCAAATTAGCCTAAAAGGAGTCAAAATATCATTATTGTTCCAACATTCCTGTCGGATTTTGCATGCCAATTAAAAACCCCAAAACTGAAGAAGAAAAAAACAAACCCAAATACACATGCACTTTTACACAAATTCAAAGAAAAGAAATAATCTCACCAGAGACAGAGAGAGAATTAGGGAATGCAATTTTTGTTTCCAAATTGGGGGGAATGAAGCCTGGTCCGAAGACACTGTCTCATCATCATAATCACATATATTTTACACTAGATTGAATATATAAATTGGATTGGTTCGATCTATAATGATCGAGAAGAGATAATGACTTCGAGCCAGACAACATTCCCCTCAAATCTGGAAGCTACTCCTCTGATCCATCTATTGATTCATTTACTGAATATTGATTTGGAAATTGAAATATGATGAGTTGTTAAAAATAAAAAGTTGTTAGTGGAGTAGATGAAAACAGCATGATGATTATTACAATGATGATTTCATTCTGATAAATGGTGCTTTTGAATGTGTTATTGTGGGTAGGGGTGGGGGGGAGGGGGGTGAAAGGCAGGGTAAAGGTGTAGACCGTAAGACAGAGTATATAGGGGGCCTGCTTCTCCGTTTTATACGGTGGAGTATTTATCCCCAACGCCTTGTCCCCTCTATCACAAAACATACTTTATACCATTTATTAAGTCATCATGACTATTCCGAACATGTAAATTATACTAGACAAGTTCGATTTAATAAGCACGATTAAAGATGTGTTGAATCGGAAGGAGATATTAATTTATGTCCTTTGTTATCCTTTAAGAAATACTATTTGCTATTGCTACACCAGCTTAATCATCCTTAGAGATTATAAGAATTTTTTATACCATTTTTATTATTTAACTTGTTAGAGTGGAGATAAATGGCACATTGATTGGGGATTGAAGTGATAGTCGGCTTGACCAATCCTTCTCTTATATTTCGATGTTGAGTTAGACTCAAATGTTATATATTTACTTCGTTCTCAAACTCAAGATAAGGATTGCTTAAATACATATAAGCAAACTGTCAATTTATTTGTCAATCAATATGAAACTTTTACCTACTTTGACGTAACTTATTGCTATTGCTAACTATTTATAATAGACCTAATCATAAATATTTTTAAAAAATTATGTCGCTATTGTACTGCATATAGCTTAAAACTCTTCAAAATTTGACGAGCTACCATGGTGTATTCTTTTTTGCTTTTTTAAAATTGCTTACAATTACTTCAACTATCTTTAATCAATAGTCTTACTTTCTATTTCCACTGATTTAGAGATTATCTACATAATTTTCCTACAAATATTGAATAGTATTACTGTGTGCCTATTTTAGTCCACATAAAGTTATGACACATTTCTTAAAGAAAATATTTCAAGATGTAAATGAAAGGCAACTTTTTGTCATCATCTTTTAATTGATTATTCCCAATTTATTCACCTAGAAAATGTAAAATAATCAAGAAATTCATTGAAGAAAGGACAAATATGGAAAAAAATCAACATTCCTTTTAAACTTTAAGAATATTTCAACAATTCACATTATCGTGATAATGGACTAAAGGGAGTATTATTTTATCATCAAAGAAAATTTAGAATTCATATTTGTAAGAAGTGGAGTAGTTGTTATTTGCTTAATAAGGTGGATATGAAAAGTATTGGTGTCCTTTTACACCATAAAGTAGAATGAAAAAGATGTACCATGGAATCTTGGAAGTATGATACCAGTCCAAAAACATTACATCTATATCTTCTCCACATTCCATTGTCTCCTTTTCATCATTACTTTTTTTTTAGATACTTTACTTTTTAGATAAACTTATGAATATCATTTTTTAACCTCAATTTTGTGTCACTCTTTAGGTCTACTTGTTAATTGTAAAAATTTAATCGGGTTACAACGTGTACTAAACAACGGATTAGAAACCAAAAAAAATTTCATTCCCTTATTTGCATTTATCTTGTAAATTGGCCAATTTGATTCATATGTGAATTTTATCACATCATAACATAAAAAAGAGAAGTCTAATTTATAAACTCCCTATTTTCCATGAAAGATAATTTACTTCCCTACATTACTTTATCTTTACAAATCATTTGACTTGATCACACAATGCTGTCCTTTGCTTTCAGTCAAAGTGTTGTGAACAGAGTTTCCTTACGTCGAAAACTTTATTATATGATTTCACAACATTTTTCCATGCAAATTACAGTGTTGTATATATATATACTTTGCTATTTTTTAGTCTTACATCTTTACACGTGAATTAGGTCAAATTATGTCTATAAAAGTAAAAAACACAAATGATAGGACAGTTTCGCACTAGCAAATAACTTCTTCATTTGTACTACCTCCGTCTCATATTATAAATCACCCCTTTTTAAAAATAGTTGGACCACTATATATGTTATTTTATAAAATTTATGCATAAAATATCATATTTTGCTTATTATACCCTTATTGATTGATTAATTAATCTTGAAAATATATTTATTTTGACTATCCTTGAAAATCTACAACTAATTAAATAAGAGATAATATGGGACGGGGTGAGTAACTTTTAAAGACTGATAATTGAGTCAAGATTCTTTGCATTCATACTAAGGTTGTCACGGGACTTATTGTCCCTTTCGAAATTGTCTTTCGAGCAATGACATATCGAGCCTAAATGCATATGTACTATATGAACTTAAGTTATATAAAACATTTCGTTCCTCTTTCATGTAGGTATGAAATTCATTTAAAACGTTATATATAATTTATCATTAACAAGCTGATTATAATTTAATTAAAAATCTGTTAATCCTACTTAATTCGCCTTTTCGGATGTCGTAAAAAGGTGAATCGAACAATGCGAGGGCTTATGTCATAGGCTTGACCCAAGGATGACTTGTGATACATATAGACCTACCCTTTAGGCTTTTTCTACATTGACGCGGTTTTAAGTCATTGGAGTTGGTGAGAATTGAGAAAAAAGGGTGCAATCCGCCAATTGCCCCTTTTTTTCCTTTTTAACTTTTTGTCTCTTTCATATTTCGACATTAACATCTTTCTTACTACAAAATCGTTGGAAATGACAAAACACACAACAAAAATTCTACGTGTGAACTTTTAAAAAATGACTAATTAATTAGTCTAAGTTTATGTTCAAATTGACTAAATCGTTAATATTCATTACATATCTCCTTCCATAGTTATTTGCTCTATTGTTTTATCATAACATGGTATTTTAGGTTGGATATGTCTCTTAAGAAAACTATTCATTTTTTTAATATAAAGTGTTTTACTATCTTATTTTCGATTGAATATCTTGATCAAGAAAGAAGTGACTCTTTGATGATGTAAAACTACATATAGTATCAAAATATGGGTAATTTTTGTGGGGGAAAAATGTCCGTCCTTCTTGATTATGTTATGGAGACATCTTAGTAACCAAAAGGCCACACCTTCAATACTTGATGTTACATACACGAATTAAATGAAATCTTATTCAATGTTGCGTGGTCCTTATAATTTCTTTCGAAAAAAATCTTCAAATTAATTCAATTAGGCATAATGCGTTGTTTATTTCTATGACCATTAACCTTTACGAATTTAATAAATTATAAAATGATTAACCATTTGATTACCAGGGGGTGTGATAAATTGGTGTTGTTACTTCATAGTTGAACGTAAATATACATCAAATAATAGTCTAAATATCTCATAATTTTTATATAACAAATTAAAAGATAAACTTTCAATTAATTGATGATAAGATTTTCTCACAAGGAGCATAATAAGATTTATTAACTAGAATATAACTGGAGGATCAAAACTCGAAAGTTCATTTACCTCAAATAAGCAATATAGTATTCTGATAGAGTAATTTTCACATATAGCCACTTAAAATAGCCTAATTACTCTATATAGCTATAATTTGAAAATTACAATTCGTAGCTACAAGTTATAGGGAGGAGAGAGGCATGCGAGACTGGGAGAGATAGGCGAGAGAGAGAGAGGGTAAAGTGTGGGAGAGAGGTGACTTGTATATGTATATCGGTTAGACAATTGTATATTATACATGTGTATTTGTATATATGGCATGAGAGATTGGGAGTGGGAGGAGAGAGGCGATCGAGATTGGGAGAGGGAGGAGAGAGGCGAGCGAGATTGTGAGAGAGGCGAGAGAGAGATGGTAGAAAGTGGGAGAGAGGTGAATTGTAAATGTATATAGTTAGATAATTGTATATTATACATGTGCTTTTGTATATATGGCAAGATAGGGAGAGGGAGGAGAAGAACAAGCGAGATTGGGAGAGGGAGGAGAGAGGTGAGCGAAAGAGGGAAGAAAGTGGGAGAGAGGTAAATTGTATATGTATATCGGTTAGATAATTGTCTAGTATACATATGTATTTGTATATTTTGGTGAATTATACACATACAGAAGCAACTAATTATACAAACTCGAAGTCAGCCACATGATTAATGTATAAAGTTAATCGGAGTGGTAATTATAACAAACTATAGCTAGGATGAATAATTAAGTTGTATACATTTGCTTAACCGCATAATGTTTCATTCGATATGTAATCTAATTGGCCGGAAACGCCCAATTATCTATATATTGGGCCGATCGTCGCTTGGGTGCATTTCTAGTTTTGGGCCCAGGATTGTTTCTCCAAATCAAGTTCTGTAGTAATGGGCCCAACCATTCTTATGCTTGGGCATGTGCCACTTCATGTATAGGATATTACTCCATTAAAGAAGAAGAAATAAATTAATATAGTTTTAAAAAAGGAAAAATTATATAAATTGATACATTTTAATAAATAATTATAGATTTTAGCAATATTTTTTATTTATTACCATTTATAGCAATATTATGTTTGTTGACACCCAATTTTGACTTTAATCATTAAAATAAAAAATAGAAGGAAAAATAAAATTAATACATATTGTCTAAGATCTTGTCATATCCACTTCAGCCTATCAATATTCAAGAGTTTTCTTCTTCTTTTTCAAGTCAAACGAAAGCAAAGAAACATCATATCCAGTATTCACTTCACAAATCTATCACTATTCAAAAACTTTTTTTCATATAAAAATTAAATTTAAAAGGCATCATAGCGATATATATATAAAAAGAGTAATAAAAGAAAGTAAAAAGGAATAGTACAATACACATATTATTAAAAAATATAAGAAAAAAGAAATCAATACATAATTATCCAAGTTGTTGTCAATATCCACTTTATAAGCCTATCAATATTCAAGAGTTTTCTTCTTCTTCTTCATCATTTTCAAGCTAAATTAAAGCATGAATATAATACTACATTGAAATGAAGGATAACTTTGGATAAAATCTCATGAAACAATGATTTTTTATAGAAATAATAGAGGAAGATGGGAGATGATTATGAATATGAAAAATTGAAAATTTTAAAAGTTAGGAACATATGCACATTATATCTAATAAAGAAAATATATTATAGTGCAATGTGAAAAGTTGAATAATTGAATATATAGACTTTATAAGTTATTAAAATAAATAAATAATTAAATGAAGAAAAATGGTCAAAAAAATTGAATCGAGGCCATGTAGAGGTGCCACATCATTTTGTCTATGTTTTTTTTTATATAATTATATAGATACAAATATTTATATTCTAAAATCCGATATACTTACTTATATATAAGTGGCAATAAACACACAGCTGAAGGTCAACATGTTTGCTTCAGCTGTGTGCTTAATTACATAATCAGCTATTTGGCCAACATCATTTTTTATTTTTGTTTTGATTTCAGTTTTTTTTTTCCTCGTAAATCAATTACCTCCTGCGTCCATTTTTATTTGTCATGTTATACTTTTCAAAAGTCAATTTAATTATTTTTTAAAGTTAAATTTGATTACATTAATTTTTTGCATATCAATATGATTAAAAATATATTGTAAAATGTTAGTCAAAGTTTTTATAATTTGACTTTAAAAATGAAAAGTATGACAATTACAGTGGACGGAGGGAATATTATTTTTGATAATTAAAGACCTCTAGATCTACTAATTGATTTACGAGTTTTTCACCTTGAAAATTTGTGTTTTAATTAGTAGAGGTCTTTAATTAATTTCAGCTTATTTAGTGATTTGAGGCTTTTGACATTTCGTATATGTAAATATATTTATTATTCATATTTTAGTTATCCCATCTTAACAACACAGGAGACAACCAACATGTCTGCTTCACATGTGTGGTTTCATGCTATAATTAATAACATATTGATTCTTGAAATTCTATTTGTGTCACATATATTGGGACAAGAAAAATAACATATATTTTTTGAAACTACGTAAAGATACTATAAATTACAACAATTAATAATTTAAAATATTTAAAAATCATATTAAAATTTAATTGACTCATCTGTATCATATAAAGTGGGACAAAAAATAATAGATATTGGGTCCGTGCAAGCACGGACGCATGTGTCTAGTCAAATAGAAGTAACTAAAACAAAGTCAAAAGTCAACCAAAAAAAGAAATATTGCACACTTTTAGCTAGCGTTTAGCTATAGATTTCCAAATATTCTTGGCAAATATTATTTGGGTGAAAATTTGGTGAAATTTCACCATATTTTTGTCATAGTATTTGGGAAACATATTTCACTTTTTCAGAAAAATATGATTTATACCCTTAAATTTTAATATCAAAATTAACCATAAGTTTGTATATACTAGTCAATTGGATCTTTGTTACAACAATAACAAATAGTGTCCATGACACTAGAGCAATGTGATAAGCTGGAGTGAGTGCAACAAGTATTATTTCATACATCGTGAAGTAGACAAAACACATGTTTTGTTATCTTGAGTCGATTGTTCATCATTTTCATCAATAATTATATTATCATTTAACATTCACAAAATATTTCATCATTACTTTGAAATTAACGTAAAAATATGTAATACAACGTAAGCAACAACTATAGAGGGTGTTTTTGTAAAAGATAAAAGTTTGGGGTAAAATTTCAATTTTTGAAAGATCTCAAATAATGAGATTTGACTCAAATACTAGAAAAAACTAGTATTTGAGAATTCGGGATATTTGCTAAAAATATTTGCCAAATAATAGCAAAGTGTATGGACAAATACTTTTGCCAACTTTTTTCCCAAATATTATTTGGGAAATCTATGGCCAAACAGGCCCTTAGTATTTGTAAAATTTATTTTATACTATATGATACCTGCTTTGAAAAATAATTTTAGTTAATCATATAAAAGAATTAAATATGGCAGATTTCTTGCTAAAATAATGGTCATGTTAACTTACCAATCTAGTTAAATCCGTTATTTTAATTTGAGAGTGGGTGGGCGTGATGCAATAGAAATGTGTTTTTTTTTTCCTTTTAATTTTGTTCATTTGTGAATTTTATGTTTAGTTGATATTAAAAAAATAAATTACTTTGTAATTTTTTTTTATGATAAATTTGATGAAGTGACTTTGAAAGAAAAAAATTCTAAATTGAATAATTTTATGATACAAAATCAATTTCAATGACTTCATAACATAAATTTTTATAATTGAGTAACTATTTAAGATATTAACTCAAAATATAATAGAGCACAGAGATAATGTTATGCGTAGATGTTAGTTTACAAAAGGAGAAGATGATGTCAAGCATTGGAATAATGGTTATAGAAAAATGTTGATCTACTTCTAGTCTTTGGCTCCCTAATTCAATTTGTTGGAATATCATAACCGTCGAAGTAATAACAAAAAGTGATGGAAACAATATGGAAAGGAATAATTAGAAATCAGTGGCGGAGTCCAAATTTTTGATAAGAAAATTTAAAATCTATAGAAATAGACACACGAAATAGTCGAAGGAGTTTCGATATTTACTATATATACATATAAATAATATAATTTTCTGTTGAGGGATTCAGATGAACCCTTACTACAAGGTGGCTCCGTCCAAAAATGCAAGTCTTATCAAATGTGAAAAATAATACATTACTCAAAAGAAATGTAGTTTTAGTTGGATGTTAATTGTCTCGACTTTCTTGCCATAAATAAATTTTTTATTTTAGAAAAAAGTTTTTAAGATTTGACTAGACCTTTTCTCGTAGGAAAGATTTAGGGCTTTATAAATATATGTTTGTTTCTTCTAACTTAATCAGCATTCACAATATAATTCTAGAGTTTTGAGAGTTTTGGATATGCGGAGAATTTGTGAACCTCCTTATATTCCGAGTGAATTGGTTTAAGTTATTTTTCTTTATATTTGTATTCTTATATTTATAGTCGACTGATCATCTTTTTTGTGGATGTAGGTCGGTTGACCGAACCACGTTAATTCTTTGTCGCTTTGATAAATTTCTCGTTTGTTTTCTTATTTATGATCTATTAAAATTTATTTTTTGCAACTTTCGCATGACACCTAATTATTTTCGATCCTAACAACTTTATGGACAATACAAATTACTCATGAGACATTTGGAAGCTTATCAGTTTCTTTAAATAAGTTAGATGTTGTACATATTCCTAGATCTTGGAATATGTTAGTACACAATTTAACAAAGTTTTTTATTTCATTATTACTATAAAGTTACTTGATCTTTTAGTACAAGAAAGAACCTTTCACTAGGTTGAGTAGTCAAGAAGTTGCCCAAATAGGGTTTGAAATTGAGATAGTTATCCTAATACAACCCCACATTCACTATCCTTTTTCCACGTTTAGTGAAACATCACACACTATGGAGTCCATTTAATCTTACTACAATTCTCCACACGAAACTCGTGCTCCAAACATTCTTCCAATGAACCAATACCACCTCCTATGGCCCGTCAGAAAACCATCAAATCGTCAATCAAAATACGTTTAAAAAAAATAATCAAAAAATCATATTAAATCAACAATCAAACCAAGATATTTCAAAAGAAAATTTAAAAATTATATCATATCAATAATCGAATCAAATCAAATATACGTGAAACACTCGCTCTAATTTATAGAAGCATTCTTTCCAAAAGTTTTAACATGTGTCGCTCCAAGAAAAATGAGAAGTAAAATACTAATAATTAGGCAATATCTTGCTATAATTGAAAAGGATAGTCTAATCATGGCCGTTTAGGACAAATTTGGGTGTCATTTTCAGGGAGTTGGTACTTGATATAAGGTGCAATGCACCAACAAAGTTTGTAAAGTGGGCAGAGTTTTATTGATTCCCACAAGCATAAAACTCAAGTCTCCCGTCCAGTTTATCGATGGAATGAATAGAATCTCTTTATTATTATTTAAATTTTAGATTTGAAAGTAAAAAAAATTTTGATAGAAAATATTCAGAAATATCTCTTAATTGATTATTTTAATATTTTATTTGTTAGTGTGGTTCAGTGACACACGGATTGAAATAACTAAAATAATTACAAGATGTATAATGATATTGAACAAGCTCATTAACCTAGGCTAGTACCCCTTCATTGCGTCATGTTAGTCTGATTTGTGTTCAATCTTCACGCGTCACCATCTAATACATTCAACTATCAAGTCCGAGTTTTGACCTATACAATTCCTATTTAGTTCGCCTAGTATAACGTAAATTCAAATTAATCACAATTCTAAAACGATATTGAATAACAGATAAAAATGGAAAAAAATGACCAACGCAAAGACTTTTAATTTGCCCAAAAAATTTATCTTTCTATCCTAATGGTTTCTAGAAAGTTCTCTATATGGGTTCATTAGTAAACAAATAATTCAAAAGTCACTCAAAAAGTCTAAAAAAAGAGACATGTGAAGTCCCCACTAAAGAAACATGCACATACACCATAGACCATGGAAGCGATGAGTGCTGACTTATGAGGTATCCTTTTCTATTTTCCCTTAAAGGAAAAATTACGCGGATAAGAAAATTTATACTATTTAATTATTTATCATAGTTATAATTCGCTATAATTATCACTCGCAATTAACATTATACATTAATTACGTGAACTGACTTCGAGTTTGTATAATTAGTCATATTTGTATATATATAATTTATCAGGATATACAAATAAATATATATAATAAACAATCTTTTAGCCTATATACATATACAATTCACCTTTCTCCCACTCTCTGCCCTCTCTCGCTCGCCTCTCTCCTCCCTCTCTCAATCTCGCTCGCCTCTCTCCTCCCTCTCCCAATCTCGTTTGCCATCTATACAAATGTATATGTATAATATACACTTATATACAATTATATACATATACAATTCAACTCTCTCCCACTCTCTATCCTCTCTCTCTCGCCTCTCTCCGCCCTCTCTCGATCTCGCTCGCCTCTCTCCTCTCACCCCCAATCTCGCTCGCCTCTCTCCTCCCTCTCCCAATCTCTCTTGCCATATATACAATTACATATGTATAATATACAATTATCTAAGTGGCTATATGTAAAAGTTTTTCTTTTTTAAACATATTTATTAGTATTTTCTTTTTCTTATTGAATCTCAAAAAATTAATGAAACAAGAGTTAAAAGATAAAAGGTTGAATTCATCGGTCATCATTTAAATTTGGTATCAAATTTCACTTACATATTCAAATGCACTTTGATCATTTTAAACACATATAATATAGTTATATCATTTTGATATTTTTTCAATAATCAACAAAATATTTAACAAATACTAATTCTCTCGTTGTTAAGAAATAATCAAATTTGGTAGAAACATAGATAAAAATCAAATATACAATATAAAATTCATTCTTTAAAATTTTTGACTTAAAATACATAATTTTATAATTCTAGACTTATCACGATTTCTCAATTACCTTACACATAACACAAAAAATTAAAACAAAAATCCATCAAGCACGTTTATAACTAGTAACGAATAGCAACTTCACCTACCACAAGAGGGGTAGCTTCTTCCTCACTAAATTAATAATTCTAAAGCTTATCAACAATTATGACAAAATTGTCGAGAATGACAAATTTTTCAACATTTACGGCTACAAAAAGATACAATAAAGAAAATATACCATAAAACATATGACACCTGTATATAGTATAGGAGACACTTCATCTCAAATCTAACAAGGACAAGTAACCACAATCAAAAATCAAACAAACAATTCAAGTAAAAGAGGGTAATAATTAAGCTTATGATCTAATGATCAATAAAATAGATATTAAATTAATTTTAAAAATAAAAATAATAAATAATTTTTTATAATTTATTTGAATTAATAAAAGAGTTATCTAATATTTATGTTGATCAAAACTATTGAATAACACATTTATTTTTAAAAATGGTTAAAGAGGACCACTTTAAGAAATCAAAAGCATACGTGGTGTGCTTAAAATCAAAAGAATTGGGAATATTGCGTCAAAGCTGAAGTCCTAAAATTGGCTATTTCTTCCTCCATATGATTATTAAATAATAATACAAGGATCAAAAAATTATATATATTTTTTTTTTGTAGTTATTAGGCGACCATATATATCCATTAATCTTACTGTCGTTATGTACAGTTTAGGATATCTAAACTATTTTACTTTCAAAGTATATATGTGTATGGCATTAAAAACAGGATCAAAATTTCCATTTTTGTGGGTAGAGATCACATTTAAAATTCAAAATTGTCACGGTTCCCCTAATCCAGCTGATATCTCTAAGTAATAAGAAAAAATCATTAACTTTATTTTATCAAATAAAAAATTACTCAACTAATAATAATTATCTCACAAGTCGCTTAACTATTTTCATTTCACCACAACGTCACTTTTAAAGTATGACAAAAGTCTCACATTGATAGTTAGTAAGATGAGTGGACTTCTTGTAAGACTTGGATAATCCTTCTCCTTTTGACCTAACTTTTGGGGTGTGAGCTAGGCCTAAAACCTAATATAACAGGTCATTTAGTTAGTTGTATAATTCATATCCTAATTAGAGAATTAAGTCGAGAAATTATTTCTATATACTCAGCGTAATTTAGTTATCATTATGAGATTTAAGTTAATAGTTGAGTTATCATTTGAGATTTAAGTTGCATATTAACTTTTTATAAAGTTAATATCCTGAAAAATCGGCCTCTGCATCTACATAATTGAGAAGATAATTCCTCAATCTCAATACATATACACAGTATAGCAACAAAAAAGCACTGCACCTATGGAAGGTATGAATAAATTAAAAAGATATCACAAATATCCAAAAGAAATAAGTTGGAAAAAGATACACGACTTGTTAGACAATTGGCTTGAATGAACCAGCAAACCACAAGTCCCCATCAAATGAAAGCAACCACAATATATACCTGTTATTATATAACAGTTAAAGACACATATTCACCAATTTTAAAAATTAATTTCTTGTCAAATACAACTATACAATTGAAACTTCTCTCTCAACTTGAAACAAATGGAACCACAACTTGATAATTCTGAGATTTCCAACTTCAAAAAATCCTTTAAGAACAAGTGTGAAAATGCTAAAAGGTTTACTGATGAGCAAGTGAAGTTACTTGAGTCCATGTTTAAACTAGGAACAAAGATTGAGCCAAGAGAGAAGCTGAAATTAGCAAGAGAACTCGGGTTGCAACCACGCCAAGTAGCTATTTGGTTTCAGAACAAAAGAGCTAGATGGAAATCGAAGCAATTAGAACACGAATATCACATACTTCAATCGAATTTTGATAATTTAACTATGCAATTTGAATCCTTGAAGACAGAAAAGGAGAGATTACTCATTCAGGTATCGTACTTAATTTTTTAGTGAAGATTCTGACTCTATGGAAACGAATAAAATAGGTGTTTTTTTTTTCTCAAAACAGTTGGAGACATTAAATGATCAGCTAGGTAGAGGCAGCGGAAGTCAAGATTCAAGAGACAGTGAAATGCTGTTGCATACAGAGTTAGAATTGAAGGATTGTTCAGGTTCAAGATTTGATCAGAAGAGTGTAAATGAAGAGGATGATTACACAAGAGAAGGAAGAGAAAAATACTTCACTCCGAAAGAAGAAGCAGAGTTTTGGAACCTGGAGGAATTAGGAGATAATAATTCCTTAGAACATTGGTGTGTTGGTTTAGGTAGTATTTCCAATTCCAAGTTGTGGGACTTTTGAGACTCACAAATTGTACATAACTTTCATAAAGTAGTATAATAGAATAGAAAGAAGGAATATTTATGTATCTCAGTTATCTCTGTTTTTCTTGTTTCCCATTGTGAAAAAGAATCAGAATGTAGCTTTATGAAAACAGAGGTTTCAAAACAGAGACATTGTTTGTGAATCCTTGTTATTGTTCACAAGAAAGCTTAACAAAAATGTTACCGCTAGAAAAAGAATACATGCAATGAAAGAGGAAAAGAGAGGTAGCTCATTACATAAAGCATCTCGTGTTAGCATAAGGGTTGATAAAGGATCGCACTCTGAAAGGGGTGTAGTATAGGTGGTAAATACCAATGCAAGTAGTGGTGGAGCCTTTCAACTTAGAAGTAAAATAGTATAGAAGCCCAGAAACCTTAATTATTTTATATATATATATATATATATATATATATATATAAATAATTTTACCTAGCTAAATACACAATTTTATATTTTTTGTTGTGTGACCATAGTCAAATTGCCCATTATATAAGATACTTGAAGCTTATTTTGTGTGAATGAATCTAGAGTTACTTATCAAGTTTAAAACAACTGCTAATTAAGCAGATTAATAGTAACACCACCAGAGTAGAGATACATGTAAGTATCTCTACCAATTTGCTGACGTTTTTCCACAATTGAGTAGATTCACAGAAAGATTCAATAATAAGAAACAATGGGGGAAAAGAAAGATAAATTCTAGTTTTGTTCCTAATGGTGTTGTCTAACTAAATTAAAACTTCAATTTATTAAAATATAATCTTTTGATCTCTATACAAACCAAAATATAACGTTCAGACTATTTAACTAGAATTGTATCATCCAATACGAAATATAGCATTATAGCAAATATAATTTAACATAAATTCAAATAATTAAATAATATAACGCTTAATAGTTTGTTAAATTTCTGAAGATTCACAAAAATTAGGATCAAAATATGTCAAACTAATTAAAGATTAACATGATTAATCAGATATCATATCTGACTAAATTCTCACTTTATCATCAATATTAAGAGACTAAAAATACAAAAAAAAAATAAAGAGAAGTATCCGAAATTAGAAGATAGTTTATAATATCAAATGACGGTTTGGCCGAGTGGTCTAAGGCGCCAGATTTAGGCTCTGGTCCGAAAGGGCGTGGGTTCAAATCCCACAGCCGTCATTTTTGCTTTTTTTTTTATATAAAAAATTTTAATACCATTATTTATTTTATTTTAAATTTTTTATACTTTGAATCTGAAAATTTATCCAAAGGTTGTCTTCCTCACCTGGAAGCAATGGCGCTCTGTCTCTCAGCTTCAAAATCCATTGCTTTCAACATTAGATGTAGCAATTCTACAAGTGATCCTCTTCCATCTTCCTCTGTTTTCAAATCCCTCAAAATTCCCCGTTTCTGGCCATGGCAAAAGGTATTTTTCGTTTCGTCTCCTTTTGCTTAGCTGCACAAATTTCGAGCTTATAAAGGTTAATTGAGCTGAATTTACAGGTAAAGATGGGACCTTTGACAGTATCTCCAATGGGGTTTGGTACTTGGGCATGGGGCAATCAGCTTCTCTGGGGTTATCAAGATTCCATGGACTCTGAACTTCAGCAGACTTTCAATCTTGCTGTGGAGAATGGGATTAACCTATTTGATACAGCTGATTCTTATGGGACTGGAAAGTTAAATGGACAAAGTGAGAAACTTCTTGGAAAATTCATTCGCGAGTTTCCAGGTCACATTGCTTTGTTCTTGTTTCTCATTGAAACTAGTATATACATTCATGTTTGGAAACTCTGTCATTAGGAAAATAAACCAATAATTGCTTTTGAACATTTCACAGACAGCATTAGGAAGTTTTGAATAACCAATTCGATACATTTTCTTTTTATAACCATGGTGTGTTTAGGCCACCCTGCCACAAGATCACAAATGTATGGTAAGGTCTGCCTACGTACTACCCTCCAGGCCTTCGCAGAGCTCACTTATGGAATTACACTGGCATGTTGGTGGTGGTGGCGGTGTCTAGGCCTCCTCAAATACTTTTAAATCGTTCTCTTTAGGAACTAGGAGTAGAATCACATTGGCGATTGGGGTGATCCAGTCACAGGACACTTACATTTCATCTTAATTGCTTCACATTAATGGAAAAATAAAGCAGCATTGAACTTAGAGTTTAGCTTCCCAACTGTTCTTTTTTTTTTTTTTTTGTATGTCTTTAGAAGAATTGTTTGGTATTCTAACTAATTATGCAAGTTTGTAACATTTATAAACTTTGAGTTACATAATACCTTCCATTCTTGGTTGGACCTCTGTCAGGGCATTTGGTGCTCAGTAAGTCTGTGAAGCTAACCGAAATTCACTTCTGTTTTCTAAGTTTTTAACTTATCATGTTTTCAGGAGACAAGCAAGTAAAGAATGACATTGTTATTGCAACAAAATTTGCAGCGTACCCATGGCGCCTAACACATGGACAATTTGTGAATGCTTGCAAGTATTGCTCAACCTCATGTCTTCTGAACATACTGATAATCAGAATATCAAAAGTCCAGTTTTACGGGGTGGGGTGGGGGGGAATACGTGTGTTATAATTTTCATTTGATTAAAGTTACGTGATTGTTAGAAGTGCACTAAGTTACTCTATCTACTGTGTTATCCAGTAGGGCAAAGTTTAAAGAAAGACATTAGGCTCATAGTTTGTTTGTTCCTTATGAAGCAACAAGATGATTTTACTATATAGAACTTTGTGACAGGTCTTCTCTGGAAAGGATGGAAATTGAGCAAATTGGAATTGGACAATTGCATTGGTCAACTGCAAATTATGCACCTCTGCAGGAAAGAGCTCTTTGGGATGGTTTAGTTGCCATGTACGAGAAGGTTACTAATAACCTAAAGTATTATTTGGGATTGTGTGCCTTGTTTGGCTATTATGTGTGAGGGGTGATCAACATTTTGATTTTTTCTGTTATTCTGTCATTCTTATAAGCGATTCTTAACTGACTTTCTGCTAAATCTGTTCTCCATTATCTCTGATCGATAAAATACTTGATAGATTCGCAGAATTGGACATAATCAAATCACAAATTTTCTCTCGTGAAGGGTTTAGTTCGTGCAGTAGGAGTGAGCAACTATGGACCAAAGCAGCTGCTAAAAATATACAAATATCTTGATGACCGAGGAGTTCCTTTGTGCTCAGCCCAGGTGCTTGAGTCTTCTTCTTAATTTACTATGAAGAATATACAATTTTGTTATATGCACAATGCTCAAGTTAGACTAACATCAGTGTGGAATGGTCTGTTGTTTAAAAGAGGTAAAAGCCAACAATGTACGACTTCTCTAAAGAAAACGAATACAGTCAGCTCTAATAGAACCAACTTGCCTAGTACCTGTGCTAGTAGGATGTTGCAGGTATCCAGTAGATTCATCGAGACCATGCTAGCTAGGCTTGATATCTCTGTTAACACCACCCCCTCTAGCATTGTTAGTGGTCATCAAATACCAATATGACCAGTTTGTACTTAAATTGCTTGCTTTGGTCCATAATCTTAAGCCAGTGAGCTCTCCAACATCAGGTACAATTTTCATTGCTGAGTATGGGAAGTGATCAGATGGAGATAAAAAATATATGTGATTCACTAGGCGTACGGGTCATAGCATACAGTCCTCTGGGTCTTGGTATGCTCACTGGGAAATATACACCCTCTAATCTTCCATCTGGGCCAAGGTACATGCCCTCAAATCCTCAATTTCTTCCTTAGTTAAATTTTCTAACTAGTAAACGAGCAAGTACAGCTCACTTGATACTCATATCAACGTAAAACATTACTTGTAGGGGATTACTCTTTAGACAACTTTTGCCTGGATTGGAGCCTCTACTTACCTCACTGAGAGAAATAGCTCAAAGACGTCGGAAAACAATACCACAGGTAAACATATAGTTTCACTTCACTAATTATTACTCCCTTTGAACTTAGCACCTTGAAATCACCGGTTAAGAGGTATAGCTATTAACGTAAAAGTCGCAATGCAGGTAGCTATCAACTGGTGTATATGCAAGGGTACAATTCCTATCCCTGGAATCAAGTCTGTAAAACAAACTGAAGAGAACCTCGGAGCCCTTGGTTGGCAGCTCAGTTCTGATGAATTGCTCCAATTAGAATATGCAGCTCTTGATTCTCCACAGAAGATGATCCAAAACGTATTTCAGACAAAGTGACGACTTCTCCAAATAATGGATATGTTTAGGTATACTTATAGAAGGCAATATTCGAGCTAACAGATACCAATGTACACATTTGGATCATTTGCTCTTCCAAAATGCATATTCTCAAATATCTGCAAGACAGTTCTGTGCAAAAGGTGTAATTTGTATCCTGTTCACCGGAGGTAAATTTTTAGATCCTTTGTCTCAAGGCTAAGAGTGTAGGATCACAACATTCGAGATATGCCTACTGCTGGTAAGAACAGAAAACCCGCCAAACAAAGAACCAACAGCACTTAATCAAAGATAAAGAAAACAAACACAACCCATAATCATAATAAACTCTAAAGAGCAATAAATTCTTTTTGTAAATGGAACTGGAGTCTAAACAAATGTTGTACCGCAGTTAAAAAGACAACAATAGATCCACCAAAATGTGAGCTAAGCAAAAGAACTACAAAATCATGCAACTGGCATAACATCTCCACAGGAAATGCAACCGACCGTCTACTTGATCTTCTTCTTTGGCCTCAACTGCAAAGCAACAAAAGAAACAGTTAGTGTATGGAGTCGAGTTAAACAACATACATGACACAAAATCTTGCAGAAAATTCTCAAGTTACCTGGTTGCTGTGACCACATTTCTTCTTCCTGCAGTTCACAGCACGAGGGTGCAAACGGGCATAGCACCTGCAGAAAAAAACATGATTAAACTGGAGTTCTGGATACATGTGACCCTCAAATGATATAATAATAACTGAAGAGAAAATGGACATGTTCAACAGTTTCTTGAACAAACAACACACTTCCCAGTATACCAAATTACTATTTCAAAATGAATACATACGTCAGTACACCATATATTAAGCATCTTCTCATGCTGACCCACCCCATGCGGTAAAATAATATTAGAACATAAATGTGTAAAATGGCTATAATGGAGGATTAGAAACAGGGTTGATAGCAGTTGATAATATTTGGTAGAGTTCACACATTAGATGTCTTCCGAAAACCTCAATTTTCCTTTAGCCAAAGTGCACAGCCCAAAGTGTGCAAGCTAGAAACAGAGAGAAAACAGCTACTAATATTGTTAGTTTCGTGTTCAAGGTGTTGCTGCACCAGAGACGTTTTTTTTTTGGACTAAACCCAAATCACAGCTTCCAATCCACCATTTTTAGGTTTCTATACATTTCATCACAGCGTTGGAAGTTTTTTATAAACCATCAGTGGAAAAAATCAGGACATTGACATCCAAATGCAACCTAAGCAAAGGTCAAGACATTGACACCCAAATGCAATCTATGCTCGCATTCACAAAGGACTGTGATTTTAACACAAAAACATTCTTGCACAGAGCATCTTAAAGAATTTAAATTCAACTGAAATAAATACATCTGGACACAACAATAATTTGATAACTGGAGTTCATCAAATGATAGAGATAAGTAAGCCAAAGCGCTAAATGTAGAGCTTACTTGCGGCAAATCATCTTCTCTTGGTTGTATTTCCTGGCCAAGGCCATAAGAGACGGTTCAATGATCCCACCACGGAGCCTCAGGACAAGATGCAGAGTCGATTCTGTTTTATACAAAATAAAATCCATTAAAAAGGCAAGCTAATAAACAATAAAACAATCGCTAATATTGCGAACTGTTAATCCAACACAGACCTTTTTGGATGTTATAATCCGCCAGTGTACGTCCATCTTCAAGCTGTTTACCAGCAAAGATCAGTCGCTGCTGGTCCGGTGGAATACCTAGACAGAGAACCCATTAATTCATTTATTGAGATCCATTCATTAGTTCCATTTGAACACCACTTCAGTTCCACAGATCAAATACAAGAAGAAATTAAACCAAAAAAAGATCAAATTTTCAACAGATGAATACCTTCCTTGTCCTGAATCTTGGCTTTGACATTGTCGATGGTATCGCTGGATTCAACCTCAAGGGTTATGGTCTTCCCCGTGAGGGTTTTCACGAAGATCTGCATCTTATCTCTCTGATGGAGTGAAGGGTTTTTTTCTTCAGGAAGCTTATATTGGGGAATATTAGGGTTTAGGATTTCCCCTTGTGGGAACGACGTCGTACAAGTGTGATAATGTATGGGTACTGTGTAAATTCTGTAATTATATTCACCTCCCTGTGCATTTGATCATGACAAATTATGCTTTATATTAGATGTAGAAATGGTAATTATTTATTTACACTAGATCAAGCAATATAATTAAAAATAAAAATGCATACATTTAAATATAATTTAGTAATATGTCTGTGAGTATTTTACCTTCATTATTTAAATTACAAAACGAGTACAAGATATAGGAATTATTTGGTAATTGATTAGAATTGTACGAGTATTAGTTATGTAAGAATTTGTTTTGAATGAATCTGTCTAGTCAAAAGCAAAATCAGGATTTCAGACTTTGGATGCATCAATATAAACATAGCTCAAATATGAGGTGTAAGATAACTTAAAATAAAAATAACTTTCAGACTTTGGGTGCACCAATATAAACATAGCTCAAATATGTGAGGTTTAAGCTAAACTTAAAATAAAAACATAAAAACAGGTTTAAGTGAGATTCAAACCCTGGTTTAAAGGATATAGTATCTCTAACTTCTACCAAATGCACAAGAGCACTTTCATATTTTTTATGGTGCAGTGTTAACTATATTCTAATTTCTATCAGTTTTTCAAAATAGATATACATATATATACATATAATTTTTTGGAAAATTAGAGGGTGCACATGCACCCCCTTCATATAGTGTGGGTCCGCCCCTGCCAATGGGTTCTAAATTCTAAAAATGAACAACGATTTGAACCTTAAGTAACAACCGTCAAATTTTGAATATTTTTACTATAATCTTCAATATTGTTTTAATTAAGGTTAAAATTATTAAATTCACCATTAATATTTTGCACCAAAAACAAATATTTTTACTAGTTTAACTATCACCTTGAACCATTACTGTCTGCCACCAAAAATTAAAATTTTCAAGAGCAAATAACAATTATTTTAATAATAATTTATCCATATGTGAGATTATCCTAGAATTAAAGATTAAAATTCAAGTTTTAAATAAATAATCATACCATGTAAAAACAAACAAAATAAGAAAAAAATGAAAAGGGAGAGACAAGAATACATATCAGAAGCATGATTGCGGAAGGTAACAATTGGATCAACAATGTTAGAACCCTAACTTTTGGGGGGAAATTTTGGGTTAAACTTTTTGAATGTCTGATGTTGTATTAGAGTACAAATCAAATATTTTTTTCCTATTTTTACATTGTTAGATTTTTGTAAACTTATATAAACCCGACCAGTGGAGATCGAACGATTTTACCGAGTGAGCAGATTCCATCGGATCAATCGTTTCATTGTTCTTGTGGGTTCACAGAATATATATATATAAACACATTGTATTTCATATTTTTATAAAAAATATAGGGTATATTTTTATGAGAAAATATACAACACCAATATTTCATATCGCATGATCAAACAAAACTTCAATTTCATTTCATAATTTCATATTATGATATTATATCATGATACCATATCGCATGACCAATGCCCAAAAGAGGTGGACAAAAGATGTTGCAAATATAAATGAGATGAATGTCATTCTAGTAGAAAAAGACATTCATCCATAAATTTGAAGTTACAAGGTATAGATATTTATGCCATACTTTTATCCAAATTTCAATTGAAGCTTCAAAATTCAAAGAAATGTATGAATTAATTGTAAAATGTGCGAATGAAATTATTGTGAAGCTAGAGGATATAAAAAAGAGAAAGGAATCACTTGATAAGTCAGCTCCAATCAATACAACTCAATGAAAGAGGCACTGGACCAACTAAATGTTAAATCCACTAGACAGGAGCCGAATTCATTACAGTTAGACTTAGGTAGACATTAGTAATATCAAAATTAAAATTATAAGAAATCAAAGTACAATTTTTGTTACTCTTCAAATTAATCACCATTTCAATCAATTTGATTATTTTTTTCTCTTTAAATTAAGAACTATTTCAAGTTTCAACCAATATGAAGATCAAAATAAAATACGGAGCATGATCGTTTTCTCTATATTTTGTACAAACAATAACCACATTGAATGCCACGCCCAGCTGCTCACCAACCCAAAACCTCCACCAGACTTAACTTGTTTCTTTGTGTGTCGCCGATGGAGCAGTCACTTCATTCTTATTTAATAATAATACCATGGCAGAGTGCGCACTGAGCCTGGCCTCCTCTTCTCCCATTCTCTCACGCATCTCACCTACCCGATTCTCTCCTATCCGCCGATCTATTCTGTTGACCTCTTCGTCTGTTGCTGGAAAGCCACTTTTTTGCTCTCACCCTCATCGGAGAAGCTCAGTGTTGAGTACAAATTCCTGGAGATCTCAGTGTCGTACAAAAGCATCAATGGCTGAGAGTGGTAAAGCGGAAGTGAAACTGTACGATTCCGAGGAGGAACTTGCTATGGCTCTAGCGAAGTACACTGCCGATTTATCGGAGAAATTTTGCAAAGAGAGAGATGCTTTTACTGTGGTTGTTTCTGGTGGTTCACTTATCAAGTCTCTCAGGTATTGATTGATTAATTCTATTCGTTTCTACTAGTATTATTTTGGGGGTATATTTTTGGATTGCTAATGTTTGTTGCAGGAAATTGGTGGAGCCACCATATATTGATTCAATAGACTGGTCCAAATGGCACATTTTCTGGGTGGATGAGAGAGTGGTTCCAAAGGATCATCCTGACAGCAATTATTTGCTTGCTTATGATGGTTTTCTATCCAAGGTATATTTCCTGCCCTTGTATTGATTTTATTTATTGTTGCTGCTGCCTTACTGTATAGTGTAGTTACTTCATTAGCTTTCTTCCCATCATTTTTCACCTCTCCTCTGTTTATTTGTTGTTTTTCCCACCTGTTGTGATCTTTTGCTTGTTAACCCGATCAAAATGT
The DNA here is from genome assembly GCA_016801875.1 of Solanum sitiens. NCBI lineage: Eukaryota > Viridiplantae > Streptophyta > Magnoliopsida > Solanales > Solanaceae > Solanum > Solanum sitiens. The sequence goes on along the minus strand of JABWTJ010000085.1, from coordinate 2,012,666 downwards.
AGGACGCAATAGGTTTATTGCACTAGTGATTTCAATCAGGTACCGCATAGTATTTGCAGAGGTGCCCGGACACCACGGTTATAAAAAGGTTCTCTTTTTTCTAGTTATGAGCTATGATGATGGTCTCAATCTCTTTAAGAAATAAGTTTTAGGGGGAAATGTGAATAGAGATTAAAGTGCACAGTATTGATGGAGAATACATCTAGAGTTACTTAGATTCTCATTCATCAACTCCAGATGAAACATTTGGGAAAATCAGTTGAGAACGTAATTATGTTAGGGCATTAGGCCAGTGGTAACAAGGAATGCAAGTCATGCATACTATAAACATATAACTTTCTGCAGTTCCATCGATTAAGAAGTTAAGTAAGATAGCCTGCTAATGTATCAGTGAGAACTAAAACAATATGATGTGCTCTGTTAATATGTAATTCACATCAGATTTCTATCTTGAACACATTTTGTGCACTCTATGTCAATAGATCAAATAATAAATGCTGCTCTTACGTGCTAGCACGAAAATCATTTAAGTTTCATGAGATCTATGAGAAAGAAACTTCCAGGGAAGCACCTCTCAAGATTCAGCTTGATGATCTACGGACCTTACTATTCAAAAATCTTAAGGAAGTAAAGATCATTGTGGTAAGCTGCAACCAAAGACAGATGCCTCTTCTTGGATAGAGCAAAGGCGGTCGATGTTATTTTTTGATTAAATGTGTGGTGACTCAGGTGCTTGGCTGGTATTTGACATCGTAAAAGATGGCAATGCAGAAAGAAAGACGGCTTCCCCTTTTTTCCTTCTATGGGGTGTACAATATTTGCTTTCTCACGTTTACATTTGAGAATTTCACAATTTCTATTGTGATTTGAGAGAAACATATGCTTTGCTATGGGCTAAAATGACAGGAGAAGCCTTCACTAGTAATTAGATTTCATAGGTAGGACAAAGGAAAAAAAATTGTCATACGAGATAAATGAGTGTTTGCCAAAAGCTTTTTGACAAATTATGGGAAAGCGGAACCTACCATGAGGTGCAGGGGAGAAGCACTTGTTATACGTAAAAACCATGAGCCCTGCAACTGATACCCCTATTCACCCCCTTGGGAGTCGCCATTTGGATTTAGCTCCTTGTTGATTGGCCCTATCTTTTGGCACACTCGATAAAAAATGTACAAAGCTATTCTGCAAAATTAACCAATTTATCTAGCGTTGTTTTATTTTTTGTGTAAGCAGAATATTTTAGTACAAGCAGATAATATCTTGGATGTTTTGGATTATTTGTATGACATTGAGGTAATAGGCGGCTATATGATTAGTCTGTAATACCTTTTGAAGGGGAACTACATATTTTGGATGTAGTATACCCCTGTGAATATATAGATTAGTGTTACTATCCTCAAAAAAAAAAAATTAACCAATTTATTCGTTTCAGTTTTTTGACTTGGAAGGGTAAGTGAAGATGAACCCATTTTTCGCTCCTACTAAAAGCTAATCCTCTTTTTATTTGATAGAAAATAACACTAGTAAGCCAGATCAAGTTTTATACTTAAGACATCCTTGTAAGTAAAGTGTGGTAAATCCACACTTTTAGATATTTTGGGTGTGGATTGTCATTTGAATAGTCTCTTCAAGATGGACGGAAGAAACAATCTCTACCTATATATATATATATAGATAGATAGATAGATAAATATTATTTTTTTATTTATTTTATATTTATTTTGGGGGGGAGGGGGGTTGGTCATACGTGACAAAGACAAGTAATTGCTATACATGATCATATCTACCATGGAACCAACTGTGAGGAGAAGCTATATGTTAAATAAGTTTTAGATTACATATTTTTAAGATGTGTGATGATGTCACGTAATTCATGTAAAAACAACAAATGAAAAAGAAAATCTTTGCACTGTAGAAAATGTTGGAATAAACAGAATCCACTTTTTGCTTTTGGTTCACAGAAGTCTGATATAAAATTAATTCTTATAGAACCTGTCAACCCCTGAAACCCTCCTTAAACAACTGAGGTCCCTTTTTCTTTTGTGGGGGGGTTTTGTATTATGAAAAATGATGGAATATTAGCAAAATACTTCAAACATTTGCAATTGTAGAGATTACCTAATGAGAAATGATTTGGAGATTTTTGTAGCTAGAAGAGTTTAGTGGGGTTCAGATTTGGAGGATCAACTGAAAAGTAATTATAGCTTAAGCACAATTGTCAATTGTGCATGTTGGGAAACCTAAAGAGCAAAAATTGCCCAACTCAATAACATGTGGAGCAGCTGATGAGATCAGTTGGACACTTTATGTTGACTTCGCTGAATTCCTTCTAATATAAGGATGAATAAGTGGGTTTGAATTGCACCCTCAATGTTGACCTACTTACCTCCAGTTAAGGCTCTTCGTTATCCCGAACAAGTTGGGTTGCCGTGACATCTTATTTGACAGTCTGACTAGCTCTTAATCACATACTATTTAAACAAAGATGGTTGTGAACTAAATTATCCAATTCGTATCAGAAAAGATGTTTAGTGATGCATGACTGCCAAGGGCATCATTTTGGATTTCAAATTGCTCATAGTACTTGCTTCACATGTCAACTGCCCACATTGTTTGATCTTATAATGAATGATGATAGCTGTTACTTCATCATTATTCTCAGTTGACATCTTTAATTCTTTCTACCAAACTTCCAACCTCACCTTTACTTCTCTTTGGCAGATACCTATTCCGGCTGGTCATGTGTATGCCATAAATGATGCATTATCAGCAGAGGCTGCGGCAGATGATTACGAGACTTGTCTAAGGCACTTAGTTAAGAGCAAGATTCTAGACATCTCTAAAGAGAGTGGATTTCCAAAATTTGATGTAATGCTTTTGGGTATGGGTCCAGATGGACATATAGCTTCCTTGTTTCCCGGGCATCCTCTTGTCCATGAGAAACAAAAGTGGGTCACCTTCATCAAGGACTCTCCAAAACCTCCACCGAATAGGATTACATTTACATTCCCTGTAATAAACTCATCTGCAAATATTGCACTTGCTATAGTAGGTTCTGGGAAGGCAGATGTAGTGCACAAATCACTAGGTGATGATAAAAGTACTGATCTGCTGCCTGTGCAGATGGTTTCACCTGAAGGAGAACTGGTTTGGTATTTAGATAAGGATGCAGCTTCGAAGCTGTAAGGATGAAGACGTGTGAGTTGCGTATTAGTGCTTCACTCCTGTTTGTATTTTATTATTCTAATACATTTTGAAGAAGGGTTGTTTTTCCCAGTGTTGTCTGTAAAATGTTGAGGATTATATGCCATGATCCACTTCTTGGCATTTATTTCCTCACTTGTTTCTGTAAGGATCCCTGACTATCAGGAACTCGGTAATAAAATTGCAGCTTATGCTCTTATTATATTTTTATCTACAAGTTAGGCATGTGGACAGATTGTTTTCATCAGTAACACGAGATATGCCAAGTGCAAAGCAAAGCTTATTTTATCATTAAGTTTCGTATGTGCTGCCCTTCTTTGTCAGCAATAACACACACATAGATTGTTTTTATTTATTTATCAAAAGTATGTATTATATTAAATTAGAGCAAGTAACAGGAAGGTTGCTGCCTGAGGCTACCTAGGTAGTGTTTTGGTCTATATTAAGACTATTTACAGAGTTTGATAGGGGATTGTTACTTATGTATATTATTATTGTGTTCAATTTACATACATTTAACACTTGGACCGTGCCAGAAATCCAATTTGGATTAATTCAAGTCAGCCTTTCAGGTGGAAAATACACCATTACATCAACTGTAGTACTCTTAAACTTCATAGCACACAAAAAGAATAAGGAGTCTGTCAGACACCCATAAGACCATCTTAGGCCTGAGTCTCAAGTCTAAGAACGATCATCCACTTCAACCACAGCTTGAGGAGCCATGGATTGACTGTTAATCACGCTCTGGTCATATGGACTTGGTATCCTGTCTCCTTAAAAATCAAGAATTTAGATGTACGAGCCTATAGAACAGATCCTGTTCAAGTAAGGTCGTATCCATATGTCGTAGTTGTTCACTTAAAAAATATCAGACATATATGCTGCAGCACTGATGTGGGACGAGTCATACGCCAAACTAGTTATATTTTCCTCTCTGGCAAATTGATAAAATCGAATAACAAAAAAAGAAATCAACTCTGGAATTTTGATTACCATTTAAAGGGAAAAGAAAAACGTACTTAGCTTGATCAAGGACAAGGAGCTTAAATTTATCAAACCAAAAATTAAAAAACTCTGCCTCCATGACATTTTTGCATTGAGCCAAAACGATCTTTAGCTGAAGTGGTGATTTCTCTGAATTTTCCCGATATCGCAACTTGTGATAGAGAGTCCTATTTTCCTTCTCCGGCAGTCTACTGTACCGGAGTTTCGTTTTAGGTGCAAAGAACGGGGGCTTTTGGGAGTATTGGTGGCGAATTGTTTCCCTTTTTGTTCTTCCAAGACAAACTATATGCCCTTTGCAATTTGAATGAAGGGAAATCTAATAAGAATTTATGACTTTGGCAGAGAGTATTAGAAAAAAATTGCATGTATTACTAGCAACTAGTTTGATTTTTTTTCAACTGATCTACAGCTAATGCAAACTTAGTTATACATTCTAGTTGGTATTAAAGTATGGATAACTAATCCATGAAACTTCATGGATTAGTAATGCAAAAGGCTATTTGTGTATAACGTTAAACAGTTAAAAAAATTCACTTAATTTTAATATGAATTTAAATTATGTAACAAAATATAGTTTAGATGATATCTGTCTCCAATAGTAATTCAATTATTTCAACTAATATTGCATATTCGTGCACATACTCCTATTCTTAAACTAGCACTTTTTCAAATAATTAGATGAGTAAATTTTGTATATAGCATTTTATGCAGTAATATTATCAAGTTATGGCATTAGATTTCAATTTCATTGTGTAGCATTTAATATCTCACTCTATAGTATTTTATTAATAATTATATTGTTAATTATAATTTATTAAAAAGAAACAATTAATTAAAAATTAAGAGGATAAAGTAATAATGGATAATTAATATTAATAATTAACACTGACAACATAAATCATGGAACTTTTGTTTCTTTATTAATTGCTACATTTAATGCATGTAGACACGTTTGTGAATATGAATAGTTGCACTTTTTAGGGAGTTTAATTAAAGTTAAATATATGATTACGTTTTTAGTGATATTAAACATTTTCTAAATATCATCATTGCCTTAAATATCTCTAGTTAGTTAAAATAATATTTTTTTTGAATTAATTCCTAAAAAAACGTTGTCAAACAGATAATAACACATAATATTTTCAGATTTGCATTTTCAATCAAGTTTGGATCAACGTTACAATTATTATTCATTCCAAAATTTCAAGAATATTTTCATAGCTGCATATTTCACTTCTTATTTTTTAGTAACTTGATAAATTTTGGCGTACAATATATGTTTCTATTTAAATTATAATATATGTTTTTGTATTAATTTTGTATTGAAAATGTATTGTGTTTGTTTAATTGTAGTATTGTATATGACAGTAAATGATATATTAACTGTGTATGAAGTGTGTATGAATTATACGAACGGATTATAAATCTGTGTAACGTTGAAGTCTGAATTTTTTTTAATAGTGTATGAAGATTATACGAAACATGTATCATTTGTGTATGAAAGTTCATTTTTTTCTTCAAAATTACAGTATATGTTTCTAATGAAATTAGACTATATGTTTTGTATTAATTTTGTACAGCGGGTAGACCAAAACTTGAAAGATGGAAGGAGTTTGCTGACGTGAAATTCAAAAGGACAAAAATGACTTGCAGTAGATGCCGTCAAGTTGGACACAATAGAAAGACATATTCAAATTATCCTGTGCAAAAACAATGATTTTGTAATGTTACATTTGTTATTGTGTTGTTTTGAATGTTAGAAACACGGTTTATTTTATTGAGTGCAGTTGTTATCATTGACATTTATAAAGTTTGGTTTCGTAAAAAATTGTCATATATATATCATTTGTTTCTGTTACATATGTCAAAGTTCAATATGACATTCATAATTCATACAATGTTTATACATTATAAAAAATACATTGAACTATACTGCCATTCATAAATGTTCATATAGTATTCATATAATGTTCATACAGTATTTATACAATGTTCATATATGTACCATTTGTTTCTGTTTCATATATCCAAGTTCAATATGGGATTCATAATTCATACAATGTTTATACATTATATATATATATATTGAACTTTATTGATTCATAAAATGTTTATATATTATTCATACAATGTTCATATATATACCATTTGTGTCTGTTACATATATCAAAGTTCAATATGATATTCATAATTTATACAATATTTATATATTTTTCATACAATATTTGTACCATTTGTTTCTGTTACATATATCCAAGTTCAATATGGGATTCATAATTCATACAATGTTTATACATTATATATATATACATCATTCATAAAATGTTTATATATTATTCATACAATGTTCATATATATACCATTTGTTTCTGTTACATATATCAAAGTTCAATATGATATTCATAATTTATACAATATTTATACATTTTTCATACAATATTTGTACCATTTGTTTCTGTTACATATATCCAAGTTCAATATGGGATTCATAATTCATACAATGTTTATACATTATATATATACATCATTCATAAAATGTTTATATATTATTCATACAATGTTCATATATATACCATTTGTTTCTGTTACATATATCAAAGTTCAATATGACATTCATAATTTATACAATATTTATACATTTTTCATACAATGTTCAAGTCTCTAAAGAATGTTCAAGTCAAATTTTTACAATAAGTTTCTGCAATTAATCTATTTGGAACAGATGGATCAGAAACAAAATCAGAAATTGGATCAGATTTTAGATCGGTTACAGCGACAAACTCTTTCAAGCCAAAATGTAACTCTGTACCATTTACATTGATAATGAACACGTCATCCCTGCCATTTTCAGATTCAAGAAGAAAAATATGGCGCAACAACTGACATTGAATTTTTATGTTATGTAAATCATAAAAATATCCAAATGAAGTTTCTTATAAAATTTGCTGGAACTTATCTTCACTGAGGAAGGTCAACAAATCAGCAAATCAGCGAACACATTCATGTTGATACATGAAGATAAATGTGTTTAAACCTTCTTCTCCTATAAAATTTGTAAAACTGAATTATTACTTTTTATATACTATATATAAAAAATCATACAACTATATACCACAAATCATTTCATACATAAATCATACAAAAACTTCATACAGTATTCAAACAAAAAAAATACAATATTAATACCACAGTTTCATCCACAATGCATACAACTTTATATCACAGTTTCATACACAATTCATACACATATACGCTATAGTTCATACACAATTCATATAACTAAATGCCACAGTTCAATTCCAATTTATATAACTATATGCCACAATTCATACACAATTCATATAATAATAAAATACATATTCGATTTAAAAAAAAAAATCTGTGACTTTTTTGAAAAAATAAAATAATACTCAATTGATATATAAATCATAAATTCATGTAGTACACTATTGACAAATAATATAAAAAAATAAAAACACTAAAATAACACATTGTAAATTCATTGTTGAAATAAACTTTTTACTAACCTTATCAACTTTTTTTGTTTTATTTTTTTCTTGAATCTCTGCATCTTTTTTTGAAGATTTCGTTGTTGAACGACCAATTTCAACGCCTTTTGATTCTTTTGATTTTGTATTTTTTACTACATCAACAAAGTCAGAATTGGATTCTGACGATGTTACAATTTCTTTTCCTTTCCTCTTCTTGCCTCTTTCCTTTGCCTCTTTGATTTTTTTTCCCTTCGATTTCTGAGTTTGAGATTGTGACAATATATCGAATGAAGGAGCATGAAAGTTGTCTTCCTCATCGACCAATCTTTTACTTTTTTTTGGATTTTCACTACCTTTCTTTGACATTGTCTATAAAATTAATGGGGAACGAATCTGAGATTTTAGTTTGCATTTTAGGATGAACTGATATGAGAGATTTTGGGGAAGATGCAGTTGAGAAAGATGACAAAGTGGCTGCGATTTTTATTTGAAGTGATGATTTGAGGCGCGATTTTTGAGAATATGAAATAACTTCACGCGTGGGGAGAGGTTGAGTGTATTGGGGGAAGATAAAAGAGTATTGGTTGATATGGGGGTGGCTAGTTATTGGGTAACCATATAATATGAAATTAATTAAAATCAAATCCCTAATTTTTAGATTTTATTTTTTAAAAGGTAACTATATAATATATTATTTATATTAAAAACATTAAAAGATAATTGATTAATATTTAATAATTTATTATTTATATTAAAAACTTTAAAAGGTAATTGATTAATCAGTAATAATTTAAAAGGTTTTGTTGATAAAAGGTAAGTGAATAAATGAAACTAATTATTTAAACATAATAATTATTAGTTAAATAATAAATAATTTTTTTTTATTAATATATTATTAGTTAATATGCTATAACTTGATAATAATATGCTATAAATAGTTTATTATTAAATATATTTTTTTAATTAATATATTATTAATTGATGTGCTATAAAATGATAATAATATGCTATAAGTAGTTTATTTTTAAAAAATATAATTATAACTTGATATTTATCCTCTTAAATGTGTGGGATGTTAATTATATTAATTATATGGAACTTAGTTTACTCACGTTATTTTTCCATTTGCCCAATGGGCTCTTGTTTTAGGCCCAAACTTGAAAGTTCAAACTTTCTCAAAGCAACTAAAGCATATTTAGGGTGTGTTCGGTTCGATGAAAAATATTTTTTTTAGGAAGTAAGTTGGTTTCTCTCTCATCTTTTTATGTTTAGTATGTAAATAAAAAAAATATCATCTAATAAGCACTCGTATATAATCTAAACTAATAATATGAGAGATAAGGATGAGGGTAAAATTACTTCTGTTGTAGATAAAACGGGAGATATGGTCCTAACTTAATATAACACAAACGATCATCCATCTATCATATCAGTTAAGTTGAATCGAGTCGAGTCGATCAAATTTGTTGTTATCTGTAAGGCACAGATCGAATACTTATGACCTTGTGAATGGAGAGGGGTTTGAACCTCATATATCTCAATATCTCTAAAAGTAATATGATTTTTAAGATCGACTCTTTCAACAACATCTCAGACTTTTATCCTCTTCGCTCTATCTACTCTATTCATCCATGCACTCAAAGGTAAGAGTTTATTTATGTGATTCCTAATGTACTTTTTGTGCCCAACAGATATTATTACCTAATGGTTAGCGAAACTTTTCTAGTAGTACGAATCGCTATGCTTCGCCTCTTTCTATATGATAATGTACATCTTAATTTTTGTGCTCTTTACGGGAAATAGCAAAAAGGTAAATAACAAATGATCCTCCAAACTTAAAAGTGATTCAAGTGAGTAAACAATTAACATGAAACATATGCGTAAAACTTAATTTTCTAAATTTTTTGATTGTCCATTCTATTTATGGTGCGTCCCATTTGCACAAGTAGACCAAGGTGCAAGATATATAATACGCAAAGACAAAGTGGTTCTTATAGATAGGATATGTCTCTCTATACGTATTCTTATTTTATTATTTAGTAGCGATTGTTGGGATCTCTAAATTAAAGAGTTGAAATAATTATTTAAAAAATTTACATACCTTGTCGTTAAAGCAACTGCTCCTTGTCCCCAAAAATATATACTATACTATATATGTATATATAATTCTTAAATATGATTCAATAAGATCTTTTCTTATCCTTTTTATGTCTTTCTTGATGCCTGGACAAAGCACCTCAATTTGTAAAGTTACTTATCCACACTTATTTCTTTACGTGTTTCATATTACTTGGTCAATATCTAGCTAATTCAATACACCTCGCATAAAATAATAATTATTATAAAAAGTAGCAATATACAAAAATCTTTCCTATTTTGATTAATCGTTTTTACTTATTACAAGACTTGTTCATTGATCTTGTCCACAAAAAGAGAGATCCAAGTAATTTGCAAATAATTAATGAAACTTCAACTTGCACAATTAGTGTTTATTTTATTATATAAGATTAAGAAAGTGAGAGTTGTAAATAAACTATAGACTATAAAGAACTGAACGGCTTTGGTTCTTTGTAGTTTGTTGAGATCGTATATGTAATAAATTAATAAATTACGGCCTTCATTCTACGATTTCAATTCCCTAAATATACTCAATTTTTTTCTCACAATTGATCAAGATTCAAGTGCATGTGACATGAGAGTTTTATTTAATCTCTATTTTCAATTGAACGATAGTTAAGTCAATCTTTAATTATATAGTTTTAGGGGATTGACAAAAATAGAGGTAGAGTAGAAAAAGTATAGATACATTGAAATTTAATATACAATTAGTCAAAATTCTATTGTTATCTCATTTAAACTCGAGTAACAAAAAGATTTAAATTTATAATTAGGAAAAAGGATAAATATACTTTCGAACTATCGCAAATGGTATGTCTCTGTCGTCCAAAAATTAGAGCATGTATATCTTTTATAGTAATGGACATACACGTGTCACAATCTTATTCATCGATTCGATATTTAATAATTATGGACCGATAGATATGATTGCGCCACGTGTCCCTATTTTGTTTTCCGTTAGAGTGAAGGGCATATATGCTCTAGTTTTTGAACGGCAAAGGGAATAATGTCCCAAAAATATAACGAAGGATAACTGCATACCATTTATGATAATTCATGAATATTTTTATCCCTTTTCTCTTTATAATTATATAAATATTTTAATTTTGAATTCTATCTTTAAATTAAGCTGGGACATGAGAAAGTAGAGGATTGTGATAAGTATTATAGAAAATAAAAGGAAAAAAATGTTCCCCTAGTTAATTTAGGAGTGGATGTTGTTGGCTTAATAATTGTGTTTTGTTGTAGTTTTAATGTATAATAAATATGTTTAATAATAGGGTATTATATACATATATGGACCAAACAACACATTCGAAAAGCCTTTATTTATTACATTATTGCAATATTTGTAAGCCACTGATCCACCATATATAGATTTATAATTAATTATCATCATCAAAATGATTCCTGTAGCTGGATGCTTCAACAAATGCAAAACATTTATCAATTTTTAATACTAAAGTTTATCTTTATTTATCAAAAAAAAAAACAAAAAAAACGTACAATTATAAAATTGGTGGCATGTTTCACTTCTTGAGCTTATATATCTTGCAATTATTTGTATTCTTTCTGACAAATGTAAAAAACGAAAATAATAATAAAAGAGATCATTTAATTAAGCTACGTACGTCACCAAGAGCATATTTTTGATAACTGATTAGTTACTAATTATATTAAAGAGAGTTAGTCGGAAATAAATAAAACACATTAAAATGTTAAAGACACGCGTCAGTCCACAGTCTACCCATCCATCATGATTTTTATGATGACCTATTAGGGTCGTACAAAACTAAACTAAAATTAATAATTACGATTGAAAAATAGTTTACTGGTAGTTGGTAATTGGTTACTTATATAAAGAATGATGTAATTTAATTTAGTATAAAGTTTAAAAAATAAAAAAGATTTTTAAATTTTGTAATCCTAAATAAAGTTATATCAAACATATAAAATTATTCTTAATGTTGTGGCCTTAAATCTGTCACCTGAAAAGTTGAAAGTAAAATGTTATCAAAAAAGAAAAAGATCATTCTTTTTTAAACAGACTAAAAAGGAAAGCATGTCATTCTTTTTGAAATGAAGGAAGTAGTATATTAATAAATTACATTTATATTATAAATTTTTTTATTAATATTAAATTTCATACTTTTATTTTTCATTGTCTCGGAGTTTTGATAATTCTACGAGGTTGAAGTATTACTTTGAACAAATGTAATCTGTCAAACTCATTTCATTTTATTTTGTTAGTTATCACCTTACTTTAAAGTCATTTTCAAAAATAGAATAAAATGTGTGAAATCTTAATGGTTAAATCAATAGTCGATAATGAACAATAATCGATAAATTGATTTAGTGGCCGATTTAACAACAATTTAGGATTCAATAATCCATAAATTCTGATAAATTTTAAAATTAAATTAACTGACTGATACGTAACTCTAATAGAGATAAATAAGTTCTCCTAAAAGTTCTATACCTTCGTTTAAACGTATTTTTGGATTCATCATTCAAACAATTAATTGTTCCAATTTTAGCACATTTCTTTCCTTTTTTGTAGTAAAACTTTATTTGTTGGTCGAGAAGTGTATAATTTAATGACAAAGTTGAATCAAAACATATTAAAGCGACCCAAATTTTCTTTTTCTTTGGAGGAATGGGCGTTGCTCTCAATAAAGTTAAAAATGGTACCCAAAAAAAAAAAAAGGCAAATGGGAACACCATCATATCTTATCAAAAAGCAAAAGGAACAACAAAAAATTAAGAAAATAAAAAAAGACATTGTTTAGAGTCATCTCGATTTGGACAAATAAAAAGATGCAAATTTGAGTCAAAATAATCTGCTGTATATTCATACCAAAACACAAAAAGTGGTCCATTTAAACAATACAAAATTAAAGTACTAATAGGAGTAACAAAGAAGTATACTTACATTTCATGTTTATATTACTTTGTAGTAAATTATTTACAATTTGCAAAACTCTCAAAAACGAAGTACTCAAACAAATGATTTGAGAGGGAGAAGATGTTTTGACTTGTTTTATTCATTGTTTCACGAAGAATAAATTTTATTTTCATATGTTTAAATATATTAAGCATAAATTATATCGTGCAATTTAAATTTTACGATAATAACTTTTTTAAGGACACGATTGAAAAGTAAAAACTATGAATTATTATGTTGATCTATAGGTGAAATTATAGATTTAATATAATTTAATAACTTTAATTTGACTGATACATTTCTATTAAATATTCACGTGATATGCATGAATAATCTACCCAAAAACAGTATGCAAAAAATGTTGTGATCTAGAAGTTATAATTGGTTGAATATTTGTATGTTTTTCAAATTTTATTTATAGCTTCAAGATCTATTTGAAATTTTCATTGATCAAATAATGATTTTTAAATAAAATAAAAAATATTTTGAGGTAAAATGTAAATAGAAAATTGTGGCTAAACTTTAATTCTTTAAAGTCAGTTTTTTTTTTTTTTTGGTTACTAAGCGCTTTTGACTTTTGAAGTAGTTAGGCCAAATAAACTATAAGATCTACAAAAAATAGTTAAGACTTTGAAGCATATAAATACCATTGATACTAACTACTACTACAAAATTGAAATACTACCTTTTCTGACCTGTATTGTTTACGTGTTGTGGGTTTAATTGATGTTTGATATTTATGTTAAAATTTTGACTAATTTAAATTGTGCATTGCAGAGTCCAATTTTTGAAGCTTCCAACATGATTCTTTTTCTAATTTCGGAGCTTAAGCCCAAATTCTTGATTAAAAATAGAAAAATCTTAATCATCCCACCACAACATATATTGATAACACGTTTACGTGTTTTTGCTTGCGTGTGTAGAAAGGTTGCAATTGGTTGTGAGTGACAAAACCTTTTCAACCCAAGGTCGAATGTGGCGCAATAAAGCTCGCTTGTCTGGTAAAAAATGAAATGGTGAACATTGATTTCATATTATAATGAACTATTTAGTACCAAATCTCATTCTCATATAATAACACGTTCTTTTTATTACTAGAATTATTTATTTCCCTTCTACGTTGAGATTTGATTAATCGGAATTAAAGCGATTTTACACATAAATTAAGTACAATTTACCGGTGATACCAAGCAACTTTTCACTTTGAAAAATAAAATAAATAAATTTAATAATAATGTGTCAGAGTCAAACATGAAAGTAAAAATGGATGGTGGGAGTATATTAATTAAGATCATTAAGTATATGCTGAGCAAGGGTGTAAATTGTAATGACCCACAACTACCAATTACTAAAATTATTATCAAAAGATATAGTGTAGTGAATAAGATTATTTTCTTTTAATCAAAAATTCAAATTCAAGTCCTAAACAAAAAATTAGTAGGAATAACACTCTCAACGAATAAGACCTTACACAATATGAATCATAACCTTATACAATATAAATCGAGATTAAGTGACTCTATTTTAGATACCACCACCAAATAATAAAAAAAAAAAAAAGTTACCACATGAAATCACCCCTTACATAGAAGTTTGGTCTGATTGACTAGATGATCCATGCACCTACAAGGTTAGGAGGAAATGCATTTTATTTGAGTTGTATCATTTGCGTTAGAAATCGAAATTTAATTATTCAATATTATTAAGAAATTTTTGATTTTATTTAAAGAAATATTTAGACCACAAGTTAATTATATGTTTGTATGCAAATTTTGTCAAAAAATTCAAAAATCTGGAAAAATCAAAGTTAATTAGTTTGGTTTGATTTATAAATTTAAAAATTCGACACAATGGTTTGGTTTAGTATTTGAAAAACCCGAACCAACCCGAGGTTGAGAAATTCAAAAAAATTCAAGTTTTATTAGTTTGGTTTGGTTTATAAATTATTTTTTTTTACACAAAATGGTTTGGTTTAATATTTGAAAAATTCTAACCAACCCGGTCATGTACACATCAGGGGCGGAGCTAGCTGATCTTCGGCGAGAAATTATATCAGTTATACATGGTTAAAATAGTGTTTTAGGTATATATAATAGATGTCGAACCCCCTTCGGTTACTTCACATGTAATTTCTCCAGATTTTGAACCCCATTAATGAAAATCTTGGCTCCGCCACTGTTAATCCCCCTAGACAAAATCATATTTTTAAACAAATAAAAAATAAGAAAAAAATTGTTTATTCAAACAAATACTTTTTTTAAAAAGAATATAATTTTATCATATAAGTATTTTAATTTATTCTACAAATTTAATATAACGTTTAAGTTTTCACAAGGTTGGTCTAGTAGTTAAAGTCTTGAAGATGTGGAGTGAGAATTTTAACAATCATGATTTAAATCATAGTAGCAGTCTAGCAGAGCAGAGGCACATTTTAGAATGAAGATTATTTTACTCTAACACCAAATATTTAAGTAAATATTATAGTTAAGAGTATATATTTTCTGATAGGAGGCAACGCAACGTTAACATGTTTGTTTGTGCTTCTGTGTATTTTATTTATTTATTATATGGGATTTTTAAAATTACTTTATGTTTTATTTATATTTTCTATAATTTATTTGCTTTATTTATTTTATTTGTTAACTTTAAATTTTATATGTCTCTTAAATTAATAATTATTTTATCACAAATTTTATATTAATTGATATACAATTTTACGTTTTGAAATAATCATTCGAACAATAAGTAGCTAAAGTTTTACTATCTAAGAAAGAGGGGATATCAATAGCAGATCGTGAGAAGTAATAATTGCGTATTCTTTTTGTGTTGACATGGAAAAGACAAAAATGTACTTGTGTCGTGCGGTTATTTTTTTTTTTTCCCTTTTAAATTATGTGATTAGCTATAAAAATTGTTATTTACACTTTTTAGAAAATATTCTATTCCAATTGAAATCTGCGTTTAACCATGAAAATTCAAAATTCAATTCGACGTTACGTTTCAATCCTGAAAACAACTTATAATCTATTTTCTAATTCGCTTTCAAAATAACAATGCAAATATAAATACTATTCTACCTATCATAATAAAAATATAACTAATCATTATAAAAATTAATGTACATTACCTGAAATAATACAGATCAAACATTATTTTGGGACAAGAAATAATTAAAGTGTTGAGATCTCCATAATCACATATGCTAAGGCCACATGCATATTTAAGATACCACATTACCACTTATGCTACAAACACATGTCTTGATTAATTAATGACATAAATTGAACTTAAATGAAGAAATATAATCTGTAAAAATTAATGTAATAAATCCCAATTTATTAGGATTGAAGTCAATAATTTTTATGTTTGTATCTGATCAGAGGAATGAGCCTCCATCACCACAACAAATTATCACGATTATCATTGGAATCTAATAAATAAAAAATATTGTATGTTAGAACTAAAAATTCACAAGATTCAAATTTAGATCCATAAATTTATAAAATAAAAATATTTTTATAATATAGAATATATTTAATTAATCATTTATAATATCTTAAAGAAGTTATTTATATATTTAATCGAATATAATATGATATTAAAAAAAAAACAAGTACACTATACTAATCTAATCTAAATGAAATATGTTTACAAGGGTAAGACGTTAATTATGTAGTAAGTCATATATTAACAGGATCGTTACTAACCATAATCTTATATTGTTTTGTTAGTTAAAATATAATATTTATTTATTTTTAAATTTTATTACATCATATTGTTTAAATTTTTTGCTAGGTAATCACGAAAAATCTCTATAACGATCAATTTGGTACCTTTTTATAGTAACTTTATTCTATATTTCTTTAATATAAATCTACTGTTCTAAATTATTAAGATATAACATTATATAACAGATATAAATTATTTAAATTTAATATTTATTATTCTTTTCGTTTTTTTCTTATTTGTCCATTTTTAAATTAACATATTTATTAAAATAATAATTAATAACGGAGTAAATTTTAACACGTAGAAGGCCAAAGGGAACCCCACGCCCCACGGTAACAAAAGCAAAAGCGTGCGTTATTTTCTCTCTCTAGTCCCACTGCTAAAATAAAAAAGAGAAATACACACACAACAAAACCCACTAGGACGCTCTCGCTGTGAAGAAACAAAGAAAGAAAGAAAAAAAGCACCACACTGATTATTAGAGACAAAAACTCATGAGAAGAAGAGCCAAACCAAAGTAAGAAAAAAAAAAGAAGAGAAAAGCAGTTGAGAAGGGAAGGTTGGGTTGGTTATGGTGGAAAATCTAATCGGCAAGGTGAAGCATAGGGGCAGAATCGTCATTATTGATTCCTTTCTCTCTCCATCTCCATGCTCAATCTCTTCTTCACCTCCGTCGTCGCTTCTAATGTTGTTGAATCCATCGGCACCAGAATCAGTAAGCTCGGTGGAGTATTCATCGGCGTTAACGGAGGAAACGGTGGTGCTTTCTGGATGGACCGTCAACCTTCGAATGCCGGTATAGCTTTTGCTGTCACGGCCTTGGCCGGTCTCGCCTTGGCCGCCGCCGTTTTCTACACTACTAGGTAAAACTTAAAAAAAAAAAAGAATCTCCGGCTGAAATTTACGAAAAGTAATTATTGAAAAAAGGAACCTGGAATCATTGAAACCCTAGAAATCATCTGTAGAGTAGATCTTTCTTTCTTTCTTTTTTCTATCCACAGTTAAAACAGTCAGTGTAGAAGTAGATGAGAGCTCTCAGACGAAGTCAGACTTCGTCATCTTCAAATTCCTCTTCACCGTCTTCATCATCACCATCATCATCGACATCGTCGTGGATTCATTTGAGATCAGTTCTATTCGTTGTTGCCTCCTCACCAGCTTCTTCTTCTTCCTCTAATCGGTGAGTCTCTCCTGTCTTTCACTCTCTAAAAATGTTTCGATCTGCTTCTCACTTTCTATAAGATTCATCTGCCTTTTTTATAAGCATAGTTATTCTTTTCAGATCCGATCTAAGGTCCTCTTTTCTGTCTAGGATATGCTCCACTGATAAAGTTCATTCCTTCAACCCTTTGCTCAATCTCAGTCTCTAATATGTTTTGTTAAATTATTCGTTTTGCGAGTATAAATTTGATTTTTATGACAGTTGTGTTTGATTTTTTTATAAAAAAAATAACAGTATTGTAGTTTGTTTGGATTTCTTGTTGTCAATAACCTGGTGGATTTGTTCCTTGAGCTAAGCTTTGAACAAGTCAGGGTAATGTCTTTGATTTATATTAGATAAGGGTGGAGACTTTCATTAGGTGATAACATTTTTTTATTGAATGTATGTGGACTATATTTCTATATTTGTATGCTTACTTGATCAGAACTTCTGAAAGCTATGAAATTTTCAACCTCTTGCTGATTTCTCCTCCTCTACTTTGTCACAGTGACACAAATAGGTTGACCTTGTGTTTTAAGTTTCACCAAGTTTTCCAACTTTGTGTTTTTGATGATGAATTAAGTGTACAAAAGAAATGGCAAATTGATATGATATGTAATTCTTCTCCAACTTTCCCAGCACAGGGATGTTATATATTTTTATCTGGAGGCTTTTGGGGCTTGGATTGGGGTGAGGTTTCACTAGTTGAAAGGGAATTTCCGATGTAGGTAGTATCTAGGTGTTGATGTCAGTTTTTAAGTTTCTATGCCAGGGTCTCACTCTTAAGTTACTGTCTGTGTATTTTGGTTTTTGGATGGTTTGTCTTGTTAACAGTGGGATGGGATATTTAGCAGTGTTTCTAAGTGGTCTTTTCCGTATATTATGCTTACATTTAATGTTTCCAATGATGAAATTTTTCTTAAATAACTTGTGTTGGTAAATGTTTAGCATATTGTGATGATTTAGCATGAAGTCCCCACAGTCCTATAAGAGATTGAGATTGAATTAGCAACATAGTACGACTCTTCACGGTGCAGTCTCACCCTTAGATTCCGCAGGTTTCTTAGTGAGGTGTTATTTGGAGGTAATTAGGAGTCATTTGATTTGGAATATTCTGATTGAACAGTGAATTATGAATAGGTCTGCCTATACTGCTGATAGATCACATCTTTTAGAGGTAGGCTGATGGATAGATTATGTTCTTAACTTCTTATTTTCAGCAGTTAAATGATGTACTAACTTCTTGTTGAACTCTATGTATCTTGCAACTACTTCCTTCTTTCTAGTTGTTTTAAGTTCATTTCCTTCAACACATTAATTTGTGTTGTGAACTTGTGGTCTTGCTAGTTGTTTATTTTCTTTTTTCATTCTCAGTTGCAGTTACCCTACTACTTCTATTCTCTTCTTGTCTTGATGGTTAACCTTTGCAAAGCTCTCGTTTTCTTGAGTGAGTTGGTTTTGAAGTGATGTGAAATTGCTAATCATGCTAAATATCGGTCTTGTCTGATTAATCTAATTTGAGTTGCTGATGTTGTTACCTTGGCACTGAACACAAACAAAGAATATACTGTTACCCCTTCTTGTTTGTCAAGATGCTTACTCATGTTTATGATTTATTTCAGAGGTCATCTCAAATCTCCATGGTCTCGTAGAAAAAGAAAACGTGCTCTTGTGCCCCAACAGTGGAGAAGCTTTTTCACACCAGAAGGAAAACTTCGTGATGGTGGAATTAAATTTCTAAAGAAAGTCCGAAGTGGAGTGAGTTTCTGGCCCACCTTAATTATTTAGATTTGTTTCCTTCTTATTTGAATGTACACCAAGATCATCAGGCCAACTAAACCTCAAAAGTTGGTTTGGGAAGATAGGAATGAAAGGTAGGTTCAAAAGAGGAACATGAAAGATAAAATGATCTCATTTCCCTTGCTTGGTCAAGGGAATACATAAGATTGAGTCGAGAAAACCCATTCCTCTCTTTTGGACATAAGAACATGAAGAGAAGTCACAAATTTGCCAACTCTCATTAATTTTCAATTTATACATTTCTCAAAGGGAAAAGAAAAAAATAGTTTATTTACCTTGTGTGGTTAAGGGATAGATGGTGAAAAATCATTCTGTCTTGCTTGGTATCCAAAAAAGAGTGGAAGGAAGTCGTGAATTACGCAACTAGTTTCTAAATTTTCGGATCTCTCTCTTCCAAGAGGAATAAAATATCTTTTTCTGTGCCCTAGTGAAAACCATTCAACTCTTCCCTTTTTACTACTAAAGAAGGAAATGGAAAGTTTTAACATCATAGTTTCTCTTACTTGCTTTCCAAACAAGAGCAATTATGTTGACTAATCTATTGGCCCTTTCATGTAGGGTGTTGATCCTAGTATCAGGGCCGAGATTTGGCCATTTCTCCTGGGAGTGTAAGTATTTCCTTCTCATGTAATAATGTGTCTTGTTAAAAAATTTCTTTTGAAACTTTAATCTTGTTAAGATTGATAATCTGAGTTTTACTTTTTTTTTTTCTAGGATAAATTAGATATTTGCTTCTTTTTTATTGTCCTCTTGTACTTTGATTGGCCAATTCTAGCTGCTTAATTTCCACAGGAGATGGCAGGGGAATTATATTATTATGAATAATAATTTATCATCTGGACATTTACTTAGTGACTGATAAAAATCATCTCCATACTCTTTCCCTTGATTTTATATAATAACCACCTCCCATTGTTCTTCATTCAGATTTGAGACGAGTAATCTCATGCTTTGTCACTCTTTAAACAGATCCTATTGCTGGACCGCCAGTTATACATGTTAGGGTCACTAGTTCTGTCTCAAATATGTGGGGATTTTATCTGTAGAAGATTGTGTGGAAGTTAATCCCTGTTCTTGGAGTGCTAAGAGTACTTCATTTGGTGACAATCTAGGTCCTGGCAGTGTTGTGAAAAGCGCGCTTCAAAGCGAGGCGACACCAGTGCGCTTCTTTCTCCTGAGGCGATGCGATCTGAAAAAGGCGCTCGCTTCAGATATAATTTAATTTTCTTTCTCGCTGCTTCTCTCTTCACGATCGCGACTGAGACTGCGTCTCTCTTCACACCTCGACCGCAACTGCTTCATCTGTGTGATTTTCTTTTCTCTTCACGATGCGACTGCTATTTTTTCTTCTTCTTCTCTTCTTCTCTTCATCTCTGCTACTACGATCTGCTACTGTTTCTGTTCACAATTACTGACTGCCGCCTCTGTTTTTTTCAATTCTTTTGCTTTTTTTTTCGTTTTTATTTTGTGATCAGTGTGTATGCTTGCTGCTTTGTTTTTTATTTTTTGACACTCCTTTTTTGTTTGAGTCTTTGTGATTTAATTATGTTTTTGATTTTTTGCTTTATATGTTATGACTTATGAGTATTATTGACTATCTATTTTCTTTTAATCTAAGACTATTACCTCTATTTACTTATTTAATATTTTATTATTATTATACTAAATGTCGCTTTTTTTTAAAAAAGCGCGCGCTTCGCTTCACGCTTCTCGCTTCTGTGAAGCAAGCCCACGTCGCTTTTTTCCGCTTCTCGCTTCCCAAAACACTGGGTCCTGGATTCTTTTACCCATACCATGTAGATGTACAAACCTTTTGAAGTGACAGATGGGCATCGTTTTAGTTTTTTTTTTTTATAAGTTCCCATTGGGAGTGTACTAGTGTTTACAACAACAACATACCCAGTGTAATCACAAGTGGGGTCTGGGGAGGGTATAGAGTATACATAGACCTTACCCTTACTTGGTAGTAGAGAGACTGTTTCCGATTGACCCTAGGCTCAATGAAAAATATTTCAAAGCAGGTCAAAAAAAAGAAATAAGTCAAATTTACATGAGTGAAGAAGTCATGGTGAGTGCAGTAGTGTTTAGACAAGTGTTAAGAGGTATAGTTTTTACAGGAAAAGTATTACCTTAAAATTTTGTATAATTTGGAAAATAATATATCAGTACATCATCACGTGTTTGTTTGCTGCAGTTATATCTGAAATTATGTTCAGTATTTAGTTAACCATGTAAACATGAACTTAGTAGTTTGCTTCGAAAGATTGAGGTGGTGTTTTTAAAGGCACATAAATTTTAGGCCCAAATCTAAGCTCTTGCCAAAAAAGTGCTTATTAGTGAAAATTAATGTATAAACTGCAAAAAAAAATTGGAACATCTTGGTGAAGAATGTCATATTTTGGCTGGACCCTCACCTGTCTATGTCCCTAGAAGGGTTACTTTTTTCCTTGCATTTTTCAACACTTATTCTATCTTCTAATATTAAGAAGATATTTGAAAGTCAGCTATGTCTACTGCTAAAAATTCGACCCACTTTTACCATAACCAGGGCTCCAAAATGGGAATGGAATCCTCTTTGGTAGGGATTGCTAAAATCCCATACAATGAGCTTTTTACGGCGTGAATTTGTTACGGACACCAAATAGTAAACCAACAAAGATAAAGTCCAAATTGTTGAAAAAATCTCTCTCTACTGTTTAGACTTTCTTAATTAAAATATACATAATAAATTGCAAAATTTACCTTAATAGTTGTTTCTAAAGTCTAAATAAGACGAGATACGTTTATTGGCAATAAATTTGCATGGTTTGTCATTTATTCTTTAATTAATGCATCCCTCACCCAAATGAAGCCTTAAGAGCAGTTTCCAGGCTTCTGCATCAGTGTAATTACGTTGTTGCAAGTTTGTTTTATTTTTTATTTTTATGTAGCAAGGTATTTTATTAAAGAGCATCAAGAAGATGCATAGCAAAAGTTGCAAAAAAAAAAAAAAAAAGTATGTCTGCACCAGTACAAAAACGTACGGAACAACCAAGGAGCAGGCGAAGTCCAGAAAAAGTTCAGTACTAGTTACAGGCGACTGATTGAACCAACTAAATAAGTTCTATAAACATTTTGCTTTAAGAGTATGATTAGGAGTTGAAATCCAATCAAAACATCTACGGTTCTTTTCATTCCAGATGCACCAAAAAATAGAACCAGGCACCATTGCCCAAGACTTTTTGATGGATATCCCAATTCTCCATGAAAACGTCACCACCTCTCATAAGCTTCCTTGATATTGTTTGGCATGACCCAGTCAATTCCAAAAACTGACAGCACACACCAAATGTCAGCTGCTACTGTACAATGATTTATACAAGGTTGTCCAGATAAAAACCAATTACTTTTGTAGATAGTTTGGTTTATCATGTGTCAAGTTCTGTGACAATGAAACATTGTGACATTTGTCAAAAAATGTTCTGCGATTGCTGTTTTCCGTTATTTCTGTACAGTGAATGCTATGGTTACAGTTAAATTGACCTACTTTATTTCTCTCTGCAGCTACGAGTTGAACAGCTCTAAAGAAGAAAGAGATTGTATAAGAAATCAGAAGAGGTATTATAACCAGATAATTGGCCCTCCCTAGCCCCAAAAAAGTATTAAGATGAAAGAAAGTCTCTTTATTTTTATCTTGTAAAAATGTAGAGGGTTCGTATGTATTCAGTTGACAGGGTCATAGTTATCCTTGTGTTAATATTGTTCCAATTACCTTTTGGCTGCATGATTCATACTTCTTACCACTGTAGTTAATCTGTGATTGCAGGAGGGAATATGAGAGCTATCGTAGAGAATGTCGCAGACTGTTGAAACGCAATGGGACCTTTAAAATGAGGGAAACTGGTGGAATGGGAAGCGATGGTGAAGGAAATATCACTGAAGGGATGGATTCCCCTGATTATGACGATGTTGTTACTGCCCGGGAATCTCTCTCCAGTGAGGACCGGAGCACATATGTCGAGGATTCTGATAATCCTGGTGGTACAATGTCAGATGAATTTTCCAGTTCCAAACGAGTGACGGAGCCAAATGATGTCTCTGATTCCGAGTCATCAGACTCAGATTCCTCTGCAGATCCTGATACCAGTCAAACTGTCCCCTCGGCAGAAAGCATGGATGAGAATACTGCTGAAGTGAACTCTAAGGAGGACTCTTCTCCTTCAAAGGCAGAAGTTCAGTCACGGCCCTGCAATGCAGAAGATTTTGCTACATGGCAACGAATAATTCGGCTTGATGCGGTTCGTGCTAACGCCGAATGGATAGCTTACTCCCCATCTCAAGCTGTTGTATCAGAAAGCAGGGCACACCGTTTTGCCGAGGCTGTTGGGTTGAAGGACTATGAACACCTAGAGCCCCCTAGGATCCTACATGCTGCTCGGCTAGTCTCCATTCTTGAAGCCTATGCGCTATATGACCCTGAAATTGGTTATTGCCAGGGAATGAGCGATTTGCTGTCACCCATAATTTCTGTAATGACAGAGGATCATGAAGCTTTTTGGTGCTTTGTTGGTTTCATGACGAAGGCTCGGCATAACTTCAGGCTTGATGAGGTTGGAATCAGGAGGCAACTGAACATTATTTCTAAGATCATCAAACAAAAGGATTCACATCTCTATCGACACTTGGAGAAGCTCCAAGCAGAGGATTGCTTTTTTGTGTACAGAATGGTGGTAGTTCTTTTCAGGCGGGAATTATCTTTTGAGCAAACGCTCTGCCTATGGGAAGTAATGTGGGCAGACCAGGCTGCTATTAGGGCTGGGATTGGCAAGTCTGCCTGGAGTAGGATTAGGCTGCGTGCCCCACCAACAGATGATCTCTTGCTTTATGCAATTGCAGCATCTGTATTACAACGGAGGAAACAGATCATAGAGAAGTATAGTAGCATGGATGAAATTTTAAGGGAGTGCCAGAGCATGGCTGGTCAACTGGATGTATGGAAGCTTCTAGATGATGCCCATGACTTGGTGGTGACTCTCCATGACAAGATGTAGACATCTTTGTTATGGAGATTTTACACTAATTTATTCTCTTTGCTGCTCGAACTTTATTTTGTGGGATGGTGCTACCAAACACTGCATGCATCTCCGGTACACAGGAAGAACTGAAGACAGCTTATGGTCAAGTAATGCCGACACTTTTTTTTTGCTAAAGAACATGCAAATGTCGAAAAGAATCTGCACTTGGGAAATAACTTTGTGACTATCTCCTACATACAGACTTGCTTGAATTCAGTGTAGCAATTCGCTGGAAGCCTGATTGGTGTACCATGCTTGATATTGAATTTGTTAAACTTAGTTCTCTTGTTAATGTTCTCCTAAGGTGGCTTTTTATTTGGAGTATTTATCTCCTGTTGCCCCAACATCCCCAAGGAAAATGGGGTTTCTTTTAGAATGTTCTCTTTGTTTGTGGAGATGGGATTGTGGATGATAGAATAGCATACCTTTCCACGCTCTGTGGTTGGTTTTTAACTTTATCTTCAAAGCAATAGCTACATTACAACCTTGAGTGACATGTCAAGCTCGAATGCAGCAGCATAATATTTATGCTCTTCTGAGATATTGAAGCGCTGTTTCTGCAGCTCTTAAATCTGCGAGATATTGCAAATTTCACAAAATTGTTATCTTACAATTCCAAGAAACATAGTGCTCCGTCGTAAACTAGTTCATGCCTGTTCTGTGGCACGTTAATAGTGACTAATGATCAGAGAACAAGTTGGGGCACAGACGGTAACTTTAACGTTGGTTGATAAAAAAAAAAAAGGAGTAGAGGCATGTTTGGTAGTAGTAACTTTCTCTAATCATTGCAGTTGTGTTGTCCTTAAAAGTGAACAAAGGGTGTGTTCAGTATGAAGAAAAATGCTTTCATGGAAAAGGTTTACTTGGAATATATGTTTTTTTAGGAAAACATTTGAGTTTCTTCTTTTTTTGTGTGTGTGTGTTTGGTACATAAGCAAAAACTATCATTTTAAAAGCATTTGTGAACAAGTTAAAGACAAATACTATGAGAAGTGGTGAAGGGGGCTGCTGAGTAGAAGTGAAAATGAGGTGTGTTGGAAGGGTAAAGAGAAAACAATTGGGCTAAAAACTCCGTTACTCGGACAGACGACAGTGGACATTGGACTACCAGTTACCACTAAGCATTATCTATCCTAGTAATGCCTGATACCACAGACCAGAAGTCTACTAAGCAGGACGCATAAGATTTGATAAAATAACATTCAATCCAGATCCAAATACATTATAGATACAAAAAGAAAAGGTGACAGCATAAATTTCAGAAATTTTCCTTTTCCTTTTATATAAATTCCAGGGGCACGAGCAATAAAAAGGTTCTTCTAATAGACTAATAGCTGCCCTGAAATTTAGCAAGGCTAGTTGCAACAATATTAACCAGAAGAAACACAGAAATGTAAACATAACGGATAAATATTCTCAAATATCTAATAAAAACATGAACCAAGTCAAGTCTAGTGCTGCCAAGGGGCATCAATTGTGAAGCACAGTACAAAATTGACGACCACATTCAGGTGTTGCAGCTCGATAATGAACTAAAACAAGATAAAACAAGTGTTCTTTCAACAACTACATAAATCAAGAAAAGAGACTGGAATTCAGAAGAATTACTGCTCCTTGGTGTAGTGTCGTACTGTAAAGGCCAAGCCCAAGATCAAGATGGGTACAAGGAACTGTAGGATTTTGATAATGAATTCTGGAGTCTTGTCTGGATTGTATGCTGTTTGTTCTGATGGAATATAAGCACGTTTTAGGGGAACTGTTGACATGTCGATTTCCCCAATGTAATACTTATCCATCATATCTCTAGCAGAATCACTGTGGCCAACATCTTCAAAGTCATTTGTTGCATCTTTCCCTTTTGGTAAAAGAACAAAGATCAGAAGTCATGCCACACAAAAACCATCAACACTTAATACCCAAAGAACAAACAGTAAGTGAAGAAAACCAAGTATTACCAGTTGCTGAAAGCAAAACTTCATCACCACCTGGATGATCATCCATGAACGGAGTTACATCATACACCTGAAAACATTTTAATATGCACACATAAATTCATGTTTCATTATAGGGAAGGAAAAAACAAAAAACTCTTTTAAGACCTTAAAGGAAAATAATCCAACATGAGATATAAGTTGGTCTACACTGACTTGAGCACTGTTAATCATAATAATGAAAGATATCACTTCATAGCAAAGATGAGAGAGACAAGGTGCACATAAGCCTCCAACGCAAATGGTCCTTTGTGGAATTATCAAGGCAGTTCCCCCAATTGAGGAACTTATACCATCACATGAGTAACACGTCCTTTTTGCAACGCCATATCACCTTTCAGATTTATTTAAGGTTTTCCTCCATTAGCATATTTCAACAAAATTCACATGTAAGGACAAAGGACTTGAAAAGACATGAAAACAAACGAGATGCATAACCAAAACATGGTTCCCATCTCTAGACATCTCCTTCAAGACATAGCATTAGATATATTTGACTTTGCTATCCTTAATATACAAATCATTGAACACTTCATGAAGAACAATCAACTTGAGAAGATAAGAGAGCAAAAATCTGTTGATCAAAATGGATGACTCACTCACACCAGAAGGTTCAAAATAACCATCTCTAACAGAAACCAGGTCCCTGAGCTATAGAGGTATATTTTATATACTTTTAGATTGAAGATCTACTTTAGGTTAAGTCTCAGAAATTATTAAGAAGCAATCTGATCTACAGTTTGTTTTTCAATTTTTTAACAAATACCCTTCTTCATGGGCTCATGTTAGTAGGAGTTCGGAAAATGTTCAATTGAATTAGGAAAAATAAAAGAGCTTTTTAAGTTGAAGTTTGAAAGAGTATATTTGAAAGTTGAAAGTGAGTTCGGACAGGAATCACTTGAAAGTTGGAAGTTTCGTGAGCGAAAACCATTACTCTACTTGAATTACTCCTCAGTCTTTTGAAATATATCATCAGCATTTGAAATGCTAAAGTCCAATATTAGCAGATAATGATGATAAAACCATTATTTACAAATACTGAACTTCAGATATGCAAGTTCAGTGTCACATGCTTGTTTTCATATTTGCGCCACAAAATTTCAGTGATAAAGAGCTGACTCTCAAAACTTAAAATATTACTCCCTATTTTCAAGGTAGCAAAAGTAATTGGAAAACCAATTGACTGTTCGGCTTGGATCCAAGGGAAAGGGGAGGGGGGATATTTCAGCTGTCTGTTTTCTCAACTAAATAAATTTAAGTTAATTTCTTACTTTCTACTTTCCTCTCCCATATCCACAGTACTAACCCCTCTGCATCAAATTTCTAACATAACCAACTACCCCTGTTCTCCAGGATGGAAGACTGAAATCTCCTAGTGTATTTCAATAATAGATACCAAACTTTCATTCATATTTACTAAAATGACCATCAACACACAGATAAGGACAGTTACTATGCATAGACAACGTAACTCCTTTTTTTATTAGGGAGAAAAATGGAGTCCATGACTCCCTTTTAGAATGTACAAGGGGAGGTTGAATTCCAAACCTTTTCTCTCAAGTACAACCATTACCAAAACATATACGTCACTTTGGTACACATGCGCATAGCCGCCGCGCGTGGCTAAAAGTCTACCTACTCTTTTTAGTTCCATGAGAAAGTCTTTTCTTATAAGTCAAAATCCTAATCCTGTTCCAAGATGAGGTGGATCTAGGATTTGAACTTTCTATTATTGAGCAAAATCAATTATTTGTATTTTCCAGTTGAGTCCAAGGAAAGTTACTGATCCCACATATTCCAAGTTCCTAAGTTGGTCACTTCAACTAAACACCACCAGGTACAAAGAAAGTCCAAAACAGAGTAAGTTGACTACTCAAAATAGCAAACAAAATTCAACTAACTAGATCAAATCTGAGCTATCATCAAAATTCGATAATTCCAATGTGATAGCGACTTCAACCACTCAGTCGAGAAAACTCATAAAACAAACCGATTCAAAATACCAGAAAAATAACAATTCCATAACCGATACAGCACACAGATCATGAAAAAACTAAAATCAAATCAATAGAAAGAACAAATAAAAAAAAACAGGACGAGATTTAACCTTTCCGCTGATGATGAGCCAGCAATCTTTGGTCTTGTTGTGCTTAGCGACCTCCTCAAATGCATGACGTTTCCGATCTGACGCCATTTTTTCCTGCTACTGCAACACCCGCAAAATCACTTTTAAACACAAAACAAATCGAACTACATATATACTGCATCAAATGAAATTGAGAATCTCTATGAACTTTTTACAAACACTCACGAGAGAGAGAGAGTTCTTTGGATTCTGTTTCTCTCTCCGATTGTGCATCCAACACCCTTTTTGCGTGTGGAGGCGGAAGTACAGGGTCAATATTATTATAGAAATTCAGATACCGAATTGCCCTTCAATTTTAATTGAAATTACGCCCCCCCACCCCCTTTTTGGATTCCGGACTTGGTTTTTCCCTGCTTAGTGGTTGTTGAAGACTTGACGCACTATACTGCAATTTCACTAGTTCAAAATTTAATTATCGAGCTATATTTTAATTTATAATATTATATATATAAATATATATTTAATATAATTTGCATGTATATAAAATATATATCTCGCTTACCTCTCTCTTTAATTTGACTTAACTCTCTTTTTATTTTTGTGTAACTAGTACCAAAAATCTATGTATCTAAGCCATAGATTTTGCAAGTAAAACTTGGAGAAAAACTTGATAAATTTTGTTTATCCATACACTTTCTCATTATTTGGCAAACTTTTTTGGCAAATTTTCCAAATTCCCAAATACTAGAAAAAACTAGTATTTGGGCCAAATTTCATTATTTGGGAATTTTTAAAATTCAATTTTTACACCTAACTTTTATATTTTACAAAAACAATCTATTTATTGACACCAACCAATTCAATTAGCTCCCCATATGCCAACTAACTCAATTAATATACTTTTCTATTATACTAGTAAAATATAGCTCGTGATGTGCACGAGACCAATAATATTTGTGAAATATTTAAGATATTTAACATGACTTAAATTTTTTCCTTTAAATTTCTATATATTGACAATGAAATTAACTTAATTTACTTAAGCATTAAAGTAATTTGAGGAGAGTTTATTTACTTAATTAATGTTATTATAAAGTATTGAAGTAAGTAAAAAAATTAATTGTAGAGGGGGTCGGTAAACATAATGAAATAAGTTAAAATTTAATAATTAATTATATTATGGAATTAAAATAATCCATTAGTAAGTTTATAAGAAAATATTAAAGTAAGTAAAATGAAACATTGTCATTTGATAATAATAATAATAATAGTAATAACAATTTTATACTTTAGTAAGTAATTAGTAAGTTTTATTAGAAAGTATTAAGTTAAGTAAAATAATAAACGGGTGGGTAAACATATTAAAATAAGTAAAAAATTTAAAATTATTTCTGTTAAGAAATTAAAATAAGTCGTTAGTAAGTTTTATTAGGAAATATTGAAGTAAGTAAAATGAAATATTATTATTTCATAATAATGACAATTTTCTATAAATATTTGCAACAGAAAGGATAGAAATTGGCATTATAAGTCAATAAGCAAGCACATTGACGAAGAACTAAACGTCAGAGCTAAAAAGGATTCTATAATTGCGAAAAAATTGTATATGGGAAATGCAAGCTCATCGAGAAGAGATTGTTCATAAAATATGAAAAGATTATATTAAAGAATAGTTTGAACTCTTTCAGATTATAAGGCATATGTTCTTCAGGGATTGCAATATTTATTTTCTTCTGTTTTCTTCTCTTTTTTTTTTGAATTTATATTAATTGTATTTTCATTATCATGATTTGTACCAAAACCTTTTCACTATACGAATGTTTACTGTAATGATGCTTGTTGATTTGTTGCGAAAGTCATAAATCTTGTTACGTGAGATTTCTATTTTGCTATGTAATATAAATTTATGGTTAGTTTTGATAGTTTTAAAAACTTGTGGGTATAAATCATATTTCTTAAAAAAATGAAATATATTTCCCAAATTCTATGGCCAAACACATGGTGAAATTTCACCCAAATCTTTATCCAAATAATATTTGCCAAAAATATTTGAATATCTATGGCCAAACGCTAGCTAAGAGTGTGTTTGGTATGGAGGAAAATGTTTTCCTTTTCCTGGAAAATAAGTAGATTTTGGATTTATTTTCTCATGTTTGATTAGTGAGTAGAAAATATTTTCCGGAAATAATTTTTACTGTTTGATTTATGAATGAAAAATATTATTGAGAGACATCTTTTATTTTTACAAGAGTAAAAAATAATTTATGAAATTGAAAATATTTTTTAAAAATAAAATTATTATTTTTTGGGGTGGTGGTGGTGGTGGTGGTGTAGTGGGTGGGGGGAGGAGGTAGGAGTGAAAAAATAAAAATTCGAAGTTGATAATATTTTTAAAAAAACAAAATTTTTTTGGGGGGTTGGGGGTGGGCCGGGGGTTTGGGGGTAGGAGTTTAAAAATAAAATTTGAAGTTGAAAATATTTTTTTTAAAAAAAATAATTTTTTGGGGAAGGGGGGGGGGGGGGGGGGGGGGCTGGCCGGTAGAGTCAGGGATTGGGTAAAAAATAAAATTTTGAAATTGAAAATATTTTTTTTTTTTGAAATTGATGTTTTTCCAAAAAAAATGTAATTTGAAATTGGAGGAGAGTTTTGAAAAATATTTTCCTTAATTTTCTAAGGGAAGTCATTTTCCTTAATTTTGAGAAAAATGAGTTGATTTGGAAAATATTTTCCAAAACTTTTGTCCCAACCAAACATGGGAAAGAAAATGTTTTCCTTCATACCAAACACACTCTAAATATAAGATATATGTAAAAAATTCTTAATTAATGATAATTTATAAAAATATTGATGATTATAATAATAATATTGTGTATCAGTATAATGAAGTATGTCTAGTTATTTAATTTATATATATATATATACACGAGATAAAAAATTCATTTTCTTTCAATTAATAACATACGAGATACATCATTTTTTAGTTTGTGATTATATATAAGATAATAAAATTGAAAGCCATTTTATGAAATTAGTTATTTCATCCTCTTTGTATGTAATTAACTAACTTCACCATTTTCGTATAAACATTAAAATACAATAATTTTAAACTTAATATAGTCAAACATAAAATAATATAATTTTATATCTTTTATTTTTAATAATGCTTCAATATAGCTGGGAGGCTGTGATCCATCTATTTTATTAAAAATAACACGCCACAGTGAAAGTCACGTGTGTATTGCCATTTTCTTATTTTTGTCCTTTTTTGACGTGTGCCTGCCAGCCGGCCAGCGAGAAAAAGTTTTGAAAAAATTAATAAAATAGTCATAATTTTTAACTTAATTAGTAAAAATATCTATATTTTAAAATATTTATTCAAAATATCAAAAAGTCAATATTTTAAAAATAATTGTATTCAAATATTATTATTTGTCTTTCCTTTTATTTCTCAAAACAATCCAACATTAAATATATTCACTATCCATTTAGACTTTTTTTAGAATTTAATACCATTAAATTTATTTTCATCTTTAAGATTTTCAAATTTTTTTTCTTTTACCAATTTCACCATTATTCTCTCTCTCATTGTTAAAGAAAAACTAATTATTCAAGTTCATACCAATTTGTTCAGATCTATCGATTAATTCAAGAAATCTCTCAATACAAAGGTATTTTCGAAACATCATTTATTTTGCGAGATTTCATGAGATTTTATTTTCGAAATAAAAAATTATGTTGAATTTTTGATTATATGTATTATAGATTTTTCGTTATTTTTTCGATTTTTATGAGTTTGTTAGCATATTCATCAAATATTTATGCATTTCAAAATTTTAGTATTTGAAACACTATTTTTTATGATTTTATTTTCATATTTGAGATTTGGTAAATTGTAATTTTTAGTAATCCACATAAGCATTCATACATAATATATTATTTGATTTTTTTTTTGTATATTTATATTTAATAATTTTGAATTTTGCTTATAGGGTTATTAATTCACAAATAAACACAGATTCAGATTTGAATTTGATGAAAAGAATTGGAAAAAAGGAACATAGCAGACGAAGAAGAAAGAGAGAGCCAAAGAAGAAGGTTGTGAAATTGTATTCATATCAGAATAATATTCATATTAATTTTTGTTTGTCAATTATTTTTTTTACTCATTATTTGTATTTTTATTAAGAACATTGTATTTTTTTTTCATTTGTAGTCATCCAAATACGTATCTCATATAAATTTGTATTTCTTAAACATAGATGTATCCTATTTTTTAACAGTCAATTTGTATTATTTTTTTTTAGAATATTGTATTCTGATTATATCATTTTCACTATGTATGCTATCTCATATGAATTTGTATTTCTTAAACATATATATATACTATTTTTCAACAGTTAATTTGTATTTATTTAGAATATTGTTTCCTGATTATATTATTTTACTATGTATGCTATCCGTTTTTCAGAATCTTGTATTCTTATTTCTTTCATAGTAAATTTATATATATTTTTCGGAAAAGGGCCTAAAATACCCTCAAAGTATTGGAAATGGTACAAAATTACCCTCCATCCACCTATTGGCTCCAAAATACCCTTCTCACCCACCTATTGGGTCCAAAATACCCTTGTCATCCACCTTTTGGTTCAAAATTGACCACTTATTTAACGGTTTTATATTTAAACTATTTAAATATTTTTTTAAATACGTGGCACGCAACTATATGTTATAATTTAACTTATTAGTATAATTTATAAATCAATCCACTACCCACCCATTACTAATTAAACCTCTCCAAATTAATACACCCGTCACATTATTAATGCAACAACAAAAAAGCTACTGCCAATTGAGTGTTTTTAAAAATTTAAGGCGAAAATATCTATAGAAGTAAATTATCATACGTTAAGTGTCTAAATAAAAATTATCGGTAAACTTAAAAGTCTGACTATGTTCATCTTAATTATTCTTACGTCTCAATTATGTAATGTTACTTCATAGTTAACATTTTTTCAAAATAATATATTAAAGGTTTTAAAACAAATCATAAATATTTATAAAATTATATTTTAAAAAAGTGCATGAATTAATTCGGGATGTATTACTTCTTTACCTTTAATCATAAACTTTTAATTCAATCTTGAAAGAGAATCCTATTGAAAGTGTCCTCCTAAATAAGCGGCTCAACCTATATTTAATTGGGGCTTCGATTCGGACTCAAATAATTTTGAATGTCATTTCAGGAATCTATAATTTCATCGTGTTTTAGTAGTGTTTATGACAATTTTGATATTATAATTGGATTATTAATTGGGTGGGGTTTAGTTAGTAATGAGTGGGTAGTGGGTTGATTTATAAATTATATTAATAAATTAAATTATAACCAATAGTTGAACGCCAAGTATTTAAAAAAATATTTAAAGAGTTTAATTTTAAAACAATCAAAGAAGTGGTCAATTTTGAACCCAAAGGTGGATGACAAGGGTATTTTGGAGCCAATAGGTGGATGAAAAGGGCATTTTGGAGCCAATAGGTGGATGGAGGGTAATTTTGTACCATTTTCAATACTTTAAGGGTATTTTAGGCCCTTTTCCGTATATTTTTTTAGAATATCATATCCTTCCTCAACAGATTTATTATTTCCACCAAGTATGCTATTTCCCCCCCCCCCCCCCCAAAAAAAAAAAAAATCTTGTACCCTTTCATAAATCATATTTAAATATTGAGATACGTGTATAGATATTTGGCAATCAAGTAATGCAATTTTGATCACCAAAATACAATTTGTAGTTTGAAAGAAAAAAAATTAATTTTAATTTGAATGGTAAAGTGAGCACATAAAATGTAAAAAATATTGGTATATAAATATAATGAAAACAAAACAAAGGAAAGTTGATCTAATAGGATGAAAAAGAATCTTTTTTTTGAAATTGTAAATAATGAGAATTTTAAGTGATATGTTTTTTTTTAAAAAAAATTTATCTCACTTTCTCATCATACTATTTTTTTATATTTTATATATTATTATACAATATTCTAAATAAAAACTAGAATAAATAGAAATACAAATAAAATACATATTGAAATGAATATACGGAATACAAGATTTACGAAGAAACAAATAAATACACATGAAAAAAATATATGAATACAAATATGTTCTTAAATAACTATAAATTCATTTGGCATACCTACTGGAATGAATACAAACTAATAAAAAAAAAGGTTAAGATTCTGGAGAGAGAAAAAAAACAAAGTTTGAGTTTTATTTGAAAATGTAACTGATGAAAAAATTAAGTGATTTTTACCTTCTTTTTTTTTGAAATATTCTCTCCCTTGATTTTCTCCATTTTGTTATTAAATAATTGTATTCTTTAAATAAAACATAAATAAAATACATAACAAATTAAAATTTTGACATTTTTACTAAATATTGAAAGTGTTGCTAATGAGCCTTCTTAAATGATAAAATATTGGTATTTTGAAAAAATTTCCAAATTTTTTTTCTCAACTCTATTTTTGGGGTTTGATTAAGGGTGTGTATTATTTAAAATTAAATTGAATAATTGAATCAAATTAAATCAAGGATAAATGACAGAAATTTCACATTAAAGTTCTCTTATTATTATTATTTTCTATTAGTTTTATAAATTTTTAAAATTTCTCATTTTTGACGCATCAAATTAATGTATCAGCGCATCAAATTAATGTATCTCGTGCATCAAGTTAATGTATCATGAATAAAACATAATGTATCTTACTTAACGATTAATGTATCTAATGCATCAAATTCATGTATCAGCGCTTATATTATTGTATCAGTTTGAGAAATTTTTGTAATTGTAAACTTATAA
Organism: Solanum sitiens; assembly: GCA_016801875.1. NCBI lineage: Eukaryota > Viridiplantae > Streptophyta > Magnoliopsida > Solanales > Solanaceae > Solanum > Solanum sitiens. Next base: position 1,977,185 of record JABWTJ010000085.1, on the reverse strand, counting down.
GGGACAAATTGTAATTTTGGCTAAAAGTATGTGATTTCTGTCTTTTGCCAATCAAAATTTATATTTAGATTGGTTTTTTAGTTTTTCAGATTAATTTCAAACTAATAAATTATTTTTTTGGTTTGGTTTTGAATTTTAAAAAATAAAAATCTCTCTCTCTCTCTCTATATATATATATATTGTTGAGGTTTAGAATTAAATTAGAGTTAATCACTTTTGTCCCTTTTTGGTTATAGTCTTTCATAATGATTACATTCATATGTTTGAATTACATCTATAATAGGTATATTTATAAGTAATGTGTTTTAAGTTTTATTTATGATGTATATTAGAAAGTATATTTAAGAGATTAAATATTACTATTTTGGTTATATTATTAATTATTGACATAACCGAATAATCAAATCGAAAAAAGCATGACCGGATAGAGGAAAACCAAATCAAAACAAATTTATTTTGAATCGGATTGAATTACACTTATACAAAATCAAAAATCAAAATCGAAAAACCAAATGCACATCCCTAGTTTGACTATTAGTTGTGTTCTACCTTATATTATACGAAAATTAAGAAATTATTAATTAATTAATTTTATTATTTTATCCATTGTTCATATTGTCTTTAAAAAAAATAGATTTCTAAAATTTTATCTGAACTTCAAAGGTTATATTAATTTTTGAGATAAAATGAATCTTTTTTTAATTATTTCTTATTATAATAAATGATAAGATAATATGAAAAATATTTTTAGTATGATGTCTCTCAGGAAGGGTAGGAGTAATGTAATTGCTCTCTTTTTTGGCTAATTACAAGTTGATTCCATTTGCTTCACTTTTTTTTTTTCCTCTACAAATTTCAAAAGATTAGAGTTTTCAAGTTTTCTATCGTTTGAATAGTCTGCCAAAAAGATATTTAAGTTTTCCATTGTTATGTTTTTTTTTTGCTTTCACAACATGTTAAACAGTAAAAGTAGGAAAATGCTCTAACGTTACAAGAAATTATAATGAAATTAAGAGTTACTGAAGTAACTTTTCTTGGCTTTCATATGAAATTTCGATTGAGCTTTAATTTACTTTATTTATGTGAACAATCTAGTTTATTGATCTAGAAAAGGAGAAGACTTTTAAAAGTGGTAATCTAGTTGTTAAAATTAACCATCAAATGTATATATTTAAATTAAATACATAATCGGTGTATTTGTGTTGTATATTCATCATTATTTTCTGATTAAACGTGTTTTAATTGATCCAGGAAGCTTGACCAACATATAATAGGATAGAAAGTGGTTAAGCAAATGGAGATTAGGGCCCGGTGGAGAATGGGAAGTCACTTCCATAAACGAATGAATCGGGCTTCGGTCCTAAATGAATCAAAGATTTTGATATTCGTAGAATCGATCGAAAGAAATGGATCGGATACTGAAATCCGCGCAAAAGTCCAATTTTTTTAGTGGCTGATATGTCTTTTTAGTTTTGATCTAGGGAACGTTAATCAGAGAAAATAATCCTTTACTGTCTGGTGTTGATTCGGCAATTTATGTCTAGTGGAAAACTTTGTCATCTCAAAAATTAATCGAATCTGCCCTCACATGGGGGTGTTAAAGTCGTGGATCTTTCGATGGCAAAGGAGTGGTGCGGGACGGGGCCCATCAGATTGAGCTTAACCCGTAAAATTTTTAATCCGTCTCGTCCTGCTTCACATAACATTTTTTTCATTTTCTACCCCGCCACCTCACTCTGCATAGACCCGTTCCGCATGAATTCGTCTCACATAATTTTTTACTATTTTTTTGTTCTAGTTAAGTTTGATACTAAAATAAAATTTATAAAATCAATTCATTTTTTCATTAAGTTACATTAATGTAATAAGAAAACAAAATATTTTTTGTTAAACCATTTTCATTTACTATCTCGAATAATTTAATAGCTTTAAAGAAATTATCTTAATAAACAATATTTTATCAATGCTATAACATATAAAAATTAAAATTAAATTTAAACCACCTAAAATCACACATATCATTGTATATATCATTGTAGATGAGAGTTTCATGGTGCTAAATATAGAGAAGAAAAGAAAGACCGGACTTGGGCAAATATTCTTCTTTCCATATCATCTTGTCCTTTAAAAAATTGTGCAAATGATATTTTTTAAGACCAAAGAAACATCAAATTATCAACTCATATGATGAAATATTGATTGTATTTAATATTTTCTCACACAAATTTTAATTTAATGAAAAGAGATTTATGAATTATAATCTAAAAAGGTCTTTAGATACACACCCACTAAAAAAAACAATGATTATTTTATTAAATAATTGTCCCCAAAAAGATAAACCATAACATCTTAAACTTTGTGATGAAGAGAGAAACAAACAAATCGTGCTTTCATTTTCACTTTGCCTCCCATTCTGTAATTGTTTTGGGTTTGGAAGTGCAGAAATGGGGACTAATAAATCATGGTAATCGTCAATTTAATATATATATTTGTAAAAGATATAAAATAACGTTTGCTTATAAAAAAATTCGATTGATTTATAAAATTAATCTATTCATGTCACATAAAATAAAACAAACGAGGTAACATGTATTATTTAATTTGAAAGCTACTAAAAAGTATGTTAAATCTCAATTATTAACAACATAACTTTTGCAATTCTATTTATGCTAAATATTTTAGGACAGGGAACTTCCCTAAAAATTATATTATTATCGACTTAAGAAAGTAACATATGCTATTTATAAATTACAATAATTATTTTTAAAATCGTATAATATTTAATTAACTTTATAAATTTTATCTATGTCACATAAGACGAGACAAAAAAATATTTCCTATATCCACAAATATTTGGCAACTATACTAAAAATAGATGTCTAAGATTAATTGTTAATTTAAACAATCAAGAAACACTTAGTTATTTTTTTCCTATTCTATTCTTAATAATTACTCCATTTTTCAATTGAAAATTTATGTAGACTTTTGATATTCTTAGTATAGTAGGTTAAATTACATCTTATATCTAATTTTTCAGAATTCATTACCTTACTCTGATAAATAATTGTGGATGGAGAGAGTAATAAGTATTGAACCCGTAGTATCACAAATGCTTATGTCTAGTAATTGTACAAGTGTTAAAAAAATCGAACAAAACTAAAAAAAATGATAGTATCGACATTATATAAATTATTTTTTTTTCTGATTCAAAAAGAATGATCTCTTTTTTTCTTTTTAGTCTATTTTAAAAAGAAAGATTTTTTTTTTTGGTAATATTTTAAAATCAGATTTTCACCTGACATATTTAAAACCACAAGATTAAAGAATAATTTTATACATTTAATCCAATTATAATTTAGGACCATAAGATATAAAAATTTCTTTATACTTTTAAAATTTATATCAAATTAAATCAAATTATTTTTTTGTGAAACGAAGGGAGTCCAGAATATATTCTTTCATGTAATATGATATGCCACCTAACAAATTAAAATTAATTATCGTATTTATAGTAGGAAGTCGGAAAGTGGCATTAACTCGTAACATCAGAGTTAGTTGGGCGGCGGTTTACATGATTACCATCATCAACCCAACGTGTGGCTAGCTGAAGCGGAATTGGAATTAGTGTCCATATTCTTTTCTTTTCTCTTTCCCATTTACTCCATTACAAATAATTTTATCTTATTCTCTATTTACATAAGTTCATTACTTTTTTTTATCACCATAAATCTTAAAAATAATAATAACAATAATTAAAAAAAAGATAAATTGAGTCCCCCATTTTGTGTCTCTCTCACCATTGATCCTCAGTCAACACTCCATGCCTTCTCCCATCACCAATACTTCTTCTTCTTCTTCCTCCATCCGCTTCATGGGTCTCCTTAAACAACCTGACTCCAACCCTAACAACAACATCCTTGATGAATTCGACGAGAGTGATGTTTTCTGGTCTGAATCCCCTGATTCCGCCGTCGTTAATTCCTTCTCTCCCCCTACCCCTACACGTCACCTCCCTCAACGTCCCCCTAACCTCTACAAACCTTCAAATTCCGGTCTCTCTGCTGCTCTTACCGACGACCACCACCCTCTTGTCCGTCGTAAATCTACCCTCAACCCTTCCGTATCTGCCACATCTGCTGCTAAGATGATTCCACCGGTGTTCCGTTCGGAGAATTCAAATCCTAATTCTCACCCTAAATTTCATCAATCTGCTCCGGTAAACGTGCCCGTGTGGCAGAAGAAGGATGGACCGGTGGGTGGGTTAGACCAATTTGATGAGGTGGAAGATGAAGTGGAAGGGGAGGAAATGGTTCCTCCTCACGTGATGGTGGCGCAGTCGCACGTGACGTTCTCTGTTTTTGAAGGCGTTGGGAGGACGCTAAAAGGAAGGGATTTGCGGCGTGTTCGTAATGCTGTATTTCAGAGAACAGGTTTTATTGATTGACCCTATAACCCTAAAATTTGAAAAAAGAGGAAGAAGAGGTTAATCAATTTGTTATTTTTGGTGATTGAATTCTGAAGAATAATATTAATTTCGAAGGAGTCAGTTGCACTACGTTCATTTCAAGCTTTGTATATTAGAATTTGGCACATTCTCATTTGGAAAATGGTTATTTAATTGTAATTAGGAATTATGGTGAAGTAATCGTCATCCCAAATACAGATGTTTCTTTTTTCTGCTCAATATAATAGCTTGATTTTTGAATGATATAAAGCTTGCCTTTTGAGGAACTATGATAATGCTCAAATTGACATTTGGTTATTATTTTGATTCATTCAAAGTGAACTACTTATTATGTTAGCTCAATAATGTAGCAGCAGGGGAATTATTAATTCGTTCCAATCCTTGGAGACTTGTGTTCGCATGCCCAGGCAGATAGCAATGAATTCATTATTATTTTCTTGTTACATATATGCATGATGTGAATACCTAACCTTAACTTGTTATAACCCTTGTTATTTGAGAATCTGCCATGATGGGGACTAGTAGTGAGCTCGATTTTGGCGAACTGCTTAAGAAAAGCATACAGTAAATACTAAAAGTTGATATTATGATGGCAATTATGCTCAGACGAGACAAATGGTAAAACTTTCAGGAAATTTCCATGGTATATACTTGTGGGTGGAATTTACTACATGTAAATCAATATATTTGTGACATTTGCAGCTGAAAATTATCACCTTTCCGTGGCCACTGAATCTAGAATTCATAGTTCTATTGCAGCTTCTATAATATCTTGAGAAACTTGATTTGGCATTTTGGATTATAGTTCATTTAAGCGTGCTTAACTAATTATTCCAAGGAATCTACAAACCCTATAAGCCCAAAAGTAAAATTTTACAGTCTAGTTCTGGGGCTCTAAGCAATATGGCAAAAATGTTAGTAATTAATTGAGATATTAACAGAATTGTTACCTGATTTGTATCTAAGTTTATTGTTCTTATGATATATGTTGTTTCGTGGTAAGGCAAGTCTATACGATTTTCTTTGATGTTCGCTGTCAAAGTATATTCTACTGTAAAAGTTAAGCTATCTTTTGTATATTCCTCATTGCTTTGTAAATTTTCTTCAATTGTTCTGTGGATCCAAGTGTTTGCCTCTGGTAGAGCCTGAAAGCTGAGTAGCTCAAGCGTAAACTCTATTATGCTCTGTTGAATTACATTTATCTGTGAATATTTAGTTATTGCCGAGTGATTAATAACCTCAGGGCATTGGCATCAGCGCCCTAATGGTTAAAGCATTGTCTGTTAGATGTTTACATGGAGCATATTCTGCCTGCATTTTTCAGGCTGTGTGGGAAGAAAGAAATGAGAGATATTTTAAGGACAAACATATATTTATCTTTTGTTTCAAATGTATATGTTTGCATTTTTCTTTTATATTGATGTAAACTCTAATACCGATTCAATTTACTCCTTCCCGCCAGTTTAAAGAAAGGGAGGCTGTATACATATTTTTGCACCTAAAAGAATATATTCATTTCTATCATTATTGTTTTCTGATCTGCAAGAGTGGTTGAAGAGATTACCACATCTTCTGTTTATACATTGATGCCCAGGAACTGGAGGTTAAGATTCAGTTATCATTTGATGCAATTACTAATGCATGAACAGTTCACAGAAACAAGTTATGCATAAACGTTGATTCGTTGTCTGTTCTTCTGAGATTAACATGCAGAGAGGACAGTCATTACAAGGTTAGTCATTTGCTCTGTGACGGAGTTCATTGACTTACGATGAATAATAGATGTTCTTGACCTGCAAATTTCGACATTGATAGAGTATTTATATGATCATTAGCTGTTCGCTTCTTGTTTTACTTCTTATTAGGTTTCTGTTTATGCAGTGATTAGGAGTTTTGTATATTGTCTTGTGCTTAAAGATGCTTTCTTTGGATGATTCCAGAAGGTAGATTTTTCAGATGAAAGTGACTCTTTTCTGGAATGTATGATAATAACACATTTAAAGGCAGTTCCAGCAGTACAAACACTTCTTTATTTTGTGGATCTGAGTGATTTCAGTAGGACCCAAACACGGATTCTGTAGTACTACGAATCTTTTAAATGCGTAATTCATTGATACAATAATACAAAGTGGTTAGTATAGTGATGAAATAAAAATCTTTCAAATCTGTGATCAGTCCCACTAGAATCCATCGTCATGGGTCTAAAGAATATTTTTCATCATTTCGATTTGATGCATGTTCGAAATTCCAAAAAATTGAGGGTTCACAAAAATTATTCTTGGTTCTCAAATTCCCCAACTTAGCAAGTAAGTTCCAATTTCAAATCAGAACAAAAAGAAGATTCTGTTTCCACGCAAAAACAAGCGTCTTGTGTACTCACGCTTTCACTGTTAATGGAAAGATTTTTCAATATTCTATGCAATTTTATTTCTTCGAGCAGGTCTTGTTTAATTGTGAAATTTAAAATTGGAACTGTGTTCAGTGAAATAATACAAATTGAAGTCGTTTATTTATTCTGTTTTTCAAATTGTTAAAAATTCTGAAATTCAACTTCAAGTTAATTTGGAAATTTAAAGGCCAAATGTATTTTTTTAAAATTGAACGCCGGTTGAAAAAGTGAAAATAAGTTGTCATAACACATACAATTTTGATCATGCCGAAGAAATGATTTATTGGACGGTAGATTACGGGTGTGAAAAACCGATCAATAAATCGAACCGGCCGATGACTATCCGACGTTTCCTTTATGAGATAAAAGAAAGACAACTTTTTTGTTAGGTATATTCCTAATGCTGCCTTTTGTAAGCTAATATCAGACTAGCTATTCTTCTATATTGTACCTATGATAAAACTATTTGTTTGGTAAATCCTTAAAATACGTTTCTAAGCTATATCCATTTTCTATACTTGTAAGATTTTTTTTTTTTTTGGGCAAACACCTGCTCCTTAGTTTCAAGAATCAGGAAATTTCACTATGTCTGTCCGACTGTAAAAGCCATACAAATTGGAGGCCTAACTTTGAGTAAAGCAAGTAGTGCTGATGGAAGAATCCATAATCCATCACCACAAATAAATCCTGAAGCCACTGCAGGAACCATCAAATCTGCCTTCTTGCTGTTGAGTTTATGCCATACGTATACGATCAAACTCCCCGCAGCCATATCAATTGCAAAGGAAGCCCCAACAAGGAAAGGCACAGCTATAGCCATTGGGAGAGGAACCAATTTCCCGACTCTCTCCGGGGCCATGTCTCTCACCAAGTTGGCAAGTACGGCAAAGGCGAAAAAACCATAACAGAGCTGCAAGCAATGGCGAGGCAGAGCTGAGAATCCTTCAACACCTAAGATTGCCATGTTTCTATAGATGAGTGCATAAGGAGCTTTGTACTCCCCATTGGGACCCCCTACATCAAAAGATCTGTAGAATAGGAAAAATGTAAGAGGTGCTACGACACAGCCAATGGCAGTCCCAATAGCTTGGCTGAGTAACATGGAACGCGGGGATGTCAGGGTCAGATGACTCGTCTTGAAATCGTGCATCAGGTCAGAGGATATAGAAACCATGGATTTAATCAGTCCACATCCAATAAGTCCAGCAACAACACCGTTCTCTTTCCCGGATAATGCAGCAAGCACAAAGAGAGCTACTTTACCGTAATTGTATGCCATATTCAGATCTGTTAGACCAGCACCATAAGCATTGCAGAAGCTCAAAGCTGGTGCAAAAACATAGGCAACGAGCACGTAATACCACTTCAACGCAGGGAACATAATTGGAATGACAATGATGGAGATAAGGGAAAAAATCAAGTAGCCAATACAAGCTAGCCAGAAGGGAATGCTCTCTCTGATGAATATTTCGTTTCTCTGCAGCTCTTCAAGTGGAAGATTCTTGGCTTCTGAGGGTGCTGCCAAAAAATGGAGGTGTTAATAATAGAATTTCTACAAAAGGAGACAATGTTTTGCCCCTCTTCTCATTAGCTAACATAAAATTCGTTCAACATTCAACTTCTTTGTTGGAGCACACATCTTTGACACTTGTCGTTACCATCAAATGTCATTAATAATGGAGGAGAGCACTTACATGATTCAGGCCTTTTTGTTTTCAGCGTGGCATATATGTTTCTAAAAGTGAAATAAAGTGTCCTGACAAAATTGTAAAGGCCATCTCCCAGGAGAAGAGCAATGGAGATAAAAACCTGCATACAAATTTTTATGGTCTAATGAGAAAAAAGGTAGAACGCTTATTTGATTATCGGTCAAATTAAGCGCCCACAAACCTTGTAACCCATTAGACTCTTCATACTGCTCTTTGGTAAACTTGAAGAGAACCAATATCCGTCGCGATCAGTAATTAGAGGCCACATGATACCCCAAGAGAGCACAGCTCCAAGAAGCAAAGAAAAGTTCACAAGGTGAGAACAAATCATTCCAGCTCCCACATAAGTCATGTCGAAATCGAAGAAAAACCTGGAAATATTTCAATGGTATAAATCACTGTTAGTTGTATTTGGAGAAATCATTCATGAGTCACTAAAAAATATATCATCAAGTACATACGATTGCTTCCAAGCTTTCAACCCGAACGTGGGGAAGTTAGCAAATCCACATTGATCTCCACCAGAATAGAACCACTGAAAGAAACTCCAGAAGAAGCTGAACGTGAAAACTTTCATAAACCCTTTAACCTGTTTCCTGAAAATTTGTAGAAACACAATTTTCATTTCTCAAGAAAGGCTAGTTTTGCAAGGCAAGTTAGTCCTAACTCCTAATTATGATCTTGCATACTTGGCCAATTTATCTCCCTTGGGTGTATGAAATCCATTGATTAGAACAGCAGTCGCAGTTCCACTTGGATAAGGTAATTTGTAGTCAATTATCATGATCTGCACCACAACAAATAAATAAAAACTCAAGAATCAGTTGAAGGTGTGTACCTAGACCATGTACTTGTAAGATTTGATTACGAGAATACGTGATGAATCATCACTAATATCCGAAACAATATTTGTAGATTATTTCAATTTGGCTCATTATTTCAATTTCAAAAGGGTACTATTTATTTCAAATATCAACCAATTCATGTCCAAGTGCTTACGAAGTATTTTAACAAGTGAACAAAACGAAGACAGCTTAAAGATTGGGAAATACCTTTCTAAGAGGAACCAGAGCTAATAGCCCAACAAAACTAACAACAAAGAGAAAACCAATCATCCAATGAAGTTTAGGTTCCTTATAGCTCCCTGGTGTATTGCCACTTGTATCAACCCCAGCTTGCTGATATGTGTTCTTATTCAGTCCCAAAAGATATGATCCAAAGCCACCTAAATTAACACAAACAAATAGAAACCAGAAAAAAACTAATGAATCCCAATTTCGAATGCCTCAAACACGCCAATCAAAAAGGCACATAGTAAGATATATCAGCTAGAACAACAATCACGCCTCAGTCCCAAACAAGTTCCGAATCTTCACTTCTTCATTTAACCTCATCATACTAAATAAATGATATATCTCTACAACAACAACTAGCGCCTCAGTCCCAAACAAGTTGGAGTCGACTCTATGAATTTTCACTTTTTTATTTAAACTCATATCATCATCAAACTACTATTACGCTTCAGTTCCAAACAAGTAATCGGGGTCGGTCACATTTCTTAAATTAAGCTCATTTGATATCATCAACATACTAAAAACATACAAAATGACCAAAAGAGACTTACCTCCTACAGCAATACTGTAACATGCAACAGCACATGTCTGAATAATAGTATTCTCCTGTTTAGTAAACGGAGTACATGTAAAATTCGCCTTTTTTAGAACCTTAGTCCATGACTGTAGAATCACATAAGCAAGCAGAGCAGCTGAAACATTGAGATTTGGTACAAGTCCAGTAGTGAGATTAAGCTTCGTTACGATCACACTATAAATAACTCCAATCAAAACACTCGCAACAATTCCTCGTACTGTAATTTGTTTAGTCCATGGAGGAATTCTCTTCAATTCATCATCACCATCTCTCATTTCTTCCGTTACTTCTCTTTCAATCTCCATTAATTCTACACCAACTCTATTCATTTCTCCCTGTCAAATTTTTTCAATTCAATAACTACAAAAGCAAAAACACAAAAAAATAAAACATGATGGGTTTTAATAGACGGAAAAGGGTACCTAAAAATGTAAGAAAAATCCCTTTTTGGGTGATTCTTGAAAAAAGTGCCGAAATGGATTTGTCAGTTGTTCTTGGTGGTGAGTTATTGCGATCTCATCCACCACGAGAAACGGTGAATTTGGACAAGATTTGCAGAGTAATTCAAATTGAAGATAAATATTATACCCATAGAATGTGGAGGTTGTTGGAATTTGAAGAATATGTAGAGGAGAAGGGAATTGATGTACTGCATGAGTAGTACAAAAACCCAAAAATATGTTTTTGCAGTACAAAATTATCAAAATCCCAACAACAGAGGTCTGAAATAAATGTTGTGATTCTTATATAACAGGTGGTCGGCTTAGATGAGAATGCTACTCAATGCTCATTTTTCAACTCTTTTATTTGTCTTTATTTGGAAAAAAATTCACAACTTTATTAGCCAATAAAAGTGCAAAAGCTATTTATCGATCGTTCTATATCTAGGATAAGGACAATTTATTAAATATTTATTAAAAATAATAATTTTAAAATAACTTATATCGATATTAGACAATTGATAAGTTGGGTATGGTTGTAGTTGTATATTATTTATTATTAAATGAAGGAAATCAAATTGACTAACTACTAAAATTGACGTTACGCTGCATCCGCCATGGTTGACCATTTGTTCACTGTGCAGTACATTAAATAAAGCATACATATTGGAGAATGATGTAATGAATTTTTTTTATTTCCTTAAAAGTGGAAATTTTTACTATATTAGTATAGTTGTAGTACGATTTTTATGAACTTTTATACTTTTAAAAAGAGTCCACATGTAGTTTTCTTTCTTTATCAATGATCAATTTTATGATTAATAATTTACGAAGTATGTATTTGTCAATCAATGAATTATTATCATTTCATATTGTGAAAAAAAAAAGTCTTTTACTTTATCCCCACCCACCCCACTCTCATAAAATCAAAAAAAGATCAATTAAATACTCATCTAGTCAATATTACTTAAATAAATTATCGAGTATTTTTTTGATAATTTAAAATAAGTAAATTTTTAAAGTTAAAAGAAAATTATTGGGACTTTTTTTTCATTTTATTTTCTTTTTAATAGGTTTTCTTAACTACTTTACATTCTTTAAGAAAATAGTTTAGAAATTACTCCATTCGTTCATTTTTATTTGTCATGTTACGTTTTTCGAAAGTTAATTTAATTAATTTTTAAAGTTAACTTAGATTACGTTAGTTTGATATTTTAAACAGAAAATTAAAATATTCAAAAGCTATATGAAAAGTACTGTAAATTACATTTTTTCGCATATCAATATGATTAAAAAAATATATATTAAAATATTGATCAAAATTTTTATAGTTTGACTCTAAAAATAGAACCATGACAAACAATACTGGACCAATGAAGTATCAAAAAGTAATAATGGAAAGTAACCTTTTATTTATTTATGTTTGTTAATTTTTTCTTAAAAAAGTGTGTTAAACCTCAATAATTTACTGTGGATGAGAAAGAGTAGTACTGTACTACCAGCCATGCAACAACCAACTAATATTAATAAAGATTATGAACAAATTAATAAATGATTGAAAAAATTAATGTCATGATCTTTTATGAAATAAACAATTAATTTTTACTGATCAATCAAAATTGTGTTTATCACATGGCATGAGGAAGAAGAGATTTTATTTTCTACTTGACATAAATGGATGAATAATCAAAAGTAATACTAAAAAGAAGAACACAAATTATAAAGTCGAGGCTCTAAATACTAGAATAGAGGAATACTCTCTCCGTCCCTATTTACTTGTTCATTTTTATTAAGCACACATCTATTCAAAAAAAGATTAACATAATAAGTTTATCGTTTTACTCTTGATAGAATTTCAAAATCAATTTACTCATTAAAGAGACACATATAAACATAAGATAATTTTGAACTTTCGTCTTTGATTAAAAATGTAAGAACAAAGAAAAATCTCATCTCTAATTAATTATTACTAAAATCAATACAATATGTTAAGCATTAAATAGTAAATGAATTAAAGAAAAAAGATTAGTGGGAATAAGTGTACCTTAGCTTGGATTCAAAAAGCTTCTTCCAAGGAGTATTTTTTAAGAACTTGTCTTCTCAATTTGAGTGTAAAGGATATCTTTTGGACAACTTTTCTTCTTTTATATTTGTTATGTAAGTGAGATTATACTACTTTCACATGAAAGAGAAAATACATTGCAATAATTAAGGCAAACCATTAGTATTGTTAATATAATATGTCATCATTATGTAAATAGTAGAGTGTACATAGCAAGTAGGAACAAACAGTTAGTACATTATAGTGAAGAAATGTGTCATAATGTGAACATGCATGGAGGATGACTTGTGTTAGTTTACCCTAATTATTCGTTCAATTTTTTCTTTTTTACTAATTTATTTTGAAACAAAGAAAATGAAAAATTTACTATATCAATCATTATTTTTTAATAAGTATAATAATTCAAAAATAGACAAATTACTGCAGGATTTCTCTTTTTAGTCTAATAATTAATTACCTTAGGTTTAGAATTATTTGAATATTAAATTATGCATATCGTTTTCAATTATAAAGAGCAAATTAAGCAAAATTTTCAAAAGAGCAATAAAATATAAGATTCAAATCAAAAGGTTAATATTTGAAGTTTTGAACAGAAGAGGATAGTGTGAAATTTTTAATTGAAAAGTGCAACCAAATTGCATTACAAATTAGAAAAAAAAACAAAGTGTTAAGTTGCTTGTACAATAGAAGGCAGTGGTTCATCTTAAATTAAATGAATTATAGAAAGATAGTGTTGCATCTATTCTCTTTGTGCTATCTTTTTTTGTTTTATTTTTTACTTTTGATGCTTATATTTTTTATTTGAATTTAATTTGGACGGAACGAATTAAAAATAAAAAGAATTATGATATAGATATTGAGTGGAGCGGGGCAAATTAAAACTTTTACGGGTTAAGTTATACAATTCCCAACATATAAATTCAGAGTTGAATGTGGCAAGTTAATAAAGCAGTTATTCTGTGAGTCAAATTCATTCTTATGAGAAATAAACCCTAAAAAATTGAAACAAACACTTAGATGGATGCCAAACTTTGCTTGTTTGAAACGCCATTGTAGTGAGAAGAAAGATGAAGAGACGTTCATCGGAGACGAAGTTGTTGAAAGAACTGTTACTCTATGCGGCCAGCGCCGCTTTGAGCAGCCTTGTTTTGTTTGTGGGGCTCCGACAACTTGACCCGAATCGACAGGCTTCCAAAAAGGCTCTTGAGAACAAGAAGGAACTTGCGAAGCGCCTTGGTAGACCTATCATTCAAACCAATTCCTATGAGGTTACTCTCCAATCTCCTCTCTGTATTGCCCCCTTTTTTTAATTTTCCAATTTTTTGCCATATAGTTAGAGTCGCTTAGTTTTGATCATCCATTCTTAACCAGATATATCGGGTTGAGTCCACTTGGCCTGGGTAGGGTGCAAATCCGTATTTAGACGGGCCAATACTTTTATTTTGCTTTAGATTTCCATTACTGATCACTATGGTTATTGTGTAGAACTGTTTAGAATAGAACAAGCATGCTAGTTAGCTGAAATTGTAAATTGATACGAAGATAGTGTGTGTTTTTGGGTCTTGGGTGGGTGGGTGGAGGAAGGGAATTGGCTTGTAATGGATGTGTCGTTGTGAGATGGAAGGAGCAATGCTATGACCAGCCATAGTTCTTTCAATAGATAGTACCCATATTTGAGGGGCATCAGGTGATCCATGACAAGAGATACTTCAGAAGTTGTTCTAGCATGGCGGAAAAGACGGGAATATATCAGGCCATAAGAAGAGATGGAAGATTGTCTCTGCCTTCATTTGGCGGACAATATGGAAGGAAAGGAATTAGAGATGCTTTGAAAACAAGAGCATCCCTTTCCGGAGTTTGAAGATGAATTGCTTAGTGACCTTTTATTTTGGTGTATCCATTTCTTCCCAAAGAGGTGGAGGATATTATCCATATTTTAGACAGTTTAGGAGGGGTGTAGGTGATAGATCTTTTCTTTTTTTGTTTGTTCTCTCTATACTACTGAAATTACAGCAGTAGGATAAAGAAAGTGTTAATAGAAAAGTTTGAGTCTCTATAGCAAAATATGCTACTATTAATTAGTATTAAGTTGAGTAGACTATCCTTTATTCAGTGAACAATCTGTTTGTCGAGCAATAATCATGACATTGTGCTTGTCAAACAGACAGACTGTGTGTAGTATGGAGGATAGTGTTTCCAATCATTTTTAAGTATTTGGCCGACTGGTTCCCAAAGTAAACGTTTTACGTGAAAATGGGAAGGCTTTCCTCACTGATGGGAAAAAGTTCCTTTTCTTTAGAATCATCTTAACTCTTTACTTTTTTTCACTTGCTTCCTTTCAAAATATCACTTGTTTGAACCGACAATTAGATACTCTTTCAGATTTTACTAAAACACTATCCGTTTCTCATATCCTCAATCTTGTACGATTCCCATATCTATATATTCAACCAAACACGGAAAATTGATAGAAATTAATTTCCAAAACCTCCCATGGAAAACATTTCCGTACATACCAAATGCACCCGAACCCAAAGTTCCTAAAACTTGCACTGCTTATTTCATTTTGTGTCACTCAGTTTGATTTACATGATGATCATATATCTCATTTTAATTTAATATTTCTTGATGAGCTGGGATCAAATTTGTGTTCTGGTTGATTGTGATCACTTCCCTACTAGTCTACAAGAGCTTTTTCCTCTTCAAATATTTTGCTTCACAAGGATGTTATGATAACTAATTATAATGACATGCTTTATTAATTTGGTATGCCATCTTTCCTTATTGGTATGCTTGGTAACGTGCAGTCAAAAGCAATCATTTTCATATTGAATTATTTAAGCCCCTTGTGCTTTGTCAACAGGATGTAATAGCCTGTGATGTAATCAACCCTGATCATATAGATGTGGAATTTGATTCCATTGGTGGATTGGAATCTATTAAGCAAGCTCTATTTGAATTGGTAATTCTTCCCTTGAAAAGGCCTGAACTCTTTTGTGGGAAGCTTCTGGGTCCTCAAAAAGGAGTTTTGCTCTATGGACCCCCTGGAACTGGAAAGACGATGCTTGCCAAAGCAATTGCTAAGGAATCAAGTGCTGTTTTTATTAATGTGAGAACATCGAATTTGATGAGCAAATGGTTTGGTGATGCCCAAAAACTCGGTGAGTTAGATCTTGCCCTTACTCTTTCAAGATTCTTCTCCTTGTTTTGATTATTCAAATTTGCTTGGCCCTTGTTTATTTGTGAATCTTGTCTCAATTACAACTCAGGCTCGACAAGCATTATTCCACTGGGAATAAGATATCCAAGAGACCCTAGTGTTTTGCAACTTTATTAGTTGATTATTTTTAGGGCATTAAAATTCATCAGAGGATGAGTTGCTTAGTTTTGGCCAGTCCATACCAATTGTGTAGTCATCATTCTTTATGGAATTATCCCATTCAAACAAAGTCTTTTAGGGCATAAACTGAAAGATTATTTCAAGTCTCTCTTGCTAAGTTTTGCATTCTTTCCATATTTCTGAGCGCAATCGGAAGGTCAAGTCATGAAATGCACTTTTGGATACATTTCTCTTTCGGTTGTAATTTTTTCTTTTGTCTATAGTATGGTATATTTGCTCATTCTGATTTATTCTTGTTGAGTGGGGGTAAAGAGTAGAGCGCGCACTGTTTTTTCCTGTGTGTTCTTTGCATAAATCTCAAATGGAGCTGTCATTTGTAGTTCTCGAAATCAAAATTTCAAAGTGAACATATTCTACTAGGATTTGCAACTGCATTGGTTTGAGATGATTCAGCAGTTTTAAAGTAGTTCTTTCAATATTGTAACCTGTGATCCACAAAGTAACCTGTTCAGTTGCTAAAAAGTTTCTTGCCGCAAATACCAAGAATCAGCATGGAAAGTGAGTTGGGGTAAAGAGTAGAGCGCGCACTGTTTTTTGCTGTGTTCTTTGCATAAATCTCAAATGGAGCTGTCATTTGTAGTTCTCGAAATCAAAATTTCAAGTGAACATATTCTACTAGGATTTGCAACTGCATTGGTTTGAGATGATTCAGTTGTTTTAAAGTAGTTCTTTCAATATTGTGACCTGTGATCCACAAAGTAACCTGTTCAGTTGCTAAAAAGTTTCTTGCCGCAAATACCAAGAATCAGCATGGAAAGTCCAAACTTGCTCAACATGAGGATACATGAATCACAAGTATAATGATTATTGCGATAAGAGACAATTTTCAAGTGCATGCTTCATTTCTGAGTTATAGGACTAGGATAAAGAATCATAGATTATCAAAACAAAAATAGAATAAGTGAAGTGGGAGAAAGGGTTGGAACATCAAAAAAGCAATTATCAAATTTCTTGTCCTACACTTCTTGTAGGATGTTTGTATAGACATTGTAGGTATTGATCCATTCATCTTTGGGTTCGAAGAATTCTACTACACAGGTTGCAAGAAACTGATGACGGATTTCTATCTACCACTATGAAGTCAAACTGCAAACCACATCAGATCTACAAATTCTTTTATTTTTTTGGGTTTAGTCAAATCTTGAGATTCCACAGTCCTCAGGCTTTGGTCTTTGTTATAAGAGCACAATGCCGATGTGTGGGTCAGGTGCAAGTTACACGTTCAAACCTTACTGCAGATAAAAGTCTAATATTTAAGTGAAGAAGAATAGTCTGATGGGCATATCCACTCTGTTTTGGACCCTGCACCAACACCCTTGGGGGTTTCTTTGTTATTAAAAAATAATCTTGAATCTCCACCTTAGTTAAAAAGATGGAAAGGTGAGACAGCATGATGTTATAGGGGGAGATGAAAATGAAACTCGGAGAGGAGAGTGTTGATTGCATAGCACCGAGTAGTGTTTGCTGGTGACCTCAACATTGAGACATTTTGGAGGAGAGGGAAGGATGAACGGAAAATATTGCAAGGAGAGGTTACTGGCATGTGACAACACTTGATAGGTAACAAAGATTGTTGTAGGTTGTCGTTGGTGCAAAATGTAGTTAAAGATGCTCTATTTTGTATTGGATTGAAATGGACTTGAATAGAGCAGAAGGATACAAAGAGTGCATATAACTGACTACAACTAATTTGGATGGATGTTGATTGATTAGTGTTGTCAAAGGGTTGTTTAAAGCATACTTTAGGCAGAAACTCTGCACTGAAGCCAAGGAGCAAAAGTATAAGTTTTGTTTTGTCTGACATGAGGTTTGATTCCGGACTGAACATTGGTGGCGGGTGTTCATTGTCTTAATAACAAAATTGAGTTTGATGTTTCTAGGAGAAGCTTCAGTTATGCTATAGAAATAAATGCATAAAATCTCACCTAGAAATCTTACAAATACCCCTACCCCCACCCAAAACAAGATGGGGTTGTTTAAAGCGTTGAAGGAGAAAAAATCTTATCGTAGTCTTAGTTGTTCTTAGAATTCTACTTGTGATTGCCCGTGTTGCTGATTTGCATTAAGTGACTCAAAAAAGTGGCTCATATAGGGTTAGTTATTCAACTGGATGTTAAGACTTCTTCATTGATTTCTCCTTCTATATTTTATACAGTTGCTGCAGTGTTTAGTTTGGCGCATAAACTTCAGCCAGCAATTATATTCATTGACGAAGTGGATAGCTTTTTGGGTCAGCGCAAGTCTACTGATAATGAGGCGTCAACAAACATGAAGACTGAATTCATGGCTTTATGGGATGGTTTTACCACAGATCGTAGGTGCACCCCTCTATGAGATGATTCTTTATTTAGTAGCTTTCATCACCGTCACGTATATTGCAACATTTCCCCAAGAAATGATGCAATTTGAGATGGTTGTCTTTTATGTAGTTAATGATTTAACCAAGGAGGTTATGGTGACTTTATTTACTGTGGTTATGTTTATGTAGAAAATGCACGAGTTATGGTCCTTGCTGCTACTAATCAACCATCTGAGCTTGATGAAGCAATTCTTCGACGTCTTCCTCAGGCCTTTGAGATTGGAATGCCCAACCGCAGAGAAAGAGCTGAGATTTTGAAGGTGATCCTGAGAGGCGAAAAGGTAGAAGATACCATCGACTATGACGGCATTGCTAGTCTCTGTGATGGATACACTGGTTCTGATCTTCTTGAGCTATGTAAAAAAGCTGCTTACTTCCCCATCCGGGACTTGCTTAATGATGAGAAGAGCGGAAAGCGAACTGCGGTTAGTATTGTATTCTTTTTCTCAAATTTCTATTTTGAACTTGTACTCTCCTTCAGAAAACTTGTTAAGTGATGGTTACGGACACAAAATGAAGTTTTAGGGACTTCGCCTTATCTGATGAATGCATATATAAAAAAAAAAAGGATAGATAGGGAAAAATTAAGATGGAAGTACAGCCTTTTAGGCTACAAGTAACAGCTAGTCCACTTGAACTGCTTAGACCTCCTCCAAAGCTTTAACACGTCTGTACACTGCAGATAGTGTTGCCTTTTTTCCTAGAGAGGGAACCTTCTCAGATGTCTCCTCCGATACTGAAACAGTAAATCTCCTTTGTACATCCACCCTTTAGAAACAGAAGGACTAGTCAAGGATCTTTTCGTTTCTTTTTATTCCCTCTAAATGAACTCTGCATGATTGCATCTGCAACTGCTATATTGTTATTGCTACACCTTGTGTTGATAGAACTAAGCTGATAAGCTATTGAATTAGAGTATCAAGGTTGGTTAAGTAGAGAGGGGCATTAGCAATTTATATGGCTCGGACTGGGTCTAAGTATCCTTGTTTCTCTTTAAGCAGGAGCCGAGGCCGCTGTTGGAATCGGATTTGGAAAAGGTTTTAGCTACGTCAAAAAAGACAAAGGTTGCTGCAAGTGAATACAGCAGGTTAAGTTCAATGCGTGCAGATTCAGATTCTGCAATTAACGAGATTTCTAAGCTTGTGGTTTCCCATATTCTGAATCTCCAGTCAGATAACTAGGATTCCTAATTAGCTACTTTGATTTCCTATAAATCATCAGTCTGTCTAAAGTTCGATTTATTCATTTTTGGTGGCTATTGTGGATGTTGCAGAATTCCTTTAGACCACTGTAGTTCAGCTATTAACTTGTAAGAGCATTGCATGATTTTCATGGCATAGTGGTTAAAAATGACAAGTTTTTTTTTTTTTTTATCCTGGGTGGTAGTAACATGTTTCATTTTGTTTAATTGGCTTGGCGTTGAGACGTTGCATGCATATATGTGAAATTACAATATTTATTTTCTTTATAGAAAGGAGAAGAATAGTTGATCAGAACTTAGCTGTAATTTGGAATAGTATTCTGACTTCAATTGGGACACTAGTGTAGGTTATTGACAATTTTGATACCGACCAGTTATCCTTCGACATAAGGCCCATAACTGCTGATTTACCTAGGCCCCCTAGTGTAGTGTATCCTAAAGTTAATCAAATCTCAGAAATTCATCCTTAGGGGAGAGACAATCATTGCTGAATTCTATAGGGGTGATGGGCAGTGGCTACTCTTTATCACTTTAGCAAAGCTGCACTTTTTTCTTTATATCAATTATTTTGTTCACCACACTTGCAATCTTGTACCAACATCAAGTAGCTGGCTCATCAAAATTGGACAGGTAAAAATACATTACTACTTTAATTATTATTAATTTGTATTAAAAATGTGATACCAAAAGCTTAGCCTACATGTTATTTTATGGGTGTGTTTGGTATGCGGAATAAAAATAAGTTGCTTAACAATTAGGAAATTGACTCCCTTAATTGAAGTAGGAAAAAACATGTTTACATTGATCATGTCTTCCCCATCCTCTAGGGCAACTCATCTTCACCTCCATCCATTGTAGCCCCCCCTGGAATTATTTGGTATTTTTGGTGGTGCTAATTAATGATTGATTCAAAATGTCAAAAGAAACATCAGCATGGGAAGAATGAACTTGCTGTTTTACCCTTATGCTTTGTGATGTCCTTTTGCCTCGTAAGTTTTGGAATTACTTGGTTGCTTTTGGGCCCTGTGACAGTCATTGCTGTTCATGTACAAATAAATGCAAATGATTATAATTGCAGGGGAATACCCCAACAGTTGTAGGACTCTGGACAGAAAACTTCAATAATACTACACACCAAACAAATTGATCCGAATCTTATTTAGTACTTGCAATGATGTATGCACATATTGTTTTTATCTAATTCCCATCTTTATGTTACTGTTTGTGTCATCATTCAGAAATTAATGAACAATCAGTTTAAATTATTGGTTAAATACTCCAACATGTTAGCATACCATGTAAAACTCAAGGTGGTCAATTCGAAAAAATTAATATTATATTTTTACAAATTCATACATATATAATACAACTTATATTCTTAACAAAATCTATAACTTCGCTACTAGATAAAAAAGATGTTAGTTAATAGCCTGCGATCATATATTACTCATTCTGTGTATTAGTATGTGACACGAATGAAATGTGAAGCTAAAAGTTGTTACTTATTATGACTTTATAGTATGATAATCTATTTTTCACATAATATATGTTACTCCATTTGTTCTAAATACATGTGAAATTTTGAGAGTCATCGAAATATTTGAACTTTCGATTCATAGTAATTTTTAGGGAAAGGGGTAAAAAATACTCCTCAATTTTAGTTTATTAGTTGACTATACCCTACGGTTAAAACAAAGTTATTTATACCCTCGCCGTTAATAACTTCACCATTTATACTCCTCAATTGACGAAAATTCCCAAATAAAAAAAAATTGACCCGATTTCTAAAAAAAATGACCCATACCCCATTTTAAATCCATGCCCGACTCATCAATCTATCTTAAATCCAAAATAATTTAACCCTGATTGAGGGGTATTTCACATGGTATATATTACTCTTTTTTTTCTCAATTTATCTGGTATGAGTGGAGTTTTGAGAGTAACCAAAAATCTTTTATAGAGTTTTTAGCTATTTAAGTTTTTAATTATTCCAATTTATAATACTTCTAAAGTTAATTTCACATTATAAATGTTACTCCCTTTATTTCAATTTATGTGTGTTGATGAAATTTCGAAAGTCAATAAAATATTTTACTATTTTTTTAGATATTTCTTTTCACTCTTTAATTATAATTATTATGAATTATAACATTTTTTACGTAGTTTCTAAATATAATCTAAATATAAAAATTATTAAGAATTCCTTTTTAATAATTTCATACCAAAATGATCAATTACCCTATAATAGAATTTTAATGGCTAGAAAGACATGTGTGCTTCCATCCATTATTTTATATACGTAGAATTTAGTGAATTTATTATATGTAAAGGTACTAAATTAAATTAGTCGAACTAATAATTCCAAATGCAAAATGGTCAAATTGAAAATAAAAAGTTAAAGACGCCTAATTTGGCCAAAAACATAACACTAGTCATCCACGTTAATTTCCAGATAAAAAGTTCACATTACGTGAAAACTCTTTATTATGTAGACGAATTTCCAAGTAGACTAATTTTTGTTGAACTTAGACCTACTGAACCTAATTTCAAACTATTAAAAGTCGTAGTGCAAAGTTTGGCGTTGTTGAAAATATATCATGGTTGAAACTGTCCAAACATTAGTTTATTTCAAACGTCAAATTTAGCCTAATACTACAGTTCCCCACCTGCTTATTCTTCACACAAAATATATTTATACCAAAAATAATAACAACACACATTTTAAGTTTTTAACACTTATTTGACATATACATAAATATGTTTTTTAACTTGACTTTAGCTGACATCTACATCCTGACACTTAAACGTGTATAAAACTGAACAAACAAATAGACGTATGTTACATAACATAATACATATAAGACGTGACGTAGATAAAATTATCATGTAAGATGAATGCGTTTATTTTTTTAATTTTATACAGAATTAAATGTATACTTGTACATATGCAAAATTAAATGACATAAATATTAATTGATATCACGTTAAAAAATATATTAATATATTACGTCTCATTATTTTAATTGACATATATAAATTTTCAGCTAAGTGAAAATTAAATATGAGTATGTGTGATTTGTAAATACGAGTATGTGAATCTGTAAATGATTCCATTAGTTTTATTGGGAAAAGAGAAAAGAAGAATGTCAGTAAAAGACATAAATGGATACAAGCATATAATAAAGCGGATAAAACAATTTGAATATTGAACGCGACTTTTAATTTGTGTATGGATTGCTGCTTGAATGGAAAAAATTATATTGGTCAAAATCAAATATGACCATCTGGAATAATTAAGATTGAAAAATACACTTCTTTTAATAGGAAATCAGAAGGATATAAATCTCTAGTCCTCCTAAATAATACTCCTCCGTTTTAAAAAAAAATTCTCTTTTTTTTTTTAATTTATTTAAAAAAGAATGATTCGTTTCTTTTTCTGATAATATTTTAATTTTAACTTTCCACGTGACATATTTAAAACTACAAGATTAAAGGGCATTTTGGTACATAATCTCTAGTCCTCCTAAATAATACTTCCTCCGTTTCAAAAAAAATATCTCTATTTCCTTTTTAATTTGTTTAAAAAGAATGATCCATTCCTTTTTTGATAACATTTTAACTTTAACTTTCCACGTGGCATGTTTAAGACCACAAGATTAAAGGGCATTTTGGTACATTTGACATAATTTTAATTTAAAACCACAAGATTAAAAAGTCTTCTTCTTTTCTTAAAATCCATTCTAAGTCAAACTAGATCATTCTTTTTTAAATGGAGAGAGTAATATAAAATACATTAATTAATATGTTTACTAGTCTTAAAAAATATCATATTACCTTAATTGGTCTCACATATACAAATTGTTTAGTCAGATAAGTAGCACATCGAAGAAAATGGAAGATTTTTTTCTCCGGTCCTTTTCATAAGAGAACGTTCATTTCTATATATAACAAAAAAATTATTTTTATATATATAAAAGATTTGAAATAATCTTCTTCTTTTTCTATTTAATTTGTAAGGAATAGTTTAGTCACTAGTTAAAGTTATATTGATATTAATAATATAGAATTAAATTATGATAAAATTTATGTATTATTTTATAAAAGATGTTAATTATGTATAATTTAGTTATATGTTGCATAATATAAAACATAGGTTCCCTCATAGTATAGGTTGCTTCTACAAACTACTCACCCCTGCAAATAAGAAGTGTTTTAATATCTTACCCGAAGGGAAAAAGAAGCGACTCTTTTTAACATTTTGTTTGGATCATTGTTATTCATTATTTTATATAATATTTTATTATATTTTATTATACTGTATTGTACGGTAGTACAATATTTGACCAAGCTATATTGTTTGTTATTGTCCAATAGTGTTTAATTGTTTAGTTGGATTATATTGTAATTTATATATTTACTAAAAAATTCTTAATTATTCTAGGGTAGAAGGTTTGACTAGATTTAAATAATTAAGGTAAAGGTTAAAATAGTATTTTCAAATATTATGTAAAGATATACTTGGAAAAAAAAATTAATTTACAATGAAAACACACCAAATCGGTTGTTCATAAAATAGGGGTTGTCACTGTTATGTAACAACGAAATTTAACAATATAATACATTTTAAGTAACAATCAAAACAGAAATTGTAGGTATAGTAACGATACAAAACAATACAATATAATGGATAACAATAATTCAACCTTAGTGTAAGTTAATGGTGTAAAATTTCTTGTATTAAAACAAGGATAATTTTGAAGGAAAAAAAACAAATCTTCTTGATAGAATAAAAAGAGAGAAAAAACATAAATTTATTCTCAAACAGAAAGAAGTACATGAATAACTTGATATATACTATTACTTATGGAATAAGTTACAAAGGAATTGGTGTATTATTGCATAATTAGTACCTCTATGATTCTAATTTCTAACCAACTAAGATTATAATAGATCAATTTCCACTAACAAAAAAGGATAGAAAATAAATCTCATTAATCCTGTTTTGACCAATTAAACCTAGCAAATTATGCCGTCCCCGTCTGCAAGCCGTCTCTTAAATTCAAACAAACAAATTAATAAAGACTTATTCACTAATATAAAATAATAATTAATATGCTGTTACCTGCCAATTCCCCATCCCCTTAAATTAATTTATACTATACTCCTTTCTTTATGCTTTTTCTCATCACTTTATATAGTATATAATATACTTCCATTATTACAACATCCATCATGATTTCATCCACCTTCTCATCATCATCATTTTCCCCTCAAATTCCCTTTTTCATTATCATACTTCATTTCACTGTTTGATTTTTACTTCTTTTTTTTTTCCAATCATGTTTTGGTATTTGATTGCAATAATTGCTTCAGGTTTGTTTCTGAAGATTCTGTTGAGAACTTCTTTACTGGAAATTGTGAAAAAATGGTGGAAGTTTTTGGAGGATGGTTGTTATGTCTATCAGTTCTACAGGGTACCGCAATTCAATCACAACATGCAGGAAAATCAATTGTATCGAAAAGTTTGTACTTATCTGAATTCGCTCCCCTGTGTTGAAGATTCTGATTTCACCAACCTAATATCAGGCGATAAGTCCAATGAAATTAGCCTTGTTTTGGATTCAAATCAGATTGTTGTTGACAAATTCCTCAGAGCTAGAGTTTTCTGGATCAATGAGAAGGATGAATTTACTGGTTTGAAATCGCTTGTTATGAAGATTAGGAAAAAGGATAAGCGTCGAATTTTACAGCCTTACCTTCAGTATATACACTCTGTGTTCGATGAAATTGAGCAGAGGAAAAAGGAGGTGAGATTATTCGTCCATGTAGATAATGAACCTCAGAGAAACGGACGGTGGAGATCAGTGCCGTTCGCACACCCAGCAACTTTTGATACGGTAGTGATGGACACGGATCTCAAAAACAAGGTGAAATCCGATTTGGAATCGTTTCAAAAATCAAAACAGTACTATCACCGACTCGGCAAAGTTTGGAAACGGAGTTATCTCCTCTACGGACCTTCCGGCACCGGAAAATCAACGTTCATCGCCGGAATAGCAAATTTGCTGAACTACGACGTGTACGACGTCGATTTATCCAAAGTCACTGACGATTCGGATCTGAAAATGCTTCTGTTACAAACAACGAACAAGTCGCTAATTGTTATCGAAGATCTCGATAGTTACCTCGGGACCAAATCAACAGCTCCAAGTTTATCTGGAATTCTCAACTTTATGGATGGAATATTCTCGTGTTGTGGGGAAGAGCGAATCATGATATACACTATAAACAACAAAGATCAAATTGATCCGACGGTTCTCCGTCCAGGAAGAATCGACGTTCACATACACTTCCCTTTATGTAATTTCAACTCTTTCAAAACCCTAGCGAATAGCCATTTGGGTTTAAAAGATCACAAGCTTTTCCCACAGGTAGAGGAGATTTTTCAAACCGGGGCGGCTCTCAGCCCGGCTGAAATCGGTGAGATTATGATATCAAACCGGAGCTCGCCGACTCGGGCATTGAAAACCGTCATTTTAGCTCTGCAAATCAACACCGAGTCGAGGGCGGCGACTCGGCATGCACGGCGGTTGAGCGAGAGCGGGTCGGTTCGAGCCGCGGAGGAAACGGGTATTTTTTGCAAAGAAAATCTCAGGGAGTTCAAGAAGCTATATGGACTTTTACGAGTAAGGAGTTGTAGAAAAGATTCGTCATACGAATTTGATCCGTCGGATAAGAATAATTCTAAAAGCATGATAATTAACATTTAACATATGTTTGTTTGGGGCATAAATAATCACCCTTACCTGCATAATCATTAGTTTATTTTAGCTTATAATTTGAAAGTTGATATTTTTCATAGTGAGTGATTTATTTAGTTGATTTAACATAAAGATTGTAGCTAAAATTCATTATCTTATATTGATTAATATATTATTGATCAAAGTTACTCACTGTATAGGCCACTCATATATATATAATGATTTTCTAATTTCTTCAAATGTACTTCTAACTATTAGTAGCTCTAATATGTTTTCTCACTGCGTAAACTTGAAATTGAGTCATTCGACAATGGGGTGTTATGTCTCGCCCAAGAAGCAGCAGATCACGACCTTGGCTATCAAGAAAAAAAAAAAAAAAGAAGGTAAAAGCTCGAAATAGAAAAAATAATTTTGTGTTCCGTCTTTAAAATTAGTCTTTTTTTGCTAAAATGTCAATAAAATAGACATGAGAAATATATCGTAACAATTTATAGGCTATTACACAGTGGGGGTTTACCCAATGCACACAAAGTGCTTAGCATAGAGTGCTCACCCCAAATGCAGAGGGTGTGACCGAGGTTATAGTTATTGCGGGTTATCTTGGCGTTCCAAACAATATTATATCGTAACAAGGATTTTCATGCAAAGTTTTATCTAACAGGTTGAGAACTTGTTTATTAATTGATCAAACTATCATAAAAGCTAAACTAAGAATTACATTATTTGTATTTCCCTCTGTGTACAGCTTGAGTTCTTGGCCATAAAAACAATCCCATTACCAATAGCAAGTTCAATTTATATAATACAATAGCCTTTCGATTTCGTCATTTTAAAATAATTGTGAACTCAAAAGGTAAAATAATAACGTGTCACCTCTTCCAAACCCCCACTTTGAAGTTCGAGGAACTAAATATAGCATAGCGGAGTTACGTGGAAGAATGAGTGTACGTATATTCATTTACTTTTATTTATTTTTTATATATATACACTTGAAGAAGGATCATAAATTTCGTTAAGTACTTTAAAACACAAGAGCTTATTTGATGCACTTGTCTAACACATATTTTAGTCTCTTTGCACATGTATGCTGATATCTGTTCAAATCTTTGATAATGTATTTTTTCTCTTTATTTTTCAAAAATAAAAATAAAAATAAAAATGCATATCTAGCGAGTTTCAAACTGAGAACCTCAATGTGTAAAGTAAAATTAGATATTATATATAACTATATAATGAATTTTGTTAATTTTTATCGATAAATTAGTATCTATTTAGTACATTTTCTACGAAAGCAATATCCATATCATTTTGATTAACATACTTCTGCCTCTAATAATGTCCTAGTTATCTTCTGATTCTGAGTCCAAATCTAAAATCCATCACTTAAAAATAATGCTCTCCAGAATGTTCAAAAAGAAAGTGCATCATTCTCTACTATTGAAATATATATATATATATATATGTAAGTGAAGATAGCAAACTTTATTGATTCCCCATTGAATAATTAGGTAAGGTAGAAAAGAATCAATATCCATTAATAAAGGTGATTGACTCTGTTGTTTGATTGCATGACATTGTAGAAACTTGATCTTTTCTTTGACTTTGCCAATTGAACAATAGACAATGAACATGAATGGAACCACCTAAAAATTAAAAAAAAAAAGTAATAAAATAATAAATTCACCAAATTTAAAAAGGGATTTGTTTTTATAAAATCAATATTTTAATTTATTTTTGCTCTTTTCCTCTTTTCCTCTTTGACTTGTGGGCAATGAGCTATCCACCTTGTATAAAAAATTCGAGATATCATTATGGCATTTTCCCTATTTTCCATTCTCCACAACTCAACTTAAAGTGTGGCAATTAATAGATCGTCTATTACTCTATTTCACATGTTCTGTTTTGCACTTTTTTTTTTGGAAAAAAAATAATAATTAAACAATAATTGAATTAATTATTCTTATTAATTACTTTTTCCAATTTAATATTATATTTGTCTATTTTATTTGTTCAGATTTGACTTTGATACATTTTTTAAGAAGCAACAAATAGAGTGTCAATTTTACTATATCACGTTTTGAATATAATAAATTCATTACTATGAGAAATACATTGAGAGAAGACTATAATTAATAATAAGGTAGGAACTAAAGTGATAAATTCGAATTTTCAAACGCCGGTAAAAATAGACATCTCTTTTTAATATAATAGACATATAAATGCCTCTTTTAATATATTTTCCTCTTTGTCATTGTAATGAACAATCATAATTTCAAAGTAATTTACGCATTTTATTTTCACTCACTCACCATAAAATACATTCATAATGATTATTTATGAAAAGGTTTTTAGCTGGTATTTATCTTTTCCTTTTGATTGATAAAAATGAAAGGTACTTAATTGACGAATTATCTCAAATAATTTAAAATTAAAGTTCGATTGTTGCAATAAGTTTTTGTTTAAGTTTAAGCATTAACAAATGGATGTGGTGGAGTGATAAGTATTCCTTCATCCTTATAGGATATCTCGGATTTGAGTCGCCTTTGTTATGAAACACTTTATTTTTCAATGTGAAACTTTCTGACGTAAATCCGAATTTAATCGGGCTTCATTTGGATACCGAACACCGGATAAAAAACCAAAGATAAATAAATATGAGGTTTCTGAGAATAATAAGAGTACATTTTGTTTAAAAGAAGTTGAAATATTGTATAGGAGCTGAAGTGATAATTGTATATAACACAATTCCCTATCTTTATTAACATAATTTCAAATATAATTGAATGGGTTGGGTTACGCTCTTCAGCACATTTTAGTTCAATTTATTACAATCCAAATAGTTTTTTGACATATCATGAGCCATTCATTTGTCATCTTAATCCATTCTAATTCAAATTCAATTCAATTTATCAATTTGATACCTTAATGTGTAACCTCTTTGATCTTCGTCTCTTTTTTCGGTCATAGAGTTTTGCTCTTTAATTACTTGATAACGATTCATTTACAAAAATAGTCTTGAAAGTTGTGGAGTCTTGGACTTTTGACCCCGTTTGTTTCATAGACAAAACTTCAAATTTAACAAGTTTTAACTTTTAACCTCGAAGGTTTTCCGAGGATCACAAGTTGAAGGAGCATTTGGGTTGGGCCAACAATCAAATTCCACATCCTTACATGTTATATGAGCCCAACTCATTGTGTCTCATTATCATCAAGGAGTGCAGAACCAACTTTTCAGGCCCAAAAACCTTTATTATAGGATAAAGTTAGGATAAATGACAGAAATCCTACCTTTAAGTTCTCTTATTATCATTATCCCCTATTAGTTTTATAAATTTTCAAAATCTCTTATTTTCACACATTAAATTAATGTATCGGCGCATCAAATTAATGTATCTCGCGCATCAAATTAATGTATCATGTTTAAAATGTACATCAAATTAGTGTATCATGTATAAAATATAATGTATCTTACTTAACAATTAATGTATCTCGCGCATCAAATTAGTGTATCAACGCTTATATTATTATATCGTTTGAGAAATTTTTGTCATTATAAACTTATAAGGGATAAATGGTAATTTTATCTTAAAAGTATGTGATTTCTGTCTTTTGCCCATAATTTTATAGATGTAATATAAAAGATTATTTTATTTTGTGTTTGACTGAATTTATTATTAGATGTTCTAAGATTATTTATCTTAATATTTATACTTTAATCATAAAGAAAGTTAAAATAAAAAATTAAAATTGGAATAGAAATCCCAATTTGTTCAGGATTTTGTCATTTTTTATACTTATTTAGGATTTGTTTGTCCTAATTCATACAGGAATATGTTTTCTACTTCTTATTTAATTAGGTTATAATAGGGATGTTACTAGTTAGATTTCAATATACTGATTCTACAGAATTAATAGAACTTGAAGTAACATTCACGAACATATAAATCATGTTTTACGATGGATATGAATACGATGGACAATCATTCGAGCAGACGTACCGGTGCTATCCTCCATCTTTCATTGATAAACCACAAATAGAAAACGGAGACAAAATTATAATGCCTCTCTCTGCTCTTCATGGTCTAGCATCACTCAACATTGATTATCCAATCTTATTTCAGCTTCGAAATAATTCGACAGAGCGCGTTTCTCACTGTGGTGTTTTGGAGTTCATTGCAGAAGAAGGAATTATATGCAAAAAATTATATTTTATAGTACTTTTCATATAATTTTTAAATATCTAATTTTTTATTTAAAATATCGAATTAATGTGATTTAATTTAACTTTAAAAATTAATTAAATTTTTTTTCAAAAAATGCAATATGATAAATAAAAATGGAGAAAGGGAATAGTTATTACAAGTACTTCGTGAGTTTCAATCTATTTATAAGGTTTGACGGGATAAAAAAAAAAGATGGAATATAAATAATATTTAAAAATCTTTGAGATTATATATAAATAAAATATTTTTCTTTCATATTGACACAGAATAGATTAATCTTAAAGTAATATTCAATAATCTTTAAGATTATAAATAAAATATTTTCTTTTAAATTGTTATCTAAAACCAACTTTTTGGACCTAAAAACTTTACTCATAGGAAAAACTACCCAAGTAATTGATTATGCTCCAAAAAATATCATTCTAATTATCGGAAAAATAATTGTGGGAAATGTTTCGTTATCTTTATCATACATGATTCAAGCAATTTTCATACAGATTTTCTTGGCTCCAAGCAATTTTCACCAGTGATATGATGAATAATGCATAAAATAAGTATTGGAGATGCGATTATTTTATTTATAATTTTATTTAAAAATAACGTATAGAAAAGTGAATTATTAATATGAGATATAGAGTAAATATTTTGAATTTATTAATTTAATATAAATATTAATATACAGATTATTTTATGTCACGAGGATATCAAATTAGTATTTCCTTCCTCTTTATTTGTTGTCGTCCTTATTAAAAATATATGTTTCTTAATATTTTCTATGTTCTTATTTATGTGGCGTGTTTATTAAAAATAGATGATCCTTAATACTTATTATTTCATTAATTAATATATAAATAACTCTATTTTTTCTATTTTAACATTGAGAGTTGTTAAATTTGAAAATCTGAATTTAACCAACATAGAAAAATTAAATAATTAATTCATTTTCATAGACCAATTTAATTAATCAAAATAAACTAATTTGTGTTCATTTATTGAATATTTGACTTTAAGATCAAGAGCACTAAATAATTGTATAATAGTAAACTTACCTAACATGAAATCTAAAATGATGACATTAAAATAGAAATGGAGGAAGTATTTGTCATTTCACAAAATCAATTCATAAATAATACTATTATTCTGCCTATTTTATCATTGAGAGTTATTACCCTTAAAATTATATCTTTAACTTACATAGGAAAACAAAGTAATTAATTAATGGTCATTAATCTAATTAATTGATCAAAGCAAATTAATTCATATTTATCTATTGAAAAATTGACTTGAGAACACCAAATAAAACTATATAAACGGAAAAAATAATATTAAGATAAAAGAGTATAGTCATTTAAGTAGGCTCCCCGGAGTAAAGGGTGAGTTTTGTGCCTAACGACTTCCCAGGAATAGAAATAGCCTAACTTTGAGATGATGAGAGTTGAGAGTTATCATTGAAAATCGTAGTTGACAAGTGCTGTTCGTGCAAGGCACTCATCATGTGCTACCTATGCAGGTTTTGAATAAAGTATTCCTCACCGACATAATTGTGGTGCATTAGTAGGAATATTTCATATTTAATTAGAGATTTTAAATTTGAATTTTTTATATGAAGAAAATTTTGTTGGAAGCGTCATCTCGAATGGGCTTTATAGAGCGCGATTCGAATTTAATTGAAGCTCTAATATGAACTCCGAATACGAAATTTAAAAAGATATTCCTCGTATATATATTAGAATAATTTATTTTGGGATTCAACCAAATAACCCTAGGAGTCGTTTGATTTGAATTCAAGTTATGACAGAATTAATTATGATGGGATAAATTATGATGAATTTTTTATTAAGTGTTTGATTTGCTGAATTTAAAATAATAGGTTTTGCATAGATCTTAAGAATAATTTATTTGTTTACAAAAGTACCCTTCATGAATGTGAAAAGTGATATATAAAAAGGTTTTAAAGAATATTTTTGTCACGATATTACTATACCACCCAAAGGGAGGAATAATATAACTTATCCCGATATAAGTTATCTCCTACATGCCAACCAAACAACTCAATTTAGTCTCATGACTATTTTGTACAATCCTTCACACCAAACGACTCCTTAAAGTTAAAGGATAAAATATACGGTTAAACTATTTCATTTTATTGATTTTATATATACATTATTGAGACTTGTGAGTTTGAGTTTTCTATCTAGGTTGTTACTCAATAGTTAACAAAACAGTTTTTACATTGACTAAATGTTTATCGACGCATTTATCCATAAAATCTTCATCCATCTAGCGTATATAATAACTTTATATAGTGACACATTAATTTTTTAAATATATATTGTTAATTATCTTCTTTATAATCATTAACTCTCTCCACTTAAATCGAAGATATCAATTGAAATAAATTATTTTATACGGTGATAGCTTTGACTTTTAACCTTAATTTTAAACTAATTAATACTAATGTATTAAAATATTCCTCGGTGGAATTATTTTTCTACATGAAGTGTCACGTGACAAAATTTTAAACAAAAAAAATAGCGTAGACATATCATCAAAAATTAGTCCAACTGTATTTCACTAATTAATATGTGATAGCTCAGTTAGAAAACTCATACTCTCAATAGTTTAGGCATGAAACCAAAAAAATTAAGACAAAACTCATACTCTCATTATATGTTTTAGCCTCTACATTAATTTACTTATTCTCCAAATTACTTCACAAAATATAAGACTATTGATGAATTAATATAAGTATTGTGATAACGTACTTATATTAATAAATATTATATTTTACGAGACATATAAAATTTAAATAGACAAATAAAAATAATAGATGGAATATAAGATATATACTCTCTAGTCCATGTTATACTATAATTTTAAGTGAATTTTCAGGTAACTATTTTAATTAAGGATAATTTAGATAAGTGAAATTTTCTATAATTCAGAAGGTAATAGTCACTTCATTTTATTTTTTTTATTATAAATTTACCCTTATTTAGACAAGTAATTTTTCACATAATCAAGAAGGTACTAATTATTATTTTTCTTCAAATTAAATCTTATTTAGATAAGTAAATTTCTACATAATCCAAATATCATATATATTATATTCATTACTATTTAATTAAAACACTTTTATTATTTTTTAGAGATGAAGACGAGCTATAATTCATTCTCTTCAAGATTGATTTTGATTGCCTCGTAAGATCATCTTCAATCAACCTCCACCATACTTTTGGTGTGACCACTCAAGATTCATGACCGTTAAAATTTTACTTATTTATTTTTGTAAACAAAATTGAATCCTCTACTATCAATATATTATCAAAAATGTGACACGCATCTGATTTTCAACGATAATATCCCTTCATGATTTTTAATTTTAGCTAGAATAGTTAGGTCCATTCTAGCTCATGTTTTGATATTAATTAATGACAGTTGCGTGTTGTCTGTTAATTTGCTTTGAGTAACTAAACAGAACTCACTAAATTAGGTTTATGTTTCTTCACTAATTTAATTAATTTGGGACTTTCAACTAGCCAGAGCACTAATTAATATGGCCATTGGAAACTAATCACGCCATACTGTACACTTTTAATTAATCCTGTAGTCTACTTTTAACCATCATGATACGTTTTTTGAAAATTAATTTGATTAATTGTTAAAGTTGAATTAGATGATATTAATTTTATGTGTCAAACAAAAAATTCAGATATTCAAAAACTATACAAAAAGTACTATAAATTGTAATTTTTTTCATATCAATGTGATAAAAAATATATTGTAAAATTCTTATCGTTTGACTCTAAAAGAGAAAATCATAACAATTAAAAATGAACGAAAGAAGAGTAACACATAACATGTTCACAAAAATGTAAATTAGCATAAATAATAATTCTTTTGCTAAGTTGAAAATTCAAGTTTAAGAAGAAGGCAATCACGACAATAATACAACACAATTAGTAAATTAGCTCAAATTAATAGTCAAACAATTTAATACAATCACTAATAAATTATATAAAATCCACCCATAAGCCGACAATGCATGCACACCTCCTCCATGATTTCTCCTTAACAGCTATCACCCATAACTCATAAGTATGTCACCCTCTAAGTTGGCATTAATTTTCACTTAAACATTTTAATTAAATTTTATTTATTTTAGACACTTTATAATATGTCTTATTATGTCATTTGACACTTATTTAACAATTAGCAAAAAATAAAAGATGTGCGTAATTCACTCGCCAATGATATGGCATGACGGCAAATTATGAGAAGACGTGTGTCAATTTGGTTAAAAAAATAAAAATAATCATAAGAAGAAGAAAGAAATTCATTTAAACTTATATTTAAAAACATTTCAATTAGAAAAGACTTTATTTTGTAGGATTCATTTGACTCATGATATCTAAATTTTTTCATCGAAAATTAAAATTTCCTCGGAAAAATTGAGGAGATTTAGATCCAATTTTTTTTTCAATGATGTCTCATATTTTCTTTTATAACTAATAATTCTAATTCTAAATAAAATATGTTTTGGTGGAAGAGAGGAAGAAAGATAGTAACATAAATGGTTGATCTCCATCTTTTCCGATGAGGTAGCGATGCTAATTTTTAGATCTGATCTTTTTTTAAAAAGTAGCTTTTGTAAGTTAATTCAATCAGTTTATGATTCTTTTTTTAATATTTTTCAATGAGTATATGATTCTTTTTGTTTTACTCAAAATCAATACATAATGGTGGTGACATGAAGGAGAAAGAGGGAAGAAGATGAAGTAAAAAAAATATTATTTTTTTATAAAAAAATACTTTTCACGCGCTTAAAATCAACGCAATCCACATACTTTGAGAATTTAGTAGAAAGTGTCAATATGAGAAAACGGGATATGACATGAGATGTCTAAAATAAACAAAGCTTAGTTGAGATGTCTAAATGAAAGTTGATATCAATCTTAAGGGGCCACCGATGAGTTCAATCTTATTATTATTATTATTATTATTATTTGTTATACTTTATTTAGCTCTTTTATCTTAATTTCTTCATTTTCGTTATTTTTTTGAATTAAAACCTATTAAAAACAATTTCTTTATCTTAAAATCTACCTACACACTACCTTTTCAAAAATTTCGCTGAATAAACTATTATTGTTTATTGTTAAGTAGCATCTCATGTGAAGTTTATTAGTGGAGAGACAATACATTTACTAGACCTAGCTAATAATAATAATAATAATAATAATAATAATAATAATAATAATAATAATAATAATAATAATGCTATTTTTTGTTCCAAAAACAAACAAATAGCATCATTGCTATATTTTCAATAACTCATTGACCTAACAATATAAATTATTTTATTCCATTTTTAATACTATGTAATTATTTTACTTTTCGATAATTAATTCCTAAGCATTTTAACCTAGTTTCCCTATTACTACTATTTATTTATTTATGGCTAGACCGTGACTTTACCTTATGAAAAATAGTGAGTTTTTATATTCTGTCGGTTTACCTGTTATGGACATTACCAAAATATAATAAATAAAGGAACACACACACGTTATCAACAATGGAATTTAGCAGTGGGAAACGAAAAATTCAAAGTTCATGAGAAAACCCATGTGATATTAAATAGTGCTACTGAAAGCGAAATGAAAATAAATATATTTATATATTTGGAAAATTTGGTGCTTCTTACCCTCCTCTCATTTTAACGGTTTCTTTCTCGATAAAACTTATTCGCACAGAATATTTACACTAATTCAATACATGCATGCTACGTGTTTAAATT
Source organism: Solanum sitiens (assembly GCA_016801875.1). Taxonomy (NCBI): domain Eukaryota; kingdom Viridiplantae; phylum Streptophyta; class Magnoliopsida; order Solanales; family Solanaceae; genus Solanum; species Solanum sitiens. The sequence continues at coordinate 1,940,729 of JABWTJ010000085.1, read as the reverse complement.
TAGGAAAACTTTCACTTAAATAATTAATTACTCTCCATAGCTATATTTTGATAATTACAATTTGTAGCTACATGTTATATAGAGGAGAGAGGCGGGCGAGACTAAGAGAGAGAGGAGAGAGGCGAGAGAGAGGGGGAAAAGAGTGGGAGAAAGGTGAATTGTATATGTATATTGGTTAGATAATTGTATATTATACATATGTAATTGTATATATGATAAGAGAGATTGGGAGAGGGAGGAGAGAGGCGAGAGAGAGGGCAGAGAGTGGGAGAGAGGTGAATTATATATGTATATAATTGTATATAACTGTATATTATACATATATATTTGTATAAATGACAGCGAGGTTGGGAGAGGGAGGAGAGAGGCGAGCAAGATTGAGAGAGGGAGGAGAGATACGAGCGAGAGAGGGCAGAGAGTGGGAGAGAGGTGAATTGTATATGTATATAGGCTAAAAAATTGTATATTATACATATTTATTTGTATATCTTGGCGAATTATACATATATAAACATGACTAATTATACAAACACGAAGTCAGCCCATGTAATTAATGTATAATGTTAGTCGTGAGTGGTAATTATAGTAAACTATAGCTATGATGAGTAATTAAATAGTATAAGTTTGCTTATCCGCGTAATTTTCCCTTAAATTTATTGTTCATTTTACTCAACCTTAATTAACTAATATGTATTTTGCTTCATTAAATCACATAATAATGAAATTTTAATTAGTTTGGTGTAAACACCCGGTGTGGATAAATTTTTTCCTTTCTTTAGCTCACCAACTAGAATGGTGGTAAAGCGATAAATGTTTATTTATCTTTCATAATATTAGAGGTTTCCGGTATGAATTTTCCTTAAGTACAAAATCGCTTTTGTTAAAATTTTTGGGAGCGAATTTAAATTTAGACGGATTCTAGAAGAAAAAATAAAAAACAAATTTGTCTCTTCTCGTTTCACATTTAAATAAAAACAAATTGTTAAATTATTTTATTTAATAAATGAAATAGATTAATTATTTTCTATCAAATATGTACAACTTTTAGATTCTAAGGTGATTTTTTAATAATTAATTTAACTATTAAAATGAGATGGAAGGAGTAGACAATAATAACATGACAAAGATTCCCTTTGTATCATATTGAAAATGAAATGAACAAAAAAAAAAAAAGACTTTTAAAACCTTTGATCATTTGATCAAAAAATTTATAAATGCTTGTTATTCCCTTTGTTCTAATATTAAATGGATTTTGAGGTTTTTATAATTTAAAATAAGTGAATTATTTAAAATTTGAGATTGAGCTTTATTTATATCTTTAGGTGATAAATTTAAAAGAGTTACATAATGGCTCATATCTATAATTTTGCTTTAAATTATTTCTATTTCAAAATAGTCTGGTTATAATTAAAGGAGCAAAAAGTGTAAAATGATATTCAATATATGTCCTTTTTTCGTTAATAAATATGTATTTCCTCACAAATTCACTTAATATGGACTAGAGAAAATATCTGGATATATTGACATAATATTTAAAAGGAAACTTTCACATATATCCACTTAAAAATAATTAATTACTCTCTATAGCTATAGCTTGATAATTACAATTTGTAGCTACATGTTATTTGAAGGAGAGAGGCGAGCGAGACTGGGAGAGAGAGGAGAGAGGCGAGAGAGAGGAGGAAAGAATGGGAGAAAGGTGAATTGTATATGTATATTGGTTAGATAATTGTATATTATACATATGTAATTGTATATATGGCAAGAGAGATAGGGAGAGGGAGGAGAGAGGCGAGCGAGACTGAGAGAGAGAGAGAGGAGAGAGGCTAGCGAGATCGAGAGAGGCGAGAGAGAGAGGGCAGAAAGTGGGAGAGAGGTGAATTGTATATGTATATAATTGTATAGTATACATCATTTGTATAAATGTCAAGCGAGATTGGGAGAGGGAGGAGAGAGGGCAGAGAGTGGGAGAGAGGTGAATTGTATATGTATATAGGCTAAAAAATTGTATATTATACATATTTATTCGTATATCCTGTCGAATTATACATATACAAACATGACTAATTATATAAACTCGAAGTCAGCCCACAAATTAATGTATAATGTTAGTCGCGAGTGGTAATTATAGCAAACTATAGGTATGATGAATAATTAAATAGTATAAATTCGCTTATCCACATAATTTTCCCATACTTAAATATGTCTTTTACTTCAATGTATACATATAAATACTTATATTTATGTAAAATTAAAAATAAACACACACATCCTACTTGACATATTTACTACTATCTCAATCTCAATTTATATGACTGGCTATTTTTTTACTCCGTCTAAAAAAGAATGACACATTTTCATATTTTGTAGCAATTCAACTTTAAAATATATGTTTTACTTCTAATGAAATGATTCGGGGTCATTCAAACATGTAACACTTATTCTTGACCATAAATTTCAATTTTTTTCTTTTATTCTAAAATTTCATGTCAAGTCAAAGTAACTCATATTAAATGAGACGGAGGAGTAATTATTTTGAAGGACAATTCTATAATATAAAAATCGTGAAAAAAATGTTTTTCAATTATCCTTTTTTTTTTTTTTTGGTTTAGATGGGAGCAATAAGGATACTATGAAGTTGGGTACATAACCACCGACAGATATCACACAATACATAATGGCCACGTGTCATTTAGTGTAAAATGAAAGGCTGAGATTACATCTGATAAATCGTCACAGTAAAAGTAACATTTCTTTAGAGGATTACAGCGCAGAAGAAACCGCGTATACGTTGCTTCAGTATATATATTAACGAACAAACACACCCATTTGTAGGAAGAAGAAGAAGAAGAAGAATATCTGAGTGGCAGTTGAGAAGAAAGAGAGAGAGAGGAGCAATGGATTTGTTCTACTATGTGTTGTTTGGGGCCATGGCTGCTGTTGTGGCAGTTCTTGAGCTGGGTGGGAAGAGCAACAAAGATCGAATCACAACTTCTCAGGCTTTCAATTCATTCAAAAACAATTACATTCTTGTTTACTCTCTTATGATGGGTACGTTCCGTTTTTCGTTGTTTTCGCTTTTCAGATCTGGATTTTCTTTTTTAATTCTGTGCTAATTGATTGATTCAACTTCGCATTTTGAGTTCTTGTATTTATGTGCTCGATCTGGTTATTTGAGTGTGGGATTTTGGATTTTGGATCTAAGACTATTATGAGTTTGCTGTTCATACTTGTCAACTTCTTCGTTAATATGGAATCTAATTGGTTCTGTTCTCTTGTGGCTTGGGATCCTAATTTCATTTTTGTTATATGAATGTTGAATCAGCTTCCGAAGTTTTGATATGCAGTTCAATTTGCTTAATGGTCTTTAGATCTGTGTGCGTGAGCATTTTGTTCAATGCTTCCTCGTTAATCATACTATGTATATATATATACACACAACTACTTTTCCTCATTGCCAATGGATGCAAAGCTAGAATGATTATGGACTCATCTAAAAAGCAAAAGAGACGTAGTATTCACTTATTGATGAACCTGTGCTGGAACCAGTTGATATTTAGCAATTATATTTAATTGTATAAATGAGCAATGAGTGGTGATACGTCCAGTTTTTATGATGTGATTGCTCTGCTGCTCTCGTTGTGTGTGATAGAAAGAATATAAGTTCTACTCTGTTTTAGATTCATTTTTGAGAAGTACAAGGGACAATTTAAGATACTCTTTGAGTTTTGGCAAATGATATTCTTGTTTGTTGGTGTAGTACGTAAATTTATTGTATGGATTCAATTCATCATGTGTGAAAGGTGATGATTTCTTTCTAATCCTTGTGTGTTGTGTGGCAATAGCTGGTGATTGGCTACAGGGTCCATATGTATACTACCTTTACAGTACTTATGGCTTTGGCAAGGGGGATATCGGACAGCTATTTATTGCTGGATTTGGATCTTCCATGCTATTTGGCACAATTGTTGGATCTCTTGCCGACAAACAGTATGATCTCAGAATTTGTGTGTCAATCATCTTTTAATACCCAAAAGCTTTTAGCTACATGATCTTCCTTGCATTTTAACTTTCAGGGGTCGGAAGAGGGCATGTGTAACTTACTGCATCACTTACATACTGAGCTGCGTCACCAAGCATTCCCCTCAATACAAGATTCTTATGGTTGGACGTATTTTGGGTGGCATTGCTACATCTCTACTGTTCTCATCATTTGAGTCATGGCTTGTAGCAGAACACTTTAAGGTGCATATCCTTATTATCAAGCTGACTATCAACTGGAAAAGTAGTATGAACTGTTAAGTAGTACATCTTTATGGAATGTTGATTCTGCTATTGTTGTCCTTGAGATACACACTACAACCATTTGAAATAGCATATCAATTATCTGCTCTTTGTTTTTGGCATATTATTAATTTATCATGTTTTTTTCAGAAATTTTAATATAGTACTTGCTTTCGTCATGCAGAGGGGTTTTGAGTCCCAATGGCTCTCACTTACTTTCTCCAAGGCAATATTTGTTGGAAATGGTCTTGTTGCAATCATTGCTGGATTGTTTGGAAATTTTCTTGTTGATTCATTAAATCTCGGCCCTGTGTCTCCTTTTGATGCCGCTGCCTGTTTTCTTGCCATTGGCATGGCAATCATTTTATCATCATGGTCGGAGAATTATGGAGACCCATCAGAGAGCAAAGACTTGCTCACTCAATTCAAGGGTGCAGCTGTTGCCATTGCCTCAGGTATAGTTGGATATGCAACACATTATGTCTTATTTCGTGAGACAATTTTCAACCCATGTGCTGTATGTTGGTACAGTGATTCCCTGCCGATGAGATTCAACATCGATGTAGATTTCCTATATTCTCCCAATATATTCGTTAGAATTCAGAGCTTCATAGGATGAGGACTTCTAGACTCTGGGAGGGGGCATGGGGAAGTGATTTTGGACAATCATCAGATTGATTACATTCTGGTATATTCAAAAGTTAACAGGCACACAATGTTTCTTCACCAGGTTATCTATTAGGATTTAAAGCTCCAACTTAGATTGGGCTGCTAGGGAAGGCGTAGGTTGCAGCTTCTGGGGACTTGCCTCTTGCCCTGTTGTCCTGATACTGCATTCTTTTGTGATATATCTGTTTGATATCTCAAATGATGTTTGGTTGGAAAAAGTTTTCCTTATTCAAGCTTTGTCTTGCACCGTGTCAGCACTCGTTCTTTGTTTTGTTTGTTTCATTTACTTCTACGCTGTGCTTATTTCTGGATGGTTTTTGTGACAGATGAGAAAATTGCATTACTCGGTGCTATACAATCTCTATTTGAAGGTTCCATGTATACATTTGTGTTTCTCTGGACGCCTGCCCTCAGCCCAAATGATGAAGACATTCCCCATGGTTTTATTTTTGCAACTTTCATGTTGGCTTCAATGTTGGGAAGCTCATTTGCAGCTCGCCTTATGGCAAAGAACTCACCTAAAGTTGAGAGCTACATGCAGATTGTTTTTGTCGTATCTTCTGCAGCTCTCATGCTTCCCATTCTGACAACTGTAAGCAGGATACAACTTTACTTTTAGAATTTTATGCCTTGTGGTTTGGCAGTTGTTTAATATCTTTCATTGGATTAGTTCTTGGTACCTCCTTCAAATGTGAAAGGGGGAGGCATCACCTTTGCTGGAAGTATCCAGCTTCTTGGCTTCTGTGCCTTCGAGTCATGTGTTGGCATCTTCTGGCCGTCCATCATGAAGATGAGGTCTCAATACATTCCTGAGGAAGCAAGGAGCACCATAATGAACTTCTTCAGGATTCCCCTCAACCTGTTCGTCTGCATTGTACTTTACAATGTATGTAACTGTTCTTTTGCTCTAAGTAACTTTTGTGCACATGTTCCTTTTCTTACATTTAATTACCCAAGTAATTATTCTGCTGCAACAGATAATTCATGTTTCACATAGAGTTCTGATTATGGATAATTTTATGTCAATTTGTAGGTCAATGCTTTCCCCATCACTGTGATGTTTGGCATGTGCTCAATTTTCCTCTTTGTTGCATCCATTTTGCAAAGACGGCTTGCAGCCATTGCAGACAAGCCAAGTATGTACCGGATTTTCCAGATCACTGCTCCCACATGAACCATACATGATTATTGTTACAGTCGTGTCACCTTTTCGTTTGCGCTATGTGTCTTGGTGAACTATACTGACTCAATATTTCTGATTGCAGAAGCAGAAGATTGGACAGCAATGAAGGAGAGGGATACTGAGGCTGATCCATTGAATGCACCTTGATTGAGTTAATCAAGGTGAGCAGTCAAATATCCTCTGGAAATTTGTCTGAGAACGTCTGTTTATTACCATAATCAGCCATCCCATCCGGGTTTAATATTAGTTGAGCTTACAATATCTGAAGAGCAATGACCATGTGATTAAAAAATGGAGCTGTTCCTGCCTAGCAGATAAGGAAGAGGCATATGAGCTAGTGGTGTTATTATCATTCCCTGGTAGTTGTTGGTAGAAGACATCAACGTCTTCCACTATTTTCGTGCTGCTGGGATAGTTATATTAGTTACTCTGATTTCCGCCTGTTTTTCTTGGCCTTGGTTCAATTGTTGACGGAGGCCTATATTTATGTCATAGTTTTTATCTTTTTGACAATTTATCTCCCCAATGTAATAGTGAAAAAGTACAAGTCAATTCTTTTCTAGCAAAGATGCAATTCTTGGGATGTTCATTGGTGATTGAGATGTAAAATGGCAGAAACGAGTTTGTTGCGTTTTTTTATTTTATGATTATTTTCGACCCCTTTAGTTTTTCTTGGCCAAAAGAAGACATGTAGTTAGGTTGGTCCAGAATCATGGGAAATCGAGGTTCAAATCTCAGCGTAGACATTGCATATATGTGAATTCCACTTGAATATATGTGAACAGGGTTTCCTGCCACTGGCACAAGATGATAATTGATATTTTAGCATAACTCGTTTTCTCCACTTGGCTTAGCGTTGACAGGGAAAGAGAATTACTAGAATATATCTTATGGGTTCAGCCAAATTCGATAGTTTTAGTCCAACGCCAATATTTGTCTTTATAGATCTATACAATTCGGACAATTATTAATTTAGAACTCAATAACTGCAAAGAACTTAGAATCTTCATCTCAGAGAAAATGATAGGTAAAAAGATATATAGTAGTTTTAAGAGATTGATGCACTCTAGTAAGTTCAAAGGTACATTTGCCGTACTCATTGCTGCAGCATTGGGATAGCCTCAAAACTATTGTACAACAAAATCTAGGTTGACCTTCATATAACAACAGTCAACATTCACAAGTTCAAAGATTAAATGAATACATCATATTGCATACAAAAGCATGGAAATATATTGAAACGTTTATTATTACATAAAACTAACAATTTCAACAAGATACAAACAAAAAAATGTTAGCTAATTTCTTCACATTTGCCTAAGCTTCGGTGAGCGGAGCAGAGCCATCCAAAATAATTGAGGTGCACGTACACTTATCAGGATACTACCGTTATTCAACAAAAGAAAAGTTCTTTACACCAGTCGGCTTCGTTTAGCCTGGACAGAAGCAGATTCCAAGTCCCCAATGAAGAAAAGTATCTTGTCCAAGATGCTTAAACTTGGTACCTCCTCTTTGACATCTTTATAGTCAGCTGATGAAACAGATAAATCTTCCATTTTCGATTTTCTTGAACCTAAATGTCTCTGAATTTCACCCTGGTGTATAAGATAGTAGTCGTCTCCTTCTCTTATAATTTTCAATCCCCTGAAGAAACATCCCATGTAAAATGTTAGTACTATGTTTCTAATACAACAACATACCCGTGGTAGTCCCACAAAGCAGGCTCCGGGGAGGGTAGAGTGAGGTAAGGGTAGAGAGGTTGTTTCCGAGTACTATGTTTCTAATACTACAACAACCTACCTAGTGTAGTCCCACAAGGTGGGGTCTGGGAAAGGTAGAACGTACACAGACCTTACCCCTACCTTAGAGGTAGAGATCTTGTTTCCGAGTATTATGTTTTTAATGCAAAAAACTAAAAACATGTATAATTAGTTGAATTATGGAAAATTTAAGCTTACAATCCATTCCGATCGCAACGATCTTGAACCATATAAACATGTTTCCATGATTTGGAATCTGAAGGGGCATAAAAAGTGGCTTGATCTGATCCCCATCTCTCTATAAACAGATCACACCATAAACTGTTATCTGAACCCAACATTTTCCATCTTCTGCAAACTTTCAAACAAACAAAAAAAAAGAACATCAATTTTCATCAATCAAACCAAAATACAACAATTCCCTAATTCTTGGAAACAATTCAATCATTTGCATGAAAAAAAAAACACGAAACTTTGACAGAGATCCAATCTTTTAATACCAATTTCATTTATGCATAATTCTCAATCAAAGCCCAATTATTGAAAACCCATTCACTAATTTGCATGGAGAAAAGAATGAAACTTTGACTTTTCTTGTCAAAACAGAGAGAGATCCAATCTTAATGCTAAATTCAGATCATTTTCAGTCAAAAAATGCATAATTGAAAAAATACCCAAGTGTTAAAAGAACAAAACATCCTTCATATAAACTGCAAATTTGTTATATGATAACTGAATCATAAGAATAAATAGTAAAAAAAACTAACCCAATTGTGCAGTTGCAAGATTGTGGTGATCCAAGAGACAGAAAATTCTCAGAAAAAGTTCAGGTGGAAACTTCTCCATCAGAGTTTTTGGGGGGTGAAGAGACTTGAGAAAAATGGATGAGATTAACTTGGTTCAGTTTGTAGAGTGCACTTTACTATTTCACCTTTTTGTTTCTTTTTGATGTGCTGGATATTTTGTCACGTCCAAATTATTTATTTTTGTACCTTGTCAAGTATTATAATATATACGTTGCTTGCAACTTGTACTTGTCAAGTTGTCGTCTCATTTTATTTCGGATAGAAGTATTGAAAATACTAATTTATTATAAATTATTTATTTCGTTTTTGAACTATGTAGTTTTAAAAATATATATCACTTGATATTGTAATTGATCTCAAACTCTTATAAAAAATATGAAACTCTTTATTAAAAATCTAGAATAGTGTTGAAAAAATCTCTAAACTAGGCGAGAATTTTGGGATGTATTTAATTACAGTTAGTCAAGTAAATGATTGTTTATAAGGCTGTTAATATTCGAGAATGAAACTAATAATCTGCATCGAATTTATTAGAAGTGTTTTCAATATTTCTTTCTTTTATATTTTAGTCTATGTTGGATTATACCTACAACAAAATTTAAAGAACTAACAAAACTCTTTTATGATTGATATTGTAAGTTCGTCTTATGCTTCCTTCTTTTTAATGATCATAGTGTTCGAGCTAATTTTTGTGCATTTCAACTAATTTTATAGGATATTTGCCTCCCACTAGCCATAAGTATAAGTATCAGTAGTAACTTCGATCACCAAGACTAAAATAAGTAGGAAGAAATCACATGCTCCCTCTATCCCAATTTATATGACTTACTTTTCTTTTTAGTCCGTTTAAAAAAGAAAATGTCTATTTTATCCTTAATGAAATGATTTGCAGCCACAAAATTTTTTATCATTAATTTTATACTACAATTTTTAAAAATCTTTCTGTTTTTCTTAAACTTCGTATCGAGTCAACTTACTGAGATAAAAAGAAAAATGCTTTTATCTCTATTAAAATTCAAACATAGGATATTAGAAGCCTCAAAATGGCTTCATCCCGTTGAGTGAATCTAATTGTGCATCATCTGTTAAATAAAATTACCATATATATATATATATGGTGTACTAACTTTAACAAGTAAACAATAGGATGTGGACTTGTCTTTTTGGCAAAATTATTTAATCATCCAATTATAGAATTTTCTACTTACTAGTACTAAAAAGTGCCTTTTTGTTCTTTGAAAGATGCTTCTACTTATTTTGTCCCTTGTATCCGAAGAAGAAGAAAAGTATGGGAATTGACATTTCTCTGAAGTCTCATTCAGAAAAGAAATTTTGTAGTGGAGTGTACTTTTAAAAATAGAAACCATGCAACCCGTGTAAGTTTTTAATACACCAAATCATACACAACATAAGTAATAATGTCAACATTAACTAATACTAGCATTACTAATAGACCATATTCAACACTATTCTTACACACATTACTAAACGACCCTAGTTCATTGCCTCATCACCTGTTTTGACAACTCAATTATTTAATAAACCGAGTAGAGAAACGACAAACTATAGACATCAATCTGCAGATAACCTTTGTTCTGAAATTAGATCCATTGTCCAAATATTTATGTACAAAGGATTGCAAGTACAATAGTTTGAGTTGCTTGAGTTTTGGTATACATATATCATTCCCTTTTGAATATATCACCATTTACGCTCCAGCAAAATTGCTAAAATGTTCTGGCTACAAAGTTTGTACAAAGATTTCAAAGAACAATGACTGGCATATGAACAAAAACAAAAGGGAAAACTCAAATGTTATAATCATCTATGATCCTGTGAAAGCGACGATAGTGAGGATTGGATCAGGTTTTGCATCCTATCCCTCAAACTGGATATCGTATTTATCAATGGTTCAGACGATCTCGCCCCATCTCTAAAGGAGGGGTTGCTGTCATGTAGTAGTTGTATTTGCCTCTCCAAATACTTTGTGAGACAAGCATCTGCTATGTTGATTAAGCTAAGAGAAGGACTTGTATGCATGAGCTTGGTAACAAGAAATCCTGCTAGAACCTGCTGCCCTGACCTCACAAGCTCCGAGATGAAGCAGGGAAAGATCAGTCTTGGGAAAAGATCAATATAATCTTTTGAAATACTCTCACTTTCTGCAGATTCACCACGTCCGGAACTTGATAACTGGGACTCTTGGCACTGTCGAGAGAAGTTCCCCACCATAAAGCAAATATAAGAGAATGTGGTACCATATGAAGGTTTGGTGATGATAGTTGATATGACTCCAGAAGATAAAATGAGAAGTAAGAACTCAAGATCCATGCCGATTTTGTCAGATATGCCTTCTTGTTTCAGCTTCTGCTCGACAGATTCCAAGCACTGCAACTGGATTACTTCGTATGGCAACAAGAGCATCAACTTAAGGGCTAGAAAGCAATCTATTTCAACTGCAATCTGGCTCAAACCTTGAGCATTTTCTTCGTCTAGTAATACTTCGCCTGGCTTTGCCACTGATTTGTCTAGCAATTTCAACATTTTGTTGTACTGGGATATAGTTAGTAGTTTTTTGAATATCTCCATCCAACAGACATGAAGAGGATGAACTGAAGGTTTAACACCCTTCTTAGGTTCTTCTTCAATAGGTTCTTGGAAGCTTTCCCATCCCTCATCCCAATCATCATTACCCCAACTGTTTCCACCATCAGATACCTCACCAGAATCCTTTTCAATTTCCTCCCTACTAAAGTGCCCCTCCCATTCTCGGAGCATAGCTAATAATGCGTCAACATGGGATTCAGATTCAGCAAATTTAGATACTCCAAGGAAGCAAGACACGGTAGATTCCACAGTTGAAAGATCTTCTGGTGTGATCTCTATGTTGGGTGAAATAGCGGAGACCAGCTGTGTAGATTTTAGAGCAATCAAGGTATTTGTGAACTTATTAGATGTATCTATCTTATTTGAAATCCCATCAGTGGCAGTGTTCTCGCAGTTCATAGTTGCACTATGCAAATTCTCCCAACCTTCCCAAGAATGAACTTCCACCTGTAGCTTGGACGAAAATCTTTTGCTGCTTTTATCAGTAGCTGCAATAAGTTGCATAAGCTCCAGTATGTAAACTCGAACATGGTTGGGGAGCTGAAAGTTCTCAGAGAACTCTTCCAATCTCTCCCAAACTGCCTGCCTAACACTCTGCAGATTATCCAAGTCACCATCTAATTTACTCAAAGATGACAAGTAATAGTGTAGACACTGATGCTCACAGGATTCATCAGTCAACTCCTGCAAGATGGTCTTCAAGATACTAAGATAGAGATTTCGAAGATTCTGGATGCTAGCAGCTTCTTTTTTTAAGTCCGTCAGCGATCCAGCTTCATGTGGGAAGTGAGCCATGACTTCATCATATAAAACTGCAACGGCCCCAAAGCCACAACCAGCATAAACCATCGCTCTGCAGAAATTGAAGATTTCAGCAGCACCATCACCAACAAGAACATAGCCTACATAGCCAATAACTGTAGCCCACCCCTGACTAGATGAAACTTTTTCCTCAGCAACTAGACGTGCAAAAACTTTCAGACACATCATTATACATTCTAAGTAGAATCTTTCTTCCGAATTCTCAAGGAGTGCAACTTCATGCATATCATTCAACATTCTGAGCCAAGTATCCACAAGCATGGCAAGGCACACCTGCCAACCTGAGCTACAGGGTAGAGACTTGAAAGATCCTTCAGCAGGTAGTATGATGGCCAAGAATCGTTTCAGAATGTCCAGACGAGCAGGATTTGGGACAAATTTTAAGTATTTGCAGCAGGTATTGTAAGTCTGCTCGATCTCACTGATTAAGCAATGAAGACTTTCAGAGCTTTGAATATCGACCCCCTGTTTAGCTCTAGCTTCCAACTTTGTCAACAAACTTAAAACATGATGTTTATATACATACTGCCAAGACAAGAGGCCATCAGGCACTGGACCATCATGAACGGAAAGAAGGTTCTTGACCATGTTTGCCAATGCCTCAACATTGTTTTCATTGATATGAGCAGAAATTTCACTGTTGAAGCAATCCAAGTTCAAATCTTGAATTCCAGCAATATTTTTGAAGTTCAGATCCTCGATACAGGACACCCTGCAACATTCTTCTTCAGCAATCTTGGAAAAACAAGCAATATGAATAGAATGAGGATGCATTGGATCCTTTTGTTCATCTTGCTGCAAGTAGCAGTCAGAGAGCAGGCCATATATTAGAGAAAGCCTCTGCTTATCATGTCCATCAACTGCTGGGTAGATCGACGAGGAAATACATTTAATTGTTTCTGCAGCACAAGCAAGTAGTTCTTCTCTGTGATTTGACACTTCTTTTCTAACATCATCAGTGCTCCAAGCGTCAGAAACAAAGATAGATCTCAGATAATGCATCCGCACCTAAATAAGAGAGGAGCAGTGGGAGAAACAGTAAGTCATGCGGAATTTGTAATACATGGATTAATAATGCAAAGATTAGTAAAGCAGGGTTTATAATGTGGAGCTTTTATCGAGTGTTAGGCTTATTGTATTGAAAGTTGGATACACGATGGATGACTTTTTTTTTAAATAATCTATATGATGTATAACTTAAAACTTGTGTTTGATTTAATATTGTATAATATTTGGTTTTCTATTTAACCCTTGTACTTCTGTAGGACTTTTTTCTTTCATTTATGGTTAAGAGAATTCTGCATTGCACCAGGAGTGACAATCAACACCAGTGGTCTAGAATTCCCATATTCCATATATCCTATTGTATAGTGTTGTCCTGTAAAACAAATTATTCTATAAAAAGACTTTCATTAATTTTTAGTTCTGAAAAAAATGGCTCAAAATAAAAGGGTAACGAATTACATTTTAAGATCTTTATTAAAAATAGATCAGCAAAAGCCAAAAAGTACGGTGAATAAGAAAGAAAGTGAAGCGGCAATGCATTTGCCTGCAGTGAAACACTGAAACTAACCATGGCATTGGATAACCAAGAATGGAGTATTTTGATTGTCAGATCAAATAATCCAACTTTAGCTTAATCAACTTTAGCATGTGGTAGCTGTTGATTAAGCTAAAGTTTAGCACAATTTTCCTTTTTATTTTGGTTCCTTTTTCCAGAAGTATGTTTTCCTCTGAAGAAGAACAGTGTGGTCTGGAGAAAATGAGTAAAATAACATCAAGGTATTTGCCTTTTTATATGGTTTATCCCAGTTTAGTTAATCCAAGTATATTCCATCCTCTATAAAATAATACAGAAATTATCGTATAAGTTATTTAAGTATTATCTATATAGAAAATGAAAATGGTAACCAGACATTGAAGAACCTAATACAGGTTTTTATACTGTGACTATTTTTGCTGATACCCAAAACCAAATGTGACCCCTTAGTTTTCTAGCATCTTAGAAACTTGTAATTTCATTATCTCATTTACGGTTCTGTTCAAGAATAGTGCATACCTTGTTGCAATCTAAGCTATAAGTATTGGCCAACTTCAGTACATCCTCCACACTGTGTTTCTTCTCTGGGGTCATGGACTCGATAAATGATAAAACAACATTCTCTCTGTAGTCCATGTCCCCAGATAAGAAGCGAGCAGCTTCAACACCAGGGAGAATTTGTTCTAAACTCCTTGAACTGTCTGCATTGCGCTTTTGCTCTTCTAGCTTCAGTTTCCATTCTCTCCAAAATGTAGATTGTGCTTGGTCTATTTGTTCTTTTTCATCTGAATTAGCGACATTTGGATAGCAATAAGAAAAATGAACATGCAAAGAAAAATACAGAAAGTTCTCCACCTACAGTAAACAATAATAGATCTATAGGTCAAAATTAACAAAATCACCTGAGCAGATCAGTTTATGTTTCTGCTGGAACTTTGTCAGAAGCAAGTCCCTCCTTTGTGCAGGGTCTTCACACTTGATTCCACAATTGTGCAACAAACTGTAAATCATCCCAACATTCATTATGCTGGTTATTTCATTGTAATTCTCTCTTGTTATCAAGTTTCTTTCAATTATATCAACCCCTGAAAAGGCATCGGCAAGATTTAATAAGAAAGAGCATCCTAGGATGTCTTCCTCCTCAGAGACAGGCGACTCCATAATGGACTTAGCAACACAGGCAATCAAACTGTCCTTTGGGGAAAAACCATTCCTTGCCAACCAGGACAAGATAGTCATCACTGCCTGTGCTCTTAGACTGACATATCGATTCCCTGAAAATAAGCTGGATTTGAATTTCTTATTGTTTTCTGCTTCTTGACTCAGTTCAAGTAACCATGGAAGATACACAGCAGCAAATGACAATAGTTTTCCATTTTCTCTCAAGATGGACGGAATAGTCCAATCACCATCCACCTGTACATCTTTGGCTACCTGAAAAAGTACATTTTCAATCTGCTTAAGTTGTGCTTCCTGGTCAGAACACTCCTTTAAGTCTGTTTTATCTGGGGTACAAGGTGGTTTATAGGACATAGTTGAGTCCTGAACTAAGGCATTTTCAGGTTCTGTCCCAGTCAACACCATTAAAGATTCACATTGATCTTGCATATCCAGATCTTTCCATGCATGTAGTAACTCAGCAATTGATTCCCCATCACAGTGGCTCAAAGCAAAACCTAACAGCTGTTTTCTGGAAGAAATATCCATGTTCTCAAGGGCAGGACCTCTTGCCAGTGCTGCACATAAGTCCCAGACCGAACCATGCCCTTTTTTGGCCAAAACAATACATAGATCAAAAGCCAGTTGGAGATCTCCAACCACTGCAGCTTCTCTTGCAATAGCTTCTTGTACAGCTGATATGTCGTCGTACGAGCTTAACCCAAGAAGTTTGGCTAGTTCAATAATCTCATCGACATTAAGATAAGCTCCACCTTGACTTGTAACAACCAACTTAACTATTTCCATCGGATCTTTAATTTGCCTGAATTGCATTGGCAACAAGGTGACACCAAGGTTGGGAAGTTTAACAGTTACAGCATCAATTATATCAGCCTCCACCCTCACATTTCTGCTAGTTGGAAGGATATTCAAGCATTCTTTAGCCTTCCAAATCTGCAGAATTCAGCAGCATAATACATTGTCATTTCAATTTACATTGGACTACTTTCGAAGAATACGTGCAACCAGTGAATAGCATTAGTTCCCGGAACATACTGTGGACACACTTTAACTAAAGCAAGAATGCATCTTTATTTTTATCACAACAACAATATTTCGGCCAGCTTGTGTGCACCTTAACTATATCATCGAGTACCTGCTACCTCCCACCAACACAGTTACCAGGTAACTCTGCACACCAAAGCTTAGTCAAATAGGAAAAATCATCTAGTTTTTTTTGTCTCTGCTAGTCTGTTAGAATTTGAACCTTGGTCGCCAAGGTTACCACTAAGCCACACACTTGTTTTTTTTTTTATAACCAGAACAGGGCATACTAAAAAGGAATAAGGTACTAAGTCAGACCCTTGCATGTTTATTGACTAGTTGAAGGTCTAGTCTGAACAAGTATGCTTAAAGTCAATACAGACAGTAGAGCAACCTTTTGAATGCTCTACAGGGGAGGGGAGTGCGAAATTTGAGGTTTGGCAGACCAAATACAACATCCTTCTCTCGTGTAACAAGACAAAAACAAGCAAGCATGTCGTTCGTTGTCATTAAGGAAAAACCGGTTTCATTAAAGACAAAAAGGCAAAGGTATCCATCAAAGGTGCCATCAATTTCATTCAATCCAAACATCACTTCTAAGGATATGTTGCACCTCCATAACATTTTCAGATTCTAGCATAACCAAATCCCTAGAAGTTGATTCTAAACAATTCTTTGATATTGGTCAGGGAAACAAAATGCTCTCCAAATACACCAAAAGCTACTGCCACATTTTTTAGCAAAATGAACAATGTTAGAAGCGATCTGTTTTTTTTTTTTCGAAGTGGCAACATTAGAAGAGATTTATTTGTTTCACTAATTCTCTAGAACATGACACATACAATCAGCAGTAAGAGAAGTCTCAGATCAGGACTTGTTTCAATATCCTTTGGGAAGAGTGAAACATCAGGCAGAATGAATAGCAAGTTCCGGGGGCAGGTTATAGCTTTTGAGCAAGACAACTCATCAACGAGTAGAGACTTCTACGGTCTTTGCAACTTTAACATAAGATCACATAATCACTCCTATGCTAGTATTAGATTAAATGAACTTACTTCGGAACTAGAAAGACTAGACGCTGAGAAGAAATATTCTCTGGCAGCTTGAATAACAAGGTTTTCTGCTTTATCATTTGCCAACGACACTGAACCCACACCTTTCAAATAATTCCTCGCAAGTGAAAATTTTCCTGCTTTCAGCAATCCCCTGCAGAACTCCATCAAGACATACTCAAGATCTATGAAGCTAAATGCTTTCTCTTGCAGAGACTGCAAGTCAAGCCACATGTTTGTCCAATCATTATCTGATCGTCCAGGCTGTCGACGAACAAATTTGGATAAAATGAGACGAATTATCTGCTTTACACCCTTTTCATCAGAATATGCCTCCTGGAAAAAGCTGATAGGCTTTGGGACCTGAGAATTACAGGACAATAATTGGAAACTATTATTACACAGGTTGTGACAAAAATCAAAGAAGGATTCACTACCACAATCAGTAGTCAATACTACAAGCTACAACATGATCAATTTGTATAAAAATTACTAGTTTCTCGCCACGTGCCTTGCATTTGCCGAATAATACAGTATTCGAGTTTGTAAAGTAATACCAATATTCAAAATTAATGCTTTGATTAAACAATTATACATGAAAAAATTAAGTACATGTGATAAGTGAGAATCGTCATCACTTGTTTGTCGATTCCAAGATGATTGATATTGAGGTCATGATAAATTTTTTGAGCTCATTACCCAATATGCAATGTTGCTACCCCTTGTAAATTCCTCACAACACCTTCTGGTTGCTGGATATTTAATACAATACCTTTTAAAGATAAAAAAAAGTAAACTGGAACTTCATAAACATGAAAATTTTATTATGCACACAGCAGATCAGTCGTCACGTGGACCTCATCATTGACATTTTGTACAACAACGAGGATGTTTTTGATATGAAGCTTATCGGATATTAGGTAACTTTTACTTTTATGTTTGTCCACCTGCTGGTTTTTATATTCCATTGTTTCCCTTCGCAAAAATCAGTGTTCATAACAGTGCTTTGTATGTCCTTCAGTGTTTAAACAGTATTTTTTCATTTTGACAAGTTTTCTTAAACAATTGGACAACTAGATTTATAAGATGACTTGAGATGCAGCTATTTGGTCCGTAACTAAGGGAAAATTAATGTGAAGGGCTTTATTTGATATTGCAACTTCCACGGATTTGTCAGTAAAAGGCAAATTTAAAGTGTGTAAAAAAAATCATGCCTATGAAATAGTAGTTCGAAAAGAGAAGGCTGTTGCAGGTAACTAGAACAACATACTAATAAGTGCAAGTAAATAAGCTTTTACAATTAAATAGCAATATTTGGTGAGTGATTTTGGACAAGTCAAGGTGAGCTTGTGTTTTACATAAAACAAATGATTCTTGAACTAACCTGATGTATAATCTCTCATACGTTTTTGTTAGCATGATGAAAATCTAAATAATTGTATATATTAATGTAATTAGATAGTGATATAAATTAGCATGATCATATAGATTTGTTGTAGAATCAAAGGAATAAATATTGTGATAGAATAGCGGATTTGGAGGGATTGAATAGCAGATTTGTAGAGATAGAATAGCTGATCTTTAGGGATAGGAATGACGGATCTTTAGGGATTTGTAATATTTATTCTCTCTATATAATGAAAAGACTCTCACTTTGAGAGGCATTCAGCAAAACTGACATGGTATCAGAGCGTTTTTCAGTGCTTTGATTCTTAGTGTCCTTCATCTGTGGTTCCTTCCAGAATTTTTTTTGGAAGTTTTGGTTCTGCTTACTGTTAGTCAACAGTTAGTCCTAAGTATCTTGGAAGTTAAGGCATCTTGGAATCTTAGTCTCTTTTCATTCTGGCTATTTTGCATCATTGCATTTCTATCTTCCTTAGCTTGTCAAAAACATGTCGTCATATCAGTTTGAGTCTTTCCATGTTCGTTTCACGGGAAAAAATTACTCCGCCTGGGAATTTCAATTCCAACTATTTGTCACCGAAAAAGAATTATGGGGACATATAGATGGAAGCGATCCTACTCCTACCGATCCTAAAAAGCTCGGTCAATGGAAGGTTAAAGATGCTCGGGTGATGACATGGATTTTAGGGTCAATTGACCCTCTTATTGTTCTTAATCTCAGGCCATACAAGACAGCAAAGGCCATGTGGGATTATTTACGAAAGGTTTACAACCAAGACCATAGCGCAAGGCGCTTTCAGTTAGAGCATGAAATTGCTATGTATTCACAAAGAGATCTCTCTATTCAAGATTATTTCTCTAGATTTCAGAACTTATGGGCTGAATTTACCGATATCGTTTATGCTAAAATACCTTCTGAATCTCTCTCCATCATTCAAGGAGTTCATGAACAAAGCAAGCGAGATCAATTTTTGATGAAATTACGATCTGACTTTGAAAGTGTTCGCTCCAACTTGATGAGTCGTGATCCATCTCCCTCGTTGGATGTCTGTTTTAGGGAATTACTTCGTGAGGAGCAGCGTCTCGTCACACAAAATGCTTTTCATCAAGGAAATGTTGTCACTGTTGCATTTGCAGCTCAAGGAAAAGGAAAGGGCATGGATATGGCTAGAACTCAATGCTACAGTTGCAAGAAATATGGTCATATTGCTCGCAATTGTGGCAAGAAGTTCTGTAATTATTGTAAACAGCAAGGACACATTATCAAAGAGTGTCCCACACGTCCTCAAAACCGTAGGACAAAGGCTTTTCAAGTTGGGATAAATGATTCCACTACACATAGCTCATCTTCGGTAGGACAAGTTATTACTCCTCAAATGGTACAACAAATGATCTTGTCAGCATTTTCAACTTTGGGACTACAAAGTAATGAGGTAATATCTAAATTTTGGCTTGTTGATTCTGGCGCTTCCAATCATATGACCAACTCAACTGATATACTCAAAAACATCCGTGAGTATAATGGTCCAACACAAATTCAGGTTGCCAATAGTAGTAATTTACCAAAGCTCTCCACTAGTCTTATTTCGATTGGCCAATTGGTAGATAACAATTGTAATGTGAACTTTTCTCGTAATGGTTGCCTTGTGCAGGATCAGGTGTCGGGGACGATAATCGCGAAGGGGCCTAAAGTTGGAAGATTGTTTCCTATACACTTTTCTATTCCTCCTGTTCTGGCTTTTGCTTCCACTACTACTAAGAATGAGGTTTGGCATAAACGTCTAGGACATCCAAATTCTATTGTGTTGTCTCATTTGTCCAATTCTGGTTTATTGGAAAATAAAAATCAATTTTCAGTTGCTTCCTTTGATTGTTCTACTTGTAAATTAGGCAAAAGTAAAACTCTTCCTTTTCCTAATTTTGGTAGTCGTGCTGCAAAGTGTTTTGATGTCATTCATAGTGATGTTTGGGGAATTTCACCAGTAATTTCTCATGCTCATTTCAAGTATTTTGTGACATTTATAGATGACCATAGTCGTTTTACATGGGTGTATTTTCTTCGATCTAAATCTGAAGTGTTTTCCATTTTCAAGAAGTTTTTGGCTTACGTTGAGACTCAATTTTCCACATGCATCAAAATATTAAGATCTGATTCTGGTGGAGAATATATGTCTCATGAATTCAATAATTTGTTGCTTGAGAAAGGAATTGTATCACAACGCTCTTGTCCATACACGCCACA
Source organism: Solanum sitiens (assembly GCA_016801875.1). Taxonomy (NCBI): domain Eukaryota; kingdom Viridiplantae; phylum Streptophyta; class Magnoliopsida; order Solanales; family Solanaceae; genus Solanum; species Solanum sitiens. The sequence continues at coordinate 1,920,158 of JABWTJ010000085.1, read as the reverse complement.
ACAAAATGGGGTTGCTGAGCGTAAAAGCCGTCATCTTTTGGATGTCACTCGTACTTTATTGATTGAGTCCTCTGTTCCATCTAAATATTGGGTTGAAGATGTGTCTACTGCTGTCTATTTGATTAATAGACTTCCATCTAAAGTGTTAAACCTTGAGTCTCCATATTATCGTCTTTTTCATAAGCATCCTAGCTATCATAGTTTTCATACATTTGGTTGTGTTTGTTTTGTGCACCTTCCTCCTTCTCATCGCAATAAACTCTCTGTTCAGTCTATTAGATGTGCTTTTATGGGCTATAGTACTTCGCAGAAAGGATTTATTTGTTATGATCCAAGTTCTAACAAATTTCGTGTTTCTAGGAATGTTATTTTCTTTGAGAATCAGTATTTCTTTCCTACTCATATTGAGTCATCTTCTATTTCTCCTCTTCTTCCTACTTTTGAGGATTTGTCATTGTCTTCTAAGCGGTTCAAACCAGGATTTGTGTATGAACGACGTCGGCCAACTTTACCCCATCCTGAAACAGATCCGCCACCTGAGACTGCTCTACAACCAGAATCTGAGATTTTTTCAAGGCCTGCTCCTCTTGAGCCTCCTCGGCGATCTACTAGAGTGTCTCAAACTCCTAAAAAGTATGGTTTTTCTTCTACTTTATCCACCATCTCTATTCCAACAGGTTACTCACAAGCCTCCAAGCTTGAATGTTGGCAAAAAGCAATGGAGGAGGAACTTTTGGCTCTTAAAGAAAATGACACATGGGACATTGTTTCATGTCCTTCAAATGTCCGCCCTATTGGATGTAAATGGGTTTATTCAATTAAACTTCATTCTGATGGAACTCTTGATCGGTACAAAGCTCGATTGGTTGTTCTTGGTAACAGACAAGAGTATGGGGTGGACTATGAGGAGACTTTTGCACCAGTAGCAAAAATGACTACGGTGCGAACTATTATTGCCATTGCTGCTTCACAAAACTGGTCTCTTTATCAAATGGATGTCAAAAATGCTTTTCTCCATGGTGATCTCAAAGAAGAGATTTATATGAAACCTCCACCTGGTTTGTTCTCATCACCTACATCAGATGTGTGCAAGTTGAAGCGGTCTTTGTATGGATTAAAACAAGCTCCAAGAGCTTGGTTTGATAAGTTCCGGTCTACTTTGCTACAATTTTCTTTTGAGCAGAGCAAATATGACTCGTCTTTGTTTCTTCGGAAAACATCTACAGGTTGTGTTCTTCTTTTGGTGTATGTAGATGACATTATCATCACAGGAACTGATTCTTCACTAATTACTAGCCTCCAACAGCAGCTTAAAGATTCTTTTCATATGAAAGATCTTGGTACTCTTACATATTTTTTGGGTTTGGAAGTTCATAATGTTGCTTCAGGTGTGTTTCTAAACCAACACAAATATACTCAGGATCTGATTTCTTTGGCTGGTCTTCAAGATTCCTCCTCTGTAGATACTCCATTGGAATTGAATGTGAAGTATCGTCGTGAGGAAGGCGATCTTCTTCCTGATCCAACTATGTTTCGACAATTAGTTGGGAGTCTAAATTACCTTACTATTACTCGGCCTGATATCTCTTTTGCAGTGCAACAAGTTAGCCAATTTATGCAAGCTCCCCGTCATCTCCACTTGGTGGCTGTTCGTCGCATCATTCGGTATCTTCTAGGAACATCTACTCGTGGATTGTTCTTTCCAAGTGGTTCTCCTATTCGTCTTAATGCTTTTAGTGATTCTGATTGGGCGGGATGTCCTGATACTCGTCGTTCAGTCACTGGTTGGTGCATGTTTCTTGGAGAGTCATTGATATCGTGGAAGAGTAAAAAGCAAGATCGTGTGTCAAAATCTTCAACAGAGGCTGAATATCGATCCATGTCTACTGCTTGCTCCGAGGTTGTATGGCTTCGTGGATTACTTGCTGAGATTGGATTTCCTCAATCTCATCCTACTCCTCTCCATGCTGATAATACAAGTGCTATTCAGATTGCTACTAATCCAGTTTTTCATGAGAGGACCAAACATATCGAAGTAGATTGTCATTATATACGAGAAGCTGTAGATAAAGGAGTCATTACTCTTCCACATGTGTCCAGTGATCTTCAAATAGCTGATGCATTTACAAAATCTATGGCACGACAACGCCATCAGTTTCTAGTAGGCAAATTGATGCTTCTTGATCCACCGGCATCAATTTGAGGGGGGATGTTAGCATGATGAAAATATAAATAATTGTATATATTAATGTAATTAGATAGTGATATAAATTAGCATGATCATATAGATTTGTTGTAGAATCAAAGGAATAAATATTGTGATAGAATAGCGGATTTGGAGGGATTGAATAGCAGATTTGTAGAGATAAAATAGCTGATCTTTAGGGATAGGAATGACGGATCTTTAGGCATTTGTAATATTTATTCTCTCTATATAATGGAAAGACTCTCACTTTGAGAGGCATTCAGCAGAACTGACAGTTTTAACATTCGTCTATTGGACAAGCAGAAATTGAGGCTTAAGATTCTCGGCACGGAGTTTCAGAAAGACAAAATACATTTGAAATTTGTAGCCTAAAATGAAACTTAGATAAAACGTGGCTATAAGTCATCTCATCGAGAACAAAGTGAGAATTTTCATGGTACATTATTTTTAAATATAAAAAAGTGGCATTCTTTTAGGAGAAACTAAAGGGGAAAGGATTGGTACAGAGTGAATATTATTTTACAGAACTCTATACTACACCACTTCATATCCACGTGCAACACACAGTTTCAAAAATATACACATACAATGCATACACCAAGAAACTAGATGTATATATATAAAGAAGTAGTAAAGCCAGCGTCTTTATGGCACCACAATTTGTTGGGAAGAAAAAAAAAATCAGAATCATTGACCATTGTGATTTAAAGTTTGGCAATAGCAGTGGAAGTTAAGACCAATATAGCATATGCTTTAAACAATTCAAAGATGCACCCAGGCCTGGGTAATTATGGCTGCTAAACCATAAAAAGGATTGTAAGCAGCAATTTTTGGAAATGAGGAAGTACAGACAATCACCCCATATGAGAGTGAGAGGACACGTCCTGTGAATGAATATGACAAAAGAGGTTCCAGGGAGTACTATTCTGATCCAACAGATGCCTGATGACAATATGGATCACAAAAACACTAGATTGCGGAACTTAGCCTAGACGGAAACAGCAGTATCCAGTGGGGGCTACATGATTACTACATACAAAGGTAAAACCTAACCTGGTAAAGCGCCAATATTCTTCCTGCTTCAATATGACCTTCTGTGAGTCTCAACCTTTCCTTGAGATTTGCCGCTTCAGAATCTGTTAAACCACAATTTGGACAATTATTTCTCATCTTTTTCTGTAAGTAGTAACCTCTACGGAAAAAGATTAATAGTGACTACAGTAAAAGTTAAATAAGAATATTCAATTACTCAGCTACTCATTTGATGTCAGTCACAAGCGGTTTGACAAAGAAAGAGATATGTGAGACGAGAAACAAACTAGTATGGAACCAATACGGCTATGACAATATTAAATTACCAGCTATGCCAAGCATTTAACAACAGTTTTTATCTGAACCGGAAATTATAAATAGGTAAATGGCAACTTCCACCCCTCCCTAAAAAGAGAGGGCGAAAAAGGAAAAGGAGAATAAGGGGAAAAGTCAATAAGTAATCAAACTTCAAAAATTCAATAAAAATGTTGAATCAAACACAAGTAAGAATCAACCAATTTTTGGAATTCTATTCATGTCATGCAAGCCTGTGACATATTTTTACTTATATGACCCAAAAAAGAAAAGCATAGATGAGAATACATGGAATATCCATCATTAAATTAAAATTACATGCATCAAGAACTGATTTCAAAGAAATCTTAAGACTAATATATAATCAACTTTTAGCTCCACACTAGCAGAGGAGAGAAGAGAGAGAAAGAAGAGAAGGTGGAAGCTTAGCAAAACCGCCACAGGTTGCTAAGATAGTAAATCACAAGAAGATAAAGCAGAAATTTCTTTGTTCTCAAGGTTGGGGGAGGGAGGATTGGTAATGACAGGATTATAGCATTTAGTCAAAGGCTTACCACGTGGAAATGGAAGTTTAGACAAAATGGAGGCCATCGTACTCCACCTATCTGTACCAGAGCAAGCGTATATGCACTGAAGAGCACAATCTACAACCTCAGCCTCATTATAGAAAAGGTTATTATTCTGGGCCTCTCTGCTACCCTCTTCAATTACAACTGAACACATCTCCAATTTATTCTCAGAGGCGATCTCCTTCAGCCATCTGACCAGAAATGACTCAGCTGAGTAATCCGTTTTCTCATCTCTGGAAAGCACAGTCAAAGAGTGAAACCTCTTTTTCATAAATGGAATTGCTTTACTATGTAGTCTTTTAATAACAGTATCTTCTCTGACCCCAATCAACATCAATTTAAATCTTTCATAATCAGGTAAGCTTTCCCATCTAGTAAGACTCATGGAGAAATTCATTTCTTCATTCTCCTCAGAATAGATTAGCTGGTGTAAGTAAGAAATCTCCTCTAGGAAAGGCTGCAATTGAGAAATGCCTTTGCGACAAGCAAAGTCAATCAAGCACATGGAGTTATCAAGTTGCCCACTTAGGGTATCAATATCTCTGGCTCTTTTTTTGTACCAAGACGAGAGTTCGCTTACTGAAGGCCATTGAGACCCCAAAAATTGTTTTACAATTGGCTCAGTTCTGATCTGAGTATAGCTCTCATGACTCTCAGGGACTCTGCTGATAATAAAAGTTACCATCTCATCACACTCAACCCAATCTTCTTCCCTCAAAGAAATACTTGGAGGAGGGGAACTCCCAGGAAGGAGCTGTCCATAAGTCTGCACCGGAACAGTCTCAGGGATGGCAGCTAAGACATCCAACAATGAGGAAGTTAAGGAGTAAGGATGACGCTTAAAGAGAAGATTTAATGCCCCAATCTTGTCACTTTCTGCAAGTGCAATTGCAGCTTCTTTAATGGGCAAACTACAAAATTTCTTGTACTCCTGTAAAGAAAACCTGCAAAAGGCTAAGTCATTAAGTTTCAAGTCAGTAGAAACCATTCGAGTACTACTTTATTTAAAAGCATGATGATTTGTCCTTGTTTCAAAATCAGTAGGACCAATACAAAAGACAGGATAAGAAGCACACCTAATGAAATATAGGAAAAGAAAAAAAATTAAACAAAAGAAAAAAAAACATACAATTTCACAGTTGGGGCATTGAGCGACAAGCCACTTTATGCCCCTAGAAGAAGTTTATGCTACAGTTTCAAAATGAAAACTTGTCATCACTCATCTCAACCACAAAATCAAGTTAAATGTGGAAATCAAAGACGACATGGTAGTTCTGGAACCTCATCCCAATTTTGAAGTTTTCAGCTTTTGTCGACACTTTCAAAAATTCTAATTAGTTTAGAAGCTTCATAGACAATAATAAAGAACAGAAAATGTTTGCTTTGTAATAACAACAAGACTGCTTATGAGCATCACAACATTCCTATCAGGCGTTCAATATAAACCTTATGAATCCAGAACAAAAAACATTCACAATAGAAGAAGAAAAAAGAACAGGGAGCAATAATATTATCACCTGCCCATGTTTATCCCAAGAAATGTCTCTATCCGGTCTCTGTATTGCAACAATTTAAGTCTTGCCACAAGACAATCCCACACCTTACTATGATCATCAACCTCAGGCTCAGAAAATCTGTAACGGTCAGTTATGCGAAGTCCAAGATCAAGCAAAGCTCTAACTGCGTCTTCAGTTGGTCCAAATAGACCTACACATTCAGAAAGTACGAAAACTTGATCCTTGATATTTGAAAGTAGTGTATTTATCTCATTTACACCCTGGGAGGAATGCAACCACTGTGCCTTTAGAGCTTCGTCTTTATCTAGCCCATGCTGATCGGCAAACATGAGAGCAGCCTGATACTCTTGTCTGGAGATAAATATATCATACATTTCAGAAATGGATCGTTCAGAAAATGAAACTAAGCTCCATCGGAAATTGGCCCAGTCAAACTTATTATTCATATCACCATAATCACACTCCATGAGATGAAAGTTGCTTGCTCTAATTTCTTTAGTGGACTCATTGTTCTGAATGGATGGTTTTGTCTCCAGTAGAAAAAGCTTTCCCAACAACTGTGGCACTCTCTCTAAAAGGGGCAAAGAATACATAGTCTCATCCTTCTTACATAGCTTAGCACAGGTACATACATTAATCATAGTGATGTTGCCATTCCTTTCTGCAACAGCAAGTATACCATCAGACCACCAGGCAAAATCTGTAACCCCATTCACGAGAATGTTCCCCTTATTTGACTCTTTATTTCCCTGATGTAATTCATTTCCCTCTCCATAAGAACATTTTGAGAGAGAACGCTTTTCCTCATCAAACTTAAAGGTATTCAAAGATCCTCCCATATCAAGAGTAGCGACAAATCTTCCTTGTGGTGATATTGACACCTTAGAGGAAGTTATATGACCGACATACTCTTTCGGGATAGAAAAGATACCCTCAAACTGAGTAGAAACGACAACTTCCAAGGCTAAGTTTCCCCTTTTCCGGCAAAGAGAAAGACTGTATAATCCTAGAAAAGAAATAATATCAATGATAAAGAAAAGTAATGGGTAGCTTGCATCAATTCGAAATGTCTGCTAAAACGAATTTAAGAACCAATTCATAAATATGTTCCGATATATTAAGAGACTATGAGCTACCATTAGTAGTTAGCTGTAAACCGCCAGCACTGCTAACTATGGAAAATAAGCTCATTTCTGGCTGGTAATCCAGGCAGATCATATCCTGTGGAAACTGCTTCAGCATCGTCCCACTGCTCGAGGCAAGGGGGGAGAAAACAGATGCACTTGGATCTTGACTGATCTCAATGTCATGAATCAACCCATCTGCTGTAATTATAGTGAAGGTACACCTGAAAAAGAGTTATACACCAAAAATAGATGTACAAGCTAAGTAAACAAGATGAAAAATATGAGAGAAGAAACCTCCACAAATAATTGAACTTACAAGCAAGATTTCTTCAAATCAGCATCATCCTGCACCATCAGGCCAACAATTGGTGAAGAGCTTTTTATATGACCCTTGGAAATTCTGGTAATTTCCTCACCATTCGCTCTGATGAGATAGATTGTGTCACTATCGTCAGCAACACCAAGAACATCATGAGTTTCAGACCAAGCCCCACAATGGAATGAAGTAATGCTTTTGCCTAGATGTACAGAGGCAGTAAATAATAGATAAGTGTAGCAATAATAGATAATTTTGGTTCAACGACCAAATAGGATCAAAAGAACAAGAAAAACACTGACAACCTGCAGGCACGAAGGCAGCTTTCATACATTAAAACAAAGAAGATCTTTGACATGTTAAAATAGTTGCCCTATTCTTGACTTGTAAAGGAGGTTACTATCACAACCGTTTGTTACTTTTGTTTTAGGTTCCTGAAACTTACAAATAAATATTCCACAAGGTTTTTGGTAGTCATCATCCTTCTGCAGGATTGTTATCTGATTCCCGGATGCTATAGCCACAAGATCACCTCTTGGGGAAACAAACAAGGATGCATATCTCCTTACTTTTGTTGGATGCCCATGCTTTCTCCATCTCTCCTTGAGCTGGGCAATACCTTCATACATGACAAAAACTGATAATTTTAACTAAAAGGTCTGAACAACAAGTGAAGTAAAACAAATACTCTCTACATATAAAGTTGCTTGACCTAATTTCTTTTTACATCGTTAGTTTCTTCTAATTTCCTTGGTTCATTTCCTCAAAAGGAAAACTTCCTATCCTTCAAGAATTTTAAACTACCACTATCTTTCTAATGGTAATTTAGATACTTTTTTTTATGAAGATCATAACTTAGATACTATTGTTTCTCAACTAGATTGCCCTGATTCATTCTGAACTATGTCCGCTCCCTGATTCTTAATTAACAATGTAAAGGAGAGCTGACCTTTTGCTACTAAGCTTTTGTAACTATTATGCATCTACTTGATGCCTACAATAGAACTAATTACTTCATCCAAAAAAAAACTAGATAATGTACCTCTTTTCACCCCATTAATTCAATCTATTCTTCTTTTCTGGATGAAATAAGAAATTTTATATAGTAGGAATCAAGAAGATGCAATAAGTACAAAAGGGGGAATGAGAAGTCAGCTTGGTACAAAAAGTGCTGCGATAGATTTTGCCAACTACTATAACCATAAAAGACATCTAGCTTTAAGAGTGTGGCGAGGAGTTGAAAACCAATCAAAGCATCTGTGATTCCGTTCCTCACCAAAATATACAGGCAGGAATCATCCCCTGACTTTCCTGATGGATTTGTCAACTTTCATTTGAGACCAGCATATATAGGTTCTCTGATACTATGTGGCATAGTCCAGCTGAGTCTAAAAATTCAATCTATTCTCTATCAAACTTTAATATAATAACCTATTCTTTCTTCTTGTGAATCTCTACACTAGTAAACCACAGATAGTTTAACTTGATGGACAAATTGCCTTAAATTTCATGTGAATTCAAAACTGAAAGAAATAATTGATTGTTTTTTATGCAAACTAATGTGAACCTTCAACACAATGCCTCCAAACTAAAGAGACTGAAACCAAAACAAAATGCAAAAGAAGAAAAAGAAGCTCATCAGTGAAGAACCTCAGAGATAATATGCACTATAAGCCTGCCTATGTATATGGAAATCACAACAATCAAATAAGATACTCTGGACAATGCAATGCAGTCTTCTGATAATCTCAAGATACTATGCAATACATCTATGTAGCGCTCGTTTGGACATTTACCTATATCCCTTTCGATGTTTAATGCTTCCAATATTTCATGTCATTCTTTAGTAGTGTTGAATAGTGACTCAATACATAGTTTAAAATAACAAACTTGTAGGGTAAAACCATATCTTCTTTTCATGTTTCGATAAATAAACCAATGTATTCTTTTTAAACCAATTCCATTTCTGTAATCAAATTCCAAAAAGAAGAACGATTGGAACTTCCCTTCGTCTTCATGATCCATGGTGAGATTTCTATTTCGACCTAAAACAAAATCTAACTCACACCCAAAAGATGACTATATTCCGCTAAAAAAATATTCAACTAACTAATGAATAAGGTCACATTCGTATAACAAAAAAAAAGAACTTGCATTTAAATCACATCACAGAAAAAGAAACTAAAGAAGGCAGTCCTTTCTCATCTATCAACATAAAAGTTTCTAAATTTACAATAATAACAACATACCCAGTGAAACCTACTAAGTGGAGTCTGGAGAGGGTAAAGTGTAGGGAGACCCCTCAGCTCAATAAAAGAAGAGTAAAACAATTTAAAAAAAAAAGCAATGTAGAAAGCATAACAGTTAATAACAGCAACAAAATTATGTGGGATAAAAAATCAGTTTAAACAAAATTCAGTCAATTTAGTTGTAGTAACTTCACCAAATGCCCAATTCAACAAAATTTGAATGTACCTGAGGAAGAAAGCAATCTTGAAAGATAACCGCCTTTGGCGTCTTGATTCAACTACACGAAACACAAGAATGTAAGCAATTGAGGATAAATTAAGAAAGATTCATCAAAAGAAAGACAAAATTGAAATCAGTGTAAAACCTGTTGATGATTTGGAGGATAATTGGAAATATATGGGTTAGAAGCATGATGTCGTGTCTCAAATAAGATTTCTCCGGCAGTTTCTTCCATCTATGAATTTGTGATCTTCGAGATCCTAAACCTTCATCAGCTTCAACTTCTTTGACTGTTGAATCTATCAGTCGGAAAATTTTGTTTTGGGGTTTAATTGGTAGTATGAGTTAAATTAGTGGGTTAGGGTCGGGTCAAAAGGGGAGACGGATAATTTTAACTGAAATTTGGAGAATGTATAAATTAGGGGTATTTTGTAAAGTTTGATAACGATACAGATATATTTGAGTCAATTGTATAATTAAGGATAAGTTAGGTCTTATTTGTCTACACTTAATAATCTTAATCATTCAGATTCAATCCATTAAGTGTGTTTGATTTTTAAGTCTAAATTTTAATCATTCTCATTAAGTCTATTTGTTTATTTTTAAATAATTGATAGGTTTTAATGAGTCTAAATAGATCAGATCTATAATAGAGTCTCAATACCATTCAGACTCCATTAAAATAACAAATGTTCTTTCATAAACAAATTCTATTCTTACTTATCTTTTGAGCAAATTTCAAGTTTCTTCCTCTCCTTTTTCAATCAAACATCATTTTTTTTCTTTTGAATAAGTAAGTTATCATAATCTTTTACAAGTATTTATCTAATATTTTTAATATTTGCAATGTTCGAGTGAATTGATATTTATGAAGAAATCTTTTTGTCACAATTCGTTTGTTGTCAAAGCTTCTTTAAAAGAAGTTATATTGTTTCTTGAGAAAAAAAATTGTTTGAAGAAACAAATAAATCATTTAACTTTTTTTGCGGTGGATTATAATCTTATTCTTGAAATAACTTTTTTAGAAAAACTATCTTGGGTTTGTATTATAAAATTTATTGATATTAATCCCTAATTTTATAAATAAATAAATTATGCACATACTCAATATTGAAAACAAACAATCTTAATAATTCAGTTCAGACTTAGAAACTACATCTTAATATTCAGAAGAGCATTCAAATCCTGATATCTTAATCGTAATGCACATCTTAATATTCAGATGTGCATTCAGATTCATACGTCTTAATCTTAATGAAAACAAATAAGGCCTTAAACTATAAATGAAAGCAACCGTGTATATTTGATCATTTCCCCTAGTTTTTAATAGGAAAAAATACGCGAAAAAGTAAACATACTAGTTAATTGGCTAATATAGTTATACTATGAATAATTACGGCTCACAACTTAATTTTAGCTTTAATTACGTCACTTGTCCTCTTTTATACATATTCATATACATATACAAATACAAATTAAATATATATATATATGGCACATATACAAATACAATGAGCCTCGCTCCACTCCCTCACCTTTCTCGCCCGCCTCTCTACTCTCTCTTCTGATCTCGCTCGTCTCTATCCTCCATCCACCAATCTCTATACAAATGCATATATGTATGTGTGTGTATATATATATTTTTTATATATATAGAAGAGTGAAGCCTAGGACGACCAAGTGTAAAAATATAATTTTATACTAACAAAAATCTATTAAGTAAGATATCAAGAGAAACAAACAATTCTAGAAATATCACTTTGTATATGAAGTGAATGATGATCAAGGATAAAAATGTAATTTTATATTAACAAAAATCTACCAAGAATAATAACAAGAAACTATATAGTTCTAGAAACTTTTTTTGGTTAATGTTATTTCTATCAACTCATTTTATTATCACTTCACATTTTTTATGAGTTATTGTGATATCCATTCATTACTCTATTTAACGATTACTTTAATTAATTCCTAATATTTGTATATTCATTGTGCTTACTAAAAATGCCTACTTAAACTTAAATATTCATTACTTAAACATATAGTTAATTATTTTCACCTTTATTTTGTCTATAATTACTATACCTGAAAAGAAACAAGTATGATAAAATCAATAAGATATATTAGATTGAAATTGAAGAATAAATAAAATTAATTCAATATTTAAAAAAATATATATTTTAAAAGATGTTAAAAAGTAACTTTATGAATAAATTGATTACGATGATATACTTGTATTTAAAGTAAACTAAAAATGTTTACTAAATAATAAAAGTGGTTCTTCATTAAAATATATAATCAAGTTTGTACTTTAACTTGATTTTAAACATATAGTCTAAATATGTGAACTGATGTAAGTTTGATTTAAAAAGTTGAGGACGATCTAGGGTAATATGATCATATCATATATATTTCATTTTAAAAACTATAAATTGTATTTTTAAATTTCATTAAAATATGTTTTTTTCAAGTGGTAAATTTCCTCCGCAAATTGCATGAATTTCTAAAAACTATAAATTATAAGATTTTTATAAAATTAAGTCTATGACACAAATAAATAGACATTAACTCATTCTTCATTCATTCACTCCTCAGTTGTCTCCCCTCTCATGTCTTAAACCAATAAATTTCCCTTTATTTTTTATTTGCGTCTTAAATAATATACACTCTGGTATAGATTCTTATTAGGGAAACCGATAATGCAGTTTTTTTTTAAGAAATACATTTCAATCAATTCCTATATAATGACCCTACGTACTTTTGTAAAATAATTATAAGGCAAAAGTAAAATTTACTCTTTCTTAGTGGGCACATCACTTCTGAGACTTGTCCATATAGCCAATTTTCAGCAAAATTCAACTGCTTCACACTTTTCAAACACCCTAATAAATCAGTTAACATGTTAAATTCAATATCAATTACAATTACTTTTCTTAAAATGCTTAATTCAAAAGGAATGCAACCAGTTAGCAAGCTTTTCAAGAACAAAATTTTCAACAATTTCAGAAGCATGTTATGTCCTTTCCATTGGTTCCTTCAGACTTTTCATTTCATGGCATTTTTTTTATTTTTTATTGTGGAGATAATTTTTAAAGTATGTAATTTACTTGATTTCTCTTTTTATGTATTATCTCAAAACATCACGTAACATATATGTCATTATATAATTTATTGAAAAACATATTTATTACTATTATTTTATCATAGTTAAAATCATTTTAAGCAAGTTATATAAAAATTAGGGAAAATTATATATAATAGCAAACTATTAATTCAAATTAAATATTATGATTATAGTTTACTTTATTTCCAATTCGCAGCTATTGTTTCATATAATTTGCTATAGCAACTTCTCCGAGTAAAATGACTGCTTCTTCGCTACTGTTACAAAACTAAAAGGGATTCAGAAATAAGCATATATAATTAAATGGCCTCTGCTTCAGGCATATAGCCGTATATAAAAATAAAGAAAAAAAATCATGAATTTTCTTATACATAAACAAATTCAACTAATACAAATTTTTATTATTATATACATATTACACATATATACATATACAATTGAAAAGCACAACAAAAAGAACATATACTTATACAATTAAGTTGTGTTTCTATTTTGTATAAAGTAAGAGAAAATTGTATATACACATGCAAAAACATATATTTTTTTCCTATACACGTATAATTATACAATATACAAACATTTTACTTCAATACAATTGTATACAAATATAAATTTTATACAGATATTGCAGCGAGATAGGCTAGCGAATTATACAATTGAAGAGAAATAGGCGAGCAGATTATACAATTGCAGCGAAATAGGCCAACGAATTATACAATTGTATATGTATAGCGAATTATACATTTATATGTTTGCTATGGAGCGCAAATATGCAAACTTTGTTATAACATACAAATATGATTTTTTTGTTTGCTATATATATATATATATATATATATATATATATCCATATACAGTTCACCTCTCTCCATTCTCTACCCTCTCTCGCTCGCCTCTTCCCTTCCTCTCCCAATCTCGCTCAACTCTATCCTTCCTCTCTCAATCTCGCTCGCTAAATATCAAATACATATGTATATTAGTTGCCTATATACAATTATTTGACAAATATACATATATAATTTGACAAATATATACATATACAATTCGCCTCTCTCCACTCTCTGCCTTTCTCGCTTGCCTCTCTCCTTCCTCTTCCAATATCGCTTGCCATTCTCCTTTTTATAACATGTAGCTACGAATTGTAATTAGTAAACTATAGCTATGGAACATAATTAAACTATTTTTGAGTGGTTATACGTGAAAGTTTCTCATTTCTAATTGTGTGGAAAAATCATAAGTTCATGTGCGAAGGGGCGGCTCTATGCTTGGTAATAATAAGCATATGTATTAAACCCTCAAATTTTGGGGCCCTAAATTTTAAAAATGATTATTTATGATAAAAAAATATTTTTTTAAAAAATATATTATTTTCTCTTTTTTAACGTTTTTTGTACCTTGTTAAAAATATGAATTACTTTTGTTCAACAAAGTGAAATATTATATATTTTTTTAATTCTTTCAAAATTTTAGTTTCAAGCATTACAATAAGCATATGAAAGTAGGGTAAGTCATCATGTTCTTGAATCAGATTTGATGGTCAGTTGTCTTTATTTAAAAACTTTCAACTTATTACTTATAAAATTATATTAACAATTCATATACATAATTGTGTCACTAAAAGGATATTTTTCAACGTTGAGTTGATAAAATCTTATTGGGACTAATAACTGAAAAAATAATATTAAATACTAAGATTTTTCATTTGAATAGTGTAAGAAAAATCTTTTTTGATTAAATATTTATGTGAAGTTTGTTTTCATTTTACCTATTAAATTAAAATTTCTTCTTAGACCCTAAATTAAGTTGAGTCGCCCATGTATAGTTATAAATACACCCCTTAATGGAGCGATGGTAGACAAATTGAAAACTTAATAGTTCTTTAATTAAGTGTTTAATTTTATAGTGATATCAGAAATGTAAATGACTTTAATTTTAAGTAAAAAGTTAATAGTCTTCTTTATTTTTATAAATTTTGTGTCAAACTAAAATAGGACAAATAAAGGAGAATTTTCACATATAGTCACTCAAAAATAGCTTAATTACGCTTCATAGCTATAATTTGCTAATTACGATTCGTAGCTACATGTTATAGGGAGGAGAGTGATGAGCGAGGTTGGGAGAGGGAGGAGAGAGGCGAGCGAGAGATGACAGAGAATGGAGAGAGGCAAAATTATATATGTGTATTTGTCGAATTGTATATGTATACATGTCAAATAATTGTATATATGTAACTAATAACATATGTATTTGTATATATGCTAGCGATATAGGGAGAGGGGGAAGGGAGGAGAGAGGCGAGCGAGATTGGGAGAGGAGAGCTAGAGAGGGCAGTAAGTGAAGAGAGACGAACTGCATATGTATATCTATTAGATAATTGTATATGTATAGCTGATATACATATGTATGAATATCCGGCGAAAGAGATTGAGAGAGGAAGGAGAAAGGCTAGCGCGTTTGGGAGAGAGGCAAGCAAGAAAAGTGAAAGAGTGGAGAGAGGTTGTGTGTGTAAAAG
Organism: Solanum sitiens; assembly: GCA_016801875.1. Classification (NCBI taxonomy): domain Eukaryota; kingdom Viridiplantae; phylum Streptophyta; class Magnoliopsida; order Solanales; family Solanaceae; genus Solanum; species Solanum sitiens. Next base: position 1,904,971 of record JABWTJ010000085.1, on the reverse strand, counting down.
AGGACGATATGTTTGTTTTTTTCGCGTAATTTTCCCAAATTGATATATCTATATCTATATTATATTTTATAATATTATCTAGTGATATTTATCTCACAAAATATTGAATGGTGCACTTAATTAAGAAAAAAATAGATAAAATACTTTTGGCCGTTCGACCAGTGAAGTTCACAATTCTTTTTCAGTTCTCTAGAAAATCCATCTTCTTTATTTATGATTCCATCGATACCCACCAAGCTAAATCTTCAATCATATCATAAAAATCAATATTTTTTTCATTTCTTTGTAGTATTCTGCAAATGGGTGTTACAGTGTTACTATAATTCAAAGTTCAAGAACTAAAATGTCAGGCCTTTCCACTGGGTTTGATTGGTTATGGAAGAAGCACCATTGGTTATTATTAGTATTATTTTCCATATGGTATCGGGAGTTCACACTGGAGTTCTAACAAAATTCGCATCGTGCATTACATGGCTCGTTTGGGGCGAGATTCTCAATTGATTTTTCTTTATACCAGAACTCAAATCCGAAACCTCTAATTAATGATAAAACAGTCTCACTATTATACCACAAACACTTTTCAGTCATAGTAGAAGAGGTTAAATGTTGTTGACAATGTTCATAGTTTAGCTTTGGAGTTTAGGTCCTTATCAGAACCAATTGGTACAGTGGAAAGATTATTACATCATAAATGCAATTAAAATTTAAAGAGTATTGGTTTAGAGGAATATTTGAGTTGAGGTCCACTAAAATGCATCATTGAAGAGTTTTAAAATTCAAATTTTAAAATTTAACTTATTCCAAACTTGAATTATTTCAAGGAATAAAAAATCAAAAAAAATTAATCAAATTAAAATGATATGATATCTAAAATTTTAAATTATTTAGAGGATACTTGAGCTGATCGAAATTGAAAAAAGAATTAACTCGTTGAAGAAGATGATTTGTCGTAATGCATGTGATAACATAGGCAGGAATAATATAGTAAGGAGAATCGATCTTTGAGAATAAGTAACTCAACATCTAAGTAAGTGTAGAAATTGATGTTACCAAATATTATCATATTAATTTTATATATACATCAAATATCTAATTTAGCATTAAGAAAATTACGAATTCACATATCCTATTTTTAACCTATAAATTCAATCCTAATGGTGACCAATCAGAAAGTTAGGGCTTGGTGATGCAGGGCAAAAGTGGGCACAAAAGGTTAAGTTTAAGTATATTACTTTCTCTATTTTAATTTATTTATCTTGTTTTTCCATTTAATTTTTTAAAATAACACATCTTTCTAATTTAACAATTCTTTATTTATTCCACATATAAAATAACATGAATATTTTGATAATTAATATATATTCTAATTTAAAACTATAAAATTAAAAAAATTTTTTTACTAGACACCTAACCTTGACATGTACAGTGACCTGGCGGCTAATCAAATCACATAGACTACCTTTAATTAATTAGCCCTAATTAGTAACCAGCTGTATGCATATGATTCGTTTGACAGCCAAGTAATTGAGATTATGTTATTATGGAGTCTTGGAGTATTATTATATTATTACTATATTATTTATAGGGGTACGGTAGATCTTCTATTTTTTGCTTACGACTAAAAAAAGCATATTGTGTTGTATATATAAAGATATTATAATGAATTGATTTTTTATATTCTTAGAAGTTGAATTTGAATGCTCAATATTTTCTAGTGAGCTAGTATATGCATATATTTGACAAGAAAATTGGCATTAGATCTTTGTCAATTTGGGGGCCTCAGCAAACATTGATGCACACTTTAATTTTTTCGAGTGTGAACGTTATAATTAGAAAATGAACTATCAAACTAATTATTCTCAAAGAATAGTTCATTATTAAAGTGATGATAGACCAAGAATCGCAATCTAATCTGCAAATTAATACTATATATAATATGTCATTTTCATATATCAAATCAAATTACTATGATAATTATTTTTATGATCATGATTCAAACATTACCGAAATTCATTTCAAATAAATTGCGATAAAAGATTATCCAATTTGAAGTCCTTTTTATCGGTATTGACATGACATGAGACCACTATCAAATCATCTTGCAATTTGCATAGTGTAATATATATATATATATATATATATATATATATATATATATATATATATATATATATATATTTAAACTTTGTGTGAATTAAATTAAATTATCATACAGAAAAGAAACGAGTTATATATAAACCAGTGCAGATTCTGTTTGTTTCCCTCATATTTGGTGCTTTAGATTTCCACTAGATATTCCCTTTTTATAAATATATATATATATATATATATATATATTATACAGTAGCGTCAGATTCGTTTGCATGCATATAAAGAGAGGCATGGCAGCGACGAACATATATATATATATATACAGAGCAACAAATAATTAAATGATGGAGAAGCAGACATGGCGTGATATTGGTTCGGCTCACTAATTTCTGATTTATGAAACAGATAAGAGATGAGCCGAACCAATATCACTCTTGTATTCTTCTTCATACCGTACGTACCATCCTTGTACTCTTTTTTTATTTTTTTTTACGCTTAATTGGAAACACAAGTCAATATAAATTTCTTTCTTTCTTTTTAATTATATTTGTATTAGTACTATTAATTGCTCTGACTATTAACAGGTTTACTAGAGACGTTTGATTTAATGGCAGTGGTGATGCTCCTAGACACTAAATCCTTCATGAGTCTTATTTTAAGTTTTGGGGTTTCACTCGCAAACCTTGTTAAGTTTTGGGGTTCAGTAGTAAAAAGTGATAGTGGTATTGGTGGAAGTATGCAGGTGTGGCGGTTGTGATCGGTGATAGTGGTTGAGGTAGTGATGGTCATGGTTGATAGAGTAGTCGTGGTCGTGGTCGCGATGATAGTTTTTGATAATAATTTGTCGTGATGGATGTGGTTGATAGTCATCACTAATTGTAGTGATTTTTTTTTCTTTTGACAATCATCACTAATTGTAATGATTGATAATAGTGGTTATATAGTGATAGAGCCACATATACTTGAAGGGTGTCAATCAATACCTCTTTATCATAATTACACTACGTAGCCAGATAAAATTACTATTTTATATTTATATATATTAATACTCCTTTGACTTTTGAACGGTGACCTAAAAGAGGTACAACCTTGGTTAATTGAACCCAATAATTTTAACACCGGATTAAAACTAGCAAAATTTCAACCATCATAAATGATAATTTTAAATGTGCAATGATCTTCTTAGCAAGAGTCTTAAAGCTAGAATCCATTAAATTAAATCTCTTTTTAAAATTCACTTTGATTAAGGTTCTTTTAACTTTCAACATGTAACTATTTTCCTGCTGTCCTTACAATTAGGTAACACTTAATTCTGTGAATATTTTTTTAGGAATATCAAATCAAATACAGATCTTGTTATGTCATTTCAATTTCAATTTGTATAAATTATAGTTTGAACCTATGCATATATAAAAATAATTATAGATGTATATGTAGCAGTAAGCAGAGGAAGTTCTTCCTTATCTTGATGATATATATCTGAGTAAAGACAATTATTCATGATATAAAAAAAACAAAATCCTTGATACCTAATTATATATCAAAGGTTACGATGTATATATATGAATTTTAATATGATAGCTGAGACTCATCTTTTTTTTTTTAAACTAGAAGTATTAAGTTTGACTGAGCCTCTAAGAATGAAAAAATTGTTATCATCCTGCTAAAATTAAAATGAATCTTATAATGCATGAATTCAAATTTAATCAAGTTTTTATTCAAATTTAATCAAGTTTCTACGTGAATACCAAATACCAAATTAGAAGATTTGCTAATTAGAATTTGAAATATATCTATTGGCTATTAGAATGTAAAGGGCTGAAAGATACCTTGCATTACATGACAAGGAAAATAAGAAATAGCAGGAAAGTAAAGTATTTTATTAATATGTTGTGCTCACACATTATTGTAATCATATCATATATGCGTTTCAAACTTTAGTTATTTGGTCAAGTTATCAAAATTATCTTTTTGAGAAGTATTTTTTAAAAATTTAAAATAACTTTTAAAAATATTTTTGAAGAAAAATAGTTTATGTATTTGGCCAATTCATTTGAGAAATAACTTTTTCAGTCTTTAATAAGCAAATTGTATTATTTGATCAATTTTTTAAAGTTTTAATTTATTTTTCGATTGTCATTGAACAACAAACAGAAAACAATTTAGTATCAAGCGTTTCTTTTTACTGTTTAAAGGAGAGAGTAACTATAAGAGCCTTAAAATTAATATGAAATTTATTTAACTCATATTTTTCTAAAAATTGCTTTGTTATTCTAAAAAAAACAAAGAGGTGAGATAAAGGACAGAGACAATAGAGAAAAGAGAAATATAACTTGTATTTAATTGAAAGATATACCATATTAAATTTTGATTTTGCTACAAGATTCTAAAATGTTACGTTGTTTTCTATTTTTTAAGTTATCATAGTAATTTTGCTATAAAAAATTACATGTTATATACGTTATTTAATTGTAGGCAAAATATATATATCTATATACTCCAATGCAGTATTTGACCATTTGATAAAAATGATAACTAGACTAAGTATCATACTTTTTAAAATTCACTAATTGTGTAAAAAAAATCATACATCTTCTGTGGAGCTAATCATTTTATTTTTTATTAAAATAAAAAAATATTTACGTTCAAACGATTTCTTAGGAAAAAAACTTACCCGCACCAAGTGTTTACACAAAGTCGGTCAAAATGCACTACTACGTGATTTAATAAATTAAAATAAACTATAAATTTAAACACATGACATGCATATATTGATTTGATATAAACATTCGATACACTATATAGATAAATTTTATATGGACTTAGTCTATTATTTCCAAATTTTCCCCTAATATCGGAGATTTGCCGTTCACATGATCTAATGAATAGTGACAAGAAACAACTCTGTTTGACCGCAAGAAGTAGAGGAATATATAGTACAATTAAATAATTTCCAAAAATGCTTGACGTTGACCAAAACATTAGTATTATTGGAGTCATTTGGTCGAAAGATAGAGAATAATAATTCTAAAATAAAATATTGTTACAAATCCACTTAATTGTGTGGATGTTTCTCTTAATTCATCTTTAACGTAATGTATGTATTTATTGTATTTATTATATTTGTCATAACGTATTTGGTTAAAGAACGTAACATGGGTTTTTTAAATCCTATAAAATGATAGTATTTCACCCTTGTAAAACACACTTAAGGAGAATAATAAAGCTCTCAATCTTTATAGTTGCCATCACCATTTGTCTTACCTTATTGTCTAAGTATTATAGTATTTTCCTCTTGTTTTACAACACGTTATCAGCACGAGTCTCCAACCAATTAAGACCTACTTAATTCGGAATTAACTTTTTTCCTAAACATTAATCATTTTTCTTTCCGAGTCAGGTATACATTTATATATTATAACATATCTAACAGCACTTGCATAAATCTTTGATCCGTATTTTTATTACTGCATATATAACTTACTTGCTTTAGGTATTATTATAATACTTTACTAGGCATAATAATCAATACGTTTCAAGTTTATATTGTTATGTTATTTATGCTACTAATTTATGACTCTAAATTTAATACTAAGCAATATGATAACACGATAGTTAGTTTACACGTAAGTAATTTCTTGTTATACATTTTATGTGTCATAAAGAATATAATATTGTATTAAATACAACTTGAAATTATTAATAAACTTTGATATTAATTGAAACTAGTAATAAATACTTAAAACAAGTAGGAAATACATTTAACTCTTACCGTTTCAATGCTTCATGAGTTTATATTTTTAATCTAACATTAATGTTCATGCATATAATGTATTTATACTCACCATTTACTTTATTATTTAAAGTATTAATTTGTCATTTATAATAAACAAACCAACATCATAATATTAACTCAAAATTATTTTATGATAGTTTTCAACATGTCGAATTTATCAAAACTTGAATTTGTGGCACTTGACATTTCTGGAAAGAATTATTTGTCATGGGTACTTGATGCTGAAATTCACCTTACCGCTAAGGGTCTTGGTGATAGTATAATCGAAGGAAATACGACATCAAGTCAGGATAAAGCGAAAGCTATGATTTTCCTTCGCCATCATCTTGATGAAAGCCTGAAGGTTGAATACCTAACAGTTAAAGATCCACTTGAATTGTGGATAGGTTTGAAAGGGAGGTATGACCACCTCAAGGCAACGGTATTGCCAAGGGCTCGTTATGAGTGGATGCACTTACGGTTTCAAGATTATAAAACCGTAATTGAGTATAATTCTATTGTATTTAGAATAACTTTCCAATTGAAATTATGTGGGGAAATAATAAAAGATGAGGACATGTTGGAAAAGACACTAACTACTTTCCATGCCTCTAATATGATATTACAGCAACAATATCGTGAAAAAGGGTTTTAGAAATACTCTGAATTGATCTCATGCCTTCTGGTGGCTGAGCAGCATAATGACCTTCTTATGAAAAATCACGAAGCCCGTCCCACTGGAAGTGCTCCATTACCGGAGGCACACGCGGTTGATGCACACGGCCAGTCTGAAATAAGACAAAATAATCGAGGCCATGACAATGTGCGTGGGCGTGACAGACGATATAGTAATCGTCGAGGTGGTGGTCATAACAAAAGGGAGAACAATATAAGTTCTCAAAATAATCCTTCTAAAGGAAAGGGCGATCACTGTCATCGTTGTGGCCTTAAAGGTCATTGGAAAAATGAATGTCGGGCACCTGAGCATTTTGTCAGGTTGTATCAAAATTCTTTTAAAAGGAAAGGAAATAAAGGTGGTGCCTCCTCTTCTAAAGCCCGAGTAGAGTCACATTTGACTCTCAAAGATGATAGTCAGGCAGGATCTTCTCAAAAATATAATGAGAATGTTGAGGCAAACTTAGCATTGAAAGATGATGCTTTTGATGGGCTCGATGATATTACTCATCTGGAAGCTGAGGACTTCTTTGGGGATCATAACTAAGACTGGCTATTGGACAGGACCGGGTCAACAGGACCGGTTTTACCGAAACCGGTACCGGTACCAGATTTTTTTTACCGGATTTTCTTACCGGTACCGGATCTTACCGGACCGGATTTACCGGAAAATCCAACATGTTCCACCCGGTCCGTTAGTAACCGGTTTGGAACCGGGTTGGACCGGTTCGGAACCGGGTCTTACCGGTTTATCCGGTACCTTTTTTTTTTTAATTTTATAAATTTTAATTATTTTAATTATTATATAATATTATATATTTATATTAAAAACTTCAATTGAAAACTTTAAAGTTTATATAAGTTTGAAATTGAATTTATACTTTAAAGTTTATATTGAATTTATACTTTAAAGTTTATATTGAATTTAAAGTTTCAAATTGAATTTAAAGTTTTATATTGAATTTGAGTTTGAAATTGAATTTAAAGTTTAAACTTTATATATTGAATTTAAAGTTTGAAATTTAATTTAAAGTTTAAACTTTATATATTGAATTTAAAGTTTGAAATTGAATTTAAAGTTTAAACTTTATATATTGAATTTAAAGTTTGAAATTGAATTTAAACTTTAAAGTTTAAAATTGAATTTAAAGTTTAAAATTGAATTTAAAGTTTAAAGTTTATATTGAATTTAAAGTTTGAAATTGAATTATTATATTCCGACATTGGTCTTTTACCACTATTTCTTTCCGAATTCATGTTAAAATTTAAAATAATTAAATATTATGAGAAAAACAAGCAAAATAATATAATAAAAGAGATAAAATAACTTAATTAATAAATAAATAAAAAATTAAAGTTGAAAGTTGGAACGAATGTACCAAACGTCTACGTAAAAGTAGACGTATATTTAATTATTTATAGTGTAAATTGGTTAGAAAGTAGTGAATTTGTGATTTAAAATGGAAAAAAATGGTATATTTATAGTGTAAATGGGTTAGAAAATGGTGGGGTGTTATTTGACCTTTTTGGGCCCCAGCCCAACGGCTAGAAGGGCCCAACGGTTGAAATAATATTTACCTTTAAAAGAAAAAAAAAATAAATTAAAACCGGCTAAACCGGACCTTACCGGATCGGACCGGTCCGGAACCGGTTCTTACCGAACCGGTTCAACCGGATAAAAAACCGGGAACCGATCCGTGAATCGGTCCGGTACACCAAAAGACCGGTTCCTTACCGGTTCAACCGGTACCGGACGAACCGGACAGGAACCGGACCGGACCGGCCAAAAACCGGTCCTTTAGCCAGCCTTAATCATAACTGAGATTGATAATTGAATTAGGAAATGAATAATGTTTTTATTTATTTTTAATGTCTTAATTAAAGTTTATGTACTTAAGATTTCTTTTGCTAAATTCCGTACTTCTTATTATGTATTTTTTATTCTTGTGAAGATAAATAAAAATTTTCAGTCATCAGTTGGATCCAAGATGAGTAATGGAGATATGTGTCTTCTGGACAGTGCCACAACTCATACGATACTAAGAGAAAAGAAATATTTCTCTCGTTTGACAATGAAAAAGGCATATGTTAATACAATATCCGGTAGTACAAAATTGATTGAGGGCTCTGGAAGAGCGGCCTTATTACTACCCGGAGGAACATTATTGGTAATTTATAATGCATTGTATTATAGTAAGTCTCATAGAAACTTGTTAAGTTTTAAGGTTATTCGCCAAAATGGCTATCATGTTGAGACTGCGAATGAAGGAAAGGTGGAATACCTTTATATTACTACAATAAATGCAGATAAGAAAACTGTGCATGTAAAATTGCCAGCACTTTCTTCAGGTTGTACCATACAAATATTGGTACAGTTGAATCACATGCCCTAGTAAATAAAAGGTTTACTGATTCTAATGATTTTATCATTTGGCACGACCGGTTGGGCCATCCCGTTTATAATATGATGCGCAAAGTAATTGAGAATTCACATGGGCATACTTTGAAGAACCAAAATGTTCTTCAATCAAAGGAATTCTCTTGTGCTGCTTGTTCACAAGGAAAGTTGGTTATCAAACCATCAGTGGCTAAGGTTGGGTTGGAATCCCCTGCATTTCTAGAACGGATACAGGGTGATATATGTGGACCTATTCACCCTGCATGTGGACCATTTAAATATTATATGGTCTTGATAGATGCATCTACAAGGTGGTCTCATGTGTGCTTATTATCAACTCGCAATATGGCTTTTGCGAGGTTGTTGGTCAAATAATAAGGTTAAAAGCACAATTTCCAGATTATGCAATAAAAACAATTCGTCTTGATAATGCTGGTGAGTTTACATCTCAGGCATTTAATGATTATTGTTTGTCCACTGGAATAACAGTTGAACATCCTGTTGCACATGTTCATACTCAAAATGGTTTAGCAGAGTCATTGATTAAACGTCTTCAATTGATAGTTAGACCCTTGTTGATGAAAACAAAGTTGCCTGTTTCGATTTGGGGGCATGCTATTTTGCATGCAGCAGCACTTGTGCGCATAAGGCCAACCAGTTATCATGACATCTCCCCATTACAATTGGTTTTTGGTCCGGAGCCAAACATTTCCCATCTTAGAATCTTTGGTTGTGCGGTATATGTTCCAATTGCTCCACCACAACGCACAAAGATGGGTCCCCAAAGAATGTTGGGGGTATATGTTGGGTATGAATCTCGTTCTATTATAAAATATTTGGAACCTAGAACTGGAGATTTATTTACGGCAAGGTTTGCTGATTGTCATTTTGATGAATCAGTTTACCCAACATTAGGGGGAGAACAAAAGCAGTTGGAAAATGAGATAGATTGGAATTCATTTTCACAATCTCATTTAGATCCTAGAACAAATCAATGTGAGCAAGAAGTTCAAAAGATAATTTATTTGCAGAATATTGCAAATCAACTGCCGGATGCATTTACTAACCTTCCACGGGTTACTAAATCATATATTCCAGCTGCTAATGCTCAAGTTCGAGTTGATGTCCCTATAGGACAAAATGTTAAGGCAAATGAGTCTGGACCACGCTTAAAACGTGGTAGACCAATTGGTTTCAAGGATAAAAATCCTCGAAAAAGAAAAGGAATAAATGATCAAGATGATGATCATAATATAGAGGCAATTGCTCATGAAGAGCTCCGAGACATAATAAATTATGACACCACAAAGGAGGTTCACGTACCTGAAAATAATGAGAATGAGGAAATCTCGAGGAGAAAAAGGTGGAATCGAAATAATATTGTGGTGGATAATATTTTTGCCTATAATGTTGCAGTTGAAATAATGCAATAAGATGAGGATTTGGAACCAAGATCTGTCAACGAGTGTAGACAGAGAAATGATTGGCCAAAATGGAAGGAAGCAATTCAAACAGAATTGGCTTCACTTGAAAAACGTGAAGTTTTTGGACCAATAGTCCGGACACCTGAAGGTATCAAGCAAGTGGGGCATAAATGGGTTTTTGTGCGAAAACACAATGAAAGTGGTAAAGTCGTAAGATATAAAGCACGACTTGTGGCACAAGGATTTTCACAAAGGACTGGCATTGATTATGAGGAGACATATTCTCCTGTGGTAGATGCAATTACCTTCAGGTATCTGATAAATATGAAAGTTCATGAAAAACTTGAAATGCATCTAATAGACGTTGTCACAGCTTATTTATATGGCTCACTAGACCACAATATTTTTATGAAAATCCCTGAAGCATTTAAAGTGCCTGAAGCATATAAAAATTCAAAAGAAAGTTGTTCAATAAAGCTTCAGAAATCCTTATATAGATTAAAACAATCAGGTCGAATGTGGTATAATCGTCTTAGCGAATATTTGCTAAAAGAAGGGTACAAGAATGACCCTATTTGTCCTTGTATTTTTATACGAAGGTCAAAATCTGAATTTGTAATAATATCTGTTTATGTTGATGACTTGAACATTATTGGAACTCCTAAAGAGCTTTTAAAAGCTGCTGAGTGTTTGAAGAAAGAATTTGAAATGAAAGATCTTGGTAAGACAAAATTTTGTCTTGGCCTTCAGATTGCACATTTGACAAATGGAATATTTATCCATCAATCAACATATACTGAAAAGGTTTTGAAAAGATTCTACATGGATAAATCACACCCATTGAGTACCCCGATGTTTGTGAGATCTCTTGATATAAATAAAGATCCATTCCGACCTCAAGAAATTGATGAAGAGGTTCTTGGTGATGAAACACCATATCTCAGTGCTATTGGGGCACTAATGTACCTTGCGAACAATACCCGACCAGATATTTGTTTCGCAGTAAGTTTATTGGCAGGATTCAGCTCATGTCCAACAAAAAGACATTGGAAAGGTGTTAAGCATATATTCAGATATCTTCAAGGAACAATTGATATGGAATTGTTGTATTCTAATGCATCCAAGTCAGAATTGGTCGGTTATGCAGATGCAGGGTATTTGTCTGATCCGCATAAAGCCCGATCTCATATAGGCTATTTATTCACCTATGAAGGTACAGCTGTATCGTGGCGTTCGATGAAACAAACAATAGTTGCTACTTCTTCAAATCATGCAGAGATAATAGCCATTCATGAAGCCAGTCGAGAGTGTGTATGGTTGAGATCAATGACTCAACACATTATACAATTATGCGGTTTTTCTGTGCAAACAAAGACTCCAACAATATTGTATGAAGATAATGCTGCTTGCATAGCTCAATTAAAAGGAGGATATATTAAAGGAGACCGAACAAAGCATATTTCACCTAAGTTCTTTTTCACACATGATCTTCAACAAAATGGTGAGATAAATGTTCAACAAATTCGTTCGAGTGATAATCTTGCAGATTTATTCACTAAGGCATTGCCAACGTCAACATTTGAGAAGCTAAGATATAAGATTGGGATGCGTCGTCTCCAAAATATCAAATAAGTTCTTCATCAGGGGGAGTAAATACGCGCTGTACTCTTTTTCCCTTAGCCAAGGTTTTGTCCAATTGGGTTTTCCTGGTAAGGTTTTTAATGAGGCAGCAATCAAGGCGTATTACAAGATGTGTGTACTCTTTTTCCTTCACTAGGCTTTTCCCCACAGGGTTTTTCCTAGTAAGGTTTTAACGAGGCACATTATCTATAAACATCCAAGGGGGAGTGTTACAAATCCACTTAATTGTGTGGATGTTTCTCTTAATTCATCTTTAACGTAATGTATGTATTTATTGTATTTATTATATTTGTCATAACGTATTTGGTTAAAGAACGTAACATGGGTTTTCTAAATGCTATAAAATGGTAGTATTTCACCCTTGTGAAACACACGGAGAATAATAAAGCTCTCAATCTTTATAGTTGCCATCACCATTTGTCTTACCTTATTGTCTAAGTATTATAGTATTTTCCTCTTGTTTTACAACAAATATAAGTTTATTTTTATTTTCTGTTTGTCTTAAATTATTTATGTTATAATAATAAAATAAGTTATTATTATATATATATAGTGAGGTACCTAATCTACTTTGCTATGTTTTCAATTGGTTAAACAAATAGTAATAAACTAATAATAGTAACAAAAATATATGTCGTACTTATATTATATATATATATATATATATATATCATATAATACAAAGGCTAAGGTCATCATTTTCCTAAAGGGCTACTCTTTAATGTTTAGTATACTTTTCCAAGATAATGACTTAAACTTTTTTTTACTTTATTTCTTTTTCTTTCCTCAACACTTTGAATTCGTCAAACTTCATACCATCCTATTTTCTTTTTTTTTTTTAAAAGAAAAAGAATCAAATATATCTTTAATTTTTTTTTTAATTCTTTATAAATAATTTTTTTAATACAATGCATTTTATTTTTAATGCATCAAATCAAACAATGCATAAATATAATTTATGTATAATTAATGTAAACATAACTAATATATGCGTTGCTAATGCAAACATTATTAATACACTCTATTTTGCATTATATTAATACACTCTACCAAACGACTAAGGGTATATGTATATTGTTGTGATATCATTAACGTTTCTTGTTCAGAAATTACTGATTAGTCAATAATATTATCATGGGAAAACGATTTTCTTACTCCCTGTGTTAAGACTATATTCTTATTTTAGTCCTCGTGTTATCTAACTTAGCATTGTTAACTTTCAATTATATCAAGTAAGTGATTTTAGTCCTTCAACATACAGATTCAAAAAAAAATTAACAGAGAGTTCACTGCTAAAAGGGATAGTTTGGGTATTTCCTTTTTAATTTTCTCTCTTTGAAGAACAAGCTAAGTCTTTCCTGTCTCTATCTAGAAGAACAAGCCCGTCGATTTGAGCTACAATTTCAAAAACCAACTTGATAGGCATTAATCCTCCCTCTCACACCGACGAACGATAAATTATGCAACAAATGATTTTTTTTTTTAAATTCTGTTTTCTCAAGCAATTACTTTAAAATATCCGAATTATCCCTTTTAGCAGTGAACTCTCTGTTAATTTTTCTGGGTCTGTTAGTTGAAGGATTAAAATCACTCACTTGATATAATTAAAATTAATAGTGCTAAGTTAAATAACACGAGGACTAAAATAAAAAATTAGCCTTAACATAGGGACTAAAAGTACTATTTCCCCTATTATCATAGTATATAATTACTTTTTGAATAAAAAATCTTGATTATACTAATACATGAAGCAAAATTATCAGTTCATGTAAAGAAAATTAGTTGATCGTAATATAATTATTTAATAGAATATAATGTAAAGAGGTCAGTATATATTTGTAATTATTTTACTTGTGGAATTATTTGTAAATTCAATTCAGTCAAAATCCAAGTGGACTGCTGGACGGACACCAAAAGAGAGAGAAAAAAAAAAACAAAAAAAAAAACAAGAAGAAGCAAGAGGGGCATGAGGTGAATTCTATAGGCACTTGGTGGGAGGCCCCGCTGCAGGGCCATTACATTAAAATTAAGGCATAATACATATATTGGACCTTAAACTTGGCTTCAAATTTTAATTTTGATCTCAAACTTTCATAATGCACAAATAGGCACTTTAACTATACTATCTTTCAATAAATAAACACGCAATTCCTACCTGGCAAAATGCGTGAAATACACGCGTTCTGCGCGAGTGAGAGGTAATTTTTGAGGCCCAAAACGATAAAAAATTGCTAAAATGACAATTCTACCCTTAATTAGTACATAAATTGGACCCTTAACTTGGCTTCATATTATAACTTTGACCTTTAACTTTGTTTGTGCACAAATAGACACTTTAACTATCCAAAACTTAAACAAAAAAATACTCGGATCCTACATGGCAAAATACGTAAAATTCACTCAAATTAGGCGCGTCAGATGTAAAAATCGAGTGCCCAACAGTAAAACAAACACTGAAATGACAATTAAACTCTTTTTCTAATTTTTCAACAATTTTCCCCTCTTTTTTGCATTATTTGTTGTTCATTGCAAAATGCAAGTGACATTTAATTACTTTTTTGTTATTATGAAAAAAATTATAATAAAGTCTTTTTTGACAAGATGGGGTGAGTATACAATTATACAAATTGAATGCAATTTTTGAAGGCATTTTGATTAGATATCAGACTGCTACTCAAACTTGACAAAAATATGTGAAAAGTTTTATCAGACAATTTATCAAATACTTTAAGTGCACCATTTCACTTAATAATTTTTAGTACTGTAAGTTCATTTGTTGGCCTCCAAAATTCATAATTGCAATTCTCTTCACTATGACAATCACAATACACAAAGCACCCTGTTTTTTCAGTCAAATATTTGACAACATAAAGCACAAATATACTTCAAACTAAAGAAAAGAAGGAGAAGTTCATTGAATCTCATGTCTTTCCATATTTATGGGTTGCTTTGAAATAATTTTGCAATAAAAACATTAGTTTCTTCTAGAGATTCTCATATTAGTTTGAACATTTGACCAACAATATGCAAATTCTTATTTGTAAAATGTTGAATCTTGTTACCTTGACTAAATTGAGGAAGAAAAATAGATAACTCGAAAATTAAATTACAGCAAATATCTTGAACAATTTTTTCTTTGATTTGAATATAAGGAACATGAATTTCAGATTAGGAATTTTTAAGAGAGAGAAGAAAAGAGGTACTAATTTTTTTTTTTACCTAAAAAATGAATTTGTTTTCACTTCCACCTTATTCTATATTATAATTTATTTTTATAATTTTTAAAATCTAGGTGTATTTATTTTAGTTAGTTGGCAGCAACTGAGTGGTTTACTTTTCCACGTCAGAGCATGTGTGTAACACGCGTTTTGATTGAAATATTCGCGTGTTTTTTTGTTTAAATTTCGGATAGTTAAAGTGTCTCTTTGTGCACTATCAAAGTTAAAGGTCGAAGTTATAATTTGAAGCCAAGTTAAGGGTCCAATTTATGTATTATACTTAAAAAATACGTGTAAATTTTTTAATTAGTTGGCAGCCACTGAGTGGTTTACTTTTCCACGTCAGAGCATGTGTGTAACACGGTTTTGATTGAAATATTCGCGTGTTTATTTATTGAAAGATAAGATAGTTAAAGTGCCTATTGGTGCATTATGAAAGTTTGAGGTCAAAGTTAAAATTTGAAGCCAAGTTTAGGGTCTAATATATATATTATGCCTAAAATTAAATTTGAAACTTTCACATCATGGGTCATTGCCGTGCATATTCTACCATAGACGTTTACTTGACTTTGCATAGTGACAAATTAAGAGAAAGTGCCTCTTATTAATTCTATCTCACAATTGTGATTTCTGGCAAAATCAGAATCAAAATTCAGGGGAAACAACTGGGAAATTCTTAATGGCGGGGATGAGAATTTGCTGGATCAACTGCACGTAAAATATATTGACTCTTTTAAAAGGTAGCTTACTGTTCTTAATCATTGCTTCTTTGCAACTTCAATTTCATCGCTTTTATGCACTCATAGGTAGGGTTCTGTATATTATGTAATAGGCACTTGAGAATACACGCAAAATCTGTTTTCTAGAAATTTGAACTGAAAATGTGTAGTAGGAACATTTATCATTTGTTTAAAATGTTCAATTGGAACAAAAGTGAAATTTGCCCAGCTGAATGCTTTGTGCACCGGGTTGCCCGATTATTTTGAAACTAAAGAAATTCTGATTTATCTTTAGTAGGGTGGTTAAATGATTTTAGGAAGTTTGAGGGAAATCGGTTTGAAAATTAAACTGATAAGTAGAAATATATTTAACGAATTTCTTTGCCTATATTAGAATCAAAATTTGAGTACTGTATGAGACAAGCTTGAAAATTTTGCATTGATGGAAATTGATGCAGGTATTCCTGTGGGACCTTAACACGGATATTCTATCTTTACATGTTCCCGGCTAAGTTGTGCTGAATCTTCACTTTTGATGCCGTACCCTTGTCAGAATCTCTCAAAATACACTATTTTGGAGAATCCAATACGCACCCAATGTTTTATAAGAATCCGAGCAACATAGTTCCCTGGAAGGGCTAAAGTTTGGCTACTAATGAGCTAGCATAAAGGAGGATCAAGGGATTTAGCTTTTTCTTTTGCCTTCCTTAGAGTGATATCATGCCAGAGGATCCATCTACCGATGTTGTCACTGAAATAACTCGACTTGTATTTGAAACAATAGAGGCTGCAAATTCTGCTGCTGTGCAGAAGGAGAACTTCAATAAATTTTCAAAATTCTTGGAGAAGATTGCTTTGGTCCTGAAAGAGTTATCTAAGTCTGAAACTAGTGAAATTAATAACTTAAGTCCAGCTTTAGAGGATCTCAAGTTGGAGATAGAAGTGATCAAACAACTAGCTTTGGACTGCAGAAATAGGAACAAAATCTATCTCTTACTAAATTGTAGGAGAATCGTCAAGTATTTTGAGAGTAGTACGAGGGATATTAGTCGGACTTTGTTGCTAATAACTTCGGAATATTTGAATGTTTTACCTGAAATCACCGACCAGCTTAAAGATCTATGCAAGAACATGCTGGATACTGAGTATAAAGTCTCTATAGAGGAGGAAGAAGTTTCGGAGAAAATTGAATTAGGGATACAAGAGAGGAATATTGATAGATCCTATGCAAATGATTTGCTCATTTGTATTGCTAGAGCTGTTGGAATACCAAATGAGCAATCAGTACTGAAGAGAGAATTTGGAAATTTCAAGGCAGAAATTGCAAGTTGTGAGCAAGGGAAGAACCTGACGGAGACATTACGGATGGAAGAGATCATTCTATTGCTTGGCAAGGCTGACTTGCTTACAACTGCAGAAGAAAAACAAACAAATTATTTGACTAAAAGAAACTCTTTGGGTAGGCAACCATTAGAACCTTTGCAGTCATTTTACTGCCCAATTACTGGAGATGTCATGGAAGATCCGGTGGAGACTTCTTCTGGGCAGATATTTGAAAGGACAGCTATCGAGAAGTGGTTAGCAGACGGCAATAAGCTGTGTCCCTTGACCAAAAAACACTTGAAAACGTCAGATCTTCGGTCCAATAAAACCCTGCGTCAGTCAATTGAAGAATGGAAAAGCAGAAACATCATGATCACCATTGCGTCTCTAAAACTGAAAATTCAAACAGACAAAGAGGAAGAAGTGCTTCAATCTTTACAGAAGTTGTTGGAGTTTTGTGTAAGGAGTGAGTTGCAGAGAGAATGGATCGTGATGGAAAATTACGTACCAGTTACCATAGATCTTCTACGTGCAAATAATACTGAGATAAGAAAGTATGCTTTATTGATACTTTACGCTCTCGCAAAGGATACTGAAGAAGGCAAGGTACTGTTTAGTGTACATTTCACAATTCTCTTTTACAATTTCTACTCCATCCAATAATGCATATACATCAGTAGCCCTACGGCGTTTGTTCAAATTTCACTTATATCTCACACAATTTCCACAGATAAATATTGTTATCAAATGGATACATGTTCTACTAAGTGTTAAGACTTCAATAAGATGAAAATCTTTGGGCCTATTCCAAATGATTTATGTCTATTTTATCTTGTCAACCTGGCAGGAAAGAATAGGTACAGTAGATAATGCTATTGGTTTGGTGGTGCGATCTCTTGCACGCAAACCTGAAGAAAGCATATTGGCTTTGCATCTGCTTTTGGAGCTATCCAGAAGTAGTATAGTTCAGAACTTGATTGGCAATGTCCAGGGTTGCATCCTTCTACTTGTTACTTTCATGAATAGTGAGGACTCTGTAGCAGCAAAGTATGCAAGTGAAATTTTGGAGAATCTCTCGTTCCTTGATCAGAATGTTATTGAGATGGCAAGATTAAATTATGGTGCACCCTTACTACAACATCTATGTTCAGGTATTTTCTTAACAAACTATCAAATTTTACAGCTGAAAAGAATGATATTTTTAGATCAAAGGTTACTGCATAACTTAGGCTATGGTCATTTTCTTTTGTTTTCTTTTGGATGTATTCTTGGATGTGGTGCAAGGTTAAGCAGGAGCTTTATCAATGTCATCATGACAAACAAGCATATCTTATTTGTGGCAAATGGAACACATTTATCATCTTAGATGATATATCTAGTCTTATATTTGATCCACTTAAATGTTTTAAAGTCAGTCCAGCAAACCCTGAACACACTACTAGAGCATTTATGCACTAATTTAGCTAGAAATTCACATATAAAGAATAAATTGTGTTATAAACATGGTTTATGCATTCCTGAACTTTCCCGGAGACCTTAAGGTGTCTGCAATTCATGGAAATCACAAGGTACCTAACTGTTTGACTGGATGAGAAAGCTTATCCATTAAGGAAATTAGGCCATCATAAAGAACTAATGAAAGAACATTAGCACTCTGATATCTTTTATAAAGTTAAAACATCAAAAAGGGTATGGTCCAATAAGTTATGTGGGCAGCATGACATACAATTCAAGAATGAAATCCTGATTTCAGGTGTCTACACATAGTGATAGATGACTTATGGTTGGTAAATTTGAAAAGGCAGATTTTATGTTGATGATCATTGGTTGTTTGAATTCGGAACTACTTTCAGAAGCTGTAAACACAATTTCTAAAGGTCTATCTCATCGGTGCAGGAACTGAAAGTAAGCGTATTCTCATGGCCAAAACCTTGTCAGACATCCAATTGAGCGACCAGATTAAGCTGCACATCACAGAAAAAGGGGCACTGAAGCCACTTCTTGAACTGCTGTCTCATAGCAACACAGAGATGAAAATCATTGCTGTCAAAGCACTCCAAAGCCTTTCAACTGTCCCAAAAAATGGTCAGTTGATGATAAAGGAAGGTGTCAGTGACCTGCTATTTGAACTACTATTTTGTCACACCTTGTCAACAGAAATACGGGAAAATGTGGCAGCAACAATTATGCAACTTGCCATATCAAAAAATTCTCAAGGATCAGAGGATGTGCAGGTTTCATTGTTGGAGTCTCATGATGACATCTTCAAACTCTTTTCTCTTATATCGTTGACTGGATCTAATGTGCAACAAAGCATTCTTCGTATCTTTCAAGCAATGTGCCAATCTCCTGCTGGTTCTGATATCCGGACCAAACTGAGACAGGTGTGTAGATCTGATAGAAGTATTTTTTATATGTTTGCACAAGCTAACAATATTGAATATAATTTGCCACACTATAGCTAGTCCATCCCCCACGGCATAAACTTCTAGAAGAACACAATTACCTCTAAAGGTAGCTACTTAAACTGTAAACTGATGATCCTCTTTAGGAAAGAGACATTGAAGCTTTGGGTTGTATAATAAGGGAAGGAAGTTCTGAATTAAGGGACTACCAAAAGCTTAAACATGATCAAGCTGTTGGAAGCATTTTGGCCCTAATGCTTTAGTTTTTCTAAGATTTTGTTAACTGACTTGCTAGTAGGTATAGGAGGTCTCCTTTTTTATATTAATAACCTGAAATGATTTCATTATTGCTCTCCTTTTTATCTCATCGGCACCTGGCGAGTGCTCGGCAGTCCTTGAACTAGTGTTCCTCCTTTAAAATCAATTAACTAGATTTCACACTATTGTCAGGTCTTGAAGTGCAAGTAGATAAACATAATTTGACTTCTGACTTCAACTGTCATTTCACTAATTGTTTTATTGTCAGATTTCTGCAATTAAGGTCCTAGTCTACCTGTGTGAGCTTGATGACCGTGAGGTACGGGCTGATGCGGTGAAACTCTTCTATTTATTGGCAAAAGATGGTAATGATGAAATTCTCTTAGAGCATGTAAACAATACATGCATTGGGAACTTGGTACGGATCATCAGAACTTCAGATAATGAAGAAGAGATTGCTGCTGCATTGGGAATAATCTCTCATCTTCCTCAAGATTTTTCAATGTCCCAGCACCTTCTTGATGCTGGGGCACTTGATGTCATCTTAGACTGTCTGCGTGGTAGAAATGCCCATGCTTCACTAAGAAATGAAATTGTAGAGAATGCTGCTGGAGCCCTTTGCCGTTTTACTGTTCCAACAAATCCAGAAAGACAAACACAAGTTGCTGAAACCGGTATTATTCCTCTTCTAGTATCCCTTCTAGCATCAGGCAGTTGTTTAACCAAAAAAAGTGCAGCTACTTCTTTAAAGCAGTTTTCAGAAAGCTCACAAAAGCTGAGCAAGCAGCCAGCTAGAAAAAATTGGATGTTTAGTTGCTGTATCGCCTCACCGACACAAAACTGTCCCGTGCACCTAGGATTTTGCAGTGTGGAATCCTCATTCTGCCTTTTAGAGGCTAATGCTCTCAGACCCCTCGCGGAAGTGGTAGATGAGACAGATCCTGCAGCTGCTGAAGCTTCTATAGAGGCAATCTTGACAATAATTGAAGGTGAGCAGCTACAGAATGGTTCCAAGGTACTTGCAGAAGCCAATGCCATTGCTCCAATCATAAAATTGTTGAGCTCATCCTCTATCATTTTACAAGAAAAAGCTCTCAAGGCCTTGGAGAGGCTATTTCGAGTGATAGAATTGAAGCTCAAGTATGGGACATCAGCCAAGATGCCACTTGTGGAAATCACTCAGAAAGGAAGAAGTGACATGAAATCTTTAGCTGCTAAAATTCTATCTCACTTGAATGTGCTTCCTGAACAGTCTTCCTTTTTCTAACAGACGTTCAGCATAGGATGAGTAGATCATCTACACTGAAGCACAGCACATTCATGCCATTGGTTTTTCCCTTTTAATATTATCTCGAACTGTTTAATACACGCACATTTTAGAATGGTACCTGTCAATTACGAATCTTAGTCTTCCCTATGTAAAGTCTAGTGTTGCCACTAGGCCTATGTGGCCTCATTGTGTAAAAGCAGATTTAAAGATCAATGAGTTGTTGTCATGTACTGTTTTTTGACTCAGTTCCTTCGCTTTCCTCTCTCACATTTCCGGTCATAGAGATCATTTCCTCAAATTAAATGGCCATAGGGTGATGTGATGAAACAAGAAGAGAAGAATAAAGAAAGTTTGATGTGTCAACAAAAAGCTACCACTGATAGTATAAACATAAAAAAATTTGGAAATCTTAATGAACTCCTAAATTAACAAGTGCAAGTTCAGAGAGATTGTACAAGATGTTGAAAAAGGACTGATGAGTTCATGAAAATTACAGAAACTAATGACTTCAAGATATACTGCTAAAATAAATTACAGAATGGCTGGACAGCCTTTAGCAGAAACCCCTTTAGCTGTAGGACAAGCAGCCAACGGACATCCATCTATATTATTTCCCCACCAGTCGATATTGATATCTTTCGATTGTATGGTAATGAACAACAAGACCGCGATGAAAGCAGTTCCAGCATCCAGACCACCAGATAAAACATAGTTGTAACGTTCCCACAAGTGAGGCCAGCGTCTGTAGACAACATAACCAGAAAGGAATGCTACAAGCAGCCAACTCGTGTAGTTCACCGAGCTTGCTGGAGGCATCATGGCTGTAGAGCCCAATAGTACTGGCATGTGTATGAGGGAAATCCATTTCTGCTTAGGGAAAATCTTTTGTGCCGACCAAACTAGTATAGGAGAAATGGCTCCTCCCAGAAAGAACCAATTGACGTTGGAGTAAACACCAAGTGATCCAAATATTCTTTTTGGCCCAATGAGCCCCCAGATAACAGAGGCATCGTAGAAAACACGGTCCTGTGGACATTGCCACGGGCTGTTGGCTGGTAGCACAGAGATGTCACAGAGATTTGGCACTGATCCCATTAGCCACCATGCAGTAATTGTGTATATGATTATTGATATGAATGTTCCCAGCATCTGAAAAGAAAAATAGAAGTCTATGTTAGACTGTTAGAGTAGGGACTGGACAAGTGGCGTATCAGAGCCAGATCCATCCCCGTTTGGGCTCCCGGTCTTGTCCACACCAAGCATGAGTAAAAGAGAACCTAATTACCTGAGCCATAAACATTGCCCTTGGAGGAATTTTCATGTAGTGACCAAGCTTGAAATCATAGACAAAAGTAAGAGCTTGGGCCATGCTAATGTACCCATACACCTTGAACAACATGTTAGCCACAGGGAATCCTGGGTACATATACCCCCAAACATACTCTGTGATGATATTAAGACCTGGTTGCTGATTCAAAACAGAAACAAAGTCAAAACGACACGAACATGACATACTAATTCAAACATAAAAGAGATATCAGTTTCCGGGTGATTGAATTACCTGGTTCGTAGTAGCAACGATTATTCCTATGGGCAGAGTGAAACCAAAGGCTATAACAAAAGCTAGCAATACACCCCACCAAGTTAATTGGAGTGTTTCGAGATAATGCTGACAAATGAAGAGGATTAATGCCATGTTTACAACAAGAACAATAGTGAACCACCACATTGGAACCTGCTTGTAGTTTTTCATTAGCCTTGTGTGCACATCTAATTTTTTTCGCTGGTCGAATACATCTCTGAAGCCATTCCACACTTCACTGCAAAATACACATTCTTTCCATCAGAGCTAAAAAAGAATGGCATTCAAAAGAAAACATTATCAAGGGATCTTTCGTTTATGGTCTGCTAATGCAGAGATTATAATGTAAAAGTTACACATTCAATTTATCAGGTGATGCATACCTTCCATGGAAGAGAAAAATGTGGACAAATATAGCGCCAAGAGCAGCAAATCCAAGACCATATGTCATGGCAAAGAAGGTACTCAAATGCAACTGACCATATTGATTATAGGCAGCATAATCAAGCTGAAAGTGTGGATCAATGACTCCCTCAGTGTTGTATTTCGTCCCATTTAGCGTGTAGAGGTTAGAAGAGAAAATTGGGAAAGTCTTGGCGTTGTAAACGTTGTACCAATAAGTGAGCGGAGTCATGATATACATTACAAGTACAAAACCAACTCCAATATTGGCAGTGGCAAACCATGGACTAGCTAAAGGACTTCCAAGGTACGATGAAATGGTTGTCCAATCGAATCCTATGGCACCAATACCAAGTCCATGCATACCAGAGCCCAACTGTTGAACAAAGATGGATTTGGGAGCAAACCAACACAGCCAAGAAAATGATGTCAATATCTGGAAAAGGTAACCAGGGAAAACATAGTATGCAAAGCTGAAAACTAAGGCTATCAGGAAGAACTGTATCCGTGTTGTACCGCCTTTTGCTCTTTTCTCCTTTTCGTGCAGAGCCCTGCACAATTATACAATACTAAGTACCAACTCATGTGTAAAATTACATACAATAGTGTATTTTAACATGTTGTAACAAGTAATCTATTTCATTTTCCATGTTACTAGTACCACTTCGAGTGATGGTTGTAATTATCTTTTAGGTAATCTGATAGTTCCTATCAAATTTAAAATCAAATCTATAGACAATCTGATATAACTAGTAACTAATCTACTATCATGGTGTAACATAAACCAATGCATATATACCTGAATAAGGAGACCTGAACCAAACTGCCTGGCCACCACATTTCTGCTGGTTCAACAAGAAGCTTCCGGAAAATACCCGCCCAACCAAAACCTAACATCTGACCATTTGTTTGTAGATACATAAATAACAACAACATATTCAGTATATTCATATAAGTGGAGTCCGAAGAGAGTACTGCTATAAAGGGGGGAATGAAAGAATGTTAGCTTTAGTGACTTGTGTCAATTTAGCTAGTAAATATCAACTCATAAAATATTTCATACAGGTTTATAACTAAAAAGACTGAACAACTCATTTAGCTATCATATTTCATTATTTGATTATGGATTCATAATTTTATATTTGTTAATTCACTATAAGAAAAGTGTGAATTATATGGGAATTTTTTTTGGGAATTAATATGAAAATTTACAGAAAAATAAATTTACTACAAATTTTCAAACTAATCCTGAAAAAATTCCACGTAATTCACATTTTTCTATTGCTTCTGTCTCACTTTATGATAAAGTTAATATTTGAAGAGTCAAATGTGCATTTCATGTGTCTTTTAAATGTTTTATAATTATTGTGATTTTTTAAAATATATATACACAAGTTTGATTTTAAAAAAATAGAAGATTAATTCACACCAATATTCGATAGTTTTATTTAAATAACTTAAGTGACTTTTCACATGTATATATCCATTTGAGTAAATATGAGTAAAATTAGTATTCTCTTCACTCCATTTCAATTTGTTTGGAATGGTCAAAATATATTTTATTTCATCATAATTTTTTTAAATTGTATACTAAGAAAATTTCTTTAAGTTTTGATTATATTGATTTTATTTCCAAACAAAATTGAAGATACTATATTATTTGTCCCTCATAATATTAGATATTCTGACATCTTACTCCAAATGCACCAAACAAAATTAAAACAGTGGAAATAAGTTTAATCGAACACTTCAAATATAATAGTTGAATATACTATGAAGTAACAAAAAACATATTAAAATAACAGATATTTTTTCTTTTATAAAAAAAATATAAATATAATAACTAGAAAAAGTTACCTGAGTTGTGACCATGATAAGCAATGCTGGAAAAAAATCAAGTGGTCTCTTATAATAAAGCTTAACAGCACTCAATATATGCGTAGCGTAAACAGTTCCAGCGCCCGCATTAGCGAAAATCGTAATCAACACGTGCTCCTTAATATTAAATCGGCCTGGATTGAGCGTAAACGCCCAACCCGTGCCCTCGAAAAACACCCTCTTTGTTATAATTTTCGCCATTAGGTGCCCAATGGGCACCACTGCGATCTGAACCGCTGTCGATGAAATCGTCAGCGGTTGAGTACGATACCAAAAAAACTGATTCACAAAAGATAACAAAATACAAGAAGTGATTCCAAGGAACCACATTCTAAATGTTAATACAGGTGTTGTTGGATCATCAGTTTTTGGTACTGTCATTTCAACTTCTTTAATTGGACATTCTTCATCATCATTATTAGTCTCTTCTTTCGATAAATTCATTTCATCAACTTGTATTTCTGCCATTGAAACCTTGTTCTAAAAGTTTATATAGAATGAAGGATAAGATTAAAAGTTTTTGTACCTAATTATGATACGTATTTGGTAAAAAAAAATATGGCTAAGTACTTAACCTTAAATAAAAATTGGCTATAAATAAGACTTTTTAGAGGAAAAAGTGATTATTCATTATCTTTGGAAGGTGCAGTGTTTGGGTTAAGGTAGGTAACTATTAAGTATTTTCTATATAAAGGAATATGAAGATTTGTTTTAGTAATTTAAAGTGTGGATTTGTTTGAGATATTTAAGGTAAATAATTAATTAATTCAAATGATGAATATTACGTTATCAATTGTGAGATTGATCTTCTATATATAACTGTCAAACAATTAATTCTTTTTTTTTATTAATGTGAAATATTTGAACTACGAAAAAGGTGGGTGATAAAACGTACCTTTATCCATCTTTACTTATATATTATCTTATTTTAAAATATTCAATAATATTTATCTGATTTATGAAACTAATGAATAATTTACCATTGTGTCATTTTACTCTTATAAGTAAATATTATTTATTTTTAAATAATTAGATGACTTATATTTAAAGTGTGATTTAGATAAATTACCTCTATTATTTAGGAATCGTTTAGTGTGAGAGATAAGAATAAACAGTTCCGAAACAAAATTTTGATGTTTGGATAAGTTATCCAGGATAGTGTGGTCTTCTTCTTCAATTTTATTATTATTAAGTGTTATCGTATAATATTTACTTGGTATTTTTCTTTTTACCATTATCTTTTACATGGCTTTTTCATTATTATTTTTTTCTTTTGATATGCCTTACTAGATTTGAGGATCTATCAAAAACCTTTCTACCTTCACAAAATAGGCGTAAGTAAGACCATATACACACCACTCTCTCAAGACTCGGTCGTAAAATTACGTTGTTGATTTAAGCCAATGACTGAATCAGTGAAGACACACAAGCATGTTGTTTAACTCATTCTGCTTTTTTTTCCAACATATTACAGTACAAAAAGTATTGATTTCCTGCTACAAATCCGTTTCTCCATAGATCTTATTTCACAATTTTTAATGATATTTGAAGATTATTTCAAACAGGTGTTCCAAAAACTATGTTCTTCAGCGTATTTACTTTTCTTTTGCCAAATATTTTCTTTGCAACGTCCGCTCAAGGTTTTAAAGCAAAATACCTAATAGTGTCAACTATAGGAAACAAGTCTCAGATTTTTAACACATGATCAGACAAGCAATTCTAAAAATAGTACAAACTTATCATTAAAGTTACAATGGTGTATTATACGTAACATCCTACGCACCAGATAAAACTGAAATCATCTTTCAGCAATCAGGATATGAAATATAACAACACCCGTGTTCTGCAAAGGACGGCGCAGAATTGACACGGAAATGAAAGTCTAATACACAGACTACAATTTCTTCCCATGCAAGGAGAAAAGGCTGGTCCTAATGAACCACCCATTCAGAGAGAGAGAGATGTCAAACACATAACCGCAAAGCTGGCATAACATCCAAACATGTAATCTCCGAATTCAAGTTGGTCCTATATAGAGGGTCGTTCCAAAATTTAGCTCGATCGATGAATTGGTAACATGGCCTTTGATCGTTAGTAATAAAGGTCAAGCGCACATAGTCTAGCATATCAACTGTAAAGATGCATAATTCAATGCTTTCCGCGATACCCACCACCTGACCTGGCACCAGGACGGCGAGCAAATTGCAGCCTTAAGTTGGGCGAATCACGGTCATGCTCGTCCAATTTATAACCTGCAAGATTGAGACATAGTATCTCAAGCCGCACACATCGACAATTTAGGTACAGACGCGCAAACATGTAATTTAGTGTTGTCCAAAAACTGGCATAGGATCACTTTATAAAATTAATGCACGAAACCAACCCATGAAATTTGCACTGGAATTCAATCAGGCCATGCAAAGTCAAAAGCATGTGAAAGCTATATACAGGCCGGCAAATTTTCTTTTACCTTAAAGGAACTCCAATTCCCTTTCAATTACTAGAAAAAAAAAGTTTAACCTGAAAGTCACTCGAAGAAACAAGATAAAAAACTACAGAAGAGGTGAATAAAAAATGACTACTCCCTCCTTGTTAGAGTCGAGAAAGATGAGAAACATAATTCCTTTTGGCAAATCATAACTTTTTTGGGTGTGTTTCAATCGGACTGCAGATTTGCTCCCCACTAACCAAACGGAAAGGGAAGAAATAAGACGAACAATATCTATTAAATTGGTTGTCTAGGGCTACATATAAGAAAAACAGTCATTTTTGTCTATGGAATCTTCTGTTTTCCACAGGAATAACTGGAGAATCTTTCATAGTAGAAACATAGAAGCTATAAGTCTCAGATGCACGTAGCCAAATAAAGAGTGCAATCACAGAAGGGTCTAAGATCAGATGCATCCAGTGAAAAGAAGATGGGAAACACCACGAAATGATCGAAAAAGTACTAGCAGCATTTAAGCTAGCTTTCACATATCCTAATTAAAGAGTAGAACAAAAAGAGGAAAAAGCAGAATGGTTATTGATTATAGAAATTTAAATACAAAAACTAAAATATATAATTATCCAATACCAAATAAAATACTAAAGATAAGACAAATACAAGGATATAATTATTTTAGCAAATGTGATTGTAAATCAGGATTTTATCACTTAAAACTAGAAGAAGAGTCTAAAAAACTAACAGCATTCACTGTACCACAAGGATTTTATGAATGGAATGTATTACCATTTGGATATAAAAACGCACCAGGTAGATATCAACACTTTATGGACAATTACTTTAAACAAATAGAAAATTGTGTAGTATACATTGATGATATACTATTATATTCCAAAACACAAGATGAACATGTAAGATTATTAGAAAAAATTATACATGTAATAGAATATTCGGGTATAAGTCTAAGTAAAAAGAAAGCAGATATAATGAAAAATCAAATAGAATTCTTAGGAATACAAATAGATAAAAACGGAATAAAAATGCAAACACATATAGTACAAAAAATAATTAACTCAAATGAACAACTAGACACAAAAAGGAAATTACAATCATTCTTAGGCCTAGTATATCAAGTAAGAGAATCCATACCAAAATTAGCAGAAAATTTAAAACTATTACAACAAAAATTAAAGAAAGATATGGAATATCAGTTTGATAAAAAAGACCAAATACAGATACAAAAGGTAAAATTATTATGTAAAAACTTACCTAAACTATACTTTCCAGATGAAAACAAAAAATTTACTTATATAATAGAATCAGATGCGAGTGAAAAAAGTTATGGAGGAATATTAAGAAGATAAAGATGAAGATAAAAGATAAAAATGACAAGAAGATAAAAGGAAACACAAAAACGTGCTTGGCCACACAAAGCCAAAAGTAGATATGTAAAAGTCTTAAAATATATAGTAGTAGTCACATTATTGGTTAGTAGGATAACTTAGTCAACATATGCATGTGCATTATTAAAGATATGTTGACAAGTGTAAAGTATGGTAGGTGGGGTGTATTATTAAAAAGACAAGTGTAAAAGTAGTAAGGTAGGGAGAGTTGTAAAGTAAGTGTGGAGTATAGTAAGTGCATGATTATTCACTAATTCCTTTCTATATAAAGGAAGGAATATGTAACATAAAGGGCGGGCAATGCCTGAAATATAAAGCTTTCTTTTAAACAAAAAAATTCTCTCAACTAAAAAATTAGTATTTAGATAAATGGAGCAACAATCTGAAATCCAATCAGATATTTCAGATAGCATGAATAAGCAAGAAACAAAGGTATATTATTCAAAAAATATGCGGAACTAATTTCATATATTCCTGAATATCATATATATGATTGAATAATTTTATGTTAGTTATTATGTATTAGAATTATTTGAAGGAATAGACACACCCATAGAAATATACTTAGCGGATGATAGAATCATACAACCCATAGAAAAAAGTATAATAAGTGCAGTAAAAGGTAACCTCATATACCAAAAATTTAAATTTATAATAAGTGTTAACTACTCAGTAGCAATAAATGACAGGAACATAGATAAATCACTAGTATTATATTGGAAAATGTCGGGAATAGAACTAGCCCCGTGAAGTAAAATATTTATAGCTAGATGTAAAAACTTATATGTTTTAACAACAAAACATAAAATAACAGCAAAAAATAAAATAAATAAAATAAAAATAGAAGATCCTTTTGAAAGGATAGTCACAGTCATAGATAAAAATGATTATAGTTATAATGAGATTGATATAGAAGAAGACTTAGAAAGGAGGCGAGGAAAACCGTTTAGGGGAGTAAATAAAGTTGAGGCGCTGATAAGAAGGAAGTATCCGCTAAAGTACGATGCTAGTAGTGACAGAAAAACATGATAAACAGATAATCTAGTTCATAATAATCTAATATGAATTTAATCGATTATGAATATGATAGGAAGGAATATTTGAAAAACTCCGCATAACAGCGAACATGACCACATACATACATGACGAAATGATAAAAAGCTATGAAACTTTAATCTTAAATATACTTCAAGGTATAGAAATAATTGAATTAAGAAGAAGAATATGGGGAAAAATATTTAATGATAACGAACCAGAAGATATATTAAATCAACAATGGTATGAAATAGACCTACGAGATTTAGACTATGAAAAAATAGAATGGTATGATTTAGAAATAAATTCAGATTAAAATGAACTACGAATATTCACAATATTGGATAGAATCTATGGAAGATATTAAATTATTAGAACAATTAATGGAGGAAAATTTATATATGTACCAAAGAACCTAAGATATGTTATATCTAGAATATATCATAAATAATATTAAAAATATTTAGATTAAAACAACGAATGAATTGGTAGTTAAGAAATTTTCGTTGTTTTAATCTAAATATTTCTTTAATATTATTTATGATATATTCTAGATATAACATTCATTTTTGTATGGTCGTAGCAGAATTGGTAGTTAAGAAATTCATTCGTTGTTTTAATCTAAATATTTCTTTAATATTATTTATGATATATTCTAGATATAACATATCTTAGGTTCTTTGGTACATATATAAATTTTCCTCCATTAATTGTTCTAATAATTTAATATCTTCCATAGATTCTATCCAATATTGTGAATATTCGTAGTTCATTTTAATCTGAATTTATTTCTAAATCATACCATTCTATTTTTCATAGTCTAAATCTCGTAGGTCTATTTCATACCATTGTTGATTTAATATATCTTCTGGTTCGTTATCATTAAATATTTTTCCCATATTATTCTTCTTAATTCAATTATTTCTATACCTTGAAGTATATTTAAGATTAAAGTTTCATAGCTTTTTATCATTTCGTCATCTATGTATGTGGTCATGTTCGCTGTTAAGCGGAGTTTTTCAATTATTCCTTCCTATCATATTCATAATCGATTAAATTCATATTAGATTATTATGAACTAGATTATCTGTTTATCATGTTTTTCTGTCACTACTAGCATCGTACTTTAGTGGATACTTCCTTCTTATCAGCGCCTCAACTTTGTTTACTCCCCTAAACGGCTTTCCTCGCCTACCGGTTTCAACATTAGGATGGCATAGTATAGAAGTTTTCTCCCTGTTTCCAGTGTGCTAATAAACTAGAAATCATGATTCAAATAATTCTAATACATAATAACTAACATAAAATTATTCAATCATATATATGATATTCAGGAATATATGAAATTAGTTCCGCATATTTTTTGAATAATATACCTTTGTTTCTTGCTTATTCATGCTATCTGAAATATCTGATTGGATTTCAGATTGTTGCTCCATTTATCTAAATACTAATTTTTTAGTTGAGAGAGTTTTTTTGTTTAAAAGAAAGCTTTATATTTCAGGCATTGCCCGCCCTTTATGTTACATATTCCTTCCTTTATATAGAAAGGAATTAGTGAATAATCATGCACTTACTATACTCCACACTTACTTTACAACTCTCCCTACCTTACTACTTTTACACTTGTCTTTTTAATAATACACCCCACCTACCATACTTTACACTTGTCAACATATCTTTAATAATGCACATGCATATGTTGACTAAGTTATCCTACTAACCAATAATGTGACTACTACTATATATTTTAAGACTTTTACATATCTACTTTTGGCTTTGTGTGGCCAAGCACGTTTTTGTGTTTTCTTTTATCTTCATCTTTATCTTCTTGTCATCTTCCGTCTTTATCTTTTATCTTCATCTTTATCTTCTTGTCATCTTCCGTCTTTATCTCTTATTCCAGCTGGACGTTTGGATTATATTATCTTCTCCGTTGCATTTTGAACATATGTGATCAGGGTATTTGTGACCAATTAGCTTGCAATACCTCGTTAATAAGTCTGCCGAAATAAATCCTACTTTAAGTGCTCGTGTTGTAGGTCGTTCTTCTGGCTTAAGTAATGATAAAATCCATCGGATAATTATATGTTTTAGTTTTTGCATTTAAATTTCTATAATCAATAACCATTCTGCTTTTTCCTCTTTTTTGTTCACTATGTTTATTTAGTATAAATGCCAGGCTTGTGTGCTTACTATTGCTTTCTTGTATATATCCTTTTTCTAATAATTCATTTATATGTATCTTAAATTCGGTTAAATCATTAAAATTATATTTTAATGGTTTTTGGGTTATTATACTATTATTATCAATTAGCTCAATTTTCACTTTTGTTTTATGTTTTTCCCATCCTTGAAAAGGATCTTCACTATATAATAATTCTAACTTATCTTGGATTATTTTTACTTTATTTATAGAGAATATAATTAGTTCTATCTTAGGGTCTTCTTCTTTTATATTTTCTAACTTTTGCGTAATTTTCTCACTTCCTTTTATCCATTCTGTTGTTTTTCATTTTTTGTTATTTACTCTTTTTGCTCCTATTTTTTGTTTACATGGTGTTGTGAACCACCAGTGTGTTTTTGTTATTATATGTGTGTATAATTTTTCTAAAAAAGGAATTCCTAATAGCATATCTTTTGTAGTCAATTCAAAATTATATATTTCTTCTATAGTTAATATCTTATCCCATATTTGTATTTTTATATTTTTTGCCTTATATGTGATCATGCTTCCTTCATTATTAAATCCTGTTACTACTATCGGTGTTTTTAATTTTTCCCATTTATCTTTCGGTAAACAATTGTATTTACATATATTAGCTTCTGCTCCCGTATCTATCATCGGTGTATAATATCTGTTGTAATATCCCTCTATTATTATCTTTGCAAGTATATGTATTTTCATATTTTTATCCTACCAAAGTTCTTTTTATTATTACTCTTTTATTTTTATAATTTATTGTCAATTGTTTGTCTTCTAGATTATATGATTTTACTTGTTCTAACCATTTTATTCCTAAAATAATATTCTCATCTCCTTGATATATTTTAAATTTTATTACTATTGGTACTCCTCCAATGATTATTTCCTTTTCTGTAGTTTCTTCGGTATACATTAATGTTTTTGGTAGTTCGGGGCATGATTGCCCAGTAGTTATTATTTCATCTTCCGTTACTAATTCTCTTGTAATATAGTTTTCTTCTCGTCCTGTATCTATTGATATTAAATATTTTCGTTGTTCCATTATTCCCATTATGTAATAATGATGTGGTTTTATTTCATCTTCCATTAATTTTTGTGGAGTTTTATCTATTCCTTTTGAAGTACTCATTTTTGATGATATTTGTGTTATTTCACAGTTTATTCTTTTTGATGTGCTTAATCTTTCTTTTACTATTTCTAAGTCTTCTTCTATATCAATCTCATTATAACTATAATCATTTTTATCTATGACTGTGACTATCCTTTCAAAAGGATCTTCTATTTTTATTTTTTTTATTTTATCTTTTGCTGTTATTTTATGTTTTGTTGTTAAAACATATAAGTTTTTACATCTAGCTGTAAATACTTTACTTCTTGGGGCTAGTTCTATTCCCGACATTTTCCAATATAATACTAGTGATTTATCTATGTTCCTGTCATTTATTGCTACTGAGTAGTTAGCACTTATTATAAATTTAAATTTTTGGTATATGAGGTTACCTTTTACTGCACTTATTATACTTTTTTCTATGGGTTGTATGATTCTATCATCCGCTAAGTATATTTCTATGGGTGTATCTATTCCTTCTCTAAAACATGTTTTTATTAGTATTTCTGTTCCTCCTAAATGTACATATTTAATTGGATTTTTAGCCTTAATGTCTTGTATTTCTTTATTTATTATTCGTTTGTTTATTATCGGTATTTTGGCCTTTCCTTTAGTGTATTTGCAATCTATGATATGTTCTCTTTGACTTACTACATAATATTCTTCTTTTTGTCGTTTAAACCAGTTTCTTATTGTTGGTATTTCGAATATTTTTGCTATGCTTAGATCTAATTCTTTTCCTTTTATTTGTTCATATATATTATTATCAAATATTATTTTTTGTTCTAAAGATTCTTCGTCTTGATGTTCTTCTTTATTTATTATTTGTATATCTGTTTCAGTCATTTGTTGTATTATAGAATTCATTATCTGATTTCATCTCTATATCGTTATCCATTTCATTTTCTGATATTTCATATATGTTATCTTCACTTTCTAATTCATAATCTACGTACTCTATCTGCGTATATTTTTCATCGTTTATTATTATTTCTGATATTTGTTTTTTCTTTGGATTTTTAGGTAATTTACAGTCTCTAGCTATATGTCCTAATTTTCCACAATTATAACAAGTACATTCTGTTAGTTTTCTTTTTTGTCTATATGGTCTTTTGGTTTTGTAGTTTTTTACATAGTATCTTCTTCTCGGTTTTTTATATTTGTATTTTGATCTGTATTTTTTATTATTTCTATGTTTATAATACCTATCCGTACAACCAAATTGAGGTGCTGTTTTATTTTTGCAACATGCCAGGTTTTTACTAATATTTTTTTCATTTTTATTTCGTCTTTATTTTTTTCACATAGTTCCATAAACCATCTTTGCAAGAATTTTATTCTAGCTCCTAAGGTATCTGTTAATTCTGCTTCGTTCCAACTTTTTATGACTTTTGAATTAAAAGGTTCTGGTAATTTTGTAAAATATAATTTTCTTATTTCTTTACTTTCTTCTGTGCTATATGTTCCTTTATAATAGTATTCCCTAAATGCACATGTATATTCATCTATGTAACACATATTACATATTGCTAATTTTATCATTAGATTCCGATTTATGATTTTTTCTTTATTTTGTTCTTCTACCTCTGTTGTCATACTGCTAAATTCATTTCTTATAGCTACTTCATATTTATATAATATTTCCATAATTGTAGTAGCTAATTCGCCACTAGATTTTTTATTACTTCTTAAAGTTTTTAAACTTTCATCTGATAAATTTTTTAACCATAATTTTACTGTTCCTATAAGTGTTCTTTCTATATATCCTGGTGTCTCTGTTATTACTATTTTGTTATCTATTAATTGTTTTGATATATATCCTATCCATAATTGGATTATTTTATTTATATCTGCTACACAGTCTAAATCTAGAAAATTATGTTGTTCAGTTGGTTTAGGTGTCCATTTTTTATTCAATCTTTTATCCCATATAGTTTTTTCTCTATCATAGTGTCCATAGTTTTCATTATAATATTTCGAATTTGAATTTTTTGGGTTTTTTACTCCTGATGTGCTAGGCTTTTCATCCATGTCTACGCCTCCTGTATTTATTTCTAAATTCCTTGCATTATCTATATTTGCTAAAATTTCCGTATATGTTTCGCTTGTTTCCGAATGTTGTTCTAGATCATCGTTGTTTATTTCATCAATTCTTATTTCGGATAGATTATCTTGGCTATTTTCTTCTTTTTCTTCTAATTCGTCTTCTAATTGCAATTTTTCTTTGAATTTAATTATCTCATTTGCTAATTTTGTTTTTTGTTCTTTTTCTCTTTGTTTAATTTCATACATTTCTTTTAATATTGCTAGCTCTTTTTCTAGCTCTATTATTTTAGTATTTTTTACTTCTTCTAATTGTTGTACTTCCCTTTTTGCTGCTTGTTTTATTTTTTCGATTTCCGTTTTTCTATCTATTTCTTCGTTTTCTTTTGTTATTCTTATCATAGAAGTTAAACTATCTTCTAGTTTTACCGTTTCTTTTTCTAACATTAAATTTAGATTGTCACCTATTTTCTTATATCTTCTTCCTAGATTAGATATTTTTATTTTTAATCCATCATAGTTTTCATATGTTTTTTCATCTATCGCGTATTCTTCCTTATTCATTTATAGATTGTATTGAAGTTTATATTCTAAACTTTCTATTTGTATTTCTAGATAAAAAATAGTTTTTCTCTGTGCTATTATAGATTTTTTACAAATTCCTGCGAATATGTTATTATTAAGTCTATTTTGCCTATGTCCTAATTCTTATCTTTTCGCTATAATTATTTCAGTAAGTTTTTCTTTGTATTCGTTATTCTCGTTATTCTCGTTATTCATTGTATCTTTAAATATTGAATATATTTATATTCTATTTTAGATATATTATCTATTAATTGATCTAATTTTATGTTATCAGTTTTTGTGATATTGAATTGTTTATATTCCGGATATAATTTATTTAATTTTCTTCTTATTTTTCTTAACTTTCTACTAGTATGTTTCTTACTATGTTTCGTACTATCCATAGGAAGATGACAAGAAGATAAAGATGAAGATAAAAGATAAAGACGGAAGATGACAAGAAGATAAAGATGAAGATAAAAGGAAACACAAAAACGTGCTTCGCCACACAAAGCCAAAAGTAAATATGTAAAAGTCTTAAAATATATAGTAGTAGTCACATTATTGGTTAGTAGGATAACTTAGTCAACATATGCATGTGCATTATTAAAGATATGTTGACAAGTGTAAAGTATGATAGGTGGGGTGTATTATTAAAAAGACAAGTGTAAAAGTAGTAAGTTAGGGAGAGTTGCATAAGATAAATAATGGTCATGATTTGCACTTGCACTCAGGACGGGAAAACTTGCTAGAGAAAGCTAAGTTTCCTGACTTAGAAGCTATGTTAACCTTCCATTTCCTTACAGACTGACTTAAATGCCAGGTAGTTCTTAATTTTATAGCCATCATTACCCAAGGCCTTAACAACCGAACAACTGTCCACTGCATCCCACGCCTCTTCCTTCCCAATTGCCCTCTCTAGCCACTCAACTCAGTCTTTCAACTTCTTAAAAGTGTATCCCTACGAACTTTGGTTGTATCTCATCTATAAGTAAGCCCTGATAGAAGACTGACTATACTACAAGCTTAAAAACAGATTAGTCACAAGATTAATTTACTGATGCCGGGTGTGGAAATCTCACCTTGTAAAGTATCCATAGCAGTGGCTGCATGGGATGGACTCATAAAATCAACAAAGCAAAGAACAAATGGATGCCCTCCTGGCTACACAAGTTGATGGAACAGAGAATTCCTGAGAAAACATCATAACAGAACTACGACAAGAAAGAAATCTACAGGTGTGTTCTTACATGTCGTGATTCTTTGATCACCAGTCTAACTTCTTTGAAACCTACAAATGGTCGAAATATATCTGCAAACTGGAGTCAAAGAAAGAACTAGAATGGTAACTAAAATAGTGAAATGGGAGAAGCAGTATAGAAGGATACGTGACACCTCTCTTCGGGTGCAATGAGCAGGCAACCCCTCCACAAACAATGTACTGCTAGCCTCAGGTGGAAGAGGAACTTCTGGTCTAACACCTCCAAACCCAATGGTCCTGCTTCTAGCAGCAACTGGTTCTGATCCCACAGTACCCATAACACGTGGACCGTCAACAGAATGACTGCCTGCTCCATTACTCATGGTATTTGCAGAGTCACCACCAGCATACGAGGAAGTTTGCTGATAAATTTTGAACTATATGTTAGACTAATACATCATCAAGGAACTGAGCACAAAAGGGCATGAAAGTAAACCACACACAAACGAACCAAAGATTAAGTACCCCGCTTCGCAAGTATTGTTCATAGGATGTTTCAATAGGATCTGTTTCTCTAATGGCATGATGCATTCCTTGTACATCATTGTGGCTATGACTGCCAAGCATCTCAGTACCACTTGGAACATCTATGAGGTGACAACATAAAATGATGGTATTACTTCCCAATACAGAAGAATTAGCAATAACTCCAATAAGCACAGTCATAGATAAACAAGCTAACAGGAACACACGTACAAACGAACAAGAAAGAGGTAACCTAAACTAGGCAACATGACGTTCAAACATTGTCAAAATCAAGTCATCAACAGGAGAGAACAGAATGAAAACCAAGACAACTACTTGGAGAGGATGTGTCCACTGTCTTCTTAATAATTAAGAAAAAAACTGTCCAAGGTTTAATCAACTGCTGAGATCAGGGGATCTTAGTAGCTCAACTGGTTGACTACCTAAACTTTCACCCCATTGGTGAGTGTTCAATTTCCCAATTGTAATCCCCTCCCTCTTTCTTCTACCCCCATGTTTTTAGTGCTGAGATTAACCACATTGCGTATAAATAACCATTTCTATCCGAGGAAACAAAAAGCTCCCGGCAACCAAGGTGAAGTTTCAGTTGATCATCGAATTAGGCCAACCAATACAAAAAAATCACATCTTTAACTAGTTCCTCTTACTTCTACGAATGAAGTCCTTAAAAAAAATATTTCTTTTCAATTGCTAGCACAATAAATACTTTTCTTTCCGACTGGATTAAAAAAAGGGAAATTTAACTTGAGCATTGGGATAAAATCATCACACCAATAAATCCTTTTTTTCTCTCACGTTAATCTTGCTAATCACCTACTACTTTAATTTTGTAACAGCAAATTAATTTATGAACATATCCCTTTAAAAAAAACCTAGCTTTTGCCAATTTTACCAATTCAGGGAAAGAGCAACGATGTGACCCAAATTAGCAAAAATTAATCAGTTAAAAGAGCGAAGGGAAGCAGATGAAAGGTACCATTTTCGGTCCTCGGACGTTTTGAGGGTACCGGAGGAAGAGATACCGGATGTATACGGCCGTCGGTGACTCTCCAGTAAGCATCTGCCATTTCGATGGAGAGTAAAAAGGAATTAATGACCCAAAACAGCTCGATTTGCTGCTCTAAGATCGGAGTTATACCCCTATTTTACAGTAGCTAAATCCGTCAGCGATCTTTCTCTCTGTTTTTTTTTTCTTCTAATGTACTTCTGAGTTCTGAGGAAACAAAGTACGAAACGGAAGTTCATTTCTCTTTTTAACATATTTTTTTTACCACTTTTTTTTTTAGTTGTGATTTTTGAAAGTAAATTTTAGAAAATCATGAAACGAGCTAGATGCGAACAGTTTTTAGGCTATATGGGGCAGGGCGATTTTACAGTTGCGTTGTGTGGATTGAGTTGAAATAAGTTTTTTTTTTTAAATTAAGGCAGTATGGGACGGGTCGCTGGTAGAGGTATTCATGGTTAAGGCTAAAAAATGAATTACAATTCGAACAAAATCTATTTAAATAAATCAATTTTTAATTTAGTTTGGTTTTGGTTTTACTAAAAAAGCAATAGCAAAAGTAATCAAATCGAACTGATAAATTAAATATATATAAATTTTATAATTATTTATATATTATTTACAAATAAAATATAAATATTTTGTTAAATTTTAATTAACTTAAGTTTTTACTTTACAACTTTTTCAAACCTAACACTTCAACACAACTATTACAATCCTAAGTCCAAATTTATTTTAGTCTTTACCTACGCTATTTCACATAAAATGGTCACATTTTCTTAATTGAATCACTTTGTTTGTGTAATGATAACTCTAGTATTGCTTAATTGAACAAACAATTGTTTTTCTATGAATTGTTCATGTACCAGGTGTTTGTATCTATCGAGAAACGTATGTCCTCAAAAAAATTAATATTTTCAAATCGAATAAATCAGAAAAAACTGAACTAAACCAACGGTTATTTATTTCGTTATGATTTTCAAAACCTAAAAAATCGACTAGTTTGATTTGGATTTGGTGTTAATCAATAATCGATTTAAATCGAACCACGAACACTCCCAGTTGTTGGTCTATGCGATTTAATGTTTCAAACTTAATTTTAACTTTTTACATGTTATTTAAGAGTGGTAGAGTATTATTTATCAATATATAATTATTTTTAAAGTCACTAAAATATTAAAGATAGTAAATGAGAATGGTCAAATCAAAACTAAACATGCTTCTCACCTAAATCTAAAAATAAAATTTTAAGTTATTATTTATCAAACTAAAACAACTTAATGAGAAAATAAATTTATTTTTTTCATTTTATTTTTACTATCAAACTTAATTAAAAAGGAGAAATAATAAAAAATTCATGCGGGATAGATTCATGTGAGGCAGGTATATGTGGGGGTGGGATGGAGGCGTGGAGCGCGTTAAAATTTTTACGGGTTAAGTTCAACCCGATCCGTCCCATCCTATCCCGCCCATTTGCTATTCTAATCAATTTAATTAATTTTTAAAATTAAATCATAGTAATTGGATAAATTAAAAACTCTTAACTCGTACTCTTTTCGTTCAATTTTATTGGATATTTTTTGAATTTCGAGACTCAAACAAATCTATCTTTAATCGTAATTTTTTTATTATTCTTTTAAATATTTTAAATTATCAATTTTTATGACTTGTATTATTTTTACATAGTTTACAAATATATAAATTTTATTTAAAAAAATTTGAAGATTTCAAACGCAAATTCTCAATTAAATTTAAGCTATTTGACTCTTAAAAAGTGAAAAAATATCATATAAATTAAAATAAAGCGATAAATTGATGGAACGAGAGCAGTACTTTAGTTTTTAATTTATTATAAATCAAAACACAATAAGCGAAAGTCTCACTTGAGGTCTACCTTGTCTACAATAGGACAAAAAAGTAAATAAAATTTATCCGTACCAGATGTTTACATTAAGCCCATGCATATATAATACGTGTTTAAATTTATAGTTCATTTATTTCATTAAAGCACATAGTAATTTATTTTGCATTGGTTTGGAGTAAACCCGGTGGAGGTAAGTTTTTTCCCCAAAAAAGTCTCTATCTTTTCCACCCCAGGTGTTTACATCAAGTCAAATACATGCATATCATGTGCTTAAATTTATAATTTATTTTACTTCATAAAATTACATAATAATAAATATTACATTGATTTAGTATAAATACCCGGATAAATTTTTATCATATTCTATCCTATCCCATCCTCCATCATCGTCAAAAAAGCAATTGCTAAGAAAATTCTTCTTCCTTGCACAGGTAGTAATACTAGTACTACTTTTCCAAAGTAGAAAAACAACAACAATGAATTTGGCATATCTAAATCAATTATCCCCTAATTTCCTCCTCCTATATATAATTGCATCTTACTTGTAATCAAACTCTATCCCTTCTTTCTCTCTTTCTTTCCTTTGTTTTTGTATATATACACACTCTGTTAACTAATTAATGGCGGACGCTGCTACATATAATCACCCTCTGTTTAGCTGCAGAATTTGCCAGAATCCATCGCTCTTCGAGATGATCTTCTCTCTAAACGCTTTGTGGTAATTACTCTTATTTTTTCACTACTTTTTTCCCTCTGTTTATTTAAGTAATTCTCCGTTGACTTCAATTGATCCATATACGTGAAATCTGAGAACATAAAACGTATGCAAATTTCACTTTACTTGAATAAAGGAGAGAAATCATCTTTCAAAATCAAATTGATCCATACAACAACAACATATATCCCGTCCAATCTTACTTCTAACTTGTTTGATGTAAAAATTAGACCGTTTTCGATCAAAATAAGCCCAAATCTGTCTTTTCTAAAACTGTGTTTAACTTCAATTGATGATTGATTAGGCGAAATCAGGAGGAGCGTACCTTTTTCGGCATGCTATGAATGTAGTGGTGGGGAAAAAGGAAGATAGAAAACTGATGACAGGTACCTTCAGTGTTGCTGATATATTCTGCAGCAACTGTGGGCAGGAATTGGGTTGGAAGTATGTTAAAGCTTATGATCCCGCACACAAGTACAAAGAAGGCGGATTCATAATCGAGATTGCCAAAATTCTCAAAGAATATTAGTAATAAATTCATCACTTATTTATCTTATTAATGGTCATGAAAATGAGGTTAAAAACACTACTTTTAACCTTTCTATGTTTATCTATCATGCTGTTGATATGTAAGAAACAGGGTAACCTTCTTTGGCAATTATGATGATTTTCACTTGTTAATGTTAGAAAGGGATCTGGTATAGTCATCCAAATGCATAACATGATATATACAATGTGTGGCCTAGTCAAAGTCGATGTTTTATATTTTCAATATTTTCAATTCGGCATGCTTTCTATTAAAAACTTTTTCATATCTAAGATTTTGAAT
Organism: Solanum sitiens; assembly: GCA_016801875.1. Classification (NCBI taxonomy): domain Eukaryota; kingdom Viridiplantae; phylum Streptophyta; class Magnoliopsida; order Solanales; family Solanaceae; genus Solanum; species Solanum sitiens. Next base: position 1,862,949 of record JABWTJ010000085.1, on the reverse strand, counting down.
TTATTTAGCTGAAAATGGTGTCTTTCCTTTGAGTCAACTAATATTAGTGGGGATCGGATATGGTTCAATACGATCGGTTTACCCATTATTTTCCGGTAGACCCGTAAAATTCTGTAGCTAGCGGGCGAAGTGTACAAAATATAATTTTTGAGTCAGTGGTAGCTAAAGTTTATTATATAAACGGATAAATAAATATGTACTAGTTAATTCTTACTTTTGTTTCTAATTATTTATTTATTTTTCTCTTTTTAGTTGTACATAATTATTTGTCTATTTTGACAAATCGAGAAATGATATTTTTTAAACTTATTATATCCTCAATTAATTACTTTAAAAAAGATAAAATTTTTTGAAAAAGTAAAGTTTTTTTAGGTCATCTACTTCATAATTAATAGGGGTAAAATGATGAACTCGTTATGTTAATTATTGTTTTCTATGAGTGTGTCAATTCAAAAGTAAACAAGTAATTAGAGATATATGGAGACTAATATAGCTATAGTTTTCATTAATTACCATTCGCCGCTTAATATTAGCTATAACTATTGCACCTCTCTTTCTATCTCTCCACTCTTATACACATACAAGTACAAATTATACATATATAATATAAATTGATGTAGTTGTACACTATTTATTCATTGATACAAATTGTATCTCATTAATACTATTGTATTAATCGATACATATACATACTAATTATATACATACAATCATGCAAATATACAAATACAATCATTGATACATATGTATACTAGTTGCATATATACAATTATTGTATAATATAAATTGATGTAGTTGTACACTATTTATTCATTGATACAAATTGTATCTCATTAATACTATTGTATTCATCGATACATATACATACTAATTATATACATACAATCATGCAAATATACAAATACAATCATTGATACATATGTATACTAGTTGCATATATACAATTATTGACAGATATATAAATACAATTTGTCTCTCCACTCTCTGCCCTCTCTCGCTCGTCTCTCATCTCCCTCTCTCAGTCTTGCTTGCCTCTCCACTCTTTGTCCTTTGCCGCTCGCTTCTCCTCTCTCTCCCAATCTCGCTCTCCTCTTTTCTCCCTCTCCCAAGTTCGCTCACCTCTCTTTTGCCTCTCTCAATCTCGCTCACCTCTCTCCACTCTCTGCCTTCCTTGCTCTCTCTCTACTCCTTCTCCCAATCTCGCACGCCCCTCTCCTTCCTCTCACAATATCACCCGTTTCATATACAAATACAATTATTAATACATATGTATACTAGTTACATGTATACAATTTTCTAACATGTGTACAAATACAATTCGGCTCTCTATCCTTTATTGCTCGCCTTTTTTCTCTCTCTCCCAATCTTGTTCGCATATCTCATTCTTCTCTTAGTTCGCTCACCCCTCTCTCTCTCTCTCTCTCTATATATATATATATATATATATATATATATATGACAGATATACAAATACAATTCGTCTCTCTATTCTCTGCCCTCTCTCACTCGTCTCTCTCCTTCCTTTAGTGTGTAGCTACAAATTATAATTAACAAACTATAGCTATGGAGCCTTATTAAGTTTATTTTAGTTGCTATTTGCGAAGTTTCCTCTTCCTTTATAAGTTTATTATTTATAAAATAATTTTGAACATAACTCATGCATATGTGGTTGAGGTTGAAATTTATCTTGAATAATTGTAATTTTTTTTTTAATTTCAAGCATAGTGTCTGAATTTGGTTTATCAATAAATACATAAATTGTTCTCCGAATTTCAACATTTCAAACACCCAAATCTACTCCACATAAGCTTTAAATTATACAATCAAAAACGAAAACCGGAAAACACCCTTATCCAAGGCTAACTTTTCAAAGTTCTTTACTAAGGTCAAGATTAAAATTTAAAATAAAATTTATTTTAGTTTGTATATTACAAAAAAAACAAAAAAACAAAACACATATGTTATCAGTACTATATCTTCTATATCTCATTTTTATTCCAAAAAAAAATAACTATCTATCAAAAAATATATTCCTTATATAATATTGTTATAATTTAATCCTTCATTATAACCTACCCAGAGATTGTTGAACGGTGTTACTTTACCTCTTTGAATTAATAATAAGATCTACTTAGACAGCGATTATATCGAATATCTTATTATTATTCTCGTGTGATTACATATGATATGTTAGTTATGTTTGCTCACTGTTGGGCTTTACCATGGTAATGTCCATCAATTCCATATATATATTTGGCCCAAAATCAATGGGCGGCAGAGCGGCCATGAAATCGACTGCTGTACACAACAGTGAGCTCTCATCTTCCAACAAAATCAACTCAAGCAAAGAATACCTACGTAATTGTTTCATCTTTATCCCTTCCTGATTTTCATGCTGGTAGGTGAGTCCAAGCAAAGAATAACAAACCTTTTACTTTTTCCCCCATTTTCTGCTTTTCCTAACAAACATAATTTTGTTTTTCATTCATGATTGTGAATTTGTTTTTTACAGCTCAGATTCTTGTAATATTGTATTGTTTTAATTCTTAGCAGTCATTATTTGATAAATATTTTTTTATTGAATTGTTTTTTTACAATCCTGTCTTTGTCATATCACCTTAAATTTCTTCTCAGTTTCGTGATTGGTAGTTTCACCAAATCCCTCATAAGAATTTCTATCGATGCCGTGCAAGTTAAACCTATCTGGGTTGTAAGCATTTTCTCTTTTAAGGTAAATAAATTTTTTATTTTTTTTTAGGTGGATTGGCTTATTGCTTCCATAGGGTAAAGGGTTTAGTTTTATTGATTTTTCAGGTTTAAATCTATTGTTTTCTGTAGGATTTGGTTATTTGGGTTTCTGGGGTAAGTGATCAGTGAGGAATTTGTCATTGAATTTTTGTCGAATGGATGAATTAGTTGGACCTCGCTTGTACAGCTGCTATAAATGTCGAAACAATGTCTCTCTTCACGATGATATAATCTCTAAGGCATTTCAGGTGATTGTTTTATATCTATGCCTCATTACTTTCTGTTGTGTTTAGTATATTTATGATTCTTGAAACTTCATGTATGGTGAACTACAAAAGGATATTCATTATGCTTGCTATCGTTTGTATACGGAATTAGTTGGGGTCAAGCTTTGCGTCTATCTCTGATTATTCAGTACTAGTTTCCTTTCATTTGTATGTGATCAGTGCTTTCAGATGAAAATTAATAACCAAATCCCTCTATTGTATTGAGCTCAAAGTAAAGGATGGGTTGAACCACTCTTATTGATGCTTTTTACAACTTTTCGACTTAATCCCTCACGGGGATGTAATGATTGTTATTTTTAAGTCCAAGAATTCAAAGTATCAACATTGAGCTGACAATGGGCAATTTTCTCTTTTGTACTTCAAGAATCAAATGATTCTTAACTAGTTAGTTTTTATTTGTGGTCCTCTTGTTTCTGAGCCTTGTCCAAAGAAAAGAAATACTATTGCTTTTCAGGGAAAGCATGGCAGAGCTTTTCTGTTTACTCATGTGATGAATATTGTCGTTGGGGCTAAAGAAGACAGAACTCTCATGACTGGTCTTCATACTGTTGCTGATGTACTCTGTGGGGATTGCAATGAGGTTTTGGGCTGGAAATATGAACGAGCTTATGAGCCAACTCAGAAGTACAAGGAAGGGAAATTCATACTCGAGAAATCTAAAATCGTTAAAGAGAATTGGTAGTCCACCACCAATTTCATTATTGATTCTTTATCTTAATACTCAATGTAAGTAATGTTTATCCTATCTATAATATCACTCACACTGTACAGAACATGCTGAACTGAAAAATTACAAATGTTCAATTGAAGTTTTGTACTTTCTGTTGTTTCATATTACTCATTGGTATGCAACTCTGTTAATAAACAAATGCTATACTATTGCTTGAGGTTTTATTATTCACAATTATCTTCAAACAGTAGATAGTTTCCTGAAGAGCCTATGATACTCTATGTGGTATAATTCTGCGATAAATCAGAGCCGATTGTAGACAATCCCTCTAAACGGCAGGTTAGGATGCCAATCTTAAACCAAAAATTCAGGCTTTTTTGTATACATCAGCCAGTTCTGGTGTCACAAAAGCAATGGTTAAGATGGCAGAAGGCTAGCTGTGACTATTGAAATTTCCTATTATAAGAGCTTGTAGAAGCTCTTGTTCCCCACACTTAAGGTCTAATAAAACTTCATTTTTTGGAGGAATGAACGGTGTAATAGGCAACTCACCTGTACAAGTTTGGTAATTTTAGGCTTTGAATAGGACAGATATTGCTCTATCTTCTCTTGCATCTTGGGGACTTGTTCTCCTTGAATTACACCAATCACCACAAATTGACTCCTGTTTAAATAATGCCAAGGGCATTAAACTTATTGGCAGTGGATTGTGAAATCACTGTCTCTTAAGTTGGTAGATCCAAGATAGACTAGGATAACATTGGTGAACAATGATATGACGAACTTGTCGCTCCTTTAAAAGAAAAGACGTCCTAAATCATATAGCTGGATCGACGAACATAGAACAACAGAAAAAGGTTGCCTCGCTTTTGCACATTTTGAATATCTGTTTAACTGATCATTAGGTTCAGTTCTTGCTGCTTCTAGGAACAGAAAGAATACCAGTGATTCTTGAAAATGATAGAGATGCCAATGGAAAAGCTTGATTACTATATTAGAAAGTAATAACACTAGAAATTCAAAATTCCAAATAAAAGATCCTATTTCAGTTTCAACAGTTACTAGATCAATAAGCAGTAGTCTAGTTAGAAACAATCTAGTGACTTACTACCGCACAGAAGAATTTCTCTCCTAAAAAACTGGCTTGAATTATAAACTAGAGGTAGAAGAGTAAGAAGATGGGTCTTCCCCTGGTGCAGCAGCATTTTGTCTCCTGTGTACCATTGGAATGTGTTGTTTAGGAGTAGGGTGATTGTGTTGGCCTCTGTAAGTTACGATCACCTTGGTTGCGTCTTTTGAGCTTTTCTCAACATGTCTCTTTGCTGGACAATTTTCAACTTCAGTACACGAATAGTAGCTCTTTCCAGTTGGACCCGTCGTGTACTTTCTCCATCTCCCCTGATCCGCCTTACTCAATTCCTCAGCCAATATTTCATGTCTTTCATTTATCTTTCTGCGGTAAATAAACATGTTGCCTGACTCAGTACTTGAACTTTTCATCGAGTATCTCGCTTTCTTCTCCTCCTCCTCCTCCTCATGTTCTACAATCAGCAGTGGGGTGTTTGGAATGTCTTGTTCAGGAGGAGGGTGATTGTGTTGCCCTCTGTAAGTTACGATCACCTTGGTTGGGTCTTTTGAGCTTTTCTCAACATGTCTCTTTGCTGGACAATTTTCAACTTCAGTACATGAATAGTAGCTCTTTCCAGTTGGACCCGTCGTATACGTTCTCCATCTCCCGTGATCCGCCTTGCTCAATTCCTCAGCCAATATTTCACGTCTTTCATTTATCTTTCCGCGGTAAATAAACATGTTGCCTGACTCAGTACTTGAACTTTGCATCGAGTATCTCGCCTTCTTCTTCTTCTCCTTCTCCTCCTCATGTTCTACAATAACCAGTGGGGTGTTTGGAATAGTTTCAGTTTGGTTTTCTTGGTTGCGGGGTTGAATTCTTGAATTGGTATTCAGGTTATTGGCAAGACTGATACATTCATCTAACCCAAAGTAACACTTGTTTTCCATGGCGAACTCGTCTGTAAAATCACCAACGCAATTACTTTCTTCTTGGAAAAGAGTTGCGTTAACAGAGTTGCCATCCCCATGAACACTGTGATCAACAAGAGCAGAGTTGCTATCCTCATGAACACCGTGATCGACAAGAGCTCTAACAGAGTTGTTAATCTTGCTGCAACTTCTCACAGTTGGCCATAAGTCCCTGTCATTTTCGTTTTCAGCCATTGCTAATTTTTTTTTTCAAGGGGAAGGCTTCATTCAGGAATGCAGGAAATTTCAAACCCAAACTGTTAATTTATTTATTTTCAAAACTAATCTTCTTTCTTTCATGAAAAGTTGCAAATTTTTAATGAAAAATTGTGACGTTTATGAGTGCCTTTATGAAGAGTTGCAACTTTTATGAAAAGTTTCGACTTTTACGAAATGTTATTACCTTTTCGAAGGGTTGCAACTTTTCCAAATAGTTTTGACCTTTTCGAAGTATTGCAACTTTTCCAAATAGTTGTAATCATTCTGATAAGGTACAACCAACATTTGTTCACACTACCCTTTTTTGTTTATAAATAAAGGAATTTTCTTTCATCTTAAAATTCTGAACCTCCTCTTCTTCTTCTTCAGAATTAAATATTAGTGTATTTTGCTTCGGTTGAGTGGTTCCATGACACTATTATTTGTGTTACCTGATATGTATTTTTACTATCATTAATTTATACTTATGTGATACTAAATAATTTTACTAGTCATATGTATATTTGGTTACATAGTTGGAGGCAGCAAGGGCCGATTCTCATGCACCCAATTAATACTCTGTAATATTGCTCTTACATTTTAATTTCAGTTAATTCCTAGCCCTCAATAAATTTAAAATCCCTGAAATGTATTAACATATTTTATTTTAAATAAATATGAAAAGTTTAAATAGAGTTGTAAAAGGATAAAAATATTTTAAAGAGAAAAGGGGCAAAAATAACCTCAATTTTAATTTATTAATTAATTATCTCTCTACTATTTTTGTAATTAATTTCGTCATTTTGTATACTTGACAGAACCTCCAAATTGATTCAAATTAGCGTGATTTTTTTTTAAAAAATCCGTTCCCAATTTAAATCCAACACCTCGACCCGTCTAACTTTTAACCCGTACCCTTTTACTCACGCAACTGTACGTCTCGATTCACCGTCTGATTCCTCCATTAATGGAACACTTTTGTTTACTTCCAATTTTCAAAGTTGCCAACTTTTTCTCTCGTCTCTACCAAAAAGCTCACTTTTTAATTCATACACAAAAATTATTCAACTGTGTTAATCTCTCTGTCGCTTTGTTAATCTCACCGCCATTGCCGTATTAATATATTCATTTGTTTTCGACTCCATTTTGTACCGACCCTTTTCTTGTTTTTCCTTGTTTTAATGGAAAAGTTGAGGTCTTTCAAAACTCTATCTCCAGTTCCATCATCTTCATCATGTTAATTCTCCTTCACACCCAATAGAAGAAAAAGAAACCCCAATACCAGTGTTTCTAGTTTCTACAATGGGTTCTTGACGTATGGATACAACTAATGGTAAAGAAATAGTCGTCAAAAGCGAATATCAGAGAAACCCCAAAAAACCCATAGAGAAACAGAGCTCTCTTCTTCGAAAACCCAGTTGAGTAAGAGTATAAGATTCCAGTTACGATTTCTCTAATGATGCAGCAATGAAACGTATGAGGGATAACAGCAAAGATTTCTATTTCTTCACGGAATAGCCATTTTCACAGCTTATCTAGGGTGGAAGAAAGCCCCAACCACAGGCGTACTTATGCCGAGGGAAGTTCGGGTTTCTTTCAATGAGAACCTTGCCAGTAACGGATCGGTTCGCCGCTCCAATTTGAGTACTGGATCGGGTTAACAAGATGAGGTTGTGCTCAGTACCAGCTCTTTATTTAGGAGAAAATCGCATCTTTTAGCTGCTACTAGAACAAAATCAAAGCTCAATAGAAGATTTCTACTTCATATAATTCATTGGTATGCAACTCAGTTAGTAAACAAATGCTATACTATTGCTTGAAGTTTTTATCATTTACAATTATCTTCAAACAGTTGATAATTTCCCGAAGAGACTGTGATACTCTATGTGGTATAGTTCTGCTATAAATCAGAGCAGATTGTAGACAAACCCTCTAAACGGCAGGTTAGGATGCCAATCTTAAACCAAAAATTCAGGCTTTTGTGTATGTCTACATCAGCCAGTTCTGGTGTCACAAAAAGCAATGGCTGAGATGGTAGAAGGCTAGCTGTGACTATTGAAATTTCCTATTATAAGAGCTTGTAGAAGCTCTTGTTCCCCACACTTACAAATTGACTCCTGTTTAAATTTATTGGCAGTGGATTGTGAAATCACTGTCTCTTGAGTTGGTAGATCCAAGATAGACTAGAATAACATTGGTGAACAATGATATGACGAACTTGTCACTCCTTCGAAAGAAAAGATGTCCTAAATCATATAGCTGTGGGTCGACGAACATAGAACAACAGAAAAAGGTTGCCTCGCTTTAGCACGTTTTGAATATCTGCTTAACTGATCATTAGGTTCAGTTCTTGCTGCTTCTAGGAACAGAAAGAATACCCAGTGATTCTTGAAAATGATAGGACTAGATCAAGAAGCAGTAGTCTAGTTAGAAACAATCTAGTGAGACTTACTACGGCACAGAAGAATGTCTATCGTAAAAAACTGGCATTGAATTACAAAGTAGAGGTAGAAGAGTAAGAAGATGGGTTTTCCCGTGGTGCAGCAGCATTAGGTCTCCTGTGTACCGTTGGAATGTGTTGTTAAGGAGGACGGTGATTGTGTTGGCCTCTGTAAGTTACAATCACTTTGGTTGGGTCTTTTGAGCTTTTCTCAACGTGTCTCTTTGCTGGACAATTTTTAACTTCAGTACACGAATAGTAGCTCTTTCCAGTTGGACTCGTAGTTCTCTTTCTCCATCTCCCATGATCCACCTTACTCAATTCCTCAGCCAATATTTCACGTCTTTCATGTATCTTTCCACGGTAAATAAACAAGTTACCTGACTCAGTAGTTGAACTTTGCATCAAGTATCTCGCCTTCTTCTTCTCCTCCTCCTCCTCATGTTCTACAATCAGCAGTGCGGTGTTTGGAATGTGTTGTTTAGGAGGAGGGTGATTGTGTTGGCCTCTGTAAGTTACGATCACCTTGGTTGAATCTTTTGAGCTTTTCTCAACATATCTCTTTGCTGGACAATTTTCTACTTAACTACATGAATAGTAGCTGTCCAGTTGGATTCGTCCTAATCTTTCTCCATCTCTCATGATCCGCCTTACTCAATTCCTCAGCCAATATTTCATGTCTTTCATGTATCTTTCCGCGGTAAATAAACATGTTGCGTGACTCAGTAGTTGAACTTTGCATCGAGTATCTCGCCTTCTTCTTCTTCTTCTCCTCCTCATGTTCTACAATCACCAGTGGGGTGTTTGGAATAGTTTCAGTTTGGTTTTCTTGGTTGTGGGGTTCAATTCTTGAATTGGTGGTGTTCAGGTTATTGGCAAGACTGATAACTTCATCTAACCCAAAGTAACGCTTGGTTTCCATGGCGAATGCCTCTGTAAAATCACCAACACAATTTCTTTCTTCTTGGAAAAGAGTTGTGTTAACAGAGTTGCCATCGCCATGAACACTGTTATCAACAAGAGCAGAGTTGCCATCCTCATGAACACCGTGATCGACAAGAGCTCTAACAGAGTTGTTCATCTTGCTGCAACTTCTCACAATTGCCCCTAAATCCCAGTCATTTTCGTTTTCAGCCATTGACAACTTTGTTTTCAAGGGGAAGGCTTCATTCAGTAATGCAGGAAATTTCAAAACCAAACAGTTCGGTTATGGGCAGTTCATTTTTTAAAACTATTTATAACGAAATTTCAAGAATTATAGAAACAGAAACTTAATCACATTGTATTTTGAGAAATAAAAATTAAATGTACATATATTTGATCAAGTGGTTGGAGGACACCAAGGGCCAATTCTCATGCACCCAATTAATACTCTGTAATATTGCTCTTACATTTTAATTTCACTTAATTCATAGCCCTAAATAAGTGATATCAACTTTTTAGGATGTATTTGACACGGAGAAAAATATTTTAAAATTTTCTCATGTTTCAATTGGTCAAAATTTTTGAAAAATATTATTCTAAGAATTCAAGTTTTTTTTTTAAAAACAAAAGATCGGGAGTAAAATGACTTTCAACATTGAAGCAGGTAAAATAAATTTTACATGAAATATTTCACATTTAAGTGTGTTTTTTACGTTTTAATAGACCTCGTTTTTGTTCTTACTCCCGTTTCGCTTATCTTACATAATACTTCGAGTATATATAAATACTTTTTTGCTAACGTACTGAACACAATAAAATAAGTAAAATATTTACTTATTTTTGTAGAAATGAAAGTTATGGAAAATAATTCCCCTCCCATCAAACACACCCTTAATCATGTCACTATGTTACTTTAGGGACATGTTTGGCCATAGATATTGCTAAAAATATTTGGAAAAACAACTTTGGGTTTTTTGTTTTATACTTTGCATCTCCAATGTTATGAAATATATTAGACCTTTAAAGTGTTACACTTTGTTTAGAGAGTTGTTACCTATTATTTTATAATGTATGCTATTTTAGTGAAACATATTTAAATTATTTTAATCTAGTATCATTGGATTAATATTTAGTCTTTGAATTGATGGAAATAATATTTGTCATGAAGAAAATTGTTTTTTTTCTTTTTTCTTCAAAAATCATTTTACTTTATATAATTAAGCTTCTATAGTCGTTTAGGCAAATATTATATTTCTTTAGTAAGATTTAATAACGTGATAAGTTTAATTTTAATACACTAATAAAGTATTTGAACCAATTTGAAAAAAAAAAAGAGGGAAAAAGACTCAATTAAATATGTCATCGAACTTTAAGAAAAGGCCCATTTATGCCATCAGTTAAAAGTTTGGCTCATTTATGTCATTACCGTTAAAGAAAAGACTCATTCATGCTATTATTTTTTAACAATGGTTTTGCAAAACCATTTTTGATACGTGACCAATTATAATTCGGTCACGTCATCAATTTTTTTGATAAAAAAAAATCATAATTCTGAAGAAAAAATTGAATTATTTTTTTTTAATTTTTTTTTATTAAATAAATTGATGACGTGACCGAATTATAATTGGCCACACCATAATCAAAATTCTAAATAAAAATTGAATTATTTTTTTTATTTTTCTTATTAAAAAAATTGATGACGTGGACGAATTATAATTGGCCACGTGTATAATGACATGAATGAGCCTTTTCTTTAACGATAATGACATAAATGAGCCAAACTTTTAACTGATGTCATAAATAAGCCTTTTCTGAAAGTTTAATGGCATATTTGAGCCTTTTCCCAAAAATAAATTATGCATTATAAGATGATAACTATTGAAACATATGTGTGGTCGAAGTGACAATTAAAGGCATAAACATAAATATGACCCTTAACTTTTTTTTAAAATTTTAACTTTGATTTTAAACTTTTATAGTACACAAAGAGCACTTTAACCATCCAACTTTTAAATTAAAAACTCTAAGGTTGCTTCGCCCTTCCTTAGATACAATATGACTTACTACGACACAAAAGAATTTCAACTAACTTGAATTACATATAAGGGTGTACATTTGATTTTTCGGTGATCTTGTATTATTTGGTATAAATTTCTTGGTTTTTAGTTTGTCTTTTTAGTTTTTTTTAATGACAAGGGAAACGCGCAATTGCTACCTTTTGGGTACACACAGGGTAAAAACTCCACTCCTATGCAAATAATGCAATAGCTCGCAAATCACATAGGATAGGTAATCCGCACTAGGCATGCCCATGCCCAGTGCGACGAGCTCGACCTAGAAGTGAAATCCCTTGCTTTTGTTGGCAAGGGGTTTCGAACTCGAGACCTCCAATATGGAAGTCTCAAGTCCAAACCACCAGGCCACTCTAAAGGGTTTTTGTTGTGAAGAAGTGTAACCTAATCCAAATCAAAATAAATTTAATTTATTTGATTTGATTTTTTCTTTTGCGGTTTGATTTGTTTCAGTTCGGTTATTTAGTTGTATCAATAAGAAGAAACATAATTAAAGTTTTATATATATAAGAAAAAAGTAATGATATTGAATCTCTTAAATATATTTTTGAATATAAAACACTAAATAAAACGTACAACACAATACTTAAAAGTATATTCACATTATAGATGTTCAAACATTAAAAATAAAACAAAATCATAATGAAAAATAATACAAAAATAGTTAACTTCACTTTAATTTTAAATTCGAAAAACAATCCAAATTAGAATTCGATTCCTAATTACAAAGTAGAGGTAGAAGAGGGAAAAGATGGGTCTCCCTGTGGCGCAGCACCATTGGAATGTTGGTTAGGAGGAGGGTGATTGTGTTGGCCTCTGTAAGATACTATCAGCTTCCTTGAATCTTTTGAGCTTTGTTCAACATTTTTTTTTTAACTTTTTCCAGTTGTACTCCTTGTATTCTTTCTCCATCTCCACTGGCCTTCTTGTTCTTCTTCTTCTCCTCCTCCGCCGCGTGTTCTACAATCACCAGTGGTGTGTTTGGAATAGTTTCAGTTTGGTTTTCAATTTTTGAATTGGTGGTATTCAGGTTATTGGCAAGACTGATAACTTCATCTAACCCAAAGTAACGCTTGGTTTCCATGGGGAATGCGTCTCTAAAATCACCAACACTATTGATTTCTTTTGGAAAAAGACTTGTGTCTTGTGTGTTGTTAACAGAGTTACCATCCAAATTAACAGTACTGTGATCGACAATAGCAGAGTTGACATGAGTAGGATCCTCATGAACAGTATGATCGACATGAGCAGAGTTGTTCATATTGCTGCAACTTCTCACAACTGCCCGTATACCCCAGTCATCTTCGTTTTCAGCCATTGAAGACAACTTTTTTCAAGGGGAAGGCTTATTCAGTCGAAATTTCAGCTCGATCAAACAGTTAGTCAATCCAGAAACGCCATCTAAAGGTGGCCGGTAGAAGAAAAAGACAGGCAACAAAATCTTCTCTCTTTTCTCTTTTCTCGCTCTATCAAAAAAATCTCTCTTATGTTCTGATGTCTTTCAAAGACAATACTAACGAGCAATTGAATAATAATCTCTTAAATTATTCTATATTTATAGGGTGATGCTAAAGACAAAAGTAACTTCAAATAGGATTACAATTTCAATCCTTTTCTTAATAGTATTCGAAATAAAAAAAAGAGAATAATTCCAATCCTTTTCTAATTAGAACAAAGGCTTAGTTTTTTTCTTTCCTTTTTGATAATACCTTTCAAGATACTATAGCCCTCGAAATTTACGCTTTCATAAAATTTAACACTTCAAAATGATGAGATGTTTAACTTGGTTGTAAATAAGCAGGTGTTGATGAACATACTGTCGACTTGAGGGGTACTGGGACAAGGAGCTTGCGTGGATGCTTTGATTCATCTGCGAATCAGGCTGTAGATATCTTTTCTTTTGATTTATTATTGACAGAAGAGGAGCAAAAAACAAATGATAGAATCACTCATATCTACATTAACGCAGATAAATGAGGAGAAGTTCTATTTCGAATCTTTTAATTAAAATCAATAAGTGTTTATAAGTTTCAACATCTAAAATCGTTAAAGAGAATTGGTTCAATTTCATTATTGATTCTTTATCTCAATACTTAGGGGTCGTTTGGTTGGGATTATAAGTTATTCCGAGATAAGTTAGGAAAAACTTGTCCATCCCTATAATATAAATGATGAAATTGATAGAATGTGTGCGTTCACTACTAGTCAACGGACTAGGTCCCTTGACTGAACCAGAAAGATATTGCAAAGTAAATAACAATAATAACACAACACAAGCAGTTTACGTGAAAACCTCCTTACTCAAGGTCGTAAAATCACGACCTGTTGCACAAGATTTTCAACCTATTAATCTCACGACCAAGTAATCAACCTATTACTTGAAGAGCCTAAGCAGATACAACACTGCCCACTAAGTTATCACCTCTAGATAACTTAGACTTTTTCTAAGCAGATACAACACCGCCCACTAAAACACCTAATTCTAGATGATTTAGAATTTCATACAACACTGCCCACTAAATCAGTTACCTTTAACTAATTTAGAATTTTAGCACCAAACAACTATCTGAGTCTTTTATAGATGTAGGATCAGATTTGCAATATATTTTCAGAAGAATAAATCCTAAGACCACTAAGCTTTCAACTCTGATGGGTTCGAGTTTGATCTTGAGGATGAATCTTCACTTTTCAATCAGCTTTTGCAAGAGTTCTTGAGAGTTTTTTCAAGTTGCAAAAACTAAGATTGTGACTATTGGACATTAGGTTAATGAAGAATAGTCACAACCTTCGAGACCACGCCATTGATCGAGGTCTATGCCCTTTCTGCCACAGTTAGAAACTATGCACCAACTAGCAGTGAGGAGTATGTCAAACTGTGGACCAGGTCCCTGGGTTGTCATAGGTTGGAGACTGTGCACCAAACCACTTGTACCTTTTCCAACATGGCAGTGGAGAATATGTATCGCATTATGAACCAGGGCCCTTTACAAGGTCCTTGTGTTAGTCAAATCATCAGAACTAAAATAACAGAAATAAATAATCTAATGATTATCTAATACCTCCCACCAAATATAAAATTATTCTACATTTTATCTTGAGATTATTATACCTTATACTTCACGTCAAACAATCTAATGTGGTGATTATCCTATCTATAATATCACTCATTGTACATAACATGCTGAACTGAAAAATTGCAAATGCTCAATTGAAGATTTGTACTTTCTGTTGTTTCATATAACTCTTTTGTTAGTAAACAACTCTGTATCATATAACTGCTTAACTGATCATTAGGTTCAGTTCTTTCTGATCATTAGACTGATAACTTCATCTAACCCAAAGTAACGCTTGTTTTCCATAGGGAATGCGTCTCTAAAATCACCAACACTATTACTCCCTCCGTTTCAAAAAGAATGACCCTATTTCCTTTTTAGTCTGTTTAAAAAAGAATGACCTCTTTCGTTTTATGGTAACACTTTAACTTTAACTTTCCACGTGACATGTTTAAGACCACAAGATTAAAGGGCATTTTGGTATATTTGACATAACTTTAATTTAGAACCACAAGATTAAAAAGTCTTATTTATTTTCTTAAACTCCGTTCCAAGTCAAACTAGGTCATCCTTTTTGAAATGGAGGGAGTACTTTCTTCTTGGAAAAGACTTGTATTAACAGAGTTGACATCCCCATGAACACTGTTATCAACAAGAGCAGAGTTGCCATCCTCATGAACACCGTGATTGACACGAGCACTAACAGAGTTGTTCATCTTGCTGCAACTTCTCACAATTGCCCCTAAATCCTAGTCATTTTCGTTTTCAGCCACTGACAACTTTTTTTCAAGGGGAACGCTTCATTCAGTAATGCAGAAAATTTCAAAACCAAACAGATCGTTTATATGGGCAGTTCATTTTCTAACTATTCATGTAACAAAATTTCAAGAATTATAGAAACAGAAACTTAAATTACATTGTATTTTAACTACTTTTTTTTTAAAAATAAAATCAAAAATTAAAAATTAAATGTACATATATTTGATCAAGTGGTTGGAGGCACCAAGGGCCAATTCTAATGCACCCAAACTCTGTAATACTGCCCTAAATAGATGATATCAACTTTTTGGGATTAAGTTTTAAGGTGGAGAAAAATATTTTTAAATTTTCTCATGTTTTCATTAGTCAAACATTTCGAAAATATATTATTCTAAGAATCCAAGTTTCTTTTAAACTAAAGGAAGAAGAGGGAGTAAAATATGAAATAATCTCATAATTATCTAATACCTCCAACCAAACATAAGATAAAATCTTGGGATTATTATACATATACTCACATCAAACGACTCTACTATAGTGTTTATCCTATATATAATATCACTCATTGTACACAGAACATGCTGAACTGAAAAATTGCAAATGCGATCTGTACTTTCTGTTGTTTCATATAACTCATAAGTCTGCAACTCTGTTAGTAAACAGATGATATACAATTTTCTTGAAGTTATTATTATCTGAATGATAACTGCTTAACTGATCATTTGGTTCAGTTCTTGCTGCTTGTAGGGACAATGGAAATACCAGTGAATCTTGAAAATGATAGAGATGAATGCCAAGGGAAAAGCTTGATTACTATATTAGAAAGTAGTAAAAAATTCGGAAATTTCAGTTTCAATGACTAGATCAAGACGCAGTAGTAGTCGAGTTAGAAAGAATTTCTCTTGTAAAAAACTGACTTGTGTCTTCCACTGGTGCAGCAACATTTGGGCTCTCCATTGTAATTTGCAATGTGTTTGTTGTTAGTTTGTGGAGCCTGATTAATATTTGATGTACTGTAACGAAAAATACTCTGATTTATTAATATATATATATCGCACCGCCGTGGAAGTTTAGTCACAGGGTTTTACCACGAAATTCTGTCTCTTTCTCTCTCTAGATCTCTCATCTTCTTCTCTCCAAAAGTTTTTGTGTTCATCCGAAAAGTGTGTGTGTGAACTAGATCCTAACATTTGTTGGTTAGGACTTAGGACTTTGGAGGAGGGTGATTGTGTTGGCCTCTGTAAGTTACAATCACCCTGTTTGGATCTTTTGAGCTTTGCTCAATATGTCTCTTTGCTGGACAATCTTCGACTTCATTACACGTATAGTAGTTCTTTCGGCCAGTTTGATTCGACCCATGCTTTTTCCATCTCCATTGATCCGCCTTCAATAATTCCTCAACCGATAATTCATGTGTTTCCAGTTTCTTCCCGCGGTTAGCAAATTGATCAGTACTTGAACTTAGCATCGAGTATCTCCCCTTCTTCTTCTCCTCATGTTCTACAACCATTAGTGGTGTGTTTGGAATTGTTTCAGTTTGGTTTTCGATTCTTGAATTGGTGGTATTCAGGTTATTGGCAAGACTGATAACTTCATCTAACCCAAAGTAACGCTTCTTTTCCACGGCGAATGCGTCTCTAAAATCACCAACACTTTTACTTTCTTCTTGGAAAAGACTTGTGTCCTTGTTAACAGAGCCGCCACCCTCATGAACACCGTGATCGACAAGAGCAGAGTTGTTTTCGTTATCAGCCATTGACAGTTTTTTTGAAGGGGAAAGGATTCATTCAGAAATGCAGGGAATTTGAAACCCAAACAGTTCGTTTTATAACTATTTATGTAACCAAATTTCAAGAATTATAGAAACAGAAACTTATTTACATTTGTTTTTTAACCTCTTGTTTTAAAAAATAAAATAAATGAAATTATATGTATATTTGGTTTAAGTGGTTAGAGGCACCAAGGGCCAATTCTCATGCACCCAATTAATACTCTGTAATATTGCTCTTAAATTTTAATTTCACTTATTTCCTAGCCCTCAATAAATAATTTAAAATCCCTGAAATGTATTCACATATTTTATTTTAAAAAACTATTAGTAGTATTTTGGACTGCAATTTTGGGTTTTCCGTCAAAAGAAAGGGAGAAAAAACGAGAAAACGGACGATGTTTTCAATTTCTCTATTTAACGCCGAGCTAGAAAAAGCTGTGAAGACACAGAGAGAGATTCGAACTCTGAATCTCAGACGGAATCTCCGTCGGCGGTGTCGGAGCTAATAAGTTCGCTCCGATACCGCCGTATGCTGTGTTCTCCTTTCTCCGTATTCGTAGCCTCTGCGTCATCCTCAAGTTCCTCCGATCCGTTGCCGTGTCCGATACTACAATCAACCTCTTCTGTCACAGCCAATCCATTCCCGATGTTCAAGGTTTCCTCCAGTCTCTGAACCCTAGGGTTTCGACATTGAATGATTTTTCGTTTTTCTATATGTTAAATCACAGCAACTTATGAAAATATAACTCAATGGAAACTTTGATATAGACGTTAGTTATATCAGTCGACATAATGATGTTAATCGAAAGTTGGGGAAATGTAATTGAGCTTCATCTTCTGATAAATATGCTATGTAATTGAGCTTCATCTTCTGATAAATATGCTGCAAGGAGTTAAGTAAAAATAAGTTTTGCTTGTTTAAAATCCATTTTGAACTCAGACGAACTCTGATGGATTTGGAATTGGCTTTACGGATGGATCGTCTAGGTGTTATGTTAGCTCATTAGAAGATAATTAAATTGCATAAAATTCGAGCTGAATTTCATTTCCTTACTACAATATTTTGTATCAATTCGTCGTTTGTTTAAGCTTCAATCTATTCTTAAGATTGTACACACAACTGTATTAGCAAGTTACGAACAAATGTTTAGTATCTTCTCGAGTTGAAATGCTGGTTTTGCATTGATGAGACTTTAGGTGTCAGTATTAAAGTGATAACTTGGTATTTGAATGTCAGGGCAGTCTATTCAATTTTTGTTTCATTCCATTTTAAATCAAGCCAAACAATGTTATCTTTTGACTTGTTCACATTCGATAGAATCTGAGACTTCAGCTGAATACAGATGAAGCCACAATAGCTGTGAATCTAGTTACAACTTATTAATCTTGGAGTTCTAGGGGAAGTGACACCTATTCCGTTCATACACACTTATTTTCTCATTGATGTTTATTCTGTGATACTTTTGGGGTAAAATATTTCAGTGTCTATTGAATGGTTGAAACTTACATTAGTATAGCTCTTATATTCATGATTCTGAACTGGTATTTATAGGGACATTGAAAATATGTATATTGAGTTTCAGCATTACATTTTTTCTTAATTTGGTAACTTTGTAATATATAACAAAAGTAAATGGGTTGTACTCAATCCTTATATACAAATGCACTCCAGACACCCCTACTCTATTTCTATATTGAGTATAAAACATCAACTATAGAAGTAGTGACTTTTGAGTATAATTGATTATTCCAAAAGCATAACAACAAAATGTTGTTTAGTTTAACTTCTTGCTCACTATTTTCTATGCCTTCAAAACATCTGAAATTTCTTTCTTTCCAGATTGCCCACCATATTGAAGCACGATAATTCTCCATCTAATTCTGTCTTTTGCAAGGGCACTTTCCTCCTCCCAACTATATAAGGCCTCAGTAACTCTCCTAGGCATAGTCCAGAATATGCTTTTAAGGCTCTATAAAATCCTCTAAAGCTGCTGAGTGTATTTGCAGTGTAGAAATAGGTGGTTTGCAGTTTCTAAGATTTCCCCGCACAGGAAAAACCTAGGGTATAAGGTTATCCCCCTTTTCATTACATTGTCCTGGGTCAGGGCAGCTTCCTTAGCTAGCAGTCAAATAAAGCATGAAACTTTGTGTGGAATTCTAGACTTCCATATTTGTTTCCAAGGCCAGATGGGGCTCTGCTGGCTTGATTGAACATTCAACATATAAGTTAAAGGCACTTTGAACACTCCTTTATTGTTGCCTTTCCACCAAAGCATATCCTCATTTGCCTGAAGTCCAGTGAAGTGTCCAACCATGTTGAGGAATTCAGCCAACCTCATCACTTCCCAGTCACTTGGTTTTCTCCAGAAGATGAAATTCCACCCTTGTGGTGTCCATAGTTCTGCAGTAGTCCTTTGTTGGAAGATTGCCAAATTGTAACTATCAGGAAAAAGGGTTTCCAGGTTACCTTCTCATGCCATTCATCCTTCCAGAATTTGATCTTGTTCCCATTCCCTACTTTCAGAGTTTCGACATTACATTTGCTTAATTTAGAACAGAGGACCAGAGTGTTCGAGTCCAAGCTATGCAACAGTGTTCCAGTTCTTTTTAGACATTCCTTGAGAGATACAGATAACTGGAGTGTTACCACTCTAGACCACATGTTTACCGTGGAACCTATGGAAATAACCAGTCCGTCAACTGATTCTGAAATTTCTCTAGCACTTAGAGAGTTCTGGATGGTTGTTGTCTGATTCATTGTGAGAGTAATGTTTTGGCCCATGAGTACCAGGCGATCCCGGCAATGTTCCCATATTCATCTTCTCCCCAGAATTTGATCTGATGACTTTCTTCTTCCAATCATGCCTCAGTAAGCTGGAAACTATAGCGTCTTTAAATGATTCTGAAATTATCTGTTCCATGTCATTTTTGCAGCTACTTTTGGTAGTTGGAATAGAGGCTTAGTTTGGTTTTTCTTCTTCCTTTTGTCTTTTTTTATAATTTACCTTTCCAGATACTATAGGCCCTCGAAATTTACGCTTTCATGAAAATTAGCACTTCAAAATGATGAGATGTTTAACTTGGTTGTAAATAAGCAGGTGTTGATGAACATACTATTGAGTTGGGTTACTGGGATACTGGGACAAGTAGCTTGCTTGGATGCCTTAATTGTTGTAATGCTGAATTCATCTGCAAATCAGGTTGTAGATATCTTTCTTTTGACTTATCATTGGCAGAGGTGGTCTAGAACCAGTTTTTTACTTACCTGTAATACTCATCTGGAAAGAGTTTGGTATGAGATGTTTTCTATAGTCAGTTAGTAGTCAGGAAATAATGCAAAGAAAGTCTTCAATAAGGGGCCGCCTCTGGATATGTTTCCGACACCTGCAAAGTGACACCTGTTTAAACAATGCCAAAGGCATTAAACTTATTGGCAGTGGATTGTGAAATCATTCTCCCTTAAATTTTGTAGATCCAAGATAGACTAGTTGGCTCCAGCTGCAGTGTCCATAAAACTCGGGTGAACAGGTTAGTTGTAGAGAAAGAAGAGGATGAGAGGGTGGGCCTGTAGTGTGGAGTGCATCTTTTGTAGCCCTATGTTCAAGCTGGGAGCACTTTAAGAGTGTTTTAAGCATGAGGAATTTAAGGCAATTGCTTCATCTGTCTTATAAGTAAAAGGGTAGAGGGTGAATATCTAATGGCCTTGGATTCAATAACAGGTCGAGTTTACGTATGGTTCATTGCACTACAAGTTTCTTATTTTTGTTGGTGCGACTTCATGTTTGTCGACCTTCTTCAGTCATCTCTTCATTCTACCAAATAAAATTGGTGAACAATGATATGACGAATTTGTCACTCCTTAAGAAGAAAAGATGCTAAATCATATAGTTGTGCATCAACGAAACATAGAACAACACAAAAAGGTTGCCTCACTATTACTCGTTTTGCAAAGTTGTTTCAGTTTATATGTTTCTGAATATTAGGTTCAGTTCTTGCTGCTTCTAGGATCAAATGAAATACTAGTGATTCTTGAAAATGATAGAGATGCAAAGGGAAAAGCTTGATTACTATATTAAAAAGAATAACTCTAGAAATTCAAAAATCCAAATAGAAGTTCCTATGTCAGTTTCAACAGTGACTAGTTCAAGATGCAGTAGTCTAGTTAGAAAACAATCCCGACTGACTTACTACGGTACAAAAAAAATTTCTCTTGTAAAAAACTGGCTTGTTAGTTGAATAACAAAGTAGAGGTAGAAGAGGGAAAAGATGGGTCTTCCACTGGCGCAGCAGCATTAGGACTCCCGTGTACCATTGCAATGTGTTGGTTAGGAGGAGGGTGATTATGTTGGCCTCTGTAAGTTACAATCACCTTGTTTGGATCTGTTGAGCTTTTCTGAATATGTCTCCTTGCCGGACAATCGTTAGCTTCATTACACCTATAGTAGCTCTTCAGAAAAGTCGAATCACCAGTTCGCTTCATCCCATACTTTTTCCATCTCCATTGATCTGCCTCACTCAATTTCTCAGCCAATATTTCATATCTTTCAGTGCTCTTCCCGCGGTAACTAAACGCCTTGCCTGCCTCAGTACTTGAAATTTGCATAGAGAATCTCACCTTCTTGTTCTTCTTCTTCTCCTCATGTTCTACAACCACCAGTGGTGTGTTTGGAATAGTTTCAGTTTGGTTTTCTTGGTTGTGGGGTTCAATTCTTGAATTGGTATTCAGGTTCTTGGAAAGACTGATAACTTCATCTAACCCAAAGTAATGCTTGTTTTCCATGACGAACGAGTCAGTAAAATCACCAACACAATCAGTTTCTTGTTGGAAAAGAGTGGTGGTTTGTGTGTTGTTAACAGAGTTACCATGAGTAGGATCCTCATGAACACTGTGATCGACAAGAACAGAGGTATTATTAACGTTCATATCATCATGAACAGAGTTGTTCCTCCTGCTGCAACTTCTCACAACTGCCCATAAATCCCAATCGCTTTCGTTGTCGTTTTCATTGTCTTTTTCGTTTTCTTTTTCAGCCATTGAAAACCTTGTTCAAGGGGAAGGGGAATGCTTCATTCATTAATGTAGGATTGTCTCTCTGTATATATGGATTTAGTTTCCATTGAAAACTTTCTCATAGGGGAAGGCTTTATTAATCCTGGATTCTATATATATGGATTTTGTTTATTACTAATTCGATTCTTGAACTATTATTTAGGTAAGGAAATTTGAAGAGTGATGGAAATAAATTTAAACTGAATTACTTTGTTTTCTAACCCTTTTTTTAAGTGATTGGAGGCACCATATTTTACTTATAATATTTCCTTATTTGAACTATATTAGAAGTCCTATTACTTTTTAAAGATATTTCCTTATTTGAACTATATAGAAGTCCTAAACATTTATTACTTTCAAATTAATAGTTTTTACTTTATATTAATTTTACTTAAATTATGGTAAATAGAAGAAATAAAAATATTAAAGAAAGACGTTCACTTTTTTTACTATTTAGATCTATATAATATTTATATTAGGGAAAAGAACACTTGTATTCCAAAAAAGGAAAATTATTTACAAGTGTTATGCTCTTATTTTCACCCAAATTATCACCATTTTGCAAGTATTTACCTAAATTATTTGGTGTTCACAAAATTATCATGAACTCATTATGTTAAATAAATTCTTTTTGAAATATTGTTTACCCCAACAGATTATTTTAATTATTATCCAATCGAATTTGCTTTAGTCTAGTAATACTCAAAAGAATTATAAAATCATATAAAATTTTGAAAGTACAAAATTTTGAAAGTATAAAATTCACAAAACAATAATGATTTTAAAAAATTTCAATCTATTCACTTGTAACAAGACGAGTAGCATTATGTGAAAAGTTGAACTTACTATAAATGAAAACAAATATTCTGGGTTTTATTTTATTTTCATCAAAGTTAATTCTATTTCAAAACATCTAATTAAACGATTAGTGTAATATCACAAAAAAGAGGGGAAAAAAAGAAAAAGGAAAAAGTTTTTTATTTTAGTCTTAAAGGAAAGGGGAAAAAACGAGAAAAGAGACGAAATTTCAGTTTCTCTTTTTAACGCCGAGCTGGAAAGAGCGGTGAAGACACCGGAGCGAAGAAATGTATCTAAAAGCTCCGTTTTGGAGCAAAGATTCGAACTCTGAATCTCAGACGGAATCTCCGTCGGCGGTGGCGGAGCTAATAAGCTCTCTTGAACGACAGAGACTATACAGGGAGGTGACACTCGCACTCCGCACAGGACTCAGTGATGCACGTGCTGAGTTCTCCTTCCTCCGTATTCGTGGCCTCCGCGTCATCCTCAAGTTCCTCCGATCCGTTGCCGAGTCAGATACCACCATCAACCTCTTCTGTCACAGCCAATCCATTCCCGATCTTCAAGGTTTTCCTCCATTCTCTGCGTCCTAGGGTTTCGATGTTCAATGATTTTTCGTTTTATTTATTTTTCAATTGCAGCAACTTATGAAAATATAATTGAATGTTACTTATCTCCCTCCGGTTGGTAAACCAAAAAATTGATAGAGAAGTTGGTCATATAGATGTGAATGTGGAAATCCTGATAATGACACTAATGGGAAATTGGGAATATGTGATTGAGGTTCATCTTCTGACAACTTTGCTGCAAGGAGTTAAGGAAAAAAGAAGTGTTGCTTTGCTTAAATCCATTTATACCTCAGATGAACTCTTATGGAGTTGGTTTTGGCTTTCACGGAGGGGCTCAGTTAGGTGTTATGTCAGCTCATTATAAGATCATTAGAAGGCATGAAATCTGAGCTGCATTTCTTGCTCTTACTACAATATTTTGAATCTACTCTGAAGCTTTCAAAAGGTATTAAAGTCGTTTGTTTAAGATTGTATGCACAAACAAATGTTTGGTTTCTTCTCGAGTTGGAATGCTTGTTTAGTATTGATGAGAATTCAGGTGTAAGTAGTAAAAGATAACTTGGTATTTGCATGTAAGGGAAGCCTGTAAATTACTGTTCCATTCCATTTAAAACAAGTCAAACAATGTTGTTTTTGACTTGTTCAGATTCGATCAGGATGCTGGATACAGATGAAGCTTGAACAGCAGTGAAATGCAGTAACTACTAATTAATCTTGGAATTTTAGGGACAGTGACAACTATTCAGTCATATAAACTTATCTTCTCATTGATGCTTATTCTGTAATATTCTGGGGTGAAACCTTCTAGTTTCTGTTGAATGGTTGAAACTTACATAAGAAAATCTTCTGGTTTCAAGATTGCTTTGCTTAATTTAGAAAATGGATCAGGCTATTAACTGTGAGCTATGCAACAGTGGTTCCAGTTCTTTTCAGACATTCCTTGAGAGATACAGAGGACCAGAATGTTACCAGTCTAGACCACATATTTACTGTGGAGCCTATGGAAATAACCAGCCCATCAACTGATTCTGAAGTTTCTCTAGCACTTAGAGTTCTGGAAGGTTGTTGTCTGATTCATTGCGAGAGTAATGTTTTGGCCCATCAGTACAAGGCAATCCCGGTAAAGTTCCCCTATACATCTTATCTTCTCACCAGAATTTGATCTGATGCCTTTTTTCTTCTCTAATCATGGCTCTCACTTAGCTGGAAACTATAAGCGCCTTCAAATGATTCTGAAATTATCTGTTCCATGGCATTTTTGCAGCTACCTTTGGTAGTTGATAAAGAAGCTTAGCTTTTCTCTCTTTCTCTCTCTCTTTTTGTTGACAATTTACCTTTGGAGATTATTTATGCCCTCAAATTTACGCTTTCATGAATGAATATAAGCACTTCAAAATGATGGCATGTTTAACTTGGTTGGAAATAAGCAGGTGTTGATGAACATACTGTCGACTCGAGGGGTACTGGGACAAGGAGCATGCTTGGATGCTTTAATTGCTATAATGCTGGATTCATCTGCCAATCAGGCGGTAGATATCTTTTCTTTTGACTTATTATTGACAGAAGTGGCCTAGAACCAGTTCTTCTTACCTGTAATACTCATTTGAAAAGAGTTTGGTTTGAGATGCTTTCTATATTCAGTTAGCATTGAGGAGATCATCCAAAAAAAGTGTTTAATATGTGGCCACATCTGGATATGTTTCCTCATTTAACTGAAGAATACAAGATAAAAAATACTTGTGGTTTTAAGTAGCTTCAATTCAAAATTTATGCAGTTCCATATCTGTTTAGTCCTCAGAATGATCTGTACTTTGTTTATGTAGTAATTAAGCCCACTATTTAATCCACTGGCTGGTGATGTACTAGGATTTTGAGGCTTGCAATGGCATTGAGGAAGTTGCCATACTGATTAGAGACAAACAAGTAGATGAAAAATTGAGGTATTTCATTTCTTTAAGCTCGTTTCTTTTTAATTACGACATAAAATCTCTTGCAATGTTCATGCCATTCTAATTACATTGACTTTCTTTTTCCATCAAGATCATACTGCATGCTAGTTCTAGTGTTTCCACCCTGTCCTTTTTTCCTCGTGGAAGTTGGAGCTGGTACTCCCTCCGCTGTCTCTCGGGTGGTTTAGAAAATATTTTGGTGGTGTATGGCTGATACCTAGGGAAGTGTGATAGTGTCGTTTCAATCTAGGAAAAGAAAAAGGTAAACAACAAAAAAAGCAAAACTGTGACATGAAAGCTTGAATTCACTTGGCAACTCTGCTTGAATTGTTCTGAGAATTATTAATTTCCTCAGGCTGAAGTGTGGAGAGTTTCTACTGCTTCTCATTGGACATTTAAATGGGAGGGAGAGGCCTCCCATGGCAACAATTCATGAAGACATAAGGCGATTTCTAGGTGAGAAATCTGCATCATTGATATGGGCAGCTAGTCAATTTGGTTCAACCCTTGATCCAGAGCAGAGATTGACAGCTTTGCAAATTCAAGCCCGTAGAGTAATGGAGTCAATAGACCTTTATTGACTGTAAAGTTTCAGCAATTTTTGTCTTTATGTGATGTCCAGAAGCCTCATAGAGGTGGCAATTTCACTTGGAGGCATATCCTTGCAACAAGGATCGACTACTAGGCTATCCAGAAGCTACAATAGGAAGATAAGTTAATTCTGGTGACATTACAATACCACAATGTGAATAATTGTGAATTGTTTGTTCTATACAAAAGTACAATGCTCTCTAGTTTTCTGCTCTTATTTGTGATGTCAATATATTTAACATTTCATAAATCTCATCTGTTTTTTGATGGGATGTATCACAAGCTACAAATACGTGTATTTCACCTTTATCTTCAAGCCAACTACATCCAGGATTTTTGTGCATTTTCCTCTCATTGATGAGTTGTCTTATTTTTGCAAGATCACCCCATCTGCCTACAGAAGCATATAAATTTGCTAGCATGACATGGTTGCCTGTGTTTCCTGGTTCTAGCTTGATAAGCTTGTTTGCCGCAATTTCACCTACCTCAAGATTCCCATGGATAACGCAGCCTCCAAGCAAGGCACCCCAAATCACTGTATCAGGAACCAAAGGCATCTCATTAACGACCTTCAATGCTTCATTTATCTTACCTGTCCGACTTAAAAGGTCAACCATGCATGTGTAGTGTTTTATTGTTGGTTTCACATTATAAGATCTCATCAGATTGAAGAATTCAAGCCCAGTCTCTACTAGTCCTGCATGTACACATGAAGAAAGAGCTGACAAGAAGGTAATGTCGTCTGGTATGAATCCATTGTCTAGTATTCTTCGAAAGAACACAATTCCTTCCTCCCCATGTCCGTGCATAGCGTATGCAGTAAGCATTGCATTCTCCGTGACCAAGTTATACTTTTTAATGTTATCATAAGCCAGTCTAGCATGCTTGACACATCCACATTTTGCATACATGTCCACAACGGCTGATCCTATGTAGGTGTTAGAGTCATATCCAAACCTAATTGCATAAGCATGAATCTGTTTTCCTCGGTCAAGAGTCGCTAACCTTGAGCAGGCAGGTAATATCGTTCCAATCGTGTATATATCAGGTCTCAAACCTGAGGATTGCATGTCCAAAAACAACTGCAGAGCTGACTCATTATGGGCGTTCTCAACATGGCCAGCAATAATACTGTTCCAAGTGTAGATATTTGGATCAAATCCGTCTGCCTTCATCTTCTCAAGAGTGGATTCAACACTAACCATGTCGTTAGAGCGAGCATAGCCAGATATCAAAGCGTTCCATGTTGGTATATCCCTCTCATTTACCTCATCAAAAGCTTTCTGAGCAGCACCAACATCCAGACACTTGCTATACAACTCTACAAGTGCCCCACCAACAAAAGGATCTGTTTGCAGACCCCTACAAATTGCATAGGAATGTATCTCCTTCCCACGTCGTAACAACCCCATATCAGCACAAGCAGCAAGGGCACTGCCAAGAGTGAACGAATCTGCTTCAATTTCTTCCTTCTGCATTACCTTCTGAAACATATTCAAAGCTTCATTGAACTTAAAGTTGTTTACGTAACCTGAAATCATTGAATTCCATGAAATTATATCCTCACACTTCCCTTCATGTTCCATTTGATAAAACAGCTCTTGAGCCTTTGAAATCTCTCCATTCTCAAAGTATCCCACTAACATAGTGTTGTAAGAGACATCATTCTTCATCGAATACATTGAAAATACTATGAGGGCATTCTCCATATCCCCACATCTCCTATAAACATCAATTAAGCCATTAACAACGAAAGAGTTTGACATCAATTCATTTCTGGTGAGATATCCATGAATTTCTTTTCCCAAATGTAGCATTTGTAATCTACCACAAGCAGGAAGCACACTCGCCAATGTTTGGGCATTTGGCTGGAATCCAGCAACTTGCATTTTGTAGAGATATTCAATGGCCTCTTCGTCGTATCCATTCTGTGAAAATCCACCAACCAAAGCACTCCAAGAAATAAAATTTGGAGTAAAATGGTCCTCAGCAGACATCTTATTAAAAACTTCAAGAGCTTCACTTAACATTCCATTGGCAGCAAAAGCAGTAATAACTGAATTCCAAGAAACACAATCCCTCTTCGATATTTTGTTCAAAACCTCTTTTGCATTATCCAAACTCCCACATTTCCCATACATATCAATCAAAGCATTGCCCACATAAACATTGGATACAAATCCATACTTTATCACTGTACCATGTAATTGCTTGCCCAATTCAACCCCACCATAGCCACAACAAATCTTCAACACCACCGGAAACAAGAAAAACTCCAACTCCAACTCCTCAAACCTCACCTGCCTAAAACACTCAAAAGCTTCCTCGAAAAGCCCATTACTCAAATAAATATTAATAATAGCGTTCCACGAATACAAATTTCTTTCACGCATTTTATCAAACAGTTGGACTGCATCATCAAAACAACCACATTTCCCATACATCTGAAGCAACTTAGTCTCAACAAACTCGTGTCCATGAAACCCATTTTTGAGTGCTTGTGCGTGGACTTGTTTACCCAGGTTGGGGCATTTGCAGGAATCAAGAACTGAAGCAAAGCTGCTTGAACTTACGAAGTCGTCCAATGGAGAGAAATTAGCCTGCTCCGTCGAAATGGGCGGTGGAAAATCCCGTCGCCGGGGTAAATTTGATTTGTTAAAGGAAAGCTTAGAAGCTCTGAAATTAAAGGAATCATTGGGTGGCTGTAATGGGAGTGGCTGAGCAATGGGTTCAAACAGGGAGACCATTTCGAGCATAATGTGAAGCGGGGATATTCCAACTTCACATTTACACAATATGATAAAACAACTTTAAAACTACAGATGTGAAATATTACTAAATATCCTTTAATTTTATGATTTTAGACAAATTATTTGTTTGCATTAAGATTAAGATGTCTGAATCTGAATACACATCTATATATTAAGATATGCATTAAGATTTAGATGTATAAATCCGAATAAACATCTGAATATTAAGATGTTATCTCTAAATCTGAACACAGAATTATAAGACTGTTTGTTTTTAATATCTGAATGCACATATAAAATTAAACATTATATCAACAATATTATAAAAACTTTGTTAGTGAAATAGTTTTTTTCATGATTTTATATGAACATTTTTATCTTAACAAGATAATATAATTTATCTTTTAAGAATTTAACATCAAGTTACATCATTAATATTACATATTAAAAGTTACGTATAAATTTAGGGCATACCAATAATGGCACCAAAATTGGGTATTTGTGCACTTTCCTATGCAAAAAGCAATTATGGTTAAATATATAACTGCATCAGTTTAACATATTTGTTCATTTTTAGCTTTATGTACTTTTAAAAACATTTATAAATAGTAAGATAATTTCATTATATTACCTTTAAAATAATAAATATAGTACGGAAAAGGGTCAAAATTGCCCCTAAACTATGTGAAATAGATCACTTATACCCTTCATTACATTTTGGGTTCAAAAATACCCCCGCTGTTATCCTAAGAGACCACAAATATCCTCAAGAGTTAACATCCCAATTTTTAGGTGACGTGGCATGCCACATAGGACTAATCCACCTAAGCGTTGCCAACTAGGATTCATTCAAAAGAACTAGACCTTTAGCGCCGACAATAGTTGCCACAAAAGCCCAAAAAATCGTCACTAAAAGTTTTAACATTAAATTCTAATTTTGTATTTTTTTCTTCATTATTGTTTTATAAAAACGCTAATATCGATTAAGTAGGAGTTTGAAGACACTGTTTTATTTTTAGGTTGTATGAAAATGTATAAAATGTACAATGATGCATTATATAGTAGGAGATGTGAATCGAGAAGTAATTTTCGTGATAATATTGGGTGCTTTTAATATTAATATTGCAAGTTATTTATTTTAGAAAATTAGGTTGCGATTGAAAATTAATTATCATATTATTTTTTTTAAAAAAATAGGTTTTACTATTAGTCGTCACTAAAAATCATTCATAACCTTTAGTGACGATTTTTTGGGCTTTTGTGGCAACTATTGTGGCCACTAAAGGTCTAGTTCTTTTGAATGAATCCTAGTTGGCAACGCTTAGGTGGAGGGATTAGTCCTATGTGGCATGCCACGTCACCTAAAAATTGGGGTGTTAACTCTTGAGGGTATTTGTGGTCTCTTAGGATAACAGCGGGGGTATTTTTGATCCCAAAATGTAACGAAGGGTATAAGTGATCTATTTCACATAGTTCAGGGGCAATTTTGACCCTTTTTCGAATATAGTATCTTAAAAAAAAAAAATAAAAAAATGACTATAATTAATAATAAAAATAAATTATAAATAATGTAAAATTATCCATTAATTTCATAAAATGAAAAAATATTGTTGAACATCTTAAAATAGTATAGTGAACAACAATTACTATTATTTGAAAGAAGGGAATAATAATAATTAATATAATCACTAAAACTTTACAAGTAATTTTTTTTAAAAAAAATAGCCTTATTCCTATTTGAATATAAAGAGATTATGTTTTATATACCCAAGGCTTAAGTAAGGCAAACTAAGGACGGTTAGGTGAGAAAAATCCTTTTTTAGCTTGTTGAATAAAACGGACATGTGATTGAGAAAATGACGAAGTTTGTGAAGTATTTGGAAATGGCATTTTTTTATTCAAAGATAAAATCTTGATAAAATTACCCTCAGCTAAAACACGAAAGAAAAAAAAAACATATTATGGTTTGAAACTTTTTCATATAAAATATTATAATCATATTATAAGGTATGCAACATGAGTTCTACATCAGTAAAACAAAATGCTTAATTATATGGAGTTTGTATAGCCTTGATTTTATCATTTAGGGTGTGTTTGGTACGAAGGAAAATGTTTTTCATGGAAAATGTTTTTCCTAGAAAATGTTTTCCTGGAAAACAAGTATATTTTGGACTTATTTTCTCTTGTTTGGTTGGTGAGTAGAAAATATTTTCCGAAAATAATTTTTCGTGTTTGATTTATGAATGAAAAATATTTTTGAGAGACATCTGTTATTTTTACTAGAGTAAAAAATAATTTATGAAATTGAAAATATTTTTTAAAAATAAAATTATTATTTTTTTGGGGTGGGGGTGGGGTGGGGTGGGGTGGAGGGTAGTGGGTCAGGGCAGGGGATAAAGGGGTAGGAGTGAAAAAATAAAAATTTAAAGTTGATAGTATTTTTACAAAACAAAATTAATTTTTTTGGATGTTGGGGGTGGGTGGGGGGATGGCCGGGGGGTAGGAGTTTAAAAAAATAAAAAATGTAAGTTGAAAATATTTGTAAAAAGCAAAATTAATTTTTTGGGGAGGGAGTAGGGTTGGGGGGGGGGCTGGCCGGTGGTGGTGGGGGTCAGGGATCGGGTGAAAAAATAAAATTTTGAAATTAAAAATATTTTTTTAAAATTGATGTTTTTTTCAAAAAAAAAAATATAATTTGAAATTGGAGAAGAGTTTTGGGAAATGTTTTCCTTAATTTTTGAAGGGAAATCATTTTTCTTAATTTTGAGGAAAATGAGTTGATTTGGAAAATATTTTCCAAAACTTTTGTCCCAACCAAACATGTAAAAATTGAAAAATGACCAACTTTTGAGATGTGATTCTCCCATGTATAATGATAATATAATCACTCATCACCTTTTATTCCCACCATGCCAATAGAGGTGCACAAGTACATAACTCGTAGAGCCGGAGCTAGATGGAGATTTATGTGTTTAGATGAATTCGTTATATATATTTACAGATTTAATAAATATATGTATATTAACATGTGAATTTCCAAACAAAATTGATTAAAATCCTCAAACTCCTAACTTTGGCGCCTCCTCTGAATTGACTCGAAAAAGGCTATAGGGAAGAGCTATCTATTTGTAGTAGAATGAAAGCTACCTAGTGTGAAACATCTCCATAGAACTCTCATTACGACTTTATCAAATGTTTTTTGTAGGTAAGTAAACACCATATAGTAAGTCTATTTTTCTTTTCTTACAGTGTTCCATCAATTTCATTACATGTTTTATGGCATATGTACTCGTATGTCCTGACATGAATTCAAATTAATTCTCGTACCTCTCCTTCATCATTCTCGATCTTCAATACTCTCATGATATGGCTTATGGTTTAAGCAACTTGATACCTACGTAATCTAACCAAAATTATTAGATAAAGAGTTTGAATTGTAAAATAAAATACCAATATCTGTAGTTAATTACATCTTTTGAGGTAACTCTTTTCTAAACTCTACATAAATACGAGATGTGATAGGATTTTGCCCTGATTTTTTACCTTATTTGAAATTTATTTTTTCATAAAAGAAAAGACATAACATTACCATAAATGTTTTTAATTTTTCTGAAGAAAACTATAATATTTTTTCATATTTGGTTTATTCCTTTCTTAGAGGAGAAACTTGGAATTTTATAAATTGAAGACCCCTCTTCTCATATCAAGAACACAATTGTTGGGTATGTAGCAAGAATTGATGGGAAATAGAGGGAAAGAGAGGAATTTGAAAAGTTGAGAACTTGAAGAGTTGGGAACTTGAAAAGTCCTCTTATGCTTTAATGAAAAGGCATTTGTCCCTCATCGGTGGTGGAAAGAAAAATAGGAGAGTATAAATACAGAAACATTCCTATTATCGTCACGTCACGTCACGTCACGTCACGTCACGTCACGGCTTTGGCTTTGGCTTTGGCTTTGGCAAATGATCGAGAGATTATTTTTTGGACAAAGTTTGTTTTAATTATTTAATTATTTATTTATTTATTTAATTAATTAAATAGCCAATTCAATTAATTAGTTGATAACAAAAATGTTTTCAATTATTTAGTTGATTAACCCGACCCGACTCGGATCCGAGCGCGACCCGTTTTAACTTTCCCGGTTTTATTTAAATTTCCCTCCATGACTGTTCTGAAAGGTTGCAACTTTCAGGAACAGTCATTACCATTTGAAAGGTTGCAAACTTTCATCAATGGTCGTGTGGATTCTGAAAGGGTTGCAACCTTTCAGAACCTGTTCTTCTTGCTATAAATACCATTCATTCTTCAGATTATTAACTCACGAATTTTCTGATCTTCTTCTTCTTCTTCTGCACAAATTTTTTCTTCGTGTACTTTCCTGTTGTGGATTGGTTCGCTGACAGTAGAGTTTTTGGTATCTACACTCTGCTGATTAAGATCATTTTTACCCTGGGAGGTTATATTCCAAATTAAACCTCGGATACTAGAGGGGAATAATTTCCTTAAGGGGACACTGTGAGTTCAGTGGACTTGATCTTTTTCCGATTTCAAAGGTTCAGATTCTGGTATGTTCTTACAGATTTTAGTTTTTGGTTAATTAAATTTCTGTTCATCTCTTTTACTGGTTCTATAAATTTTAGTTACTTTGTGTTTCTGAACAATTTATTAGAATCAGTAATTTCTGGTTTTATAACACAGTTTGGCAACAATCTTAAGGAATTTTTTTTTTAATCTGTGTTTCTGGTGGAGACAAAAATCTTCGTGATTTTATACTCCTTTAAGTCTGCAATTATATTTTATTGCTTACTAAGACTGTATCGATTTTTGTTTATCAGAAATGGCAAACAATGGTGTTACAGTGGCTGTTGCTGCACCAACCCAAACTGTTGTACCACAAGCAGAGAAACCGGGTAAAGAAAAGAAAGTGTACAGACTTGTGAAGTCACTTTATGGACTCAAGCAAGCACCCAAACAATGGCATGCTAAATTTGACCAAACAATGTTGGCAAATGGATTCAAGATTAACGAATGTGATAAATGTGTTTACATTAAAAATGTTATGAATCATGAAGTCATTGTTTGTTTGTATGTTGATGACATGTTAATAATGAGTAAATACATTGACGATATAAATGCTACTAAGCGCATGCTGTCCAGCAAGTTCGATATGAAGGACTTAGGAGTTGCTGATTTGATCTTAGGGGTCAAGATTATCAAAACTCCCCAGGGACTAGCATTATCTCAATCTCATTATATTGAAAAAGTATTGGATAAGTTCAAGTACTTGAATTTCAATATTGTCAAAACTCCAATTAAGCTGTACATTTAAAAAGAATGAAGGTCAAAGTGACTCTCAATTGGAATATGCCAGAGTGTTGGGAAGTTTGATGTATATTATGAATTGTACGCGACCAGATATAGCATGTGCTATTAGTAAACTGAGTCGGTTCACTAGTAATCCGAATCAAACCCACTGGATGGCAATGAAACGTGTGTTGGGTTATCTAAAATATACACAACATTATGCTTTGCATTATAATAAATATCCTGCTGTGATTGAAGGATATAGTGATGCAAATTGAATCACCGGGTCAAATGATGTAAAATCCACGAGTGGTTATGTGTTCATATTTGGTGGAGGAGTAGTCTCTTGGAAATCGTCCAAACAGACATGTATTGCTCGCTCCACAATGGAATCTGAATTCATTGCTTTGGATAAGGCTGGTGAAGAAGCTGAATGGCTTCGGAATTTCCTAGAGGATATTCCATTCTGGCCCAAACCTGTTGGACCTATTTGCATACATTGCGATAGTCAAGCAGCAATAGGTAGGGCAGGGAGCGTTATGTACAACGGAAAGTCTCGACATATACGGCGGAGACATAACACCGTAAGACAACTACTCTCTAGTGGAATTATCACAATTGACTATGTAAAGTCAAGCGATAATGTGTCAGATCCACTAACAAAAGGCCTAATGAGAGAGGCAGTTGAAAGATCATCTAAGGGAATGGGTTTACGGCAGGACAAGTCAGCATGACGGTAACTCTATCTAGCAGACTGGAGATCCCAAGAGCTAGATTCAAGGAGAAAAACAAAGTTGTGGCTGACGGTTCGACATTGTCAATTAACTCAATCCATTCTCATGATGAAGACAATGTTCAGGAACAAGGTTAAGACTTTAAGGCTTGTTAATAAGGTAATAAAGCTTAAAGTTTTTAATGATTTGCTAGGTTTGGTAGATTTGACCAAATAGTATATCTACGAGATGACACGGTTAGAAATCACCTATGTGAGTGTGAAGTGGAAGCCGCTTCAAAGAGAATCTTATGTCAAAAGCCTATTCTCTATACACTCATGAAACCAGGAGGTGTTCATGGCTGAAACGAACACAACCGTAAGAACCATAAACAGTAAAGGGTTAATTGTGTGACATATGGTTGTCTAGGTATACACCAAAGCTCGACGGTTCAAAGATATCACATCTACCGATTGACCGAGTATATCCGACATATGTTCACTACGAAAAGTCCAAGGGGAAACCTACTTATCCAGATGCAATTAATCCTTGCCTGTAAAGTACACAATTGTCCGTGCATTCCTATGTTATAACCATTCCCCATCAATGTGGGGGATTGTTGGGTATGTAGCAAGAATTGATGGGAAATAGAGGGAAAGAGAGGAATTTGAAAAGTTGAGAACTTGAAGAGTTGGGAACTTGAAAAGTCCTCTTATGCTTTAATGAAAAGCCATTTGTCCCTCATCGGTGATGGAAAGAAAAATAGGAGAGTTTAAATACAGAAACACTCCTATTAATTGTTAAAAGGGTTGGAAAGAGGGACCCCCCTCGCGCCGTCGTCGTCGTTGCTCGCTCGTCTCGTCACGTCATGGCTACGGCTACGGCTACGGCTTTGACTTTGGCAAATGATCGAGAGATTATTTTTTGGACAAAGTTTGTTTTAATTATTTAATTATTTATTTATTTATTTAATTAATTAAATAGCCAATTCAATTAATTAGTTGATAACAGAAATGTTTCCAATTATTTAGTTGATTAACCCGACCCGACTCGGATCTGCGCGCGTTTCCCGGTTTTATTTAAATTTCCCTCCATGACTGTTCTGAAAGGTTGCAACTTCTTCTGCACAAATTATTTCTTCGTGTACTTTCCTGCTGTGGATTGGTTCGCTGACAGTAGAGTTTTTGATATCTACACTTTGCTGATTAAGATCATTTTACCCTGGGAGGTTATATTCCAAATCAAACCTCGGATACTAGGGGGAATAATTTCCTTAAGGGGACACTGTGAGTTCAGTGGACTTGATCTTTTTTCGATTTCAAAGGTTCAGATTCTGGTATGTTCTTACAGATTTTAGTTTTTTGTTAATTAAATTTCTGTTCATCTCTTTTACTGGTTCTATAAATTTTAGTTACTTTGTGTTTCTGAACAATTTATTAGAATCAGTAATTTCTGGTTTTATAACACAGTTTGGCAACAACAATTACATCCACAATGTAGTCGTTTAGAGATTTTTGTTTATGAGGAGATTTATTCTCACTACAGTTTCAATATTTTTCTTTATAATAGTTTTGACATAATAATATTTTAATTTTTAGTATAAATTTTTCTTATCTGATTTATCAATTATATGATTTATAAATTATAAACTTTCGCATGACGCCTTATTCGCCCCGTTCATAACCCAACAAGACATTTAATCCTATCGAACTACTCATTTTTAACCTTATTAAGGTGCTACATATATACTTATTCTTCTTTTATCTTCCTTTTCATGTGATTCGACAGTACTTCAGCTTACCGACAAAATTGCCGGTCATAATTTTTTGTTCACACCTTGTTTCTTTCTTCTGTTACCACTTTGGACATGCATATTTACCTACTCCAATTTACAACTACTTTTTGTTCCTTAATCTTTTGTGTATTTATACAAAAACAAAAAAAATTGACAATTATATCAACAAACAAGATACGCAGAAAAAACCGTACTATATGGTATATGTATTTATTCATTTTGATAAATATCTGAAGCTACGTACGTACCAAAAATGATTGGACTAAACGCACGTAACCTATCTTCATCACTATCAGGAAAAAAAAATGATATCAATGACGCACAAAATTACATGGCTAAACAATAAAAATTCCATGCTAATCTAACGACCATAAGAAAATTTAATTAGCTAGGAACAATTGAACTATGAATTATTTAGCTGAGAATTACGGACAAATTAAATTCTATAGCTGATTTTGTATTTTCTAGTAGTTTAGTTTAATGTGATTTTGACTTGATTTCATGTAGATTAATTTGTGAGCAAGACGCCAAAAACATTGATTTCTTGCACGTAAGTATATAACTGACTGACAAAGATATCTAACGTTAGATTTGAAGAAAACGACACTCTTGTCCTAACACAACAAAAAATGGTTAATATTTACGAGTGTCATATAATGTATAGTACACTATGCTCTCTTTTTTCTATATGTAAATTAGTAGAGGAATAAGTAGTCACATGCAAAGAATTACAATCACAAGCATATTAATCAAGCACCACTAATGTACCATGATATTAATAATCACTCCCTCCGTTTAATTTAATTATGTGTACTAATTTTAAGTCACACCAAGTTTAAGTAGAGGCGGAGCCGATATTTTCCATTTAGGAGTTCTAAATTTCCTCCTTCTTTCTTATCATTGAATTGTCAATTGAAATAGTTTATTAGGTATTTAAAAATTATTACTTAATTTTCTAATATAATTATAGGGTCTACAAAAAAGTTACTAGGTTCATCTGAGCCCATTAACTCCCACCTGACTTCGCCCCTGAGTTTAACAAGGTAAAAAATATTTTTGAATCTTATAATTTAAATAAATTGTGATAAATTTCAAACTATAGACTTATCAAATATAAAATTATTGTAACAGTATTTTTTGAAAACCTTAGGAAAGAAATTAG
Source organism: Solanum sitiens (assembly GCA_016801875.1). NCBI lineage: Eukaryota > Viridiplantae > Streptophyta > Magnoliopsida > Solanales > Solanaceae > Solanum > Solanum sitiens. Next base: position 1,825,307 of record JABWTJ010000085.1, on the reverse strand, counting down.
TAATAGGGGAAGGAGAATCGAACCGTTATCACTAACATAAAAATTTATATACTCAATCAATATGAGATACTAAAATTTTTCGATATGATGATATTAATTATAGTTAATGAGATAAAGGTGAAATATTTACGTTTAAGTTAGAAGAAAATTCATACTTTATTCGGTTGATTGTATAAATTTATACATTTTTCAACCTAACAAATGGATGAGAGGAAATTGATTGGTAATAAGCACCTCACTTTCAATCCGAAGGTTACTCTTCTGAAGGATAAAAAGAAACAAAAAATAATTGAACATAACAAGTCTAAATTTAATTCTGAATATCTCACTTTTCCAGAATTATAAATTTGAGAGAAACGAACATACCAGAAAATTATGGAGTAGATGTCAGCTAGTGCACCACACCAAACATTACAAATAAATATAATATAAAGAAATATGCATATCCAATAACACCCCACTATAATCCAGAAAGGTAGGCCATTTTTTTTTGTTATTGAACATAATTGACTACAATTAGTAATTTATTTTCTGACATTGTTACCAAGGAGAATGTTTATGAGTAGGTCCCATACAAAAATTATGCAATACACTCAACCCCTTTGTGTATTTTATGACAAACATTTTTTTTTTTAGGTGCATGGTGTTATATAATATAGTGACAAAGATAATTGAGTGAAACAAAAAGTAAAGGTATACAGCTCAAACACATCATTCATAGAAACATATGCCATCATTCTATCAACTTAATGCTTCCATTAATGGATTGCAAAAAAATTTCTATATGCCAAAGTAGTTCATTTTTCTTTTAAAGTAAAACTTAATTATCTAAAAAGTGTGTTAGCATGTGATAAAAAGTATGTTCTCTATGTGTTACCTAGCTAGCTAATAGGTGGTTGCTATCCTTAGAAGTAGAATATCCTACTTTTAATGAAACATGAATAAAAGGTGATTGGAATAATGTGAGATACAAATTAAAGTAAAGATTATAGTGTTGGGAAGAAGTGACAATCAATCCTCTTAGTAATATGATCTGTCCACAAACTCAAAAGTAAAGCATGCTAGACCGTGGAAGAGTGGTTGGATGATAAGTTTTTGACAACATTACATAATCGTTCGACACGCAGGATAAGATTCTTCGATCCAATCAGATAAAATACAAGATTATTTTTTGTACGTAATAACATAGCACTAAAATGATGGAATTTTACTATTTCATGTACAAAGTAAAATAATTAATAATCTCATGCAATATACTTAAATATCTTTTATCTATCGCTTCTAAGCAAAAACATTTTAAAAAAATATTCACATACTTTTAGCATAGGGCAAATCTATAATGAAAATCACATGTTCTCATAAACATCAATACTTTTGCAACATATATTTATATTTTGAGAATTTACTGAACATCTATAATTATTTAACTACTTCCTATTTTCACAGTACATTAGCTTTGAATTTATTACGACTAATCTATAAATTTCAAATCTTAAACTTTTACCTCCGCAATTCAACGTAATACTAGAGCTAACAATACATTCTGAGTTCAGAACTCATCGTCACCGCAGAAAAGTTAAGAGCATATTGGAGTTGTAATTTTATTTTCTTATATCTTATAGAATTAAGACAATGGTAACTGTATGCACTCAAGAAACTAATAGGAAATATCCAGCTTTTACAAACACAACTTATAAATCAAAGTTATGCAAATAAAAGAGAATTAAAAGTTTCATAGCACAAACAAATGAAGAGTTAAAAAGGGGAAAAATAACACATACATATATTATATATCCTATCTGTTAGTAGTAGTAAATACTAGTATTTCTGATAATACTGGAAATTAAACCAACTAAATATGTCACTCAGTGAAAATTACCAAAATGAAATTAAAATAACACCACCTTTATCATTCTTCATTTTATTTTTTACCAGGATGTGCCTCCTCCACCCAACATCCCATTCCAAAACCCATTAGATTGATCTGCTGCTTGCCCTCTATTTTCTTCAAACTGTTCATCACCACCAACAGTTGAAACATTAATCTTCAAATCATCCATAGGAAAAAACAATTTTGCCTCTTGATGATCACTTCCCTGTAAACTTCCATATCCATTTTCAAATCCATCCAAAGAAAAATTGATACCATTACTACCCTTCAAATCATCAGTAGTTGATGACGGATACAAAGTACTACTCGGCATGAATGTAGAAGCTGAATTAGCTGATGGATGGATCAAAGGTAACGCCATGAAATCAGAAAAGTTACTGAAATTGGTCGCAGTAGTAGAAGTACTAATACTGGGTATTGGATTATAGGTTAAATTGAGATCGTTAGGGTTTGCCAGATCTGTAAATAACTTTTTTGATGATGATAATGATAGTGATGACGTAGTAGAAGAAGACGACGACGATGAATTAATATTAATATTGTTAGATCTTTTGTTCTTTCTAGAACCGCCTCCTACTGGAACATTCCTTAAAGAGCCCCCTTCAGTCCAGTACCTTCTACAAGTTTTGCAGAAATATCTGGGTTGAGTGAGACTATAATTGTTATAATAACAGAATTTCGTGTTTGTTGAATTGCATCTTGGGCAATTTACCGCTTGCTCCTTTTGTGGCCTTGGTTTCTTTTGATCCAACTTTGTTTCATCAACACCTTTCACTATTCCTATACCCTGCAAAAGTAAAGTAAAAAACAAATGAAACTGGCTTTGGAGGCAACTTTATTGGAAGATGGAGAAAAAAAAAAGTACTATAGTTAAAATTAAATTAGGCTAGAAAAAGAAATTTGTAAACCCTAGATTGAAGAAAAATTAATGAATATGATGATAGAGTGGAATTAAAACATAGTAAAGTTAAATTTTTACCTGTGGCCACTGAGAAGAAGTATCCATTTGAACAAAGGACAGAAAAAGCGGAGACGAAAAAGTAAAGGCAAAAATGAGAAAGAAAGAGTCTTTAGACAGATGATGAAAACAACAACCCACTGGTCCTAAAGCCACAAGAGAGAAAAAAAGCTACTTAAAGATGTCTCTTTGGCGGTTCCCATATTATAGTTGAAAAGGAAAATTAACGGATCAGTAAATATTCTTTCATTTTTAATCGAAGATGTTAGAGTTTTGAATTCTCACTAATATAGCATATGAAAAACGTTTTACGATAGAAATGAAATTATTTTATGCTAGATTTCTCAAGTATTTTTTTTTTTAATTATTGATTGAGAAAATAATTTTAATGGTTTATTTTGTATTTACTTGTTTGGCGTACTAGTTAGTACCTAGGCATTACTCCCACTAAACTTATACTGGGAGATTTTCAAAGGTTTTAACATATGCACACCAAAATGTAATAGATTTAATTGTGAATTTTACAAATTGCGCCTTGAATAGCTTGTTCGAGATTAGTGCTTTCATTCTAAAATGGAATGGATTTATTATGGTCTTGATTATTAAAGAATTATGTCGATCTTTTAAGTTCAATCGTTAAGATATTTTTTTATAATAACAAGTATTTTACTTTTAATATCGGACTTTTCAAAACAAATTTAAATGAACTCAATTTCAAAATAAATATATATACACATACTTTTTCTGTTTCTATTTACATATTGTTCTTACTATAAACAGAAAAGAGTCTAAAATATCTCTAAGTATTAGAAATGGTATAAAACTATCCTCCATCCACCTATTGGTTTCAAAATACCATTTTCATCTACTTATTGGCTCCAAAAGACCCTTGTCATCCACCTTTATGTTCAAAATTGACCACTTGTTTAACGGTTTTAAATTTAAACTATTTAAATTTGTGGCGCTCAACTATTTGCTATAATTTAACTTATTAATATAATTTATAAACCAATCTACTACCCACCCATTACTAATTAAACACACCCAATTAATAAATCCACCTCATTATTAATGCAACAACACAAAAGTTATTGTCAATGACTGTTTCTAGAAATTTAAGGCGAAAATGTCTATAAAATACATTCAAATTCTCAATCAAAATATACTATAATTCAACTGTCTAAATAAAAATAGTAACAACTAATTAAAAATAAAAAAAAAATTATAATTAAACAATCACACCAACAACAAAAAAAAAACCTAGCGAATTATGACGTATATAAAATATCAAATATAGTTGACTATAATATATTCTTTTTTTGCTCAATTTCAGAGTATGCGGCGCATCAAATATATTGTATGTCAAATTGTCAATATATGGTACCACCATTAATATTATTCAATCACTGATTTCTATTCTCTTCTTTAGTTATTAGTTAAATTCGACACGGCTAACTTTTGGAGTCAAAAAAATAATAGTACATCATATTTTGAAAAAAAAAACTTTTATGTACATAATTAAGACCTAATATTTTAAAAAATAAATTCAATAAATTTAAAGTAGAAATTCTATCTTTAAAGTATATTTGAAAATGAAAATGAGAACGGCAATTTGAAGTTAAAATAATTTTTAGCAGTAATAGTTTAATTGTTACTAAATATATATTTTTTATAGGCAATTAACATTTTTCATAAACATTTGTAAAATCTAGTAACATTAAATTCAATATAATCAATTAATGTCAGTAAAAAATTAACATCTAATTATTATTTTTGAATCACATATTCAAAAATCTTTTTTAGAAAAGATAATTAATATCGTATAAATCGAAACAAAACGAATACTTTGTTTACGAGGGAGACGAGTACTTCTAATCAGCATTTTCCAATTTTGGATTGTATGGAGAAGTACAATTCAAGTCCACTTCAAAGTTATAGTAATTACTTGAACATATTGTATGTGTTTGGAGTTTGGACAGGCTATAAAAGTAGAATTTAACATGCTTCCTCAAATATGCACTTATAGTATTTCTTCGATGAAAAATGTGTCAGATAAATTAAATAGAAGAATTAATTTTATGGATATAGTCGTCAAAATCTTAGCAATTGCCAAACACATGTTAAGCTATAAGTAATGGATTGTATAACAATAAGGGTTGTGGTAGAATGGTGATAATTAAGATTTCTCGAATTTGAATTTTTTTTTATATGAAATCGCCTTCGTTGGGGTTAAACTTCAATATAAATACCGAACACCGAATAAAAAATAAAAATAAATAAATTGTGTTTTGACCTTGCATGGACAATACCACCGTCCACGAGTAACTTAGAAATTGTGCAGAAGAAAGTCAGAAATTAAGCATAAGTCCAAAAGGAATACTACTGTTAACTGTAATTGAAACTGTGCGCAAAAAATTTGAGAACTTATCAAATCTTATTATATTATTTTAAGCAGTAAAGCCAAATTATTAACTGTTTGCGACATAATACAATAAGAAAAGTGTGAACACTACTCCCATTATGAATTAATGAAAAATTATGTTGTTAAGTAGGATTTTTTCCACTCATTTTTTCATTAAACAAACTTATTGGAAAATGCATTATCGTAGCAAAAGATGTTATAAAATAGTAAAAGACTTTCTATTTTTTAATTTTTTTTGTGTGAGAGAGATAATAGTAATACTATTAATTTATTTTTCATACCAATTCAATTAAAATATCAATTAAAATAACAGTCCACTAGAAAATTTAGTTATGAAATATGAAATCATCATTGACGGAACATTCCTATTCTAGTTCCACTATATACTATCTCCATTAATTTTTAATCGTCATAATTTCTTTTTTTAGAGTCAAATTATAAAAAATTTAATCAACATTTTAGATATATTTTTTCATTATATTGATATGCAAAAAATTGTAATTTATAGTATTTTTTGATATATTTTTAAATACGTAATTTTTTTATTTTGAAATATCAAATTAATATAATTCAATTTTAACTTTAAAATTAATTAATTTAACTTTTAAAAAATATAAAATAACAAATAAAAATAAACGGAGGAGAGTATTTATTTCTTTAGGGGAAATATAGTATATATAGTTTGGTGAGTGGACAAGAAGAAGACAAATGAAACTCATATGAAGAGTTAAGCTATGAATATGGGGTTACACTGCTTGCCATTTAGACAACAAATTAATTAAAGCAAAAGTTCCTATAATTTGTCCACTTTATATATTATGTTACAAATTTACAACTTGACAGCAGATTCAGTTCACAATTGTCAAAAATTAATTTTTTTACTTCCTTCTCTCCCACAAGTAACTCTTTGGTTATTTTATCTTGGGAAAACTTATTTATTGATATCATCAAATTAGAATTGACTCCATTATTTCACGCTTCGATATTTACTTTTACTCTCCAATATAATGATTTATCAATTAATAAAAATATTCTTATATCTCCATACCTATCTTTATAATTATAATTTATTTTTTGTTACTTTAAATTTAGATATCTTTTCGATCATAATTTTCTTGTGAGATTGTTTAAATAATGTTGACTCCTTGGTAAAAAGAATCAAAAGTTTTGTAAAAGAGAACAAATAGTGTCAGACAAAGACGTGATGGGCCTGAGAGAGTTTTCCTAAAACTATTCTCTTCTGAAAATCTGAGTGGGAAATGAAATTTGAGCAGACACAGATAAGTCCATCACACTGACTAAAATCTCTAATTATTTTACATTTTTTCAAAAAATAATTAAGATAATAGCGAAAAGTAATTTTGAATTTATATTTTTCTTTAAAAATACACAGGTACCAAAATACACTTAATATAAATAAAAATTAATTTTATTTACTCATTTGGACTCACAGTATAACAACACATTATGAAAACATGTAACAACCATCCAAACAAGTTCTTTTGATAGTGAGAGAATTTATAATAGCATAATATATAAACATGATCCTTAATTTAGTGTTAGTTAATAATTATGATCTTTACTTTTGATTGTACACATATGGACACTTAAATTTGTATAAAATTAAATAAATTGAGACATTCGTTCTACATAGCACACCTTACATGGAAATTTTGTGTCCTACATGGCATCCTACGTTTATTGTGTCATGTAAGATACTTGTGTCTAATTGTTCAATTTTATACAAGTTTAAGTGTCTACCTGTGTATATTTAAAATTAAAGAATATAGTTATCGTTAATGTCAAATTAAAGATCATGTATATATATTATGCCATTTATAATAAAAAATATAAAATATTAGAAAAAATGATGTTAAACTGTTATTCCATATAAATCATCTTCACTATCAGGAAAAAGAAAAACAGAAGCCATTTTATATTATCGACTGTAGCGTACACACAATCAGAGATAACCGCCATTGACATAAATCAAAAACCTAGAAGCTAAAGTCATGGCCAATGCCGTAGCTTTAATACATATTTTGTATCTTTTATCAAACTTACAAAAATTTCTAAAAAATTTAAATAAAATTTTAAATTTTAACTTCATCTTACCATCGCCAGCTACAATAAAATAAAAAATATGAACATTGAACGACGAATGAAAAAAGAAAACGTGAGGAAGAATATTTAGATTCTCGAGAGCCAAAAACAAAGTTGTATGTTGTAATTGTATCAGAGGAGGAATCTGGGCAGGCGGTGCTGATTTGACGGTAGGCCGCCAATGACGATGTCGGTTCGAATCCATCCATCTATCATCATCACTTGTGAGTTGTGGGGCGGCAACTCATGGTGCATCCCACGTCACATGAACCTTCTTTGTCTCATCTTGTCACTTTTTACTAGGCCTCACTCAATATAGTGGATTTTTTTTTTTTGATGTCAACGAAAATCTATTTGATTTATTGATTTTTAATTTTTAAATATATTATAATATATTGATGATAAAATCAATAATATATTTATTACTCTTTTTGTACTTTTATCTCAATTTATGTGAGTATCTTTCTTTTTATTTGTCCTATAAAAAATAACATATTTTTATATTAAGTAATTTAATTATAAAATGTCTATTTCATTTTTAATGAAATGATAGATCGTCATATAAATTTCTATCATGCATTTTGAATCACAAATTTTAAATGTCTTTCATTCTTTCTTAAACTTCATACCGAGTTAAAATACCTTACATAAAGTTGAACGAAGGGAATATTACTTTTCGGTTAATCAACTTTTTTGGTTTTAATGATTCCTCAATGTTCATAAGTGCAACACAAATTTTTATATTGATCACTTTTTAAAATATATTATTCGAATTCCTTCTAAAGACTTAGGAAATAAATTGAGAAAACAACATAAATTATTTATTTTTATCGCAAAATTAAATCTAAAATTGAGGGGGAAAAAGATAATACTAATTTGTGTCAGACAAAAGAGAAGGTATCACAATAAAGAGATAGAGAGGCTAGTTTGTGTTGCTATAGGAATGGTAAAATATTAAGGCAACTGTTATATAATGAGTAAAATAGTACTTGTAAATTAATATAATCATATAGAGTTTTCGATTTAACTATTAACCAAAATTATAAAATCAATATTAAGTCGATAATTCAATAATATTTTTTACAAAACCGTCTAAAAACTGGTAATCCAATAATCCCATACCAATAAATCAATGGTACTTTTTTCAATTCAATTTATCAGTTAAATAATATCTTAATATGTATCCTTAGCATAGAGTTCGAGTAGTTGAAAAATTGATATGTTATACTATTAACTTTCCATCCATTTTTACATTAGAAAGTGGAAGTAATAATAGCACGCTAACAGTTCTATATTATGAAATATTAAAGAGTAAATTAAGTTGACTTGCACATTATGAAAAAGAGCTAAAAACAACAACTACCAAATTGCAAATCAAGTCAGTCTTGTCCTCACTGTGTATTCATTTTTTAATTATTAAATTAAAAGATCAATGTAATAAGTGGGTTGAATTGAACTACGTTTATTTATTAATTAATTAACAAACAAGTTGGTTACTTGAAGTTTCCCACTTTCTTCCATTGCTGTTGATAGTGCTTTCCATCTATCTCGTTACTATAATAAAAATATCCCATCAGTCACTTTTATGTTTATAGTGCTTTGACGATGTAGCAAATAAAACCCATAGTTAAAGATACTTAAATCTTCTCTATCCAATTATTTGTTAGCATTGTGCCTTTCATTCAATCAAAATATCAAACAAAGTAATTTATGTTCTCCACTCTACTATTCTTAATAGAGTTATTTAAGTCCGTACATTACGGTCATTAAGCACAATACTGCTTCTTTTTTTGGTGGGGGTAGCCATTTTATTTTCCATTCCTGTAACTTCATAAGAAAGAATAAGACAAACCGGCCATGTAGAAGTCATTTTCTTGATGCCTTCATGCATAGAAAAGGACGCAGTTCAAACTTACAGGAAGCAATATGGCATATAATGATGACAAATAAACTAAAGATTACAACAAGATTGTCATAGCAAAGTGTTGAATAGGGGGTTTTCTTGATGGTTTTACCAGGATTATGGCCATTTCATTCGTTCAGCTTGCAGACATCGACAAACTTTTGCACAGCATTGCGGTATTGAGTTCCCTGCAACAGCATCATGTAACAGTGAAACAGGGCAATCAGGCTTAGAGACCAATATACTCTTTATTGATGCATACATTGAGTCAATGCACTGATCTAGTGTGAACATGTAATTTAAAACTCTAGGGGAGTGAGAGCATTCTCTTAGTTTCTCAAATTAGACATGTATCTTTATTGTTGTAATTAATGAAAACAGAAAGAAGAACATCCATGGACTCTGAAAGCAATTGCTGATGAAAAAACATTTCCCTTTCTTCTCATTATTGAAATTCTTTATTAGCATAAGAATCTTTTGGGGGAGGGGGGAATGGGAGCATTGGTGAGATCCCTTGTGGGCTTCTGGTTCTAGTTGGCGCCAGGTTTATAACTCTAGGGAGTATTAGCCTGCTCCTCTATTTTTCTCCCAACTTAAATACTAGGGGTTTGTCTACAGTAGGATTTGAAACTGGCACCTAACTCACGCATCAGGTGCCACATCCTTAAGACTAAACCAAAGCTTAGGCCAGAAGAAAAAGCTATTCATTCCGTTCTGAATCTACAGTTCTGTTTACCATGGACCAGTTATTTCACAACAGTCCCTCATAAACTACCACCTAAGGTAGCAGTAATGATTACTGCAATAGATCAAACCCCGCGTGCCTTGGAAGGTACTATTCAGGTTATAGCAGGAGATTGCGTGTGCAGGGGATTGTGTGTACAGGGGAATGAGAAACGCAGTAAAAAGAAGATGCAGTGCTGATAGAGGATATGAAGTGTGGAAGCTGGAGCGAGGTTCCATAGACCTCGGGTGGAGATGTGAGGGACTTGGCTTGACTATTGTAGGAGCCTAGGAGGGGGCTGCAGGTTGACAATCCTTTCCTGTCTTCCTTTTCCGGGAGGGGTGGGGGAGAAGGGGGAGAAGCATCAAAGCTACACTGATGTTAATTGTTAGGAGCCCAGCAAAAGCATCTTTTATAGTTTTATTGTTTCTGAAAGAAGTTCTCAATGTCTCTATTTTCCATGAAAATATCACCTGTTTTAACCACATAAAAAAGAACACGAACTGGAGAAGAAATATAGAAGCTTTTAATATTGTTGGCACAAGTAGATGCAGAAATCCAAATGAGCACCCCCATAACTAAGATGAGGACATAGGAAAAAGGAAAATGGCAATGGCAATGGCATAGTAGCAGAGTGTTCTTTCTCAGGCTAAGTTCGGGAATCTGCTGTTCTGATACTATATTAACATCATAGTGATAATGTGATATGGTAATAAACTTGAAGCTGATATTGGGCTCATAACCACAGTCCACACGCCAATATCAGATGCCACACTATGTCATCTTCTCACAACAATGAAATGGTCCCACATCGATGATTAATAAGATGGGTGGTATCTTTATAAGGCTTGGGAAATCCTCCTCCCTTTGAACTATCTTTTGGGGTGTGAGTTACAAGTGAAACCTACTTTAACATGAAATCAAAGCAGGACCCATCTCACCCAATGTTGGGCTCCCAAATTAAATTGTCCACACTCCAAATGTCCAACCCTGGGTGTGAGGTGGGGGTTGAAGAATGGAAAAAGCCTCACATTGATGGTTAATAAGATTGATGGTCTACTTGTAAAGCTTTGACAATCCACCTCCCTTTGAGCTAGCTTTTGAGGTTTGAGTTAAGGCCGAATTCTAATTTAACAAGTAATGAGATACAACGGTAACTAAATAAAATCTACCTAAAGAAGGCCTTACATGTAACATTAATGATATTTAGTAATTTCCTTTTATCTTCGTAAAATTCTGAAGAGGGTGGTGATAGGGACAGCTAGTAGCCTAGTATATGCGCACTCAGTCAATCCATCAAGCAGCCTGCTACAACTCACAAATGCAGGTGCCTATAACCATACCCACCAAGGCTCAGCATATGGACACCCACTTATTATTCGAGCTAGGATCCAAACGTGGGATCTATGAGTTTTTATTCCTATACCTCAACCAGTCATCCGTCCCATTGGAGACATGCTCCAACCAGTCCAAAGATCAGACAGAATCCAATTCACCACAGTGCCAACTATATAGCTGTGACACCTCCTCTGAAAAAGAACACATTGTAGGGTGCATATATCTTTTTCCACTACAAACAAAAAGAACCAACAGACCCAGAACTTTGCACAGCTAAGAAACATCACACATAAGAACAGCTTTCATTATGTAAACATGGTTGATGGAACATAAGACATGAAAATTCTTCAACATGCAAGTCGTGATCCAAAGGCACAAGAAGTTCAATTCCATTTGTATATATCTCTAATTTTTTTATAGTAGGGAGGCAGAGGGAAATTATATCTAGAGCATACACAATCCAACAAAATCTGATGGAGTAAATAGCAACTGAAAGTCTACCTCCCAGTAAAGTTGCTTGCAATCCATGCATTGCCAAAATTCCAAATTCTTGTTAAACAAGCAGTTTGGAATCACCTGAAATCCCTTAGCTGCTTCAACAGCTTCTTCTGTTGTCAGAGGTTTTTGGATGAACTTACCGTTGCATTTTGTGCACCTTGACATCAACTGGTCCTCAGAAATTTCCAATTGAAAAGTTTCTATTACCTGTAGATATGCAAGGTAATATTGCCATGAACAGACGGTTGACAAATTGTCAAAGAAAAATTTTCAATAATGTTCACTTGCACTCCTGCCCCCCATCCCCCTTCTCTCGCACATTTTATTCATTCATTCAAAACATTTTCATGTCTAACTCCATGCTCTACAATTTGAAGCATTCATTTTACCTCAACCAACTGATCATTCTTTAGAAGACTCTTCACCCGGTATATCTGATTTTTTAAGAGATAATCATGTCTCAAGAGTTTGGCATCTCGTGTTAAAAGTACTCTCTTCTCTTTACAGGCTTGTTCAATTAAATCCCTGTAGAAGAAAAAGTCAGAAAAGTTATCACAACACCATCTACGGAAAACGGATGGCTATTGAGTTTCCACTTAGAATCAACTAAATGAAGAATCAAAGATCATTCAAAACCTCGATTCAGGCTTCTTTGAATAAGGAACAGCAGCATCAATGCCAACGCATCTTAAATGTTTTGCCAATCCTTCAACCTGAAAGATTACCACAAGTCACAACCTCCATAAAAACCACAAAAAGAAGAAAAATGTGTCATACTTTCGCCTCCCAAAGAAAGAGAAAGAGGAGAAATCTCCACCTTAACGCAAGAGAGAGCATTAAAGAAGCCTAGGTGTATCAATTTACAGAAAAGCAATATTTGAACTAAAATATGGTATCTCACCATCACGTCACATAGAAACTTAGGACACCCATCCCCACCGGAGGTCGCATCCCAGGGTGGTGGACCTTGCCATTCTTCACCACCTTCTGTTGGACTGCGTGTGTTTGCTACTCTACCAGATGATTTCTTTGCCTTCTTTCTCGAGATCTTTGGTTTTCTATCAGATTCACTTAACAAAATTTTATCACCATACTTCCTGACAATTTGTGAAAGCACGTAATCCATCCGATTAGCTTGATCTGGTGGCAGTGCAGTAACCTCTTCATCTGATATAAGGACGGTTTTACAAAAATCAGTCGGGATAGCTTGGACCATCTCTAAAGCTTCACCAAATTTGATACTACACATTTTGTTAGAGTTTTGTTGTGTGTCAAGTATCTGTTTCAAATCAAGATCCAGCTGAGACAACTGGAGACCCGTAGCACTTTCGACAGAATTCCCTGAAATGGACCGGTTACCAAATGTAAATAGGACAAACAAGATAGACATAATGCAGTAAAAAGGGAGTTTTTTTTGCCTATGATGATCTATAGCTCCTGATGACTGATGGGACATAACTCGCCTTTTCTTTTACTGTTTATTCTGGGGCATCGCAGATCGAAAATTTAGAAGTTAAAACATAACTGGACATCTGGGGTACAAAGTCAGGACCAAATATGGACTAATCTCTCTCCTATCACTGCACTGCTGCAAACACTTGACATACCAAAGCTTCTCTCAGAAGAGCATACTGTATTACCCCAACACACACACAAGCACACTCACTTTTGTTGTTCAAAAGGAGATATACTCCAATAGAAAACCTAGAGAACAAGCTCAAGACATCTAACTTTCTAGACAGAACTATCTTTCCAATCAAGGAAGTCCGTTACTGGTGTATCAAAGCTGCTTCATGGAGGTTGCAACACGTGGGCATGCACTGGAAGAAGATGAGAAAGGTACTTCACCAACCTTCTGTCACCGCCTTAGTCTTGAAGACTTCAAGGATATGAATCAAACAATAAGCATCAACTGCTGCATATTGCATTTGCTCTTCTGTCAGAGGACGCTGTGACCAATCACTGCATTGGAGTTCCTGTACTCGAGATGCAAAAAAGTAAAACAAATGGAGTATTTTAAAAAATTTGTAATAAATTCATATTTATATTCCTGAGTAATAAAATGTTTAATATCAAGATTGCACACCTTTGATAAAGAAATCCCCAAAAACTCCTGGCAAATTGTTGCCAAGCTCTTTGTTTGCTTTGATAATCTTCTCCCTGGTTGTTTGGGTTGCAGGTTGTTGTATATGCTTGTTATATCTAAAAAGGGTTCCACCTAGCCACCAATTATTAGCTAGTATATGACAAGCATTAACCACACAAAACAAAAATCAGTCCTATAAAAGGGTAATGAAACATAAGAGTGTGCCGCATATAGAATGTGTGGTTGAAACAAGATTGCTTCAAGAGCAAAAGTAGTCCCAAGTACTTTAGTAAACTACAAATACTAACTGCAGCAATGACATATCCATAAATTCAACAGTTCTTTTACAATCTAGGACAGTGATTAAAAAGAAAAATCCGGATAAATTTTAATCAAGTTGATGACATTCTTTAAGCAACCAAGTATAAGCAGCTAGCGCATATACCAGGCGCGGGGTTAAGGGGTACGTCATTGAGCTACCACTTAGTTCTTGCAGAGTTAGCTAAAGTTGTGTTGACCAGTATATATCACTACACAAAATTATGTAAGTTAAGCTCCTTAATCAATATCATGAAACTTCAAAGCACCACAATTAACATATCATTTTGCAATTTGAAGTCATATCTGAAAGCAATATGCTATATAAAATAAAAGCTTCGGCAATAGTATTGTAACTCGAATAAGCATTTCTTCAGAAGACAAAAAAACAAAACTAACCCTATCGAAACCAGGTTCACAGCCATGAGCGCAGAAAGTAGAAGATAAATACACTAAATCCTGTTTGAATCTGAATCCCAATTTCAGTATATTCGGCGAGACAAACGCATTCCTAATAAGCTGGTAAATAGATTGTAAAGGGATCGACGCTAGGTCAATTAAGAAGACCGGCGATTCCACCGACGAGTCGTCGTCGTCGCCGCCGGGGAGCTGACAAGCGATTTGGAGAAGCGAGACGGTGGGGAAAGTGGACTGATGGGTTCGAATTGGCTTCCATTCGGCGTCGAGTCCGATGACTGATGAATGAGTCAATGCCCGAGTCAGATGGTTGAACTCGGGCGAGTCAGGTGATGAGACCAGGTGAATGGACTCCATGGGTTCGGAGAAGTCCGTCTCTTGGTGATCCTTTGCGTTTACTATATTATCTTAATTGAATTAATATTTAGAAATTTAATAATCGAATATTATATCGAAATAAATAGTATTTACATTCACTATATTCATAATTTCATATACTAGAGTTTTTCTTTATTTTTTCATTTGGTGTTTCGAATTCGTATAAGAATCTTCGTTAAATTTGAATTGAACATTGCATGACCCATTTTGGGATAGAGGATTTTCTTTATATATACATAGCTTGAACCTAAGACATATAAACAGTCGTAGATTAGAGTTTGGACTATATAACATAAATATAAAACACTTAGAATCCGTTTGGTAGGCAGTTTTAGATAGAATAATCTATAAATTAAAATTTAATTCATTTAATACATTATTTGGGTGCTTCATTTAATTTAATACATGAATTACTTATCCATCATGTGTGATTTTATTTTATCCCTAGAAAATGATAAGACCCTTAAATGACTAAACTAACCCCTAATTTATTTCCCTAAATTTCTTTTGTAATTTTAATTTCCTTTTTATTTATATTAGAATGGTTAGAAATGTTCTTTTTCAATTCTCCAAATCTTTTTGTGTAATTTAATGCTTTCACTAATTCTTGATTTTTTTATTCAAGATAGTTTGTCGATTACCCACTTAAACTATTTTTTAAGAAAATAAGCTTTTGGTATTGAACAATTTAAGTAGTCTTAAATTTATGTTAAGTTTAAAATATATATTTGACTAACAAAAAATTAATATTACACTGTGCCATTAATGATCTTCTTAGTGGTACATCACACCTAAAATTAATAACAGTTTTATGTATATATGTATTTGATTTAACTAATTAAATGGAATAGAAAATTCTTAAAAAAAATTATCCAATCCGATGGTTATCTACCTTGACCCAATTATATGAAATAAACACTCATAATAATACAGGGGTATACTAGGAAATAAAATTGATTTTTAAATCAAAAACACAAAATTAAGTGGAAAGTAGTGAACCAAACACTTGTTGGGTTTTATTTGCCCTGATTTTTTACCATAAATAGGTTTTCCTTTTAGGAAAAGGTTTTGGATTAGTTAGTCCGTTTTCAGGTAGGAAAAGGTTTATGACGCTATAAATAGAGGCATGTTCTTTCTAACTTAATCAGCATTCACAATGTAGTCTTAAGGGCTTTGAGAGTTTTGGTTAGGGGGAGAATTTGTGGATCACAAGCTTGATACGTTATCAGTTGTGTGAACCTCCCATGTATTCTGAGTGAATTGGTTGAGGTTGTTTCCCTTTGTATTTTGTACTCTCATATTTATAGTGGATTGCTCATCTCCTTTGTGGACGTAGGTCGATTGACCGAACCACGTTAAATCTTTGTGTCTTTTGATGTATTTCTCGTTTGTCTTCTTACTCGTGGTCTTTCGAGGTTTGCTTTGCTAGCTTCCGCGTTTACACCTGTTTATTTTCGGTCCTAACAAGTGGTATCAGAGCCAGATTCAATAATGGAGTCAGGTTCAGTGGTTCGATAATCGATGATTGAACCAGGTTAGAAAGAGGTGTTTATCTTGGCGGGTGTAGTTCTAGCAGCAACCTTTTTGACAGTAATGAAGAATTTTGTTGAAGAAATTATTTCAGAGAGGTTCTCTGTGTTGAGACATAAATTTTGCGAAGGAGATTATGGAGAGGAGAAGCAAGTTGTTGAAGATTAAGTGAAGAAGGTGGACAAATTTATTTTGTCAGAAATTCAGGCCAAGGGGGAGATTTGTTGGGTTTTATTTGCCCTGATTTCTTACCATAAATAGGTTTTCCTTTTAGGAAAAGGTTTTGGATTAGCTAGTCCATTTTCAGGTAGGAAAAGGTTTATGACGCTATAAATAGAGGCATGTTCTTTCTAACTTAATCAGCATTCACAATGTAGTCTTAAGGGCTTTGAGAGTTTTGGTTAGGGGGAGAATTTGTGGATCACAAGCTTGATACGTTATCACTTGTGTGAACCTCCCATGTATTCTGAGTGAATTGGTTGAGGTTGTTTCCCTTTGTATTTTGTACTCTCATATTTATAGTGGATTGCTCATCTCCTTTGTGGACGTAGGTCGATTGACCGAACCACGTTAAATCTTTGTGTCTTTTGATGTATTTCTCGTTTGTCTTCTTACTCGTGGTCTTTCGAGGTTTGCTTTGCTAGCTTCCGCGTTTACACCTGCTTATTTTCGGTCCTAACAACACTTGACCAAAAAAATAATTTCTGCACAACTAATCGCTGCATTATTAATCTCTGTGTTACTAATCCCTACATTTTCAATACCAAACGACCCCTTATTTTCTTCGTATCATCGGCCCAAAACGCAACTAAGTACTTTATGAATATAAACATAGATTTGGTCATGTGCTTTAAAAATTTAAATATTAAGTACGATATTAAATGTGTGTTAAGTTGTGTGTGCCTACACGACCTTTCAGATGTGACAAACTCTTTTTACGTAAATTTTATCTTTTATGTGCTTGTTTGTTAGATTTTTTTCACGTAAATTTAGTTAAGTTCTTTGTGAATTTAGATAGTGATTGCAACATCAAATGTGTAACATATTGAATGACTTTTAAGTCACGTGTGTCGTATGACACATAGTCACGTAAGCTTGCACGATTCTAGAGAGATAACCAATTCTTTTCACGTTTCTTAGATTCTTTTTTCACAGGAAGTTAGTTGTTTGATTAGGAATTTAAATAGTGAGTGTGCATTAAAGACGTGAGATACTTAACAATTCTTAACCCGTGTGTGTTTGTACAACACACTAGACACGTGAGTCTGCACGTTTGTTTGATGTGTTATACTCTTTTCACGTGAATTCAATTTTTATGTATTCATTTTCTAGATTTTTTCATGTGAATTTAGTTATGTGCTTTACAAATTTAAAAATTGATAAACAATCACTATTCAAATTTATAAATTACATAATTAACTTCACGTGAAAAAAAATCTAAGGAACGTGAAAAGAATTTGTTATCTCTCGAGAGTCACGCAAACTCAGATGACTAGTATGTCGTGTGACACACGTGACTTAAGAGTCATTCAGTATGTTGTTCATTTTATGTTACAACCATTACTGAAATTCATAAAAACAGGTAACTAAATTCACATGAAAAAATCTAGGAAATTAGAACTGAAAAAATTAAATGTACGTGAAAAAGTCATGTGTGCCTGCACCACACACGAGCTTGTACAACTCTCGAGATATAATAGACTCTTGTCACGTAATTTAATTTTTGATATGCTCATTTTCTAGATTCATTTTCATGTGAGTTAAGTTAAGTCCTCTATAAATGTTTACTTTTACTTTCTTAAACATTTTATGTGAAAAAAAGTTTAATTAAGTTCTAGCACTCAAATGACTTTTTTCGTTTTGATCAACTTCTATAAACAGTATCATTTAAAATATATTTTATTATTTAAAGTGCAACTCTATTGGCTTCGAAATCTACACACATATATTAAGCTCTACTTTTAATTTGGCGAGAGCGACAGACACAAGAACTGAAATAGATTTAAAAATTATTGTCACAGAGGAAAGGGAAAAGTTGTTTAGATATGGTGATAACCTGACTTCTTTCTACCAAAATAAATTGAATTCGAAAGCGTACCACTCTTCTTTATTTTACAATCAGTCTACGACCCAAGATGCTTTAGAGGTTAACTAAAAAGCTCTTATATAATTATGTGCTTTAGAATTTAAATATTGATTGTTATATTAAATCATGAGGTAATGAATCAAGTGTTAAATTGTGTGCATGTACGACATTCTAAATGTGACACATTTTTTTAATGTGAATTTGACTTTTTACGTGTTCATTCCCTATATATTTTCACGTGAATTGTTAAGTACCTCACGTCTTTAATACACAATCACTATTCAAATTTATAAATCACATAATTAACTTCCCGTGAAAAATCTAAGGAACGTGAAAAAAATTGTTATATCTCGCGAGTCATGCAAACTCATATGACTAGTATGTCGTGCGACACACGTGACTTAGAGTCATTAAGTATGTCATTACTTATTTTATGTTGCAACCATTATTGAAATTCACAAAACGGTGAGAAAAAAATCTAGGAAATCATAACTTAGAAAATCAAATTCACGTGAAAAGAGTGCCAAATCTGGATAGTCGTACACACACACGTGAAAAAATCTAGGGAATGAACACATCATAAATTGAAATCACGTGAAAAGAGTATAACTTAACAAACAAAAGTACAGGCTTACATGTCTAGTGTGTTCTGCAAACACACACGAGTTAGTGAGGGTTAACTACCTCACATTTTTAATGTGCAATCGCTATTTAAATTACTAAATCACATAACTAAATTCACATAAAAAATATGTATTTGTTTGTACAACACACTTGACATGTGAGCGTGCACGTTATTTGATGTGTTATACTCTTTTCACGTGAATTCAAACTTTGATGTGCTTTAGAAATTTTAATAATGATTGTGATATGCGTGAGGTAATGAATAACTACTAAGTTGTGTGTGCCTGCACGACTTTCTAGATGTGACAGATTCTTTTCATGTGAACTAAATTTTTTATATGCTCATTCCCTAGATTTCTTATATGAATTTAGTTAAGTAGTTGATGAATTTAAATAG
The DNA here is from genome assembly GCA_016801875.1 of Solanum sitiens. NCBI lineage: Eukaryota > Viridiplantae > Streptophyta > Magnoliopsida > Solanales > Solanaceae > Solanum > Solanum sitiens. The sequence goes on along the minus strand of JABWTJ010000085.1, from coordinate 1,805,634 downwards.
TGGTTGCGACATTAAATGCGTAACATACTTAATGACTTTTAAGTCATGTGTTCCTGCACGACACACTAGTCATGTGTGCTTGCACAACTCTTGAAATATAACAATCTCTTGTCATGTAAATTTCGATAAAGTTTCTATTCCCTAAATCTTGTCAATTGAATTTAATTTTAATATTTTCATTTCCTAAATTCATTTTCACGTAAATTTAATTAAGTCCTCTATAAATGTTCACTTTTATCTTAGATTTTTTATGCGAAAAAAAATATTAAATTTTTTGGAATTCCAATAATTTTCCCACATCAATAATCTTCTACTAAGAGTAATCTTTTGAACAATTTTTTATCCTAAAATATGACTCTTTTGGCTTCGAAATCTACATACATATATTAAAGTACTACTCTTGGTTTGACGATAGTGATTGACCCATGAACTGGAATAGATTTAAAGATGACTTTCGTAGAGAAGAGGGGAAAGTTTCGGGGAAAACTTATTAGATTGAGAGATAGGTCGATGACTTTCAATCAAAATAAGTAGAATTCAAATGAAGCGTCTTATTAGTCGTGCAAGCGCACATGACTAGTATATCGTGCGACACACGTGACTTAAGAGTATTCAATATGTTACTCATTTAATGTTGCAATCATTATTCAAAATTCATAGAGTAGTTAACTAAATTCACGTGAAAAAAATCTAGGAACAATCACTTTAAAAATAAAATTCACGGGAGCCACGCCAAGAAAGTCGAGCAGGCACATACAACTTCAGTGTCATTTAGTACCTCACATATTCAACATTGTAATCAATATTTAAATTCATAAAGCACGAAACTAAACACACGTGGATAATCTAGGGAATGGACACATAAAAAATTGAAATCACGTGAGAAGAGTATAACTTATCAACCAAAAGTGTAGACTTACATGTCTAGTGTGTTTTCTGCAGACACACGAGTTAGTAATGATTAACTACCTCACATCTTTAATGTGCAATCGCTATTTAAATTACTAAATCACATAACAAAATTCACGTATTTTTTAGGGAATGAGCTTATTTAACTAGTCACGTGTGTCTCACGACACATTAGTCATGTGGGCGTGCACGATTCTCGAGATATAACAAATTCTTTACATGTTTCTTAGATTCTTTTTCACGTGAAATTAGTTATGTGATTTAAAAATTTAGATAATAATTGTGTATTAAAGGCGTGAGGTACTTGACAATCCTTTTCTCGTGTTTGCTTGTACAACACACTAGACACGTGAGCCTGCACGTTTATTTGATCTGTTATACTCTTTTCACGTGAATTCAATTTTTGATGTGCTTTAGAAATTTCAATAACGATTGTGATACGCGTGAGGTAATGAATAACTGCTAAGTTGTGTGTGCCTGCACGACTTTCAATATAAGACACTCTTTTCATGTGAACTAAATTTTTTATATGCTTATTTCCTAGATTTTTTATATGTATTTAGTTAAGTGGTTGATGAATTTAAATAGTGGTTGCGACATTAAATGCGTAACATAGTGAATGAATTTTAAGCCATGTGTTCCTGCACGACACACTAGTCATGTGAGCTTGCACAACTCTTGAGATATAACAATCTCTTGGCACGTGAATTTCGATAAAGTCTCTATTCCCAAAATCTTGTCACGTGAATTTAATTTTAATATTTTCATTTCCTAAATTCATTTTCATGTGAATTCAGTTAAGTCATCACTAAATGTTTACTTTTATCTTCTTAGATTTTTTGTGCAAAAAAAAAATATTAAGTTTTTTGGCACTCCAACCACATCGATAAACTTCTATTAAGATTAATCTTTTGAACATTTTTTAATCATAAAATATGACTCTTTTGGCTTCGAAATCTACATACATATATTAAGATACTATTCTTTGTTTGACGATAGTGATTGACCCATGAACTGGAATATATTTAAAGATAACTTCCGTAGAGCTTTGGTGAAAGCTTCTTAGATTGAGCGTAGATTGAGCGATAGGCCGACACCTTTCAATCAAAATAAATAGAATTCAAATAAAGCATCTTAATAGTCGTGCAAACATACGTGACTAGTATGTCGTGCGACACACGTGACTTAAAAGTCATTCAGTATGTTACTAGTTTAATGTTGCACCCATTATTGAAGTTCATAGAGCAGTTAACTAAATTCAGGTGAAAAAAATCTAGGATACAAGTACTTAAGAAATCAACTTCACGGGAGCCACACTAGGAAAGTCGTGCAGGTACACACAACTTTACAGTCATTTAGTACCTAACACATTTAACATTGTAATTAATATTTAATTTCATAAAGCACAAAACTAAGCACACGTGAAAATCTAGGGAATGGACACATCAAAAATCTAAATCACGTGAATAGAGTATAACTTATCAACCAAGAGTGCAGGCAAACAAGTCTAGTGTGTTCTGCAGACACACGAGTTAGTAATGATTAACTACCTCACATCTTTAATGTAGAGTCGCTATAAAACTTACTGAACCACATAACTAAATTCACGTATTTATTTAGGGAATGAGCTTATTTAAGCCATGTGTGCCGCATGACGCATAATTCATGTGACGTGCACGATTCTCGAGATGTAACAAATTCTTTTCATGTTCCTTAGATTCTTTTCCACGTGAAACTAGTTATGTGATTTAATAATTTAAATAATGATTGTGCATTAAAATTGTGAGGTACTTAACAATCCTTATCTCATTTTTGTTTGTACAACACACTAGACACGTGAGCCTGCACATTTATTTGATGTGTTATACTCTTTTCACTTTCACGTGAATTCAATTTTTGATGTGCTTTGGGAATTTCAATAATGATAGTGATATGTGTGAGGTAGTGAATAACTTCTAAGTTGTGTGTGCCTGCACGACTTTCTAGATGTGACAAACTCTTTTCACGTGAGCTAAATTTTTTATATGTCATTCCCAAGATTTTTTATGTGAATTTAGTTAAGTGGGTGATGAATATAAATAATGGTTGTGACATTAAATGCGTAACATACTGAATGAATTTTAAGTCATGTGTTCCTGCACGACACGCTAGTCATGTGAGCTTGCATAACTCTTTGAGATATAACAATCTCTTGTCACGTGAATTTCGATAAAGTCTCTATTCCCTAAATCTTGTCACATGAATTTCATTTTAAATTTTCATTTCCTAAATTTATTTTCACGTAAATTTAGTTAAGTCATCTATAAATGTTTACTTTTATCTTCTTAGATTTTTTATGCGAAAAAAAAATATCAAGTTTTTTGGCAATCCAATAATTTTCCCACATCGATAAACTTCTATTAAGAGTAATCTTTTGAACATTTTTTTATCCTAAAATGTGACTCTTTTGGCTTCGAAATCTACATACATATATTGAGCTACTACTCTTGGTTTGACGATAGTGATTGACTCATGAACTGGAATAGATTTAAAGATGACTTCCATAGAGAAAAGGGGAAAGCTTCTTAGATTGAGCGATAATCGACGCCTTTCAATCAAAATAAAGAGAATTCAAATGAAGCGTCTTAATAGTTGTTCAAACGCACATGACTAGTATGTAGAGCGACACACATGACTTAAGAGTCATTCACTATGTTACTCATTTAATGTTGCAACCATTATTGAAATTCATAAGCAGTTAACTAAATTCACGTGAAAAAAATATAGGAAACAAGTACTTTAAAAATCAAATTCGGAGCTGCCACACTAGGAAAGTCGTGCAGGCACATACAACATACAATCATTTAGTACCTCACACATTTAACATTGTAATCAATATTTAAATTCATAAATCACAAAATTAAACACACGTGAAAAATTTAGGGATTGGACACATCAAAAATTGAAATTACGTGAAAAGAGTATTCATTTTCAACCAAAAGTGAAGGCTTACATGTCTAGTTTGTTCTGTAGGCACACGATTTAGTAATCGTTAATCCCCTCACATCTTTAATGTGCAATCGTTATTTAAATTACTAAATCACATAACTAAATTCATGTATTTTTTTGGGAATGAGCTTATTTAAGTCACGTGTGCCGCACGACACATTAGTCATGTGAGCGTGCACACTTCTCAAGATATAACAAATTCTTTTCATAATCCTTAGATTGTTTTTCACGTGAAATTAGTTATGTGATTTAAAAATTTAAATAATGATTGTGCATTAAAGGTGTGAGGTACTTAATCCTTATCTCGTGTTTGTTTGTTCAACACACTAAACAAGTGAATCTGCACGTTTATTTGATGTGTTATATTCTTTTCACGTGAATTCTATTTTTGATGTGCTTTAGGAATTTCAACAATGACTGTGATATGCGTGAGGTGATGAATAACTGTGAAGTTGTGTATGCATGCACGACTTTCTAGACGTGACAAACTCTTTTCACGTGAACTAAATTTTTTATATGCTCATTTTCTAGATTTTTTATGTGAATTTGGTTAAGTGGTTGAGGAATTTAAATAGTGGTTGCGACATCAAATGTGTAACATACTGAATGATTTTTAAGTCATGTGTTCTTGCATGACACACTAGTCATGTGAGCTTGCACAACTCTTGAGATATAACAATCTTTTGTCACGTGAATTTCAATAAAGTCTATATTCCCTAAAGGCATAATACATATATTGGACCCTAAACTTGGGTTCAAATTTTAACTTTGACCTCCAATTTTCATAATGCACAAACATGCACTTTAACTATCCAACTTTTAAATAAATAAACACATGAGTCCTACATGGCAAAATACACGTAGGACAAAAAATGACATGTAGGATGACATGTTGGACATGGGTGTCTATTTGTTCAACTTTATACAAGTTTAATTGCCTACTTGTGTACACCCAAAGTTGAAGGGCATAAATGTGATTCGAAGCCAAGTTAAAGGGCATATTTATGTATTATGCCTTCCCTAAATCTTTTCACGTGAATTTAATTTTAATATTTTCATTTCCTAAATTCATTTTCACGTGAATTCAGTTAAGACATCTGTAAATGTTTACTTTTATCTTCTTAGATTTTTTATGCAAAAAAAAAAATATTAAGTTTTTTGGCACTCCAATAATTTTCTCACATCGATAAACTTCTATTAAGAGTAATCTTTTGAATATTTTTTTATCCTAAAATGTGACTCTTTTGGCTTCGAAATATACATACATATATTAAGGTACTACTCTTGGTTTGACGATAGTGATTGACCCATGAATTGGAATAGATTTAAAGATGACTCCCGTAGATAAGAGGGGAAAGTTTCGAGAAAAGCTTCTTAGATTGAGCGATAGGCCGACGACTTTCAATAAAAAAATAGAATTCAAATGAAGCATCTTAATAGTCGTGCAAGCTCACATGACTAGAATATTGTGCTACAAACGTAACTTAAGAGTCATTCATTATGTTACTCATTTAATGTTGCAACCATTATTTAAATTCATAGATTAGTTACCTAAATTCACGTGAAAAAAATATAGGGAACAAGTATTTAAAAAATCAAATTCACGGGAGACACACCAGGAAAGTCGTGCATGCACAGACGACTTTACAGTCATTTAGTACCTCACACTTTTAACATTGTAATCAATATCTAAAATTCATAAAGCACAAAATTAACACACGTGAAAAATTTACGAAAATGACACATCAAAAATTGAAATCACGTGAAAAAAGTATAACTTTTCAACCATTAGTGTAGGCTTACATGTCTAGTGTGTTTTCTGCAGACACACACAAGTTAGTAATGATCAACTACCTCACATCTTTAATGTGCAATAGCTATAAAAATTACTAAACCACGTAAGTGTTTTTTTAGGGAATGAGCTTATTTAATCACGTGTGCCGCACGAAACATTAGTCATGTGGGCGTGCACGATTCTCGAGATATAACAAATTCTTTTCATGTTCCTTAGATTCTTTTTCACGTGAAATTAGTTATGGGATTTAAAATTAAAATAATGATTGTGCATTAAAAGTGTGAGGTACATAGCTATCCTTATCTCGTGTTTGTTTGTACAACACACTATACACGTGAGCCTACACGTTTATTTGATGTGTTATACTCTTTTCACGTGAATTCGATTTTTGATGTGCTTTAGGAATTTCAATAATGACTATGCTACGCGTGAGGTAATGATAACTGCTAAGTTGTGTGTGCCTGCACGACTTTCTAGATATGATAGACTCTTTTCACATGAACTAAATTTTTTATATGCTCGATTCCTAAATTTTTTTATGTGACTTTAGTTAAGTGGTTGATAAATTTTCAATAGTGGTTGCAAAATTAAATGCGTAACATATTGAATGACTTTTAAGTCGTGTTATTGCACGACACAGTAGTCATGTGAGCTTGCACAACTCTTGAGATATAGCAATCTCTTGTCACGTGAATTTCGGTAAAGTCTCTAGTCCCTAAATCTTGTCACGTGAATTTATTTTTAATATTTTTATTTCCTAAATTCATTTTCACGTGAATTCAGTTAAGACATCTATAAATGTTTACTTTTATCTTCTTAGATTTTTTATGCGAAAAAATAATATTAAGTTTTTTGGCACTCCAATAATTTTCTCACATCGATAAACTTCTATTAAGAGTAATCTTTTGAACATTTTTTTATCCTAAAATGTGACTCTTTTGGCTTCGAAATATACATACATATATTAAGGTACTACTCTTGGTTTGACGATAGTGATTGACCCATGAATTGGAATAGATTTAAAGATGACTCCCGTAGATAAGAGGGGAAAGTTTCGAGAAAAGCTTCTTAGATTGAGCGATAGGCCGACGACTTTCAATAAAAAAAATAGAATTCAAATGAAACATCTTAATAGTCGTGCAAGCTCACATGACTAGAATATTGTGCTACAAACGTAACTTAAGAGTCATTCATTATGTTACTCATTTAATGTTGCAACCATTATTTAAATTCATAGATTAGTTACCTAAATTCACGTGAAAAAAATATAGGGAACAAGTATTTAAAAAATCAAATTCACGGGAGATACACCAGGAAAGTCGTGCATGCACAGACGACTTTACAGTCATTTAGTACCTCACATTTTAAACATTGTAATCAATATCTAAAATTCATAAAGCACAAAATTAACACACGTGAAAAATTTATGAAAATGACACATCAAAAATTGAAATCACGTGAAAAAAGTATAACTTTTCAACCATAAGTGTAGGCTTACATGTCTAGTGTGTTTTCTGCAGACACACACAAGTTAGTAATGATCAACTACCTCACATCTTTAATGTGCAATAGCTATAAAAATTACTAAACCACGTAAGTGTTTTTTTAGGGAATGAGCTTATTTAAGCACGTGTGCCGTACGAAACATTAGTCATGTGGGCGTGCACGATTCTCGAGATATAACAAATTCTTTTCATGTTCCTTAGATTCTTTTTCACGTGAAATTAGTTATGGGATTTAAAATTAAAATAAAGATTGTGCATTAAAAGTGTGAGGTACATAGCTATCCTTATCTCGTGTTTGTTTGTACAACACACTATACACGTGAGCCTACACGTTTATTTGATGTGTTATACTCTTTTCACGTGAATTCGATTTTTGATGTGCTTTAGGAATTTCAATAATGACTGTGCTACGCGTGAGGTAATGATAACTGCTAAGTTGTGTGTGCCTGCACGACTTTCTATATAAGACACTCTTTTCATGTGAACTAAATTTTTTATATGCTCATTTCCTAGATTTTTATGTATGTGAATTTAGTTAGGTGGTTGATAAGTTTTCAATGGTGGTTGCAAAATTAAATGTGTAATATATTGAATGACTTTTAAGTTGTGTTATTGCACGACACAGTAGTCATGTGAGCTTGCACAACTCTTGAGATATAGCAATCTCTTGTCACGTGAATTTCGGTAAAGTCTCTAGTCCCTAAATCTTGTCACGTGAATTTATTTTTAATATTTTCATTTCCTAAATTAATTTTCACGTGAATTCAGTTAAGTCGTCTATAAATGTTTACTTTTATCTTCTTAGATTTTTTATGCGAAAAAATAATATTAAGTTTTTTGGCACTCCAATAATTTTCCCACATCGATAAACTTCTATTAAGAGTAGTCTTTTGAAAAAAAAAATTATACTAAAATGTGACTCTTTTGGCTTCGAAATCTATATACATATATTAAGGTACTACTCTTGATTTGACGATAGTGAATGACCCATGAACTGGAATAGATTTAAAGATGACTTCTGTAGAGAAAAGGGAAAACCTTCGGGGGAAGCTTCTTAGATTGAGCGATACGCCGGCGCCTTTCAATCAAAATAAATAGAATTCAAATGAAGCGTCTTAAAAGTCGCTCAAGCGCAGATGACTAGTATGTAGTGTGACACACGTGACTTAAGAGTCATTCACTATGTTACTCATTTAATGTTGCAACCATTATTGAAATTCATAGAGCAGTTAACTAAATTTATGTGAAAAAAATCTTGGGAACAAGTACTTAAAAAATCAAACTTACAGGAGCCACACCAGGAAAGTGGTGCAGACACATACAACTTTACAATCATTTAGTACCTCACTAGTTTAACATTGTAATCAATATTTTAAATTCGTAAAGCACAAAATTAAACACATGTGAAATTTTTTAGGGAATGGGCTTATTTAAGTCACGTGTGCCGCACGACAATTAGTCATGTGAGCGTGCACACTTCTCAAGATATAACAAATTCTTTTCATGTTCCTTAGATTCATTTTCACGTGAAATTAATTATGTGATTTAAAAATTTAAATAATGATTGTGCATTAAATGTGTAAGGTACTTAATAATCCTTCTCTCGTTTGTTTGTACAACACACTAACAAGTGAGTCTGCACGTTTATTTGATCTGTTATACTCTTTTCACGTGAATTCAATTTTTGATGTGCTTTAGGAATTTCAAAAATGATTATGATATGCGTGAAGTAATGAATAACTGCGAAGTTGTGTGTGCCTGCACGACTTTCTAGACGTGACAGACTCTTTTGTCGTGAACTAATTTTCTTATAATCCATTACCTAGATTTTTTATGTGAATTTGGTTAAGTGGTTGATGAATTTAAATAGTGGTTGCGACATTAAATGTGTAAACATACTGAATAACTTTTAAGTCATGTGTTCTTGCACGACACACTAGTCATGTGAGCTTGAACAACTCTTGAGATATAACAATCTTTTGTCACGTGAATTTCAACAAAGTCTATATTCCCTTAATCTTGTCACGTGAATTTAATTTTAATATTTTCATTTCCTAAATTCATTTTCACATTAATTCACTTAAGTCATCTATAAATGTTTCCTTTTATCTTCTTAGAATTTTTACGCGAAAAAAATATTGAATTTTTTGGCACTTCAATAATTTTTCAAAATCGATAAACTTCTATTAAGAGTAATCTTTTGAACAACTTTTTATCCTAAAATGTGACTCTTTTGACTTCAAAATCTTAATACATATATTAAGGTGTTACTCTTGGTTTGACGATAGTGATTGACCCATGAACTGGAATAGATTTAAAGATGACTTCCATAGAGAAGAGGGGAAATCTTCGGGAAAAGCTTCTTAGATTGAGCGATAGGTTGACGCCTTTCAATCAAAATAAATAGAATTCAAATGAAGTGTCTTAAAAGTCGTGCAAGCGCACTTGACTAGTATGTCGTGCGACACACGTTACTTAAGAGTCATTCAGTATTTTACTAATTAAATGTGGCAACAATTATTGAAATTCATAGAGCAGTTAATTAAATTCACTTGAAAAAAATCTAGGGAGCAAATACTTAAAAAATCGAATTCACGATAGCCACACCATGAAAGTCGTGTAGGCACAACCAACTTTACAGTCATTTAGTACCTCACACATTTAACATTGTAATCAATATTTAAATTCATAAAGCACAAAACAAAACACACGTGAAAAATCTAGGAAATGAACACATCAAATATTGAAATCACGTGAAAAAAGTATAACTTATCAACAAAAAGTGCAGGCTTACATGTCTAGTGTGTTCTGCAGACACACAGGAGTAAGTAATGCTTAACTATCTCACATGTTTAATGTGCAATCGCTTTTTGAATTATTAAATCATGTAACTAATTTCACATATTTGTTAGGGAATGAGCTTATTTAAGTCGCGTGTAACGCACGACACATTAGTATGTGGGCGTGCACGATTCTCGAGATATAAGAATTTCTTTTCATGTTCCTTAGATTCTTTTCACATGTAATTAGTTATGTGATTTAAAAAATTAAATAATGATTGTTCACTAATTAAAAGCGTGAGGTACTTAACAATCCTTATCTCGTGTTTGTTTGTACATCACACTAGACACGTGATCCTGCATGTTTATATGATGTGTTATACTCTTTTCACATGAATTCAAATTTTTGATGTGCTTTAGAAATTTCAATAATGTTGTGATATGCGTGAGGTAAAGAATAACTGCTAAGTTGTGTGTGCCTGCACGACTTTCTAGATGTGAAACTCTCTTTTAATGTGAACTAAATTTTTGATATGCTCATTCCCTAGATTTTTTATGTGAATTTAGTTAATTGGTTCATGAATTTAAATAGTGATTGTGACATTTAATGCGTAACATAGTGAATGACTTTTAAGTCATGTGTTCATGCACGACATACTAGTCAAGTGAGCTTGCACAGATCTTGAGATATAACAATCTCTTGTCACGTGAATTTATTTTTAATATTTTCATTTCTAAATTCATTTTCACGTGAATTCAGTTAAGTCATCTATAAATGTTTCCTTTCATTTTCTTAGATTTTTACGCGAAAAAAAATATTATGTTTTATGCCACTCCAATAATTTTCCAAAATCGATAAACTTCTATTAAAATTAATCTTTTAAACATTTTTTTACCCTAAAATGTGACTCTTTTGGCTTCGAAATATACATACATTTATTAAGGTGCTAGTGTTGGTTTGACGATAGTGATTGCCCCATGAACTGAAATAGATTTAAAGATGACTTTCGTAAAGAAGAGGGGAAAGCTTTGGAGAAAGCTTCTTAGATTGAGCGATAGGTCGACTCCTTTCAATCAAAATAAATAGAATTCAAACGTCTTAATAGTCGTGCAAGAGCACGTGACTTAAGAGTCATTCAGTATGTTACTAATTTAATGTTGCAATCATTATTGAAATTCATAGAACAGTTAACTAAATTCACATGAAAAAAATTTTTGGGAACAAGTACTTAAAAATCAAATTCACGGGAGGGCACCAGGAAAGTCGTGCAAGCACAAACAACTTTAGAGTCATTTAGTACCTCACATGTTTAACATTGTAATCAATATTTAAATTCATAAAGCACAAAATAAAACACACATGAAAAATCTAGGGAATGGACACATTAAAAATTGAAATCACGTGAAAAGAGTATAATTTATCAACTAAAAGTGCAGGCTTACATGTCTAGTGTGCTCTATAGACACACACGAGTTATTAATGATTAACTATCTCACGTCTTTAATTTGCAATATCTATTTAAATTACTAAATCACATAACCAAATTCACGTACTTTTTAGGGAATGAGCTTATTTAAGTCACATGTGTCGTACGAAATATTAGTCATGTGAGCGTGCATGATTCTCGAGATATAACAAATTATTTTCATGTTCCTTAGATTCTATTTACGTTAAATTAGTTATGTGATTTAAAAATTTAAATAATGGTTGTGCATTAAAGGAGTGAGGTACTTAATAATCCTTATCTCGTGTTTGTTTGTATAACACACGAAACATATGAGCCTGCACGTTTATTTGATGTGTTATACTCTTTTCACGTGAATTCAAACTTTGATGTGCTTTAGGAATTTCTAAAATGATTGTGATATGCGTGAGGTAATGAATAACTGCGAATTTGTGTGTGCCATCACGACTTTCTAAATATGACAAACTCTTTTCACGTGAACTAAATTTGTATATGTTCATTCTCTACATTTTTTATGTGAATTTAGTTAAGTGGTTGATGAATTTCGATAGTGGTTGCGACATTAAATGCGTAACATAGTCAATGACTTTTAAGTCATGTGTTCATGCACGACATACCAGTCATGTGAGCTTGCACAAATCTTGAGATATAACAATCTCTTGTCGCGTTATTTTCGATAAAGTCTCTATTCCCTAAATATTGTCACGTGAATTTATTTTTAATATGTTCATTTCTGAATTCATTTTCACGTGAATTTAGTTAAGTTATCTATAAATGTTTCCTTCTTAGATTTTTTATGCGAAAAAAAATATTAAGTTTTTTGTCACGCCAATAATTTTCCAACATTGATAAACTTCTATTAAGAGTAATCTTTTGAACATTTTTTAATCCTAAAATGTGACTCTTTTGGCTTCAAAATCTACATACATATATTAAGGTACTACTCTTGGTTTGATGATAGTGATTGTCCCATGAATTGGAATAGATTTAAAGATGACTTCTGAGGATAAAAGGGGAAAGCTTCGAGGAAAGCTGCTTAGATTGAGCGATGGGCCGATGCCTTTTAATCAAAATAAATAGAATTCAAATTAAGCATCTTAATAGTCGTGCAAGCGCACATGACTAGTTTGTTGTGCGACACACGTGACTTAATAGTCATTAATTATGTTACTCATTTAATGTTGCAACTATTATTTAAATTCATAGAGTATTTAACTAAATTCACGTGAAAAAAATCTAGGGAACAAGTACTTAAAAAAATTAAATTCATGGAAGCCACACCAGGAAAAGTCGTGCATGCATAGACAACTTTACAGTCATTTAGTACCTCAGACATTTTACATTGTAATCAATATTTAAATTCATAAAGCACAAAAATAAACACACATGAAAAATTTAGGGAATGAACACATCAAAAACTGAAATCACGTGAAAAGAGTATAACTTTTCAACCATAAGTGCAGGCTTACATGTCTAGTGTGTTATGTAGACACACACGAGTTAGTAATGATTAACTACCTCACGTCTTTAATGTGCAATCGCTATTTAAATTACTAAATCACATAACCAAATTCACGTACTTTTTAGGGAATGAGCTTATTTAAGTCACGTGTGCCGCACGACACATTAGTCATGTGAGCGTGCACGATTCTCGAGATATAACAAATTATTTTCATGTTCCTTAGATTCTATTTCACGTGATATTAGTTATGTGATTTAAAAATTTATATAATGATTGTGCATTAAAGGAGTGAGGTACTTAATAATCCTTATCTCGTGTTTGTTTGTACAACACACTAAACATGTGAGCCTGCACGTTTATTTGATGTGTGATACTCTTTTCACGTGAATTCCATTTATATGTGCTTTAGGAATTTCTGAAATGATTGTGATATGCGTGAGGTATTGAATAACGGCGAAGTTGTGTGTGCCTACACGACTTTTTAGATGTGACAAACTCTTTTCACGTGAACTAATCTGTATATGCTCATTCTCTACATTTTTTATGTGAATTTAGTTAAGTGGTTGATGAATTTCAATAGTGGTTGCGACATTAAATGCGTAACATAGTTAATGACTTTTAAGTCATGTTTCATGCACGACATACTAGTCATGTGAGCTTGCACAAATCTTGAGATATAACAATCTCTTGTCACGTGAATTTTGATAATGTCTCTATTCCCTAAATCTTGTCACGTGAATTTATTTTTAATATCTTCATTTCTAAATTCATTTTCACGTGAATTCAGTTAAGTCATCTATAAATGTTTCCTTTCATCTTCTTAGGTTTTTTATGCGAAAAAAAATATTAAGTTTTTTGTCACGCCAATAATTTCCCACATCGATAAACTTCTATTAAGAGTAATCTTTTGAACATTTTTTTATCCTAAAATGTGACTCTTTTGGCTCCGAATCTACATACATAGATTAAGGTGCTACTTTTGGTTTGACGATAGTGATTGACCCATGAAATGGAGTAGATTTAAAGATGAATTCCGAGGATAAGAGGGGAAAGCTTCGAGGAAAGCTTCTTAGATTGAGCGATAGGCCGACACCTTTCAATCAAAATAAATAGAATTCAAATGAAGCATCTTAATAGTCTTATAAGCGCACATGCCTAGTATGTCGTGCGACACACGTGACTTAAGAGTCATTAAGTATGTTACTCATTTAATGTTGCAACTATTATTTAAATTCATAGAGTATTTAACTAAATTCACGTGAAAAAAATCTAGGGAACAAGTACTTAAAAAAATTAAATTCATGGAAGCCACACCAGGAAAAGTCGTGCATGCATAGACAACTTTACATTCATTTAGTACCCCAGACATTTTACATTGTAATCAATATTTAAATTCATAAGCACAAAAATAAACACACATGAAAAATTTAGGGAATGAACACATCAAAAATTGAAATCACGTGAAAAGAGTATAACTTTTCAACCATAAGTGCAGGCTTACATGTCTAGTGTGTTATGTAGACACACACGAGTTAGTAATGATTAACTACCTCACGTCTTTAATGTGCAATCTCTATTTAAATTACTAAATCACATAACCAAATTCACGTACTTTTTAGGGAATGAGCTTATTTAAGTCACATGTGCCGCACGACACATTAGTCATGTGAGCGTGCACGATTCTCGAGATATAACAAATTATTTTCACGTTCCTTAGATTCTATTTCACGTGATATTAGTTATGTGATTTAAAAATTTATATAATGATTGTGCATTAAAGGTGTGAGGTACTTAATAATCCTTATCTCGTGTTTGTACAACACACTAAACATGTGAGCCTGCACGTTTATTTGATGTGTTATACTCTTTTCACGTGAATTCCATTTATATGTGCTTTAGGAATTTCTGAAATGATTGTGATATGAGTGAGGTATTGAATAACGGCGAAGTTGTGTGTGCCTGCACGACTTTTTAGATGTGACAAACTCTTTTCACGTGAACTAAATTTGTATATGCTCATTCTCTACACTTTTTATGTGAATTTAGTTAAGTGGTTGATGAATTTCAATAGTGGTTGCGACATTAAATGTGTAACATAGTTAATGACTTTTAAGTCATGTGTTCATGCACGACATACTAGTCATGTGAGCTTGCACAAATCTTGAGATATAACAATCTCTTGTCACGTGAATTTTGATGATGTCTCTATTCCCTAAATCTTGTCACGTGAATTTATTTTTAATATCTTCATTTCTAAATTCATTTTCACGTGAATTCAGTTAAGTCATCTATAAATGTTTCCTTTCATCTTCTTAGGTTTTTTATGCGAAAAAAAATATTAAGTTTTTTGTCACGCCAATAATTTCCCACATTGATAAACTTCTATTAAGAGTAATCTTTTGAACATTTTTTTATCCTAAAATGTGACTCTTTTGGCTCCGAAATCTACATACATAGATTAAGGTGCTACTTTTCGTTTGACGATAGTGATTGACCCATGAAATGGAGTAGATTTAAAGATGAATTCCGAGGATAAGAGGGGAAAGCTTCGAGGAAAGCTTCTTAGATTGAGCGATAGGCTGACGCCTTTCAATCAAAATAAATAGAATTCAAATGAAGCATCTTAATAGCCGTGCAAGCGCACATGCCTAGTATGTCGTGCGACACACGTGACTTAAGAGTCATTCATTATGTTACTCATTTAATGTTGCAACCATTGTTGAAATTCATAGAGCAATTAATTAAATTCACGTGAAAAAAATCTAGGGAACAGGTACTTGAAAAATCAAATTCACAGTAGCAACACCAGGAAAGTCGTTCAGGCACAAACAACTTTACAGTCATTTAGTAACTCACACATTTAACATTGTAATCAATATTTAAATTCATAAAGCACAAAACTAAACACACGTGAAAAATCTAGGGAATGGACACATCAAAAATTGTAATCACATGAAAAAAGTACAACTTATAAACCAAAAGTGCAGGCTTACATGTCTATAGTGTTCTGCAGACACAGACGCGTTAGTAATCACTAACTACCTCACATCTCTAATGTGCAATCGATATCAAAATTACTAAAACACATAACTAAATTAACGTATTTCTTTGGGAATGAACTTATTTAAGCCACGTGTGCAGCATGACAAATTAGTTATGTGGGCGTGCACGATTCTCGAGATATCACCAATTTTTTTGATGTTCCGTAGATTCTTTTTCACGTGAAATTAGTTATGTGATTTAAAATTCTTAATAATGATAGTGCATTAAAGGCGTGAGATACTTAACAATCCTTATCTTGTGTTTGTTTGTACAACACACTAGACGCGTGAGCATGCACGTTTATTTGATGTGTTATACACTTTTCACGTGAATTCAATATTCGATGTTCTTTAGAAATTTCAATAATGTTTGTGATATGTTTGAGGTAAAGAATAACTGCTAAGTTGTTTGTGCCTGCACGACTTTCGAGATGTGACATAATATTTTCACTTGAACTAAATTTTTTATATGTTGATTCCCTAAATATTTTTTTTATGTGAACTTAGTTAAGCGGTTGATGAATTTAAATACTGGTTGCGACATTAAATACGTGACATAGTGAATGATGTTTAAGTCATGTCTTCCCTGCACGACACACTAGTCATGTGAGCTTGCACAACTCTTGAGATATAACAATCTCTTGGCACGTGAATTTCGATAAAGTTTTTATTCCATTAATTTTGCCACATGAATTTAATTTTAATATTTTCATTTCCTAAATTCATTTTCACGTGAATACACTTAAGTCATTTATAAAATGTTTACTTTAATCTTCTTAGATTTTTTATGCGAAAAAAAAATATTAAGTTTTTTGGCACTCCAATTATTTTCCCACATCGATAAACTTCTATTAAGAGTAATCTTTTGAACATTTTTTTATCCTAAAATGTGACTCTTTTGGCTCCGAAATCTACATACATAGATTAAGGTGCTACTTTTGGTTTGACGATAGTGATTGACCCGTGAACTAGAGTAGATTTAAAGATGACTTCCGTAGAGAAGAGGGGAAAGATTCGGGGAAAGCTTCTTAGATTGAGTGATAGGTTGACACCTTTCAATCAATATAAATAGAATTCAAATGAAGCGTCTTAATAGTCGTGCAAGCGCACATGACTAGTATGTCGTGCGACACACGTGACTTAAGAGTCATTCAGTATGTTACTCATTTAATATTGCAACCATTATTGAAATTCATAAAGCAATTAACTATATTCACGTGAAAAAAATCTAGGAAACAAGTATTTAAAAAATCAAATTCACGAGAGTCGCACCAGAAAAGTCGTGTAGGCATAGACAACTTTATAGTCATTTAGGACCTCACACATTTAACATTGAAATCAATATTTAAATTCATAAAGCACAAAATTAAATACACGTGAAAAATCTGAGTAATGGACACATCAAATTTAAATCACGTGAAAAGAGTATAACTTATCATCCAAAAGTGCAGGCTTACATGTCTAGTGTGTTCTGCAGACACACACGAGTTAGTAATGATTAACTACCTCACATCTTTAATGTGCAATAAACTATAAAAATTACTCCACCACATAACTAAATTCACGTATTTTTTTGTGAATGAGCTTATTTAAGCCACGTGTGCTGCACGACACATTAGTCATGTGGGCGTGCACGATTCTCGAGTTATAAAACAAATTCTTTTCATGTTCCTTAGATACTATTTCACGTGAAATTAGTTATTTGATTAAAAAATTTAAATAATGATTGTGCATTAAAGGCATGAGGTACTCAACAATCCTTAACTCGTGTTTGTTTGTACAACATACTCGACACATCATCCTGCACATTTATTTGATTTGTTATACTCTTTTCACATGAATTTCATTTATATGTGCTTTAGGAATTTCCGTAAAGATTGTGATATGCGTGAGGTAATGAATAACTGCGAAGTTGTGTGTGCCTGCACGACTTTCTAGATGTGACAGAATCTTTTCACATGAACTAAATTTGTATATGCTCATTCTCTAGATTTTATTTATGTGAATTTAGTTAAGTGGTTGATGAATTTCAATAGTGGTTGCGACATTAAATGTGTAACATACTGAATGACTTTTAATTCATGTGTTCTTGAACGACACACTAGTCATGTGAGCTTGCACAACTTTTGAGATATAACAATATCTTGTCACGTGAATTTCGATAAAGTCTTTATTCCCTAAATCTTTTCATGTGAATTTAATTTTAATATTTTTATTTCCTAAATTTATATTAACGTGAATTCAGCTAAGTCATCTATAAATGTTTACTTTTATCTTCTTAGATTTTTTTGCGAAAAAATAAATATTAAGTTTTTTGGAACTCCAATAATTTTCCCACATCGATAAACTTGTATTAAGAGTAATCTTTTGAACATTTTTTATCCTAAAATGTGACTCTTTTGGCTTTGAAATCTACATACATATATTAAGGTACTATTGTTGGTTTGACGATAGTGCTTGACCGATGAACTGAAATAGATTTAAAGATGACTTCCGTAGAGAAGAGGGAAAGCTTCTTAGATTGAGCGATAGGTCGACGCCTTTCAATCAAAATAAATAGAATTCAAATGAAGCGTCTTAATAGTCGTGCAAGCGCACATGACTAGTATGTCGTGCAATACACGTGACTTAAGAGTCATTCAGTATGTTACTCATTTAATGTTGCAACCATTATTGAAATTCGTAGAGCAGTTAACTAAGTTCACATGAAATTAATCTAGGAAACAAGTATTTAAAAAATCAAATTCACGAGAGCCACACCAGAAAAGTCGTGTAGGCATAGACAACTTTACAGTCATTTAGTACCTCCACATTTAACATTGTAATCAATATTTAAATTCATAAAGCATAAAACTAAACACACGTGAGAAATCTAGGGAATGGACACATCAAAAAATGAAATCACGTGAAAAGAGTATAACTTATCAACCAAAGGTGCAGATTTACATGTCTAATGTGTTCTGCAGACACACACGAGTTAGTTATGATTAACTACCTCACATCTTTAATGTGCAATCGCTATTTAAATTACTAAATCACATAACTAAATTCGCATATTTTTTAGGAAATGACCATATTAAAATTAAATTCTTGTGACAAAAATTTAGAAAAAATAGGCACTTCATCTGAATTCATTTAAAAAAAATTGTCATATCTCGAAAATTGTGCAGGCACACATGTCTAGTGTGTGATGTGTCGTGAAGGTGCACGTGACTTAAGAGTCAATTAATATGTTACGCGTGACTTCAATGTTGTAGTCACTATTTAAATTTAGAAATCACTTAAGTTAGTTATGCGAATTGGGAATTTAAATGGTGATTGTGCATTAAAGGAGTGAGGTACTTAAAAATTCTTCACTCGTGTTTGTTTGTACAATAGACTAGATACGTGAGCATGCACGCTTGTTTGATGTGTTATACTTGTTCACGTGAATTCAATTTTTAATATGTCTATTTTCTAAAATTTTTTCATTGAATTTAGTTATGTTCTTTAGAAATTTAAATATTGATTGCAATATTAAATGCGTTAGGTAGTGAATGATTTTTAAGTTTTGTGTGTCTGCATGACCTTCGAGGAGTGGCACTCTTTTCACATGAATTTAATTTTTTAGGTGCCCATTTTCTAGACTTTTTCATGTGAATTTAGTTCAGTGTTTCATTAATATAAATAATGAATGCGACATTAAAGGCATACCATACTGAATGACTCTTAAGTCATTTGTGTCTATAGTAGCGGAGGTAGAAATGTTTTTAAAGGGTGTTCCAAATTTAAAGAGTACATTTTTTTTAGGGTGTGCAATTTTCTTAATTACTAATGAGTGGATGCATCTAGATTTAAAATTAAATTAAATATCATTTAACTAAATCAGATAAATATTTATAATTATAAAACTATTAATTGTATAAATCACAACTAACTGGAAAAGTCAACAAAAAAAGTTTTAACTAGAGCAACTTTCATATATAGCAAACACAAAAATCATATTTGTATGTTATAACTATAGTTTGCATAATTGCGCTCCATATATAACAAATTAGGGCAACTTTCACATATAACAAATAAAAAATTCATATTTGTATACTATAGCAAAGTTTGCATATTTGCGCTCCATAGCAAACATAAACTGTATAATTCGCTATACATATACAATTGAAGCGCATTGTATAAAACGAAGTGTATAAAACGAGAAAGAGAAAGACACTTGGGCAGAGAATTGTATAAAAATGAAGTGTATAAAATGAATTGTATGATTATAAGTGTATAGAACGATTATATACAATTTGAATTTGTATAAAATGAGAAAGAGAGAAAGACAAAAGAGACTTGGGTAGGGAATATACAATTGAATCGAATTGTACAAAACGAGAAAGAGAGAAATTAGATACAATTTGAATTTGTATAAAACGAGAAAGAGAGAAAGGCAAAAGAAACTGGGCAGGGGAGTATTTTTATTGTATAATTATAAGTGTATAGGACGAAAATATATGTACTTGCATGTGTATATACAATTTTCTCACGCTTTATACAAACAGAAACGCAATTTATACATTTCGCTTCTGTTTGTATAAGTGAGAAAGGCGAGGGTGGCGAGCGAGATTTGGGAGAGTGGTGAGCGAGATCTGGAAGAGGGGAGAGAGGGGAACAAAAATATATGTATTTATACAATTTCCTCTGCTTTATACAAATAGAAACAATTTTTATACACTTGTGTTTGTATAAAAAGTGAGAAAGCGAGCGAGAGATTGGAGGAGAGTGGCGAGCGAGATATTTGGGAGACAGGCGACTGGCAAATTTTGGCAAACGTTTGCTATGGAGCACAATTAAATCAAACCCTAGCTACTCCATTTATTTTAGGTTATTAGTTTGCTATTATATACAATTATCCCAACAAATTTTATGTTTGTTGTGGAGCTTTTGATTTGTATAATTCGTTAGATACATCCAATTTTATATAAGTTATTCAGCTTTGCATAAATTCATTTATACATTGTAATTTGTATATTTTAAGATATGTATTTGTATAATTATCAGTGTACAAGATGAAAATATATGTATTTGTGTTTGTATATACACTTTTCTCTCGTTTATACAAACACAAACGCATTTTATACATCTTATGCATTTGTATATCAAAAATGACTAATTGTATACCGAAATTAGATGACAAAAAATGGGATGTTTGTTGCGATTACAAATAAAATAAACTATGGTTATAGCATTCAATTTAAATTAATAGTTTGTTATTTCATACAATTTCGCTTTTAACTACTACTTCCTCGTTCGTCTTTACTTGTTTGTTTGTCTTAACACTCTTAAGAAGCAATAAATAAAAGGATAATTCAACTATATTATTCCGTTTGATTATCAGTTATTCAAATATGGAGAAGTAAATAGTATTTAACAGTAGGAATAAAATAAACACAATATAATAAATTTATATCTTATTTTATAAATCAAACAAAAAAATTGAATAACCATCTTTATTAACTAGAAAAGTAAATATATTTAATTATAGAAAGAAAGAAATTTACTCAATCAGTAATTTTTGTAAAGAAAAAAAAAATAGAATGTGTATCATTTTTAAAGTTGATTTCCTTGTAAAAACATATATTTAATAGTCTTGGGTAAAGAACTAGTTAGCAATTATTTCTATTTTCCCATCTTTTTTCTTTAAACTTAAAAAAAGTTGTTATAAAATTGATTCAACAAGAATTGAACCATAGACGTTAGATACTAGATTGAACACACTCACTGCTAAACTATCTGGAGCCCGGATGAATGGAATATCTGGAGCTATGAACCTCCTTCAGGATCCTCTCTTGGAGTCTATCCACCAAAGGTACACAAAATATATCTTGGTACTTCAGTATACCATCTCCTCCTTGTTCAAAAGTCAATAGTCTTTGCTTATGAAAATTCGCCTTCAAATCAAGCAAAATGGGGTCTTGATCTTGCTTCTCTTTCACCTCTAACACTAAGGATGACTCAGCCCCATTGATTACCACTATTTCTCCTTTTGTGGAATCTATGAGTCTGACTCCCAGACGTGCAAGTTTGTGCACATCTTTAGATAACTCCCTCTTTTCTTCTTCAACATAGGCGGTACTCCCCATGGATAACCTGCTTAAGGCATCAGCAACCACATTAGTCTTACCCGGATGGTAAAAAATACTCATGTCATAATCCTTGAGTAATTCTAACCACCTCATTTGTCTGAGATTAGATCCTTCAGAGTGAACACATGTTAGAGGCTCTTGTGATCAGTGAATATGTCAATATGAACACCATACAAGTAGTGACGCTATATCTTCAAGGCAAAAATTACTGCAGCCAATTCTAAGTCATGAGTTGGATAGTTCTTCTCATAAACCTTCAACTGTCTGGAGGCATAAGCTATAACCTTGCTATTCTGCATTAACACACAACCCAAACCAACTCTTGATGCATCACAATATACCACAAAACCTTAAGTACCTTCTGATAAGATCAAAGTCGGAGCAGTAGTCAATCTCTTTTTCAACGCCTGAAAGCTTTTCTCACAAGCTTCAGACCATTGAAACTTGACTGTCTTCTGAGTTAGCTTGGTCAAAAGAGACGATATATATGAAAACCCTTCAAAAATCTCTTATAATAGCCAGCAAACCCAAGAAACTCCTTATACATGTCGGAGATGTGGGTTTAGGCCAACTCTGAACTACTTCTATCTTTTGGGTGTCAACTCTAATCCCATCACCGGAAACTATGTGTCCCAAGAATCCCACAGACTTAAACTTAAAACTCACACTAGGAGAACTTGGCATATAACTCTTTATCTCTCAAAGTCTCCAGAATTATCCTAAGGTGACTAGCATAATCTTCTTCATTTCTTGAATAAATCAGTATGTCATCAATGAAGACGATGATAAATAGATATAAATAAGGTTTGAAGACTCTGTTCGCAAAATCCATGAATGTTGTTGGTGAATTTTTCAAACCAAAGGACATAACCAAAAATTCATAATGCCCATATCTGGTTCTAAAAGTTGTCCTTGGTATATCACATTCCCTAACTTTCAACTGATGGTAGCCTGATCTAAGATCAATTTTCTAGAAGCAAGAAGCTCCATGAGGCTAGTCGAAAAGATCATCTATCCTTGGAAGAGGATACTTATCCTTGATGGTCACCTTATTCAACTGACGATAATCTATACACATCCTAAGAAAACCATCTTTCTATCTCACAAATATGCCCGGAGCAATCTAAGTTGAGACACTTGGTCGAATAAAGCCTTTGTCTAACATATCTTTCAATTGTTCTTCAGCTCTTTTAACTTTGCTGGTCCATTCTATATGGCAGAATAAAGATAGAACGAGTGTCTGGAATGATGTCTATGCCAAAGTCTATTTCTCTCTCAGGAAGGACTCTGGGTAGATCATCAGGAAAAACTTCTGGAAACTCTTTTACTATAGGAACTGACTGAAGAGAAGGTACCTCAGGACTTGAGTCATTAACTCGGACTAAGTGATAGGTACACCCTTTTGAAACTAACTTCCTCGCCTTAAGGTACGATATGAATCGACCCGTGGACACTACTGAACTACTACTCCACTCTATGACTAGCTCATTTGGAATCTGAAACCTGACAACTCGATTTTTGCAATCTATTGATGCATAACAGACATGGAACCAGTCCATACCTAGAATGACATCATAATCTATCATGTCTAACTCTACTAGATCAGCCATGGTGTTCATGTGATTGATATAAATAGTACAATTACGATAGTCTCTTTTCTCTAGAATAGACTACTCAATAGGTGTAGAAACACAGAAGGGTTCACAAATTTTTCAGGAAGAATTTCAAACTGATTTGCAACATAAGGAGTTACAAAAGATAAACTTGGTCATGGGTCTAACAAAGCATAAACATCAAAATTAAAGACTTTGATCATACCCGTGACAACATCTGGAGAGTTCTCTTGCTCTTGGCGGCTAGTGATTGCATAAGGACGATTTGTCCCTCCGCCAGTACCAGAAGTGGCTCCTCTAGGTGCAACCCTATCTGGTGGAGCAACTGATAAATATTGAGCTATGTTGCACGGATTTCCACCACCTTGCTTATTCTTAGGGCACTCTCTCATGAAGATACCCTCTTGACCACACTTGACAACCTGTCTGCCCATCACGACATATAACGGGGTGGGTTTTACCACACCTACCACATGCAAGAGCGCAACTACCTCCTTGTGCCACACTACCTTGGGACGGGACTGGGCTGGTCTAGCCTTGAAGTTATGCGAATTTTGGCCATTATGCTCGACTCTATTTCTGGGCGCAAGTGCACTAGCAGATGATGGTGCATGCCCCTTTGGTTTCTGAAATTGTAGTCGACTTGAACCACTCTTCTGTTGACCAGACTCATTCCAGTCTTTGCTTTCTTGTTTCGGTGCTCCTCTCTATCCATCAACTTCTCTTCCTCTACATGTTGTACATAGACCATCAATCTTGAAATGTCCATGTCCTCAATCAACATTGCGGCCCTACCCTCTTTGCTTGAAGCACGAACCAAACCAGCAACAAACAAACTCATTATGCTCCTCATATCCTTAAGCATCTCCGGAGCATAGAGAGAAAGTTGGGTGAACTTTAACTCATAGTCAAGAACACTCAAGGAGTCATATTTCAGAGTAAGGAACTCCCGTACCTTTGTTTCCTTTAGTTCTCGGGAAAAGAAACGCCCCAAGAAAGCTTCATCAAAGCAAGCCCAATTTGGGTGCGGTGCATTCTCATCTTTGTTCCCTTTCTACTGATTGAACCAACTCCTAGCCACATTCTTCAGTTGATATGCCGGTAGTTCAACCCTTTTAGTATCAACCACATATATCACCTCAAACACCTTCTTCAACTTTTCCACAAAATTTTCCGGATCCTCAATAGTGCTTGAACCAGAAAAACTTGGGGGATTTATCGTCAAGAATTCCCGAATTCTTGAAGTGCCAGCCTCTTCTTGTCGAGCTCACCCTTGTTGCCCAACTTGATTAGTCACCGCTTGTCTTAGCATCCAGAAAGTCTCACGTTTCAGCGTTGGTGATTTCTCCTTGAGGTTGCACATTCGGTGTATTAGGTACCTCAGGCTCTTCGACATTCCTTCTGGCTGTACGACCTCTTGCTGCTCTTTGTGGAGGCATGTTAATTTGAAACACGCGTAAGCACGAATTACAGAGAGAGACTTTTAAAGATAAACTCTAACGTACAAAAGGAATATGAAGGAAGTGGGAAATTCCTAATTGTTGTAGCCTCCTAATCATAGATGTGGCGCGCTTCACACCGATGAATAAGACTCTAAATACACGGCTTCATAGAATCCCTAGGACTCTTGAGCTCTGTGCTTTAATACATGGTTTGTCACGCTCGGTGCCTACACCCTGGACGTGGCCTACACCAAATGACCATCGCTGGCATTGAGCAGAACCCTTGGCCTATCTTACCTAATTTAGCGGAAGACTTAACTTAACTCAATCATAAAATAAGAACATTCCTTAAAAGAAATACTTAACATTATAGTCTGACCAATGACACTTAGGTCTCAAAGTTAAAATATCTTACATGTAAGATAAAAAGAGACTAAAACTGGACAGTCTGTCTATTTATCAGTCTATGAAGCCTCTACTAGTACTAAGATGAATGTTGAGATAAACCCCACAATATTCTACAAAAGAAATACGAAAAGCAATAAAAGAGTCTTCCAAAATATAAGGAGGCTCACCACTGACTCGGGATGCTCGAACTGGATCAACCAAGCGCTGTGTACTGATCCTGGTTACCTGTGTATCTGTATCATAAAATGATGCAGGCCAACTGCCAATAGTACATTGAATGTACGAGTATGCGAGTTGGAATGCGGAAAACCACACTTAGGCTTGAAATGAGTAAGAAAGAAAGCTAATATTGGCTCTGCTCAACTCATGATTAACTACTCATTTCATTATAATGCAATTTAAAAGTAGGCATATTACATAAATATGCCTTTTAACTTAGCTTGAATCACATTTATGCTCTTCAACTTTGGGTGTGCACAAGTAGACACTTAAACTTGTATAAAGTTGAACAAATAGACACACGTGTCCTACATATCATCTTACGTGTCATTTTTGTCCTACATGGTATCCTACGTGTATTGTGTCATGTATGACTCATGTATTTATTTATCTGAAAATTGGATAGTTAAAGTGCATGTTTGTGCATTATGAAAGTTGGAGGTCAAAGTTAAAATTTGAAGCCAAGTTTAGGGTCCACTATATCTATTATGCCTTAAAAGTAATGTACAATATAAAGAAAACTGTCTGAAACATGCTGAAACTCTGATTGTACGCAAGATACAATTAACTATGTTATATATATAAAAACTCAAGTAAACTGATGTAAATGAAAATACAAATAACTTCGGTGTATAAAAATACATTAACTTCTGTGGAGATTTTCTTAACTGACAACCATCACTATGAGTCTAAGCGATGGTACAACGTTTTACCTTACGCTGCCATGGATCATCCTATATCTTGTCATCGGCATAGGACCTTACTTAACTAAGTGGATCCACTAGCTTAACTTACATGATCATCTAAAAAGTATAACCTGTTAACACCCATGATGGCTACATGCTTTACATGGGGACTTGAGTTAGTATGAACTCTTATCCCCACATCGGTGCTCAATACTACTCCCAAATATACTTTAGCTCATACTTTTAGAATAACTTTCTTTCTTTGGATTGAGATAATTTGCTCAACACTTTAGCTTTACAAAAGCTCCTTTGGAATCAATGTTCCCCTTTCTTGTTCAAAACTCTTTTGGAAAATCTTAGTACCCTCTTAACTTAAATGTAAAAACATTTATAAACTTTCTAGGGAATACTTAGTTCCCTTGTATCATTTTTGAAGGAAAGACTTCAACTTTTTACTCTTTCTTTAACTCAAAACTTTAGCCTTAAAACGAAGTTAAAATGTTTAAATAAGACTCTTAAAAGCTTTAAGAAACTTTACTAATTACTTCATATCTTTAGACTTAATTTTTTAACTTACTTGACCTTGATCCTAACTTTCCTTGAATTGAATTATGGATTCAATGTTCATGATTTCATGCTTATGGATGATTTCATGATGTTTAGATGTACTTAGAGTGTTGGAATCAACCAAAGAACGTGGGTACACCACTTAGAAATTAGTACGAAAAGATAAGGAATGAACGGAATCTCCAGGTGGCCCTGACACTCTAAGAGGCGCGGGGCACGAGAGCCTAACGAGCAGAGACAGTCCTAAGAGGCTCTGGCTGGCGCGGCGTCCCAGGGCTGGTCAGACGGAATTTTCGACTTTTCTTCTTCGTTTTTCATATTAATCTTCCATGGATCTCAAATCAATCACTTGGTATCACCAATAACCTCAATACCCAATGGATTAGACCCGAAAAACAACCTGGAAACACGAATCCAATCAACTAGAACATGCTACAACCCATTCAATTAAGAATTCAATAATTGTTCATCAAAATATCAATGTTCATCATTCAATCTACTCTAACTTGTTGAATTGAATCAAATTGGTATGTGGGTGGAAGAACCCAACACATAAAGATCTCACATACCTTAAAGGGATCACCCTAGACGAATTCCACTCAACGGTCTTGGCGTTCTTGAAGAATTCTTGATCTTCCTCTTCTCTTCTCTTTTCTCCCAAGCCCTAAGCGTTTTCAACTTTTCTAAAACTGAATTAAGGCTTGGTTTTACCCCTAATAAACCTTTAAAACGAATTAGGAAATATTAGGGTGAAAATACTACTTTACCCTTACTAAAATTCGCATTGAACTTTCCTCAGTCCAACAGCCCAACTTTCGACAGACATATCTCCCTCATATGACGTCGAAATGAGCAAACTCGTCGCCGTTGGAAAGATCTTCCCATGGGATTTCATTCATATAAAGAACTGCCCCTAACTCCTCCTGAGCTAGAAGTTATGGCCGTTCGAAAATGACCAAAACTCACCTTTTAAACTTAAGAATTTTTCCAGATTTTTCTTTTCTTTC
The DNA here is from genome assembly GCA_016801875.1 of Solanum sitiens. Lineage (NCBI taxonomy): Eukaryota > Viridiplantae > Streptophyta > Magnoliopsida > Solanales > Solanaceae > Solanum > Solanum sitiens. Next base: position 1,777,630 of record JABWTJ010000085.1, on the reverse strand, counting down.
CAAAAATAACTATTCTTAGTTTCTTGGTTTAATCCTAGCTATTTCGGATTACGAGATGTTTCAAAAAACTATTATTTATAATGTACTTTCTTAATATATTTTAGTTAGTTTATAGTTTTCAATGTTTATATATTTTATTTTAAATTTGGTCTTGTAAAAATTGTAAATTTTTTATTTTTTACTAAGATCCGAAGTTATAATTATATTGTTATAGTTTTTCAAATTAGAAGTTAACAATTTACTTTGTAAATATTTTTTGTATTCAGTTTGCCTCTAACCTTTAATCTTATTAATTTAAGATAATGAACGTTCATATTTGAAAAAAAAACAAACTATTTTGTACTCATGTGAATTTTACGGTCTTTTCGAAAATTTCTATTCACTTAACATTTTTTAAGTTGAGTTTATCACAAAGGTAAGTGAAAAAATATTTGATCACCTTTTCAAATACCGTATAGTTGTAAAAAATTAAAAAAAATTGAAAGAACCGACTAAAGCCAAAATTGAAAAAATTAATTTATATGGTTTGATTTGGTTTTTAGATTTAATAAACCGACATAATTGGTTTAAATCTTTTAAATGAAAAAACAAATTGAACCGACATATGTACACCTTATTCACATACCCCTTTGGATTTTGTCAACACCATCCTCATTGGATTTTTTTATAATAAATTTTACATGAAGAACCAAAGATTGAATCTTTGAGGCAAAAACTTAAAACTACTAATCAATTCTAATATCCTTTTGGATTATAAAAACATTAAAAAAAAATTAGAACTTTTTTTAGAAGATTTGAAGAAGTGGATGTCCAAAAAATTCTTGAAGGACAATTGATGAAGAAGAAAAAAAAGAGTTATCTCAAAAGGCCTAAATTGAAAGCATCAAAAGATTTAGTTTCTGCCTCCTAACTAAGCCAAAATATGAAACTGAAATTTGTTCATATGTCTACTCAAAGAGGCAATTGGTAAAAACAATTTATGCATAAATACTACAAATTACATAAGAACATGAAGAAGAAGGCAAAGGCGAATTATTCTGATATTGTAGCCGTTGAATCATGTTTGAAGATTCGTTCTTTAATGAGAGAGAATGGGTAAATATGTATGGGTAATAGGGCATTGGGTTAATTGAATTAATCGGGTTATCTTAGAGGGGTTGGGTCATTGGGTTAAAATCGGGTAATTAGGTCAATTTTGGGGATTCCGTCAAATGGGGGGTAATTTTGATAAAATTAGTAACGGGAGGGGTAAACTTAATTTTATTTTAACCGCGAAGGTAAAGTCAAAAAATAAATCAAAGTTGAGGATACTTTTGACCCTTTTTCCCTTCAATTTTTATCTGCTTCTTCTCTAGATTTTTATAATTTAGTTAAGTGATTTATGAATTTAAATAGTGATTGCAACATCAAATATGCAACATACTAAATGACCCTTTAAGTCACGTGTGCCGCACGACACACTAGTCATGTGGGCATGCACGATTCTCGACATATAACAAATTCTTTTTGTGTTCCTTAGATTTTTTTTCCCGTGAAGTTATTTATGTGATTTAAGATTTTAAATAGTGATTGTGCATTAAAGGCGTGAGGTACTTAATAATCATCATCTAGTGTTTGTCTGTACAACACAATAGACACGTGACGTGCACGTTTATTTGATGTATTATACTCTTTTCACATGAATTCAATTTTTGATGTGTCAATTCCCTAGATTTTTCTTCATGTGAATTTAGCTATGTGCTTTAGGAATTTCAATAATGATTATGATATGCGTGCATGAGGTAGTGAATAACTGCTAAGTTGTGTGTGCCTGCACGACTTTCTAGATGTGGTAGACTGTTTTCACGTGAACTCAATTTTTTATAAGCCCATTCCCTAGATTTTTTTTAATGTGAATTTAGTTAAGTGCTTGATGAATTTAAATAGTGGTTGCGACATAAAAGGTGTAACTTACTGAATGATTATTAAGTCATGTGTGCTTGCACAACACACTAGTCATGTGAGCTTGCACAACTCTTCAGATATAACAATCTCTTTTCACGTGAATTTTGATGAAATGCCTATTCCCTAAATCTTATCACGTGAATTTAATTTTAATATTCTCATTTCCTAGCTTCATTTTCACGTGAATTCAGTTTAGTCCTCTATAAATGTTTACTTTTATCTTCTTAGATTTTTATGCGGAAAAAAGATATTAAGTTTTTGGCACTCCAATAATTTTCCCACATCGATAAGCTTCTATTTAGAGTAATCTTTTGGACACTTTATATCCTAAAATGTGACTCTTTCGACTTCCAAAATCTACATAACATATATTAAGGTACTACTCTTGGTTTCACGATAGTGATAAACTAATGTACTAAAATAGATTTAAAGATGATTTCCGTAGAGGAGAGGGGAAAGCTTCTTATATTGAGTGATAGGACGACGTCTTTCAATCAAAATAAATAGAATTCAGACGCGCAGATATCCTATTTTTACTTTACAACCAACTTCCGACCCAAGAGATAACTTCCGTAGAAGAGAGGGGAAAATTTCTTAGATTGAGCGTTGACCGATGCACGCCTTTCTATCTAAATAAATAGAACTCAAACGCACACAATCCCTATTTTTTACTTTACAATCTACTTTCGACCAAGGTGATTATAGAGGTTCCGTTTTAGCAACGGGCCGTGATATGGGCCTAAAAGGCCGCAACTCTAATTTAATCTCTACGACCCGCGTAACATTTTTGGCGCTAATCTCCTTTTTCCCGCGAACAGTAAATAGCGCGGGAAAAAATTGATTCCTTTTAGCTGTTTATTTCAACCCTACTGAATCCCCAATTCGTTTTCATTTTCACAGTAACATCGATTGTATCTACATTCTCAGTTTTTTTTTCAGATTTGTTTTTGCTAACAATGGGTTCCTCAACAACAGTTGTGTTGCGGAGAAGAACGGAAGCTCCAAAACCGGGAAGAACATTGAGGAACAGGTCGAATTCAAGGAAAATGGTTGAAGAAGATGAATACTGCGATACTTCATGTGAGAAATGTAGATCTGGTGAATACCCAGCTCAGCTTTTGCTTTGTGACAAATGTGACCGAGGATTTCATCTGTTTTGCTTGAGACCCATTCTGGCGTCAGTGCCCAAAGGCTCCTGGTTCTGCCCATCTTGCGATGATAACAAGAATCCGACAAGTAAGTTTATGGGTTTTCATTTTTTATTCGTTTCTTCAATTTTTGAAAATCTTTTTGTGTTAGAATTGTATTTGGGTGTTTATGAAATATGCTAAAAATTGAAGCTTGGTGTTGGTTGCCTAATCTTTAATTGTTTGACGATATGGGGTTAATTGTTATAGACTAGTATGGTTTGAGTAATTAATGTCAGCAAAGCAACTCTTTTTATTTTTGGGTGTGTAAAACTGTAAACAAGTAAATGTCAAGAACCCCCAATGTTAGAACAACCCTAATTATTGAGTGTTGGAATGGGAGGGTTCAAATGAAGTGTGATGAGCTTTGAGGGTCTCTTATTTGTATTAACAGCTAATCTAGGGGAATGTTTTTATGCCGTGCCAATGATTTAATAACAATAACTATCTTTATAGCCCCAAATGTTTCAGTTTATACTAGTTTCTTTAAAGAGTAGTAATCATAAACAAAAATCAAGCTAGACAGATGTGATCATCACTATTTTACAATGCCATGGTCATGACAGTAAAGGTTGAATTTTGTACATGTTGTAATGCAATGTCTTGGTTATTTCATCCTTGAAGGAATAAGGGGTATCCAATGTTTGATAATACTTAATTTATTGATTGATAATGTGTTCTTATCTAATGTGCAGAACTTCCTCTTGTGCAAACAAAGATTGTTGATTTTTTCCGGATTGAGAGACCGTCTAACTCGATTAATGAGTGTGGTCCAGGCAAAGGTAAATTCTCTATAGTTTGGATGATATTATCTAATTTGTTTGCTCCAATTACTTGATCTGATGGGTGTTGCTTTTGGTTGTTTTTTTTTTGGTCAGATTGCCAGAAAAAGAGAAAACGTGCTAGTAGCTTGGTAATGTCAAAGAAGAGAAGAAGATTATTGGCATTCAATCCGACTAAGGATCCTACCTGGAGATTGGAACAAATGACATCTCTTGCAACTGCCTTGTTAGCAGCTGGAGCAGAGTTCAGCAATGAGCTTACCTATGTGCCAGGCATGGCCCCACGATCAGCTAATCATGCAGCACTCGAGCGAGAGGGAATGCAGGTAAAATAGAACATAATCTTTAACATTTTGACTGACCAAATGTGTTAGATTTAGACTGGCATGCTATTACTGAATCTAACTTAGAGCGGGATCGAAACTTTCAATTGGAAGAAAAATAAAAAGGATGCATTGGCACATTGTAGTGGTTAAAGATGTCATCTTACTATGTTATTGTGAGATAGAAATGGTCAAATCTCCCTGAATATCGTATTATTTATTTAGCTGACCTCAACTAACTAGATTCAGGATAGTTTGATTGACTGAGGGGAATCCTCTATATTGTTTGCCACATAACCACTGGAGTGGTTTACATGGATACATGCCTTCTGAGTTCTGTGTGATGCTTGAAATTTTCACAAGGAGATAATAATATCTAGCTACTTTGTATGCCCATAGGGGAAAAGATATGTAAAGCCTAAAAAGGAGAAATTGTGGGAAGATTTTTTTTATTTCATTGTATTATTTAGAAAAAAAGTCCCACCTTTCTTAGCATGATCCTTTGAATTGCCTATTTTTCAAATCTTAAGACTTCTGTTATTGAACTCCAGGTATTATCTAAAGACGATACAGAAACTTTACAGTTGTGCAAGAACATGATGAAACAGGGTGAATGGCCACCACTCATGGTTGTTTTTGATCCCAAAGAGGGGTATGTATTTGATCACTATTTTGCTTTCCAATGTATTCACAAATTATCGTTCTTTTTTGTGTGATCTTAATATGGGATGCTTAATTATCTATTTATCTTTGCTTTGTCAGATTTACTGTTGAAGCAGATGCATTCATAAAAGACTGGACAATAATTACAGAGTATGTTGGAGATGTTGATTTCTTGAATAACCGGGAAGCTGATGATGGAGATAGCATGATGACTCTTTTAACTACTAATGATCCTTCAAAAGACCTCGTCATTTGTCCTGACAAGCACAGTAATATTGCTCGCTTCATCAATGGGATAAACAATCATACTCGGTATGTTCTTTTCCATCAAACACTTGTGCCTTTTGAAGTTACTATGATATCTCATGCTTATCCTATGGTTCTTTGTGTACGACACTTAATTATATCAATCACACATCATCAATTAGCCAGCATCCATGCGTTCTTTCTCGTGGAACGAGACTGAACTCTTTCTGGAAAATCTCAATATTGCAAGCAGTTTAATCTAAAACTGGATGCACAAGTTAAACATAAACATGGGTAGTGTTAAATTCAAGTATGCCTTGTACGTGCATTGTATGGTTTTTCTTTTGGAGTGTTCTTAATTATACATATTTCTTCTAATGCAGCATTGGGAAGAAGAAGCAGAATGTGAAGTGTGTGAGGTTTGATGTTGATGGTGAATGCCGTGTTTTATTGGTTGCAAACAGAGACATTCGAAAGGGAGAGAGGCTATACTATGACTATAATGGTTATGAAAATGAATATCCAACAGCGCACTTTGTTTGACCCCATAGGATCCAAACTGATTTGTCCAGCATTGATTTCTAAATTTTTTTAATCTATTGGCACATAGTGCAAAGCCCTGTATGCACAAGGGCAAGGTGGAGGGGTATACAAGAATGATTTTGTCTTGGGTGCATCAAATGCAAACGATTCCTAATTTTTGGTTTCACATCTCATACCTTCAAGATATTTAAGTGGACTCATGGAACTCGACAACCTGAGAAGATTTTGTGTACAAATGTCATCTGTCAGTGATTCATTATATAAATGCTTTAATCTTGGTTGAGAAAAAGTTGTGTTCTCAGAAGATTCTGATCTTTGTAACTCATGTTTTCCCAAACAGAAGTTCCTTAAGCTGTCCCAGCAAAAACTTCTATTGTTGAACTTTAGCATTTTCTGATCAATATCAGACTTGTTGAATATACTGATAAATTGAATTGAATTGGTCAAGTTCAATCTCTACTTAGTATTGTTACATCTGAATTTATTGAACTATCATTGCAGCCTACTTTTTGTGAAGATTAAAGTTAGGCATGACAAGCATATGCATAATCAAAGGCTTCTGGTTAAATCCTATATAATTGGTTTTGTCGAATGGTTATTTATTGTTTTTTTCATCCTTTTGACTTTAATTCTTGTAACATTTCTCTGGTACATGTTGAGTTTTTCTTATGTATTTCCAGATCATGTATTTTCCATGGTTTTAAGATTCTTTTATGTGGGGTTATAGATTTGATCTATGTTATAAACAAAAAGATCAACTGTTGAGGTATATCAGTTACTCTACTTTGTGAGTTACCAATTCATTCTTACTAGACAGTTATAGTTGGTTATCAGTAATAATAAAACTTCACTAAACCTGTTGGTAATGTATCTTAAAGACAAGATACAGGAGAGACCACTTATACGGTACATACCGAGGACATGACCTTAGATAGGAGAATATAGGAGATATAGATTAAGGTAGAAAGTTAGTAAGACTTTTGTTACTATTTATTATTCTTTATACTTCGATTATCGTATTATTTTGTGTAGTTACTGTTGTTCTTTTTTTAGAATGTTTTGTTATGCCTTGTTGAGTATTTTGCCTTCATTTCTTCACTCTTGTTGTTTTCTTGATCCGAGAGTCTATCATAAACAACCTCTCTATCTCCAAGATAGGAGTAATTAATATATGTGTACACAACACCCTCTCTATACCCCACTTGAGTGATTACACTGTGTATGTTATTGTCGTTTGTATATTATCTTCCTAAGCCCTCTCTATACCTCACTTGAGTGATTACACCGTGTATGTTATTGTTGTTTGTATATTGTCTTCCTAATAATAAGGGTGTTTGAGATTTCTATTCCTTTTTGTTTCTCATCTGGTCCACTTTGAAGTCCGACTAATTCGAATTGCTGAATTCTTATCCAGGCTTCCCCTTTTAAAACTCTAATGGGCTTCAAGCCCAATATGAATCTGAAACTTTTCTAATGCTCAAAGTGCATGGAGCCTAATTCCTAGCAAAAAAAAAAAAAAAAACAATTTTTTTCCTTTGTAAAAAAGTCATCAGATCCAAGACAAGTACTGGTGAAAATGTACCAAAATAAGAAAAAATTGGGGCTGATTGTCAGTAGTCCATAAAAACACTTTAAAACCTATGATTATAATGATCGATATATATATATATATATATATATATATAACTGCATGCAGAAAGGACCACCCTATGGCTCTGAATGTTTTAAAACTAAACCAAACAGAAACACAGAATAGAGTGGTCCTTTTTATTAATTAATAGCTTACCATAATCAGTAGACTTCTCACATATACACAAAGACAAACATATCACAGTTGTCTCATTTACCTCCTTTTTATCTCGTGACACACTTTTCTTTTTAATCTCACGACGACACTCCTAAATCCCGTAACAATTTCTCATTCTACACTTGGTCACGAGAACTCAAGTATTATGACATGTTTAAAGTTCATACGCATCGTTTAGTTTGAAAATTCTATATTGATTCAACTTATGTCACGTAAATTGAAAAATAGCGAGCAATCGATAATTTTAAGCCGTTGATTTTGAGTTACTGTCCCCACAACAAATTTAGGTGCGTGGTCCAGAAGGTGTAATTTTTATGTACTTTAATTTTCATGTTGCATTTTTTTTTAAAACCAAGTGGACAAAAAAAGAAATAAATAAATGGCAGAGATTTGTAATCAGAAAAAAAAAATTGCACAAATCCCAAGGTAGAAAAAAGAAAAAGAGTTTGTCAACTATTATTATTATTATTTACTCAACATATATACATATAGTACTCAAACCGCCCACTTTATATTTTTTGTTGATCCACTGCAGTGATCAGTTGTATTGTGTCCCTCATTATTTAATTTTTTGTTTTCACCAAAAAAAAAATTCTATAAGAAAGAGTGCCTTCTTTTGTTGTTTTTCATTTGTTTTTATAGTGACATAATTCACATATGTATGTACACTGTTGTTTTATTATATTTTCTGAACATAAATCATCAGTTTCTTGTCTGCTCATTTTTCTCTTTTTCTCTTTTTACCCGTCCGTCGCTATTTTGCTTTGTAGCTAATGAAAACTTAACATTAAATAAAATTAACGATAAATTTTTATTATTTAGCTATAAATTTTGTTCATCGTTAAATTCAGTTTTTTTGGTAATCATGCTAGGATTATAGTACTATACAGTAGGACTTATTTATGTAGTAATAATGATGCAAAGATTGTTATTTAGCATGTGGCGGAGCCAAAGTTTCAAGTAAGGATTTAAAAAGAAAAAAAAAATATGCCAAAGAAATTCGACGACTTATATATATACATAAAATTACATTATATATGTGACCTGAAGCTAGAGTGACTCTAACTCTATCGTATACACTGATTAGACAAGATTGTTTAACCTGTTCCATGTCTTTAGTTTTCTTTTTCTTTCGATAATAAGTAAATACATTAATTATATGTATATTTATATTATCCATGCATATAATTTAGTCACCAATCTTTCAGTGCATGACTGCATGGACATCTCATTAGCTTACTTCAATTTTAAGTCAATATATAATGACATAGAAACCCTCTTTTTACTCAATCTCCGATGTCTAAAAAAAATAAGGTATACACGAATCTTATCCTTACCTCAAGGAATCTAGAAAAACAATGTATAAAGAAAAATACAGAAATGATCAAGAAATTATAACATGAACGCTAACAACAACTAAATAATGAAATAACCGAGAACACATATGAAAGAAACAATAACTAGAAAACATTTTCGTCCATGCCAAACGTACACAATCTTAGTTGCCTCTCTTTACTATACATAGTGGTGAAGCAAAAACACAATTCAAGTACAAAGAAAGGGATTTTTAGGTTGTATAGCCTCTCATCAAAATAATAATCGACAAGTATATATTTTGTATATTAGTGTATATCTATATGATTAGCGATTATAATTAATTTTTAACGAGCGGCCAAATATGTAACTTTTTCAAAAGAACAGGGCCAGGCCCATGTAAAATGGTTAAGTACAAAGTGGTTAGTGGGTACCCATCTTACTTAACACCTTCTCAGAGAAATACAACCATCACAAGAAAGGCCCACACCTAAATTACCCACCACCCCATATCCCTTTGTTTGGTGGAAAATGTATACGTTTCCACCTTCGTTTCCACCCCTTTTAATTTATTTTAAACTTATATGATAACCTTAAAAATCTTACTCCCTCCATCCCACTTTATACGATTCGTAGTACGAGCGTTATATCATTCTAAACATTCACAGTAAATTCAGTATACGAAGATATCAGGATACCAGGATATGATATATGTATTTTTTTTCATATTATATATTACGATTGACAGAGAAAATTCGTTAACTCTCGATACGATGAATGTGAGGGACAAAATGAGTAAAATATAAGAATTTTCAATATTCTCCCTGCATTATGTATATCTGTTTATGGGTTGGCAATTTTTTTGTTTTTGTCTACCTACTACTCATAACTCCAAATACAATTTTCTATGGACAACCACACGGTTTACTTCATTCAATGTTTAGTTGGTTCTTTTGTTTGCTCATTTCTAGGCTTATTTTTGACCCTTTATCCCAAGAGGATCTTGAGTGGATTTTCTACAATTATTAACTATAGAGTATATATAGAGTAACAATTATATCCCAAAGTCAACTAATATAATTTTTGGGTAGTAATGTTCATTGCATAAGGGTACTCTCATGGTTAAGTTTCTTGGTTCAATTCATCTAATTAGTATTTATAGAGTTGAAAATTTTAAATTATCCCTTCAAAGAATGTCTTGGGATTCACTTATATTATATATATAGACAAAGGTAGTTAAATCAGTTGGCCTTGTTACTAGTGGTATTAATCTTGCATGTTGATGCCGGCTGTTAAAAGCACATTATTCTATTCTAACTACTGCATCAATCCTTTCTTTAAGTGTCGGGCACGTGAGATGAAATCATAATTTGAAATATAATACGAGTCGTGATTTGAAATTATAATATGAAATTGAAGTTCTATTTGGATATGTTATTCGGATTTTAAGTTTTTTTTTTTTTTACTTTTTTGTTCATAAACATAAAATTCTCATAAATTGTGATAAGTATTAAAATTACCACAATTTTTTTTAATATTATCATAACAAAAGTAAAATACATTATCACAAAAATAATTTTAAAAAATACAACATTTACTAATCGAATTTTAGTTCAATAAAAGGTAAAATTGAACATGAGTTGTCGCGTACTACTCTTGTTGTAGAAGTAATAATAAATTTGGTTGGTAATAGTAATGTCTACACTATACCAAAAATATTTTTTAGCGATAATTAATTAGCGGCAATAACTTAATTGTCGCTAAATATATTTTTTAGAAACAATTACCATTGACAATTACATTTATCTCTCTTTGTAAATACTGTTAAAACTTATAATGACATTGAATCTAATGACAATAAACTAATATCAGTAAAGATTTTAGTATTCTCTATTTATATAAATCTCTAAAAATTATTTTTGTTGTAGTGTATTTTATTATCGTCAAATCATGATATAAAATTCTCAAAACCATTTTTTTTTAATTATGATTTTTGAAGAATTTGTCATTAGATAAAATCGCATGTCCAAAAGCCTATTAAGCATAATAGATCTTTGAAAAAATGTACTTTTGTATTTTAATTTGTTTGTTTGATTTTGATTTGATACGAAATATAAAAAATAAAAAAAGACTTTTCAATATTATGATTTAATATAAAAGATATATATAATTTGCCAAAATGTCCTTTAATGTGAATTTTGTTTTTTTGCAAAAAAAAAAACATGAAAAAATAATTAATTTTTAAAAAGATAAACTAAAAACTAGACAAATAAATTCAAAAGAGAAAGTAACATAATAAAAGTAAATGGACAAATAAATTAAAACAAAAAAATTAACATAACCAAACTGTTTAAATTCATACAAGATATAAAAGATACTCTACAAATCTTTTGATCTATATATATGTTTTGATTTCACATGTAATTTTAAGAAAAAAAAAATAATTTTAAATTCTATGATTTTACATTAAAATTGTATTTGATCTTATGATAATATCACATAGAAACTCGAATTAAGAAATTACAGAAAGAGATGTATCATGTCAGAATCCTTAATCATGAAGTTTTAAGATGATATTCTAAGTTTCTAACTAATTTATTGTTTTCTAATAAAGGGACTTTATTTGACCTTTATGATATTTATAGAATAAATTTTAAGAATCTTATGAAAGAAATTATTTTAATTTTATAAATTTAAAATAATTAAAATATATCTATAATAACATAGACAAATAATATAAAACGAAGAAAACTCGAAAGTCGACAATTTGGTTGTGCGTATGATGTGGATGACTTTGTTAGAAGCGTCGGAGAATAGAACAAAAGGCATCCGTCACATCATGTGGCCATCAATCCCCTTTTATCTCCCCACTTCACATTTGGTTCGACGGGCGAAGTTAGGTGGGACTTTATCGATTCAAATAAATTTAATAATTTTTTTTATATATTTTTATAATATGAAAAGAATATATATATATATATTTTTCACGTCAGAATTATACTTAAATAAGATTACTCCTAGTTTTAATGAGATTTAAAATTTCAAGTTTGAATATAAAAGAAATATTAATATAAAGTTTTTTATTCTAAATAAAATTTTATAATATAAATTCAGAATAATTAAACGTCAATATAAATTAAAAGTTCAATAATACATTAAAAATAAAATTGATGGAATGATAAGCATCTCTCGACTTTCAAATCCCGATCTAATAACACATTGAACATAAATAAATTGAAGATAGGTACTTCTCATTATTAAAAAAATAGTCCACTAAATCGGCAGTACTGACCAAGATAAAGATAAATTTGGGACCCTTTTGATAATGGGAATGTAATATAATTTTAAGGTTGTGTTTGGTAGGAAGAAATTTCATTTTAATTATTTTCTAATGGAAATTAAATACTGGTATTTTGAAAAGAAAAAAATTATCTAAATATTTACTTTATTTCACTTTATTTGTATTAATTTGAATGGCACGAGTTAAAAGAAATTTTTTTTTTTGTCTTATAATATTAAATTAAATATACGTATTAAATTAAATATACGTGTGATGTATCAAAGTCTTTTAAATATCATGATTATAAACTCAATATATATGTAATATATAAAAAATATATTTTAAATTTTGTGATTTGACATATATTGTGACATAGGTTCTTTAAATTTAAAACTTTTGAATTTCGAAATATAAAGTAAAACAAATGAAATATAGATGACAAGGTGGAGGGGTTGCGTTAGTGCCGAGATAGAAAAATGACAATTAACTTAAATTATCGCTTATAAAACAGCAGTAAGAAAAAATAATTTTATTTAAAAAACATTATTTTTTTAAAAATAAAAAATATTTTCTTCCATATCAAATTGACGTTAATTTAATCATGGCTTAAAGATCCCATTGAGGGATATGGCTGTGGAATTTTCTGTTTGAATTGACACTTTGACAATTATTTTCTAGCCATATCTGATATAGATAGTGAAATTAATTTTATAGTAAAACATCTTTATTTTATGAACATATAATTTTAAAAAGGACATTTTTTAATTCTAGATAAGTGAGTTGTACATCATTAAAAAATAATGTAATTTTAGAAACCCATTATATTTTTTAGGGGGGGAATGTATAAACATGATATAATATGGAGCACACGGAGTATGTTATAAGTAGTAGATAAAATATTATAAAGTATAGTATAAGATTAAATAAAAGGTGAGAGAAACGTTGATATGTTTAAAAAAAAAAAAAGATGCAACACGTTGACAAGGATTGAAAATTGGTCGGTATACAAAATAAAAGCAGTAAATTAAGGCGCCATTTAATCATATAGTATATATAAAATATAATAAATATATATATCCCCCCTGCATACGTAGTCCGTGAGCTCATTAACATTTTTCCATATTCAAACCCCACCTACAAATATTCTTTCAAAAATTAACTCTCTGCTTTTGAAGTGTCCAAAATTAAATGCAAATACTTAAAGAAATTTCTTTCTCCAATATTACTTTTTTTTTTAACTTTTAATTATCGTATTTCACTATTCAAAAGTTAGTTTGACTAATTTTTAAAGTTAAATTAGATTATATTAATATTTAATATTTTAAATGAAAATTTAAATATTCAAAAAAATTATACGAAAAGTACTATAAATTCCGTTTTTTATATATCAATAGATACATCGTACAATGTTAGTTAAAATTATTATCGTTTGACTTTAAAAAAGAAAACTCTAACAATTAAAAGTAGACTAAGTTAGTATTAGATTAGAAAACATCACTCTTGTCTTTGCTCAAATGCTAATTCTCAATAGATTAAAAAGAGACTAGTCTGATCGTAAACATTACTCGTTATTTCTAATTTTAAAATTATGGGTTTGAATTAGAGTGTACATGATCGGGTTGGTTCGCGTTATTCAAACATCAAATTAAATTATTTTTATAAAAAAATTAAATTTATAAACCAAATCAAATCAAACTAATAAAATTCGAATTCTTTTGGATTTTCAACCTCGGGTTGGTTCATATTTTTCAAATACCAAATCAAATCATTGTGTCGAAATATTAAATTTATAAATCACACCAAATAATAAACCTCGACTTTTTCAACTTTTTGGATTTTCAGGAAAAGTTTGCATACAAACATATAACTAACTTGTGCTTCAAATATTTCTTTAATCCAACCAATTTATATAAGGTTTTTTTAAAAAAATAACACAAAATATGAGATGAGTATTGATGACACAAAATTTTTAATTAAAAATAATAATGAAATCATCATATAAAATAAATATTATAAAGTCATAATAAAAATGATCATAATTTAAAAGTACTAAATCACGCTGAAATAAGTTTAATAAGTATTAATTGCATTACTAAATATTTAAGGAAAACTAAAATTAGATTATGTATTTTAATTATCCAAACCAATATAAAACTAAAGAACAGATATTCAATATTATTGTCATTCTTAGTGTTGAATTGATTTTCTTTTTGCAGTAGTAGTAATTTGATTTTGATTTAAGTTTTATTATAATTATCAACATTTGTGAACTAAAATCTTTATTGGACAATTCCGAATTCTAAGTTTTAAACTTGAAATAATATATTAAAATATAAAACTATAAAAAAAAGTATAAGAAATATTTTAAAATTATATCAAAGTAAATATTTTTATGTATAAAATAAATTTTAAAATAACATATATAATGTCGGGTTGATTTGGTCTCGGGTTAATTTTTATTAGTTAAAATCAATCCAACCCAAATATAATTGAATTTTTTTCTAATATCAAATCAAATCGCTAGTCAATTTTTTTTTCAAATTGACTCAATTTGTAACTTAATTCAATTTTCAATTCGATTTTAAACGCCCTTTATTTGAATCATTAACAAAACAAAAAAGACAAAAGCTCTCACAAGGGATAAATAAAGATAATAAAGGACACTATTAACTAAATATTGGAATTTATAGAAAAGTTATCTCTCTCTTTTTGACACTAATTGGTCACTTTTTGTATATAAACATTTCACACAAATTATGTCTTTTTTTTTTACTCGATATTCGGGACCTATATTGGAGCTCGATTAAATTTGAATTCTTGTTAGACAGTCTCACATTGGGGTAAAGCGCTCCCTAACAAAGGCGACTCCGTATACAAGGGAACTCGAATTCGTGAACTCTTGATTAAGGATGAAGGAATACTTATCACTCCATCACAACTCTCGTTGGTCACACAAATAATGTCATTCTCGATGATCTTATGATTTTTTTGACAAACCTAATTTGGCATTTTATAACAGTCCATGTGAATTTAAATGACTCAAAAACCCAAAAAAGAAGAAGAAGAAAACCCTCTCCAAACATGTTGACTCTAATACAATACTCGTAAAGTGTTATCAATAAGAATTGTGATGAAGTGTTATTAATCAGGTTTGAATCTCTTTGAATACAGAGTCGCCGTTATTAGAAAATACTTTATTCTCGTGTAGAATTTTTTGACATTTAATCAGACTCCTATACATATAAATATCAGATGTACATAATAACAATGCATTTTTATTTTGGGAGGTGGCTGGTGAAGGTCAACTAGTATGAAACACTGTGATACAACTATATATGATATCATCCAATATGTCAACACTAGCACTAGTACAAATTATTTGACAAATTGGATGGTAAAACAGTTTAAAGAATCTGCGTGCTGTTTTTGAATAACAAAGCAAACATATGCATGTAACTCCTTGAATAAAGAGAGAAAAAAAAGTATAGTATATAGTATAAATTAAATATATAGACATTATTAAGCATTAAATCTTTGGAGTGTCGTGGACTTTGTTAAAATAATTTGTTGCTTAAGAAACAGGCTACCCTATTCAATTCAAGAACATCTACTTTGTACTTGGTCCAGACCTAGAGATTTAGGTACGAGTTCGGTCAAATTCAATAATTTTAATTTAAATATTTGTTTTTATTTTGTTTTTAAATATTAATATAACAAAACTATATTTATTTAAATAAGTAGTTTTTAAATTTTGACTCTGCTTTTGCGACTCGCTATACTTCACGTACATTTATTTTTCCTACTCAGTGGCGTAGCTATTTTTATTGGATACCTTTCGTCGGAAAATTATACTCCCTCCGTTTCAAAAAGAATGTCCCTATTTTTCTTTTTAGTTTGTTTTAAAAAGAATGTCCCCTTTCCTTTTTTGTCAACACTTTAACTTTAACTTTTTACGTGGTATGTTTAAGACCACAAGATTAAAGGACATTTTGGTACATTTGACATAACTTTAATTTAGAACCACAAGATTAAAAAATCTTCTTTCTTTTCTTAAACACCGTTCCAAGTCAAACTAGGTCATCCTTTTTGAAACGGAGGGAGTATCATATATACAAGTAAAATGATACACGAAGTGGCTAAATAACATGTTTTGGACATCTTTGACAAAACAATATGATGTAGCCTAGTGGTTTCAGGTGCCTTAAAAAAGTAAAGACACACAAACTTCAAGTGTTTAATTAATTCTCACTAGTAGCAAAAAAAATCAGTTTTTAAAAAGAGCAAATTCACTTTAGCATTTAAATATTTTTCGTGAAATTTCTGACTCCGACATTACTATTCCAAACTCATGTGGAAATGTTTTTCTCTGTATTTACAGCTAGCTCAACTAATAACACAACCTCCTAAGGTCCCCCACTTTAGATAATTCCATAGATTCTGTTTCTTCACCTTCCTTTTAGTTTTGTTTTTCTCTGTTTTCAACTATATATTTGGTCTCATTTATTTGTTTGGTGAGTATACGAATAAAGCCTTATATATTTATATTCGAGACAAATAAGTTATATAAAAAGTGTAGAGAAACATAATATATTTGAACTATTTCATCCCAACATGGAGATAATATGATTCAAATTATATTTACATATTTTCAAGAAGAAAAAAATATAATTGAGAGATTTAAATGATATATTTAAATAAAATTTCAATTTTAAATCAACTTAATTTTGAATTAATAATTTATCTTAATTTGAAATTATATGCTAACGAACTCTAAATAAATTGTAATCAACACGTGTAAATAATTGTAAACACCCTGAATTCTGAAGGCAAGCATAATTTATGGCTCAACTAATTTTTTTTCTGTTCATTAATTCTGCCAATTACAACCCAATAATATTTAAAGGAAATTAATGCTCTAATTGTTGTGTAGCACATATAGATGTAGAGAGTTTACCTATATTTTTTTTTTTTTGCCGACTTACGATATATTCTGTCCATCTCAAAACATTTATTGTATTTTTATTTACATGTGATTTAGGAAAAATATTTAATTAAAAAAAATTGCTTTATGTATGTATTTGGTTGTAGTTTTCAAGAACAAGTATCATTAAGGGTACGTGAAATGAAAAAAATAAAATTTTATTTTGATTTAAAAATAAATAAATATTTTGAGACCGAAGTATATTAACTTGCATAAATCCATTTTGCTATTATCGTTATCGCTTAATATAGTACATATAAATATACAACATCTGCTCAAATTACTAATAATGTGATGAAATGTTGCATTTACGGCATGTTTGATATTATTGCTAAAAAATAGCTTCTTTTAAAAGCATTTCTGAGAATTTTTTTTTTTTTGGAAAAGTACTTTTGAAAGAAAAATAATATGTGTTTGGTTAACTTATTTGAAAAGTGTTTTTCATAAGCAAATTGTGTTTAATTGATTTTTTAAAAAATACTTGTGAGTCAAATTACAAAAGAATAAATATTTATTAATGTACTTCAAATATTAAAATTATTTAGTAAGAATCTATTTTAAATATTTATTGTTGAAAAGATTAATAATTTTTTTTATGTTTTTTAAATTATAATTTTACATGTTTAAATTTTTACTCAATATTATATCTTTTTTTGAAGGCTGAAATCTTTAATTGTTGTTTTCATAGGCTTATTCAGGATTTCAGCTAGATGGGTGCACAATTACGAAAAAATGTATCTTAAATATAAATTTGATCTATTTGATTTTTAGGTTCTTAATATGAACCATGAAATTTTAAATATTATATAGGTCCAAAATTTATAGTACTACTAGTTTTAAATTTTAATATACGCAATATAAAAAATTTATAGTGCTAATATTTTTAGGAATTTTCAATGTAACACACTTGAAAATTTTGAAAGATTAAAAGGAAAAAACAAAAGTAAAATTAGTTGAAACGTCAAAAATGTAACTGATAACCACTAGGAAAGGTGTTGCTCAAAAAGATAAGTACACCCAATCATCATTATATTAATATATGATACTTAAACATTGGTTCACACATCTATATTTAAATATTTTTTAAAAAATATAACACTAATATATATGATGTAGAGAGGAGAGCATGGATTAACGTGAACCCACAACACCCCCTCTAGATAATCTGATTTTTTTTTCTTTTTTTCTAATCTTGTAAAAATATTATTGTTATCATTTTTTTAATGCTACTAAATAATGCGTAAAATAATATAAAATACATAAAACAATAATATATAAGCAAGCATAAAATAAATTATAAATTTTATTACATAAAAATAAATAATTTTTTAAAATGAAATCAAATCAAACTTATGAAATATGCTAATTAATAAATAAAAAATATATTGATAAATATGTATGTATGAAAATGACATTTTAATCTTGAGAAAAAATAATTAATTTATGCTTTGCTTTAACTTTACCAAGTAAGTATCATTCTTCAAAAACACTTATTTACCTTCCAAAAAATCGATTAAACATCAAAATAATACTTTTAATCTATAAAAAACTTGATCGAACAGACTACTAATGGCAAATGAATACAAGGACATTAGTAATAATATTGGTGTAAAGTGGAGTATGAATATGTATGATGAAAATAATGAAAAGGGGTATGAAATGACATATTTTTGTATAATAATGTTTTGTCTGATTAACACAAGAATAAAGAGAATGGTAAAGTTTTTTTTTTAATGTATGATTAATTAAGAACATATTTGTTGGACAATAATTGAAAAATGCACCTAACCTAGGATTCTACTAGTTGGAAACACGTGTTTAGAACATGAAATGTAATTATTTTGTAGGAGACATATTAAGATGGACAAGACTTATTTGAACCCAAACAATTTGCTTGTTGGAGTGTTTTTTGCTATAAATAACTAATAATATTTGTTGGCATATCATGCTTGATTGTAGTATATATATACTAATTTTAGTATCAAATCCAATATATAAAATAATATAATGTTTGATTAATTGTATAACAAAAAATTATTACTTTCATCCATAATATTTTACTTCATATAAAATGAAAGATTAAGAGTTTCAAAATTTATGGTGTAAAACACTTCTTGCGTCTTGACTAAAATGAAAATTTTAAAGCTGAATAGTTTTAGACAGAGTAATAAGGAAATTATATATGTTACCTACATAGGGACAAAGGGAATACGTATTTAAAATTCCACCTTGGTATTCCCCAAATTAGGATCCCAACTAATTTGGGGAGATGCACAAACACCTGGTTTTATGATTGCCATTTAAATTATACTTAGCGTTTAAATTTTTACAAGTTTATCTGTTTCGAACACAATATGAGACGTATGCGACTGAAGTTGAAGATTTGCGTTTGAATTCAAACGTTATGTCGACTTTGATCAACCATCAACATTTTTGTTTGAAGTTTAATATTGCTTGCGAAGTTCAAATTCAATCAATTTTTTTTGTTGTTGTTGAAGTTATTGTGGTTTTGGGAAGGTCTATCTTCAGACATTTGTTTACTGAATTTATGTTTTTGGCAAAATAAACTTCAAACATGAATACTTTATGAATACTAATACTATTGGAAATGGTCATTTTCCATAAAATCAAAAGTCTTTACATTAAATAGCAAACTAGTACTACTAATTAATGGGAGTTATCATTGAAGGATGTGATATAATTAGGGATGTGTAAAAATCAAATTGAATCGATTAGTTAAATCGAAAAAAGTGTTATTGATTAATTTATTATTATTGGGCTAATGATTAGCGATTTTTAATGGTTTTATAAAATAAAAAAAAAGATTAACGGATTATCGATTCGATTTTGATTTTTAATATTGGGTTATTGGGTAAATCGATAACCCATTAATACTAATAATTTACAACATTTACTTGTACATAAATATTACGACAATTTATATTAATCTCAACACCTTACTAGTTAATATTTTTATCCTTTGCCTTCAATTCACACTTTAAAGTGACTTTAGTTCACAACTCACATTATACAAAACGTCAATATCTAAAGTAAAAACATATTCCTCTTAATTTCTTTTCGTGTTACACTTGTATAGTTTTTCATTGCATCATTGTGTTGTTGCGTCAAATTTATTAGAGAAGTCATATATTTATGTTATAAGTATTTTCTTATTGGTTAAGTCGAAAATCGAACCATTAAGGAACAAAACAGATAAATCAAAAATCGATAAAAAAAATCTCCTATTGATTTGTATTTAAAAATTGAAAATCGATGAATCAAACTGACACCCCTAGATATAGTAGATGATTGATTTTTCCTTATTTAGAGACCGGAGATATCATATTTGAGTCGTTAATATGAAAAAATCCAAAAAAATCCTTGGTAAGGAGCACTTCCTTGGAATCCCTTGCGGCGCGAATCTAGAATAGTCTGACTCCAATGCAAAAATTAAACGTCAAATAGAAAATAAGATAAAATTAATTGTAGTTAATACTACAAGTGACCCTACCTTTTGAAATCTTGATATAATTGTTGCCATGTTGGGTTATTGTCTGTACTAAAGGCTTCAAATTGAAATGATATGGTCGGTAATCAATTTGATTACAAGTAAAATTGAAAAATTAGTGGTAACATAAGTGTACTTAATGTAATCAATGGCATTTTGTGTATGGTAAAATGGAAACAAGACAAACTTGCTTTTTTAACTTTGTAAATAACCATCTTTGTCTTTTACGTCAAAGATCAGACACAGCCAAATTAGGCTTTAACTCTGGGATTAGTCCTTTTGATTAATAATTATAAACCCCACTACTTATCTTAATCCTATCGACTATCTTTTCCATTAAAAAGTCGATTTCAATTCACTAAGCAATCAAATATAACCATTAAAAACAAAAACACTTTACTCCAATAATTAATTTTTAATAAAAAACGAACTAGTCATTAGATGATACGTATTTTTTTCATTTTTGATAAAAATATCTTTGTTGTAGGATATTGTAATTTTTATCGTCACATTTCTTTAAAGATTTTGATTCAGAAATTAACTTTTAATCACGTAATGATTTTTTTGCATCTTGTAGTATATAATAGGGAAAAAGTTCTAAAATATATCTCAACTTTGACTGAAATCGCTATAACAATATCAAACTTTGAAAATAATCCTTTACCCCCTACTCTATTTAATAGTATATTTTAAAGGCATATATGTGCCCACGTGGATATTATAAAAATTGAATAATTATAAATGATAATATGTCCACTGAACATACATATATTTTTAAAATATATTATTAAAAAATACAAGAATAAAGGTCTGCTATAAAGTTGGTATCGCAAAGACATTTTTAAATAAAATTGAAATACTCTTTTTCTATATAATATCATTAGTATGAATATTAAAATCGTGTGTGCATCACATTGTGGAATGTGGATCAGTGGCGGATCCAGGATATATAGGTTGTGGATGCTCACTTCCTTTAACATAAAATTATTAGCAATCACATAGTGTAAGTGTATACAAACTCAAACTCTTTGATAAAAAAAATAAACGTATACTAACTTAAACTCTTTAATAAAAAAAAGGTTTATTTCAAAAGTGTTCAAAAAAATTATTTTTAATCACGAAATACTAAATATGTGACACTCTAAAGTCTAAACCTATTTATAAAGTAACAAAATATATATATATATAAAATCTACTTTAAGACTTAAGAGTACTAGCCATGCCCATAAGCAATGAAATCTCAAAACCTAATTCTCTAAACCTTTTTTCCATTATCCAACTTTAATATAACATCAAATAATATTACCTTTCTTTCGTATTTTGAATTTAAAAAGAAAAGATCTTGAAATTTATTATCGGGTTAGCTGTTTTCTCTTTGAAACAAGAAGAAGAATGATTTCGTCGTTTTGTTCAAAGAAAGAATCTCAAAAGCGGGTATTGAAAAAGGTTTTAAAGCATAAAAAAACTGGAAAAATTAAAAATAAATTAGAAAAAAGAATTAATTATTTAGCCTAAACTAATTAAAAATAGAAAAAGTCAAAACATATACAAAATTCTAAGTAAAAGAATCCTTCATTAAAAAAAAAATAAAAAAAAATGGGTGCAAAAAACTCGCTGGTAAAAGTAAAAGAAATCACTAGAAAACCTCAAAAAAAGGGTGCAAATTCGTTGAAAAAAATTGGGCTTGTTGGGATTCGAACCGTCGATGGATGGCTTGGTGCGCCTAATTGTTCAAAGAAAAAACAGCACACCCACAACTATATTTATTCAATGTGCTTATTTATATCTAATAATGTAGTTTTCATATTTTCTGTATTTATATACAAAAAGATTTCGAAGTCAATGGGTGCTCGAGCACTCGAAACTACCTATGTAGGTCCGCCCCTGATGTGGATTATACATCATGTAAAAGTTATTGACAAAAGTTTGATTATTTTAAAGAAAAAAAGATAAAATTATTTTTATTATGATAAAATAAGATAAGCTAGCTAGGTTTTTGTTCGACCTAACTAAGCATTAATAATTCATTACCCCAAATTAAAGTGAACCGTAAATCGTGGCACATAAGTATTTTCCATGTAATTGGCTTACATAAAAATGATCTTGTGCAACGTAATTTAAGTAAATTAATTCAGACATCAAAATAAATATTTGGTAAAAGATTATAAACAAAAATAATAATAACTCAATATACTATAAATTAATTGAGATATCAAAATTAATATTTGGTAATAGATTATAAGCAAAAAAAAACAATAATCCAGTATTCTATCTCTTTGCTTTTATTCACGTGTCATTTTTTTTTCTTTTGCAGTGCATTCCTCAAGAAACGTCATTTTTTTAAATTTGATTCTCCCCCATCCACTTTTAATTTGATAATACATTTTTTAAAAGTCAATTTAATTAATTTTAAAGTTAAGTCAAATTATATTAATTTGATATTTTAAATAAAATTTTTAAATATTAAAAAATTATACAAAAAGTATAATAAATTGCGATTTTTACATATTAATATGATAAAAAATATATCATAAAATATTAGTCAAAATTCTTATAATTTAATCTAAAAAAATAAAGTATAATAATTAAAAATAAATAAATAAAGTAACTATTTGATGATATTATACTGATTTTATCGTTTATTGAGTCTCACTTAATACTTTATTGTTAAATAATTAATTAGAAGTAAACACTAAAATAAATTTAAGAAAGACAACTTGATAAATATAACAATTTTTTAAATTTATATATTAAACTTCATATCCTACGTAAATTAAGACTGATAAAATAATACTTTTATTTAATTTTATATCCTATTAAATGATGTGAAGTAAATCAAAACTGATAATAATTGGAAATAAAAGGCAAAACCTAACTTTGTCAGAATTTTTTTTTTTAAAAAAATGATTCATAAGGTATAAAGACCAAATGCTGGATTTGGCTGCAAGTTGTCGGTTTATTACACAACCAATGTATGCAATTTGATTCTTCACAAATTACCGTAGTACTATATTTTTATATTAAGTAATAATTTAATTTTAAAATATTTATTTTATCTAAAATAATTTAATTCTGTATAAATTTTAAAAAAGAAAGAAAATATTTTATAATTTGTGATTTAAAATAAATAATATAAATTTATTTGACTATAAATCATTTCATTAAATACTATGATTTGTTAGAAATTTTTTTAGTCTTCTATAACTAATACATTCTATATGGTATTAGTAATATATACCTTCGTCCGTTTATTTTTACTTATTCGCTATACTATTTTAGAATGTCTAATAATAATTGTTCAATTTATTTAATCAATGAATAAGTTATCATTTTGTATTTATTTTACCCTTTCTATTAAAAACTATTTATTTTCCAATGTTTAAATGACTTATATTTGATAAGGTTGATTTAATAAAATTATCCATATTATTTATTATTTCTTAATTAACGTGTCAAGTCAATTATGAAATTAATCTATGTAAAGATAAAAAAATATCCCTAAACAATCCTTATAATCATTTTGTATAATTTTTTTGATTTTATGTTTGATATTTGTATAGTAAATTTATTTAAATAAATTAGCTTATAAAGTTTATTATTTAGAGACAATTGTTTGTTGCTAAATGAACCCAAAATCAATACAATATTTGTAATGTGAGTTGTTTAACATTTTACTGATTGAAAAGGCAAATAATGACCACATGAAGTTCGTGATCTTAATTGAATGTCTTATTTATTTATCTATATTTGATTTTCTAATTATTTGTATTTTGAACGATTATAAAATTGCACGCATATTAAAATTACAATTGTAATTTTATGTGTAAATGTAGATGATTTTTTCAATTTACTATTATTTACCATTTTTTCGATTGTAAAAGTAGAGGGTCTATCTTTTTAAAATTAAAAATTGATATTTTACACTTGATCAATTTATTAAGATGACAATTATTTATCTCAAATAGAAAACATGACGATCAAATTGTTCTTCTCCTAACTAGTTAGAGGACAAAAAAAAAATCATACTTTAACTGAATTACATAAGATATGACTGATAATAGATTTATTGTACAGTTTTAATCCAAACAATAGACTGTGTGGAAAATCATAAACCAAACACTTAATAAAAAATAAACTTTTATTAATCTATACATTATTAATATTTATATTACTAATTCTTACGTTATTAATCTTTGTATCAAACGACCCTGATCAAATATTGGGAAATCAATCGCATGCTATCAATAGAAATTTATATTTATCAAGCCATAAAGTAAATATCAAACACTAAATATGTAACTAAAGAATAAAATTTTATTTATATAAATAAACAAAATGACATAAAAATTGAGAAAATTTACATTGAATCCTTACTTCCAAATTTCAACATTAAAATATTTTTAAATTTAAAACATATATTCTCTGACAACTAAAATTATTACTAAAAAGCTTCTAGTTGTCAATCACAAAAAGGAAACATTTCCATGAGACAATTAATTTCAAAAATAAAAAATAAAATAAAACAGTTATAGATAATATGTGTTGGAAATATTCCATGGCTTCTATGATTTTTTATTTTTTTTCCTTTTACTTCTTCTTTCCACCACTAGTTGATTGGCATAAGTTGTCAATATTCTCATCATTTTTTTTTGGTCGGTTTTTATTCTCATAATTTAATCACACATAATTCGATATTCTTTTTGCTTACATTATTGATCTAATTTGTTTATAAGTAATAACTGATGGTTATCATCTCAAAATATATAAAAAAGATTAACTGAATAAGTTCATTAAATCTTCAAACACATTATTTTATTTACATACTTTAGAAACCTATAGTTTGTAATTTTTCATTTTCATGAATTAAGAATATCATATCTTACGGCAGAACAATTATTTTTTTTGTTTCCAAATCAATGTCCGATACCCATGTCGAAATTTGATTAAATTTGAGTTCGCTGGAAAGTCCTACATAAATGATAAAGTGTTGTCTAATAAAGTCGACTCCGTACACAGGGTGATTCAAACCCAGACCTCTTATTAATGATGAAGAAATACTTATTGTAGACATTGAAATTTTGTGGGACTCTACAAGATGCGTTCAATTCGAGTTGGAACTCTACAAACTATCTTCAACTCAGATAAGGATTCTTGGAGGCTACTCAACCCTAAACCCTACAAACTGTCTTCAACTCAGATAAGGATTCTTGGAGGCTACTCAATCCTAAACCCTAAACCCTATTTTATGCCTATATAAAGGGTACTAAATTCCCTTAAAAGGCATCTCAAAAATTGCATAAAGAGATCAAGACCTCGAAATATTCCACAAAAGTCATGGAATATTCATATAGAGAGGTCAAATCTAAATCATCCTAGTTCGAGAAATACGCCACTAACGGCCCTTGAATCATGGATAAATCTTAGGAGAGTAGAATCAAGGGATTAACAGAATTGTACCCGCTATCTTGATGAATAAAATCATGTTTCTTCATATTTTATTTGTATGGTTTATTTATTTTCCATATGTTTAAAATTTGTTGCAAACAAATTGGCACGCTCAGTGGGACAATCTCTACCTCTCATCTCAACTTTTCAAGCATCAAAGAATATTGAGATGACTTCCATGAACAACAGCTCTCGATCAACTGCCTCTAAGGCTACTAACTCCAAGTTCTCTACCGAAGTTGAAGGCATCCTTGGTGTTACCTTTGGAAGCTTCGGAGTTGTTACGAGAAGCAAGGCTGCTACACTAGGACAACAAACACTTCAAGTGTCGTCTGCATCAACTCCTATTTTTGGGTCTTCGACTCCAAAAGGAGCAAGTTTCTACACAAATGCTCTAGAAGGAGGAAGCAGTGTTGCTGAAAAGATCAAGAAGACATTGGCTCTCCTTGAGCAATCTGGTTCCAAGAGCTCTACCACAAGGGAGAACTGTGATTCAACTTATGAATCATCTCCACGTACATCGCGTAACGTGAGTCCGTTGAAGATTAACTTATGCGACAATATGTGCTACTCTCCTGCATCTCCAATGGTCATGCAAACGATGGTGACTGCTGCTTCCTCTCCTGAGGAACAACTCGCAAATCTGACGAAGTTGGTTGAAGGATTGACAAAGCATGTACAAAACCAAGAGTCTTGAATTGATAAGTTGATGGATAGAATGGAAGGACTTTTAGATGGAGATGCTAGTCATGCGCCTGGAAAGGGTATCGAAGTTAAAGAAATCGAAGATCCTGCCAAGAAAGCCCCGTTTGTTAAAGAGATGCCAGTTTCTTCTGAAGGAATGATCCCACTCGATCGCTTGAAGGAGTTTATTGAAGGCACTATCAAAGATAAGTATGAAGTCTCCACCAAGTCTTCTCATATGTATGCTAAGCCATACACTGCTAGGATTGATAACTTTAAAATGCCTGCTGGTTATCAACCTCCCAAATTTAAACAATTTGAGGGGAAAGGAAATCCGAAACAACATGTCGCGCACTTCGTGGAGACATGTAATAATGCTGGAACCTATGGAGACCATCTTGTCAAACAGTTTGTTCGCTCTCTAAAAGGAAATGCCTTTGATTGGTACACGGATCTCGAACCTAACTCTATTGACAGTTGGGAGCAATTAGAGCACGAGTTTCTCAATCGCTTCTATAGCACAAGGCGTACAGTGAGCATGGTAGAACTCACGAATACTCGCCAAAGGAAGGATGAACCGGTTATAGATTTCATAAATCGATGGAGGAACGCGAGCCTAAATTGCAAGGATAGGCTTAGTGAAGCTTCTGCAATCGAAATATGTATTCAAGGAATGCACTGGGAGCTTCTTTACATCTTGCAAGGAATAAAACCAAAATCCTTCGAGGATTTAGCTACTCGCGCTCATGATATGGAGTTGAGCATGTCATTTGCCGGAAAAGATATGACTATTGTCCATGATCCTCGCAAAGGAAGGGACAAGCAGGAACCCAAGAGATGGAGCAAGTTTCTGCCCAGAAATGACAACAAAGAATTCATGAGTGTAAATGTGTTGCCCGCAAAGTTCACCATGAATGAGGGCGTAAAACAAAATGTGAGAACGGCTTTCCAAGCACGTTCAAATCAAAAGTCGACGCTGAGGGAGATGCAAGGAAAAAAGTATCCCTTCTTGGATTTTGACGTTTCTGAAATTTTTGATGAATTGCTTGAGTTAAAGCTCATTGACTTGCCAGAGATGAAGCGACCCGATGAAGCTGGAAAAATTGATGACCCAAATTATTGCAAGTATCACAGACTTGTGAGTCATCCTCTTGAAAAATGTTTTGTCTTTAAGGATAGAGTGATGCGATTGGTTAACGAAAATAAAATTATCCTTGATGATGAGAAGGCTAGTTCTAACCAGATCTCTATCACGTTTGGGTCACTTGATCCGGTCCAAATATATATCTCTGAAAAGCATAAAGAAGAGCCAGTAGACCATGACGTTGACATAGATGGTGATGAGGGTTGGATTCTTGTAACTAGGCGAAGACGCAACAAGTCAAGCTTACGAAAAGAATTATTCGAGCAACCGGTTAGAGGAAAAATGGTGAAGAAATCAGAGAAGCAAAAATCAATCAAGCGCCCCAAAAGGGCAAAGGTTGAAGTGCATCACTACCAAAAACCTCGACGTCTTGTGACTCTAGAGGAATTCTTGCCAAGCTCGTTCGACACAATGTCTACTCAAGGCAATGTCGAGGCATCATGTTTCAATGCGGATAAAGAAGAAACAATGAAGGTGCCTCCTACTGTAAAAGAAGGAACAACGAGTGAATCCTCATCAAAAGTGTCTCCTAGGGAAGAAGAAAAAGATAAAACGGAAATCTCAGAAATGATGTCTCTTTCATGTTCTGAAAAATCTATTGAACTTTCTTCCCAAGAAGCACATGTCTGTGATACTAAAATCACATTTACAGATAACGATCTTCTATTTGGTGAAACACTACACAATCGTCCTTTGTATATGGTGGGTCATGTGCTAGAGAAGAAGATAAATAGAATCTTAATAGATGAAGGATCTGGAGTTAATATTTTGCCTATCCACACATTGAAGGAACTTGGCATCACGACTGGGGAACTTAGTGAAAGTCGTCTGGTGATACAAGGATTTAATCAAGGCGGGCAGAGGTCCATAGGCTCTATTAAATTAGAGATCCACATGGAAGATTTGCGATCAAGCGCATGGATGCATGTGATCGACGCAAAGACATCATACAATATATTACTTGGCAGGCCTTGGGTACATGAGAATAGAATTGTCTCATCTTCGTACTATCAATGTTTGAAATATCTTGAAGGTGGAATTGAAAGAAAGATAGTTGCAGATGATAATCCTTTCACCGAAGTTGAGACACACTTTGCGGATGCGAAATTCTATTTGAGAAATTATGTTGGTAAAGGGGTCAAATCCAATGACGTCAAATCAATCAAGATTGATAAGATCATAAGCAAAAGAATTGATGCGGCTATCGAAAAGGTGAAAATTGACACTAAAGACTCTTGTCCCATTCTTAATGAAAGGAAGAGCCTGTCTTCAAAGAAGAAGCTGACTTCTAGGCTTTGCTATGTTCCAAAAGCGAAGAAAGAACAAGATCAACCATCTAACCTTAAAAAAAATGCATTGAGATGGCTAACTCTTCCTATCAGACGGATTGATGCAATAAACTTGTCTTCAAAGTTGCCAGAAGAGTCAGTCGCTCAAGATCATGTGCGAGATATGGCTCTCCCTACAAAACGCACAAGAGAAGGTTTTGATCCCAATGCTTACAAGTTATTTGTGAAGGCAGGATACAACCCTAGTGAGCCATCAACACTAGGGAAACTCACATCAGAAGATACAACTAGGAAAGCGCGTGAAGGCCTAGGTTATAGACAACCGCCGCCAATTCGCATTTCCATAAGAAGGGCCAGCAATAATCATATAACTTTTTAAGATGACGTCACTGCAACCAACAAAAGGCCTTTAGGTCCTCTGAAGAAGAATAACAAGAACCTGAGAAGTTATTTAAAAGTTACAACGCCTACTTCATATTTGATTCGAAAGGATTTCAGAAGTTTGATTCCTTCTAGGATGAGGCGACGAGTGGAACTTGTAGTTTCCTATAAAGAGGAACTCAAGGCAAAGGTTCATACTGTGGTTTACACCAAAGAGCGCGAGGAAGATGAAGAAAGTGTAGGTTCCTCAAATCATGTTACAATCCAAAATGAGTACGATTCTTTGCCTCAAAAGAAGATTGAGAAAGAGGTAGAAGATATTGTCTCGTGTTGTCATATATCTGTCAATGACAATGATCCTGTGGAAGATAAAGATGCTAAAGATGCTCCACCAGAACTTGAAGAAGGAGTAAAGATCACAATAGATCCTTTGAAGGAAGTTAACCTTGGCACTGATGAAGACCCAAAGCCAACTTACTTAAGTGCGTTTCTAGAAATTGATGAAGAAGTCGCTTACATGAATATACTCAAAGAATATAGAGATGTCTTTGCTTGGAGTTATAAAGAAATGCCTGGATTGAATCCTAGAGTAGCGGTCCATCAATTGGCAGTCAAAAATGGTTCTCGTCCTGTTAAACAAGCTCAAAGACGTTTTAGACCAGACTTGATTCCGTTGAAAGAAAATGAAGTTAACAAACTCATTAAGGCAGGCTTTATTCGTGACGTCAAATATCCTACATGGATTTCAAGTATTGTTCCTGTGAGGAAGAAGAATGGTCAAATTCGAGTTTGCATTGACTTTAGAGATCTCAATAATGCATGCCCTAAAGATGAGTTTCCTCTTCCCATTCCAGAGTTGATGAGTGATGCCACCACTGGTTATGAGGCAATGTCGTTCATGGATGGTTCTTCTGGATATAATCAAATCCGCATGTGACCAAAAGATGAAGAACTCACTGCATTTCGCACGCCAAAAGGTATTTATTGCTACAAAGTGATGCCATTTGGTTTAAAGAATGCTGGTGCCACATATCAAAGGGCTATGCAAAATATCTTTGATGACTTGCTCCATACAAATGTTGAATGTTATGTTGATGATTTGGTAGTAAAGTCGAGGAAGAGGGGTGATCATTTGAAAGACTTAAGGATGGTGTTTGAGTTACTCCGAAGATATCAACTAAGGATGAATCCATTGAAATGTGCCTTCGGAGTTACTTCCGGCAAGTTCCTTGGCTTTATTGTGAGACATCGAGGAATTGAAATTGATCAAGCCAAAGTCGATGCAATATCAAAGATGCCTGAACCTCGAGATATTCATGAGTTAAAAAGTCTCCAAGGAAAGTTAGCCTACTTGAGAAGGTTCATCTCAAATCTAGCGGGGAGATGTCAACCATTCAGTCATCTCATGAAGAAAGGTGCTCCTTTTAATTGGGACCAAACATGTAGCGATGCCTTTAAAAGTATCAAATGGTATCTAGCGAAACTTCCGGTTTTGGCAGCCCCTATACCTGGAAAACCATTGATACTCTACATTGCAGCACAAGAAAGGTCTGTAGGAGCCCTGTTAGCTCAAAAGAATAGTGAAGGCAAAGAAAATGCTCTTTATTACTTAAGTAGAACAATGACGCCAAATGAGCTAAATTATTCGCCAATTGAAAAGTTATGCTTGGCACTGGTCTTCTCAATTCAAAAGATGAAGCATTATTTTCAAGCTCATGTTGTCCGCCTTATTTCTAAAGCAAATCCCATCAAGTTTGTTATGTCAAAACCTGTCCTTAGTGACCGACTAGCAAGATGGTACCTCCAATTCCAACAATTTGAGATTGTGTACATTCCTCAAAAATCCGTGAAGGGACAAGCACTAGCGGATTTCTTAGCAGATCATCCTATACCAAATGATTGGGAGTTAACTGATGAGTTTCCTGATGAAGATGCGATGTTAATTGAAGTTCAACCTCCTTGGAAAATGTACTTTGACGGGGCTGCACATCGCGGCGGAGCTGGTGCTGGCGTGGTGTTCATCACTTCACAAGAAGAGATTCTACCATTCTCTTTTACTCTAAAACAATGTTGCTCCAATAATGTCGCTGAATACCAAGCACTGATACTTGGACTTGAAATGGCCGTTCACATGAAACAATTACATTTACAGGTCTTTGGTGACTCTCAATTGGTGATTAATCAACTCTTGGGAAGTTATGAGGTAAAAAAGCCTGAATTGCGCCCTTATCATGATTATGCTCAAAAGTTGATAGGATGGCTTGGAGATGTAACCCTTCAACATGTGCGTAGAACAGAGAATAAGAAAGCTGATGCATTGGCTACTCTAGCTTCAACGCTAACCCTTCCTGATCAAACGCAAGTAACTGTCTGTCAAAAATGGATAGTACCACCGTCAAATGAGGAAGAATATATTGAAAATGAGCTTGATCATATCGTCGCCATTGTTGAAGCCGCGAAGGAAGATTGGAGACAACCCATCATTGACTACCTGTGTTATGGGATACTTCCAGAAAATCCAAGAAGAAGAACTGACATACGTCGTCGTGCACCTCGTTTCCTTTATTACAAGGACACATTATATAGGCGATCATTTGAGGGTGTGTTATTACGATGTTTGGGAGAGGAAGAAGCGATTCAAGCTCTGCAAGAAGCACACTCAGGAGTATGTGGATCACATCAATCTGGACCAAAACTTCACTTTCACATAAAGAGGATGGGGTATTACTGGCCAACCATGGTGAAAGATTGCTTATATTACGCCAGAAGGTGCGATGCTTGTCAATTTCATGCGAATTTCATTCATCAGCCACCCGAAGTATTGCACCCAACCATCGCATCTTGGCCATTTGACGCTTGGGGACTGGATGTTGTAGGACCATTACCAAAGTCTTCTGGTGGACACTTGTACATCTTGGCTGCAACTGATTACTTTTCAAAATGGGCTGAAGCTGTC
Source organism: Solanum sitiens (assembly GCA_016801875.1). Taxonomy (NCBI): domain Eukaryota; kingdom Viridiplantae; phylum Streptophyta; class Magnoliopsida; order Solanales; family Solanaceae; genus Solanum; species Solanum sitiens. Next base: position 1,745,153 of record JABWTJ010000085.1, on the reverse strand, counting down.
GCTCTTAAAGAGGTGAAGAAAGAGAATGTTGCAAATTTTATCCGAGTAAATATTATCTATCGCTTTGGCATCCCTCGCTATATAATAACGGACAATGGCAAACCATTTGATAACAAGTTAATGAACAAGATTTGTGATCTTTTTGACTTTAAGCAGCGTAAATCTTCTGTGTACCATGCTGCCGCTAATGGTCTTGCTGAAGCATTCAATAAGACTCTATGCAACCTGCTCAAGAAAGTTGTCTCCAAATCCAAACGGGATTGGCATGAAAGAATGGAAGAAGCTTTGTGGGCATATAGGACAACATATCGCACGCCAACTCAAGCAACACCATATTCACTTGCTTTTGGAGTTGAAGCAGTCCTGCCACTCGAACGTCAAATACCCTCCTTAAGACTTGCTATTCAAGAAGGGCTTACTGAGGAAGAAAATGCTCGATTGCGTCTTGCTGAGTTAGAAGCACTTGATGAAAAGAGGCTAGAGGCCCAACAAAACCTTGAATGTTATCAAGCTCTTCTATCTCGTGCTTTTAATAAGAAGGTTCGCTTGAGGTGCTTTCAAGTTGGAGACCAAGTTCTCGCGGTAAGAAGACCCATCATTACTTCGCACAAGTCTGGGGGCAAATTTACCTCAAAGTGGGATGGACCATATGTCGTACATGAAGCATATTCAAATGGTGCTTACAAGCTTGTTGATGCTAATGGCTTAAGGATCGGTCCTATTAATGCCAAATTCCTAAAGAGGTACTATCCTTGAAGTAAGATGATGCTCCTTAAGATACGAGCCTAAACTGCATGTCACTCCTGGCACGCAAGAGTATAAACTGTGTACGGCACAACCAAAAAAAAAAAAAAATTACTCAAATCCCCAGAACTACGTTGTGACTTGATCCTCTTCATTGAGGTACGTAGGCGCTTAGAACCATATTCTAAGTTCAGTTGCATGAGTGTCAAAAAAAAATGTTCCCACTTGATCTATCGCATGAAAATCAAAGTGATATATATTTTATTTTATCTTTTGTCTCATCAAACTTTAGACTTGCACGAAGTATTGATGGGTCAATGGAGGGGGCAAACCTTTATAAAATATGAGTCTCTTATTAGTACAGTTGAAGTCTTTAAATTAGATCAAGTTTACAAATTGAAGTCTTTATATTCTTCGAGTTTATTATTTGAAGTATCCAAATCCTCCAAGTATACAAGTTGAAGTATTCAAATCCTCTATGTATAAATGTAAGACTTCAAGTATGTAAGTAGAAGTGTTCAAAGTCTCCAAATGCGCATGTAATTGAATTTCATGCCTTAAGGTGGGCGAGGTTTGTCCCTTTGCACTTTAAGCTAGCTTTGTTGCGATTTTATCCTTCAACGAATCTTTAAATTTCTATGCCTTAAGGTGGACAAACTTGTCCCTTTGCACCTTAAGCTAGAGTTTCCACGGATTTATCTTTAAAGGATCTTTAAATTTTCATGGCTTAAGGTAGACAATATTTGTCCCTTTGCACCTTAAACTGGTATTTTCACGGGTTTATCCTGCCTCAAGCTGGTTAAGTATTGAAGACCTTGTAACACCTTGAGTTTATTTTCAAGGCGGGAGTGTTACATTGTATTCTAGTAAAGCTTCATGGTCAAGCATTCGGAACCTTGTAATACCTTGAGTTTATTTTAAAGGCGGGAGTGTTACACGGTATTCTAGTAAAGCTTCATGGTCAAGCATTCGGGACCTTGTAACACCTTGAGTTTATTTTCAAGGCGGGAGCGTTACACGGTATCCTATTAAAACTTCAAGTTAATTAAGCATTCGGAACCTTGTAACACCTTGAGTTTATTTTCAAGGCGGGAGTGTTACACGGTATTCTAGTAAAGCTTCATGGTCAAGCATTTCTAGTGAAGCTTCATGGTCAAGCATTCGGGACCTTATAACACCTTGAGTTTATTTTCAAGGCGGGAGCGTTACATGGTATCCTATTAAAGCTTCAAGTTGGTCAAACATTCGGTACCTTGTAACACCTTGAGTTTATTTTCAAGGCGGGAGTGTTATACGGTATCTTCAAGTTGGTTAAGCATTCGGGACCTTGTAACACCCTGAGTTTATTTTCAAAGCAGGAATGTTACACGGTATTCTAGTAAAGCTTCATGGTCAAGCATTCGGGATCTTGTAACACCTTGAGTTTATTTTCAAGGCGGGAGCGTTACACGGTATTCTAGTAAAGCTTCAAGTTTGTTAAGCATTCGGGATCTTGTAACACCTTGAGTTTATTTTCAAGGCGGGAGCGTTACACGGTATTCTAGTAAAGCTTCAAGTTGGTTAAGCATTCCGGACCTTGTAACACCTTGAGTTTATTTTCAAGGAGGGAGCGTTACACGGTATTCTAGTAAAACTTCAAGTTGGTTAAGCATTCGAGATCTTGTAACATCTTGAGTTTATTTTCAAGGCAGGGGTGTTACATGGTATTCTAGTAAAACTTCAAGTTTGTTAAGCATTTTGGACCTTGTAACACCTTGAGTTTATTTTCAAGGTGGGAGCGTTACACAGTATTCTAGTAAAGTTTCATGGTTAAAAACTCGGGACCTTGTAACACCTTGAGTTTATTTTCAAGGCGGGAGCGTTACACGGTATTCTAGTAAAGTTTCAAGTTGGTTAAACATTCGGGGCCATGGAACACCTTGAGAGTACTTTTTTTTTTAGGCGGGGACGTTAAACACATTTTTATGTGATAAATCTTGCCATTATGTAGCCTCCGTAAAATATAAAATTGCTTTTGTTGATCTACAAAAAAAAAAAGAAAAAAAAAGGGAGGAAAATACAAGTGAAGGAGAGATTGTTACCCGTCAAGATGTTTGAGACCCGGAAGGTATTAAAATCTTGAGTCTTGGATATGTTATAGACCTTTATGTCTAGATTCGGAATCATCAAGAAGATTGTGATTTCGTCGTTCCTACGTCAAGACAACGAGATTTTTAGTAAGTCACACAAATCTGAAAATTTTAGCATGACAGAATCTAGAGCTAACTTTAAAAAATCATGTAGAAAGATTCTGATGGTATTAAATTCTGAATTTGGGATATGTTATAGATCAAGAAGTCTAGTTTCTAAAAAATCAAATGGTTCATGATTTCGATTTTTCTACAATGAGATATGAATTTTCTACCACAGACATGTCAAGCTGTAAAAGAGTGACGAAAAAAAAAAAAAAAAGAGGAAGATTACCTTGAATATGCCCTTTTGTCATAAGCTCACAATCTGTAATTGAAGACAAAATTGTGGAGACAATGTATCTATTTATAGATGTCATGTGATGGGAATAAAACTCTTCTCCTAATTCAATTACAATTCCTTTTAGCTTGGGCAATAAAACATATATATGAATATGAAATTGAGTAGGATTACAATTCCTAGTTCAATTACAATTTCTTTTTGACTAAGACAAAAAAAAAATATATATATATATGAATATGAAATTGAGTAGGATTACAATTCCTAATTCAATTATAGTTCATTTTTTTAACTAAGGTGAATTTAGTAACCGGTTAATGCTTCAAGCCTAGTCTTTAAAAGATAGATTATCTCGACAAGACTTGAAGCAGGGGGCATTTGTAATCATTTAAAATTTATTAAATATAAATTTATAAAATGATTCGGATTATATTAAATTCATAAATATATTAATCCAAATAAATATTATGGATTGATATACTTGAGTTAAATATTTAAGTCTAACAAATATGGACTTAATTCAAATCCAAATTAATTGGATTTGGGCTACAATTTGTTGAGCCCAATTCCATCTCAAAGGCCCATCTTGGCGCCACGTGTGCAAGTGATGTGGCATGCCAAGTCAAATAAGAAACCAATAAAATCATGACATGTGTCAAAGATGACAAGCCCGCTCCATAAAGCCCATATGCCATGTCACTTAAATCTGATTGGCCGAACGGAATCCTATTCTAATCGCAACTCCTCTATTCTAAAACTATAAATAGGGGTCCTCATAATTCAGAAAAAAAGAAAGAAAATTCTAAACAAGAAGCTAGAGAAAATCCGTGGTACAAACGCCATTTAATTCTCTACAAAGCTACAAGTTTAAGAATTCAAGCATTCAAGTTCAAGAACGATCAAGATCAAGACCATCAAATTCAAGAACAAGCTCGAAGCCCTTGAATTCAAATAAAAGTCAGGATCAAGATAAAGTTCAAGTTCAAATTCGTTAGAGATTCAAGAACAAGCTTTAAAGCCCTTGAATTTATATATTGAAAAGGCGAATTCAGAGGAATTATAGAGATTGTAACACTCGCACTTGAAATAATAAAACGATTGTTGCTATAATCTTCCGTTCTTGATTATTGTTTTCTCGACGCGAATTTTATTGTCTAGATTCGGAATCATCAAGTTTTTTTCGTCACTCTTTTACAGTTTCATCAAGTCTACACTCCGACAAGCCTTGAAGCAGGGGGCATTTGTAGACATTGAAATTTTGTGGGACTCTACAAGATATGTTCGATTCGAGTTGGGACTCTACAAATTGTGTTCAACTCAAATTAGGATTCTTTGAGGCTACTCAACCCTAAGCCCTAGTTTATGTCTATATAAAGGGTACTAAATTCCCTTAAAAGACATCTCAGAAATTCCATATTGAGATCAAAATCTCGAATACTCCACAAATTGATGGATTATTCATATAGAGAAGTCAAATCTAAATCATCCTCGTTCGAGAAATACGCCACTAATGGCCCTCGAATCATGGATAAATCTTAGGAGAGTAGAATCAAGGGATTAACAGAATTGTATCCGCTATCTTGATAAATAAAATCATGTTTCTTCATATTTTATTTGTATGGTTTATTTATTTTCCATATGTTTAAAATTTGTTGCAAACAAATTGGCAAGCCCAGAGGGACCAAATCTGCCCTTCATCTCTTCTCTCTTAAATCAAATCTGAAAATCTGAAGCTGCAAAGGTGGAAGAATGAGTACTTCAAGCCTCGTCTTTGAGTTTCACAAATCTACACTCCGACAAACCTTGAAGCAGGGGGCATTTGTAGACATTGAAATTTTGTGGGACTCTACAAGATGCGTTCAATTCGAGTTGGGACTCTACAAACTGTCTTCAACTCTGATAAGGATTCTTAGAGGCTACTCAACCCTAAACCCTACAAACTGTCTTCAACTCAGATAAGGATTCTTGGAGTCTACTCAACCCTAAACCCTAAACCCTATTTTATGCCTATATAAAGGGTACTAAATTGTCTTAAAAGGCATCTCAAAAATTGCATAAAGAGATCAAGACCTCGAAATATTTCACAAAAGTTATGGAATATTCATATAGAGAGGTCAAATCTAAATCATCCTAGTTCGAGAAATACGCCACTAACGGCCCTTGAATCATGGATAAATCTTAGGAGAGTAGAATCAAGGGATTAACAGATTTGTACCCGCTATCTTGATGAATAAAATCATGTTTCCTATATTTTATTTGTATGGTTTATTTAATTTCCATATGTTTAAAATTTGTTGCAAACAAATTGGCACGCCCAGTGGGACCAAATCTGCCCTTCATCTCTTCTCTCTTAAATCAAATCTGAAAATCTGAAGCTGCAAAGGTGAAAGAATGAGTACTTCAAGCCTCGTCTTTGAGTTTCATCAAGTCTACACTCCGACAAGCCTTGAAGCAGGGGGCATTTGTAGACATTGAAATTTTGTGGGACTCTACAAGATGCGTTCAATTCGAGTTGGGACTCTACAAACTATCTTCAACTCAGATAAGGATTCTTGGAGGCTACTCAACCCTAAACCCTACAAACTGTCTTCAACTCAGATAAAGATTCTTGGAGGCTACTCAATCCTAAACCCTAAACCCTATTTTATGCCTATATAAAGGGTACTAAATTCCCTTAAAAGGCATCTCAAAAATTGCATAAAGAGATCAAGACCTCGAAATATTCCACAAAAGTCATGGAATATTCATATAGAGAGGTCAAATCTAAATCATCCTAGTTCGAGAAATACGCCACTAACGGCCCTTGAATCATGGATAAATCTTAGGAGAGTAGAATCAAGGGATTAACAGAATTGTACCCGCTATCTTGATGAATAAAATCATGTTTCTTCATATTTTATTTGTATGGTTTATTTATTTTCCATATGTTTAAAATTTGTTGCAAACACTAATCATTCCACCACAACTCTAGTTAATAATAATGATATTTTTTTACATGACACTGAATAAACTAAAAAATAAAATAATTTGTCTCAAGCGTGATTTATATAATTATTAAAAAATTAATGTCTCTATTATTAAAACAATTTATCACTATTAGTACTTGTTGTAAAGTTAAAATTTTCTAAATGAAAAATAATGGTCAAATTGATCCTACGGAATTTATTTCTTTTTACGTCCAAGTCAATTTGTGTGCTTTGACTTGAAAAAATAAATAAAAATTGACTACGTTTACTTCCTCTTATTTTTTTCTGTATTTTCCACCCTCTGTTTGATTAGAGCCTTAACAAATATTAAGAGAATAATAATAGTAATAAATATTATAGAGAATAAAAATAGTAATAGTAAAAATAATAATAAATAATAGTTGGTCTTTGTTAAAGTTAATCGGGATTGTGTAAAAACATAAAAAATTCCATCAAAATCTCAAAAATCACAACATAGATATTGCATAGGACACAATATAATAGTCAATAAATTATAAAAATTGTTAATTACTCTCTCTCTGTCTATTTTTATTTGTCATGTTGCGCTTTCTGAAAATCAATTTAACTGATTTTCTAAGTTAAATTAGATTACATTAATTTGATATTTTAAACAAAAAAATTAGATATTCAAAAACTATACGAAAATACTATACATGCAATTTTTTACATATCAATATGATCAAAAAAAATATTATAAATGTTAGTCAAATTTTTTTCATAGTTTGACTCTAAAAATAAAAAGTATGACAATTAATAGTGAACGAAGAGAGTAACAAATTGGACGAAAGTTTAAAAATAGAGCAAAGATCATACCTCCAAATATAAGTACCCCATTACTATTATGTTTTCATAGTTTCAATTAAATTTAACAATTAGATTTGATACCTTTCCGTTAAATAATAGTTTCCCATTCTATTAAAAATAGTTGTCTAATAATACTTGTCTAATTTAATAAATCAAAAAATAATTTATCTTTTGTGTCTATTTTATCCTTATTATTAAATACTATTTATCATCTAATACATTTCTCAAACCGTTAAATTTAATAAAGTTAAAGGATAAAATAATAATATTGTCACTATAATTTATTGTCTCTTAAGGGATATGCCAAGTAAATAGTGAACAATTATGGTTGGACGGAGGGATAAATATTTGACGACGAAGACCAAAAATATTCATGTTTGCTAAAGTTGGAGGATTAAAACTGTTAAAAGTGATATTTAAGGTACTACTTTCAACATATTATGAAATATAAGGGTTCAATTTTGTAATTTTCTCATAGAATATTATAAGAAAAAGTTTCTTAAAAAATAAAATCAATAATTAGCCTCGTACCACTTGAACGCTCCAAGAGGTTTTTCTTTTGTTGAATTTGATAGAAAATGTTTCATCAGTATAATATATTTTTTTCAATATAAATTCGAATTAATAGAACCCTCAAAATACAAATTCTTGGATTAAAAAAATAAAATCTCTTTAGGGTGTGATTTGCAATTTAAGTCAAATAATAAAAATAAATTACGAAATATATTGTACGTCTCTTTAAGTGTTTATAACAATCTATTTGAACTCGTAAAAAGAAAAATACTATTATATAATCAATTCTCAACTACCTAGTTATTATCTAAATCGTTTTCAATAACAATTTTTTTTCCATTTACTTCAATTACTTACGCTACTAAATTTCATTTAAAAATGACATGTTGCAGTTTCATAATTAAAGAACTGGCCAACAATAAAATCCAAATTAAATGGCTCAAGTTTCTTTGAATTGGTATGAGTTTGTGTGCATCTATAAACTTTGGTACAACAAATATCACAAGTTTATTATATAAATATTATTAATTTTAAATATGTGTATCATATAAATTTATGATAAATATATCATTAATTTTAAATATGTGCAGCGATTTGCTCTTAGTTTTTTTTAAATTTTAAGTAAATAATTTAAAAAATTAAAGAAATCGCTGCTTAGATAGCGATTTATTAAAAAATCATAAACAAAAATTTGTTTTGGAAATCGCTGCCTTACTTTTTCCGGCGACCGAAATCGCTGCCCTTCCAGCGATTTTGCCCTTTTGGTTAAAATAAAAATTCATATACCGTTTTGAAATTTTTGTTAACATTTTATACCCTTTAGGCTCCGGACTCCAATTTTATAGTCAGATTCTTACAAAAATAGAAAATTCCAATTGGAAGATTCACATATGTATTTGAAATCGTATTGATATGTGGGTTAAGTTATTTTGTAATTATATTTTTAAAATGATAATGTATGAATTAATTTATTCCACATGAGAAATAGAATAAGATGGAATATCATACCTAATTTACCATAGTTGTTGATTTTTGTGACACTATTCATTATGATAAAATGTAACACCAATATTGTTAGCGGTGGTAAGGGTGTGTATTGAATTAAATTTAGGCGGATCAAATTAGTAATTAAGTCACTCAATTAGTTTAGAATTTGGTTGAATAAAAATGAATTAAGATAATAGTGCTACACAATTAGAAGTGTTAGATATTTTCCACTAATTTCATACTAAATTTTAAGTTAGATACATTTTGATATATGTATTTTACTTCAATACTATTGAATATTTTGTATTAATATTAAATTAAACAAATATATTTGTTCATGAAAGAACATGACTATTATGAAAAGTTATTTATTTCATGAAGAAACATGACTAATATGAAAAGTCATTGTTCATGAAAGAGCATGACTAATATGAAAAGTTATCTGTTAATGAAAGAATTGACTATTACGAAAAATCATCTATTTATGAAAGAACATGATTGTTATGAAAAATCATCTTTTAAGTTCTATAAATACAAGAATTATGTAAAAGTAGCTTAAGAAAAATCTGCAAGTACATACAACAATTTTGTTGTATTCCGGAGGAAGTTACTTGTATTTTCCCCAATATATGTATGAACAATATCTCTTTAAGAAAAGCGATTCTTTATGTCTATAAACCATCTTTTTCTTTAATTTATACTTCCTATCATTTTTTCTACTAAAACCACTAAAATAAGAAGAGAGGCAAGTGAGATAAGAGGGAGTCAAATGGAATAGTCTATCTAATTCAGATACATATGAATCACACTAGATACATGTATCAAGGACACCAATACTAAGAATGCAGCGAGCGAGATAGAAAGTTAGATACATACGAATTTACTTGAATATAATATGTTTAGAACAAAATCTAAATCATGCTAAGTTTCATAATAATGAAAAGTGAAGAACAGAAAAGTACTTATATGCTAAACTAATAAAATTTCTATAAATTACTCAAAGGGAAAAGGGTCTGATATACTCCTCAACTTTGTCATTTGGAGCTGATATACCCCTCGTTATGAAAGTGGCTCATGTATGCCCTTACCGTTATACAAACGTCTCACATATACCCCTACCGTTACAAAATGAACTCACATATACCCTTTATTAAACAGAAGTTAAAAAATTAGCTTTAAATTTATATTTTTTACTTTTAATTTTAAAAAAATTATTTAGGGGTATATATGATTCTTCTATCAAAGTTCAAGGTATATTTTTTAATTTTTTTCATACATAAATTATTTTTTGACTTCTTTTATTATATTATTGGAGTTTCTTATTCTTATTCTTATTTTTTTCTTTCATTCCTTAATTTAAAGAAAAAAAATTTAAACTATTTTTTTTGTCTATTGTAATTTAATTTTTGTATTCGGAGAAAAAAATGTGGTCATCTACAATAAGTTTTACAAGAATATTATTGAAACATAAATAAATTTGATTATCAAAATAATAATTCTAAATTAGTCATTGAAACAAAAAAAAAATTAAAAAAATATGTTTGACGAGGATTAAATTTACTCATATGAGATTATATTTTTTAGAAAAAAATAATAAAAAATTAGATTAAAATTAATTTTTTTTTCATTTCCGTTTGAGGAAAAGGATATATGTGAGCCATTTGTTCATAAGTAGGGGTATATGTGAACCATTTTCATAACAAAGGGTATATCAGCTCTAAATGACAAAGTTGAGGGGTATATCAGACCCTTTTTCCTTACTCAAATAACGAATCATAACCCAATCCGCTCAAACATAACACATGATCCCTCTCTTTTAAAACAATAATCATAACAATTGCTAAATGCCAAGACTAGATCATGGTAGGTTCATGTGAAGTTTCATCCAGAAGCTCATGACCTATTTGTTTCTTTTAATCATTATACTAAAAATGTGTGTGATATTCACTAATAAAAAGATACCACTTTAAGCATTTTGGGTTTTCCTTAAGCAACATGATTTTGCTGAGCTTTGGAGTCATATAATGTTTTTTAGTTTTTTTTTTCTTCACTAAAATCAATAGTACATAATTAAATATAATGAATCAAATTCAAACAAACATATTATTTTTGAGAAATTCGATTTATATGCGCGTATTACATTTTTTTTTTATTTGCCAGATTGTATTACTTTTATTCGATTTGTTGATGTGTCATTTTGAATTCAATTCATTAGGTCAATTCAATAACTAGCTCACGATCAAATTCATAAAAACATAGGATGAATTGGATGAATTTAGATTAATTGTGTCACTCCTTAATATCGTATACATTTTATGTAGGAAAACTCTTACAATTACTAGTCATTTAAGGTGAAATATTTTAATATCACATCTTAAAATTTAGCGTGAAACCTCAACTAATTAATTCAGTAATATTTTATCTCAATTAACTATATTAAAAACCTCTTCTATATCAATATCTAATCACTTATTAGTTTGTATTTTCCTTCTATTCTGAATTATTTTTAGAAATATGCGTTTTGAGAAGGAAAAATAAATCAATTTAAAATATGTAGTTGCCTTAAATATGCATTTGGTGAAAATTTGCCTAAAGGGTTAAATTTGGTTTATAAAATACTCCCTCTTTCCCATATTTGATTATCAATATTACTAAAAATTGTCAATTAACTTTGGTATTGACTATATATTCTCATTTTATTCTTAATTTTTTTTTAAAAAAAATATTGTATATAAAAGATTTAATGATAGTTTAATAAAAGAACTTATTTATAATTTTTAAAGAACGTGTGAAAAGAGAACGCGATAATCAATATGAAACGAATAGAGTAGTACATACTTTCTCTATCCAACAATACTTGTTATTATTGACTTTGCATACTACTTACACTATGTTTGGATCATTGTTATCCATTGTATTGTATCGTTACTATACCTACAATGTTTGTTTTGATTGTTACTTAAAATGTATTGTATTGCATTGTTAAATTTCGTTGTTACGTAAAAATGAAAACCCCTATTTTATGGAACAACCAATTTGGTGTGTTCCCATTGTTACTTAATTTCTTTTTCTAATTATATATTTACATAATATTTCAAAATACTATTTTACCCTTTATCTTAATTATTTAAATTTAATCAAACCTCCTACCCTAGAATAATTAGGATATTTTAGTAAATTTATAAATTACAATACAGTACGATACGATCAAACCAAACAATTAAAATGTTATTAAACAACAACAAACAATACAGTCTAGCCAAACATTATATCTACCCTACAATACAGTACAATAGAGTACAATACAATACAATACATTATGAAAACAATGGATAACAATGATCCAAACAAAGTGTTAAAGAAACTATAAATAGAACGATAATTTACTATATTACCCTTTAAATATAATAAGTACAATGTCTTAAACAAGGATAAGTTAGGAACGAAATATAAAATTGATCATTGATTTCTTTAAAATAAACAAGTATTGTTTGACATACCAATATAGTATAATGAAGAATTATTGTTAGACATTTCAAAACAGTATAAGGAACAACTATTCATGAACGGAGGAGTACATTTTAATTTGTATTTTTTTCAAACAAAAAAAGAATCTAATAGTACTTGAACCAAACAAGATAGTTTCTAAAAATTGACAAACATTACAAGTCGAAAGAATGGTAGTACTAGTCATGAATATTTTTAAAAAATATATATAGTAAGAATAAATGTTGGCATTGTATTTATGAAACATACCACGTTTAAGACCAAACAAATAAACTATTTAACGTCGTTATTAACAGTAAATAAGAATAACTGTTAGCATGCAACCCAATTAAAGCACGCATAATTAAATGCTAATAACTGTTAGCATGGACATGGAGTATATTTAAATACATACGTAATTAATTCTGTAATTAACTGCTACATAAACCTAATCCAATATGTATTATATATAGTAATTTAATAACGCAAGTTGTAGACGATTTTATAAGTAAATATTTGGATATGATTTTAATTGAGATTTGATAAAAATTATGTTTTGAAATTAAAATGGAATAGAATGCATGTAAAAATAAGTTATATTCGTACATGAATATAAAGTTAAATTTTTTACTAACGAAAAAAAATACTACAAAAGTTTATTTTAAAACCTTAAATCCTATATTAGTTCGAGTTTGAAATTAAAATAATAACCAATCAAATCAACTAACAATTCGTTGAAATGAGTTTAAACACTAATTAAAATTTAGAATCAAAATCTATGACTAAATAAAGACTCAATTCTTTTATGTTTAATTTTTATCAAGTGTATACTTTTACTATATTCATGATTCAGTTAATTCAAATTTACGTGAGGTAAGACTCGTTAAAGAAAAATATGCTCTGTTTTAAGATTTTTTTTCCATAGTTGAGTTTGGTTATTTATAAATCAACCTTATTTTTCCTTATAAAAAAAATATTTGTTTGGAAAACACTTTTGGAAAAATATACTTAACATGTTTTAAATTTTTTACCAAATATCAATTATTGTTCAAAAATATTTTAAAATTAATTAGTCAAACTCAAACTTCTCACAACCATACCTTTTTTGAAAAACACTTTTCAAACTAAGCCAATATTAAAAATGTACCCAACCATTAATAAATCTTCAATAGTCATATTGCTCTATTTAATCCACTTCACTAAATAAAAAAATATTTAATAAAATAGGGAAAAAAAAGTAGAACAAAATAATTTCATACAAAATAAAAAAGCTGAAAAATACAATAAAAAGAGAAGGGGACTCTGTAAATGAGACAGTTGTGGGCAAAAATAGGGTGGCGCACAATAGAGAAAAGTACCAAAGAGACCACAGAGGAATAGGACTAGACCCTAATAATATCGTCATTTCATATTATTTGATTCATATTAATTTTTTAAAAATAATATATTTTATTAAATTAACGATATTAATAATACTTTTTAAAAATTTAATTTAAATTAAAATATTTATTTTTATTAATATAAGAATCAAGTAAAATAAAACGGAGATCGTACTATAACTACTCTACAATCTCGTTTCTCGGGCCATCCGTAATCACGAATATCAAGAATATATTTTTTTCCTTTTTTTCTTTTTTACCCCAAAATTGTTCTTTTTTCTTTTTTGCCAAAAAATATTTCCTAATTTTAGATCTTTCTTCTTCTTCCATTAATTACACCCTTCTATTCTCTGTTTTTTCTTTAATTGTTTTTAGTTTTTTTATTTTAATGGTCAGTCCTTTGTTTCTTCTTTGTTCAGAGAGAGAAGAGAGAGGAGGAGGAGGAGGAGGAGGAGGAGGAAGAGTGTGTTGTGTTGTGTTGTCTCTCTCTGATACATTTTCTTTTTTCCCATCCATACAATTTCATTGAAACAAGCCGGACCCATGTGAGAAAATCTTCTTGGCCCTTCATTTTTCATATTTTCTTGATTTTTTCCTATGTGAATCAGTAAATTTTTCATGTTAATCATTGTAAAAATTTGATCTTTTTTCTTATTCATGTTGATGGTTGTTTTGAATAATCCTTTAAATGATATAAAGAGTTGAAATTGTTGTTGGGTTTTCAATTTTGGGTTTGAAATTGGTTATTTATTGGGTTTGAAAGTTAGGGTTCATATTTCTATGCAGATGGATAAAGAGGTGAAGGGGAGGGGGTTGGGGTAGTACCCTTTATTGAAATTGAAGTATGTTATGTGGGGGAGACCAGGTTCAATGTGAGTGGATTGGGATCCATGCTGGATCTATTGTTTTTTTTGTTGTTGTTGTAATGGTTAAGAGGGTATAGTATAATTGTTTTTCTTGTCACTAGAATAATGGAGTTTTTTGAATTTTTTAATCAGTTTTAGTCATCTTGGTAGTCGTGTTTTGGTGTTTGTTTACTAAATGCAATTTCCTTTCATTTGTTTATTTAGGTTTATATGAAGGATGGATTATTTAACACATTTCCTAGGGCTTAAAAAGATGATTTCTTGATGTGGGGTTTCATGGGGTGAACTCAAGGTATCATGGGTAGCTTCAGTGATGACGAAGGGGAATGTCGATTTTTCGATGCCCCGGAGAGTATTTCTCAGGGCTCTGATTTGGGTTCTAACTTTACCCCAATTCCTGATTCTGGCTCTGGGATTGTCAATGGTGTTAGCTATGATGAGTGGATTAAAACCCCTAGAAGTGTTGTTGAGCGACGTAAGCAATTCCGTTGTTGGATGGGTTTGAGTTTAGATGGAATGTCTGGAGAAGATCCAGTAGATATAGGTGGAAGCTCCAATTTATCTACTGGGGAAATTGAAAGAATTATGGAAAGTAGTGGAGCTGTATTACGAACCTCAATTCACAAGGATGAGTTTTCTTCTTATCGGGCTTCTAGGTCTGGTTTGTGTGGGAGCGAAGGTTTGGATTCACCTAAACAGTTGTGTTCAAATCGGAATTTCTCATTTAGAAGTGGTAATGTTGATATTGGAATTGGGTGCAATGTACATGTTCAGGCAGAGAACGGCCAGCAGGGCAATAACAGGCCTGTCAGATTGGAACGACTGCTAATGTCTCGTGAGCTCGAGAAAGCTTCATGTATGTCCCCTGTTATTGGGGAACTTGGACAGGGAGAACTGGATAAAAATGGAGACACACCGAAGAAACTAAACGGAGTTAAGAGTCGGTTATTAAGCAGGCTACGGTCATTTACGTGCATAGCAAATGCCGAAGGGAGATGTCTTGAATTGAAGGATAACAATTCCAACCCTGTTCAGAGGTCTAGACTTCAGAGGGTTAAAGTTCACCATTGTAAGAAACGGTTGAAGGAACTCTCTGCTCTTTTCATGGGGCAGGATATCCAGGCTCATGAGGGTTCAATTTTAACTATGAAATTCAGTTTTGATGGACAGTACCTCGCTAGTGCTGGTGAAGATAAGATTGTGCGGGTGTGGCAAGTGGTTGAAGACGAGAGATCCAATGAATTTGATATCCCAGAGTTGGATCCTTCATGTATGTATTTCACGGTGAATCATCTTTCTCAATTGGCTCCTCTAGTGACAGATAAAGAGAAAAGTAGTAGTAAGTTGAAGGGCCTTAAGAAAACAAGAGACTCAGCTTGTGTCGTTTTCCCTCCAAAGGTCTTTCGAATTCTGGAAAAACCACTGCATGTGTTCCAAGGGCATACTGGGGAGATATTGGATCTCTCGTGGTCAAAAAATAATGTAAGTTTATTAAATTGTCTTCGATCTACAATTCTCTGAAAAATTCTGAAAGTAATCGTCTTTCTTGTTATGTATTGTTTCTGCAGTGTTTGCTCTCATCATCAACTGACAAAACTGTTCGTCTGTGGCAAGTTGGAAATGATCTTTGCCTCAGAGTTTTTCCACATAGTAATTATGGTATGTACAGACCTTTATTAACTCCACTCTAGAATTCTCTGTGATTAACATGTTTGTATGATTGAGTTTCATGCTGCATTACTCACTTTGATTTTGCAGTGACTTGCATACAGTTTAACCCAGTGAACAATGAATACTTCATCAGTGGGTCAATAGATGGGAAAGTTCGAATTTGGGCCGTTAACAGCTGTCAAGTATTGGATTGGACGGACATCAGAGACATAGTGACTGCTGTTTCCTATCGTCCTGATGGAAAGGTATGCTAATTTTCATATTTTCAATCATGGTACCCTGTAGTACAGACTCAGAAACTTGAGCAAATTATTGAAACAAATAATCTGCTTCATATAGGGTGGGATTATTGGCTCAATGGCAGGCAGTTGCCGTTTTTTCAGTTTGGAAGGTAACATTCACTCTTTGCTTTGTGGTATTGTTATTTGCCGTCATTAGTATCTCCCAGAGTCAGATTTTTAAATTTGTGGCATTGCAACACTATATGTTAAATTGTTACTCGTATTTAAATGGAATGTGGCTGTTGTTTAAAAAAAAATTTGATTTTCGAAAATGATGACATTTTTTCTATTTGTTGTCTGTACTTCTTGGCCTCCTTTATTACAGTCTTAATAGAAGTTAAGAGGCATTTGTTCAGGAGAACACAAATTACCTGATGTTACTACAATTTGTAGCTAACATGTATGACTTAGTGATGTGTTATTTCTGGAGTGTCAAATGTGTTTGCAAGATTACAAGGAACATTTGGGAATATTTTGACTCAGTATTCCAGTCCATGCTTCTTTAGCGAAAATTTACATTATGTTATTTAGTTGGAGTTGAGACAAAGTTGTATTGTGACAGGTCATGAGATAGAACTAGAGGAGCAGATGTGCCTGGCCAATAAAAAGAAGTCGATTTGCAAAAGGATTACTGGCTTTCAGGTAATATTACATCACCAAACTACAATTTGTGGTTCTGGTCAGATTTATTTTCTTATGTACCTTATGATGAGATGTGTATACATTGCTTTCTGAATGCAGTTTTTTCCACAAGACCCATCAAAAGTTATGGTTACTTGTGCCGACTCTCACGTCAGAATCCTAGATGGTGTCAATGTGATCGGCAAGTACAAAGGTTTGTTCCCTTCTCCTATTTCAGATAATATTCTATTTGATGTCTGTTTGCTCTGTCTTTTGAGTGCCTTATGCTTGCTTTAATGAATAAAGGCAATTTGAATAGCTGCAAAGTGATGTTGTGATTTTTTATGACAGTGGGATGTATAGTAGACTCATTTCTTTTTTCATTTCAGTACTGGTTGCGACTTGCGACACCATTGTTGTTTCTAGGCTTAACTTCTTGCAGCTTATTATCCTCTACTGATTTTAATTTACTTCTACTCTGTTCTATAGGTCCGCGAACTGCAGGAAACCATCTCTCTGCCTGTTTCACCTCGGATGGGAAGCATATTGTGTCAGCGTCTGAAGATTCTAATGTCTATGTATGGAATTGCGACGTTCCCAAAGATTATGAACCTCAACCTAAAGTGGTGAGGTCATCTGAGTTCTTCTCCAGTGATTCCACCATTGCAATACCCTGGTCCGGCTTGAAAACTGTAAATCCAGATAATGGACGGCATTGTGGAGGAGGACTAAGTCAAACTTCAAACAACATATTACCCTTCATTTCCTCTCCTTATCTTTCTTTGGGCAGTGAGTTGTTCCTAGAGGCAATTCCAAAAGGATCAGCAACCTGGCCTGAAGAGAAGCTTCCCATGTCAAGTCCCCGGTCAACGTCTTCTGGGATGTGCAAATCTGAATACAAATTTCTGAGAAGTTCTTGCCAGAGCTCATCCAATTCTCATGCCTGGGGTTTAGTTATTGTTACTGCTGGCTACGATGGGCGAATAAGATCATTTCATAATTATGGGTTGCCTTTGCCACTTTGAAGTAGTAGGTACTTATCTCCTCTTTCGGAGCCTCCCGTAGGATAATTTATGTTGTGGGCCGCCTTGCTTAAGAACACTCCTTTTCATCTGGGCTTCAATGGAAGGATACAACAGTGTGTGCGCGCCATGCCCTTGCCACTAATTGATAAATATCCTCTGGTTTATACTTGCACAGTTCATGCTGGTTGTCGGCTCTCATCAGAATGATTGAACTATTTTATCTGCTATTTGGTTCAACGAAGACGGGGATTGACCACATGACACTAGTGAGAAGGCTAGGTGGGCAGCTGTTGGTGCACTGGTTTTTTAGCTGCGAAATTGTACATGAATCTGAGTTCACTACAAATGTGATAATACTTCCAGGCAAGTGCTCTCTCTAGCAAGTGCTTTTTCTGATAAAAGAAGTGGGAGTTAAGAGGGGTATGCCGGTGTGACTCGGGATTTACACTAACACATAGATGTCATTTCCATTTTATAGCTTGAAAAGATAGATTTAATACTTTCAATCTTTGAAAAAGGAAAAAAGAAATGTCAGATTTAGTAGTGTCATGGTGTTGATGATGAATCAACTTGTATGAAATTTGACTCATCACGTCAATTGTTAGTTCTGTACAGTTGTAGTTGTAGGCTTTTGTATATGCATTGAGTTTATAAGGGCTCTCCTACAAAGTAAAAAATTACACCCAATTGAACCTTATGTTGAGGTTCATCAATTTTTGTATCCAATCTTGTCGCTGATGTTCCTGAAATTTAAATTTGTAATAGTATTTTCATGAATATGGATCTGGCTCAAGGTGTCGTGGGAAATAATAATTGAGATTCTTATCAATTCCTGAAGCACTAATTGACAACACATCATATTGATTTGATTATCGATTTAACTGTGACTCGTTAAGGATAGCTAATTGATCGAATAACGTACATAATCGAATAGAGTCAATAAACAACCGATCTCTTTGGTGGCTGAAAATTCTTAACTGGAATTTTGCTCATCATATGCTTTGCCTTTTTCTTCCATTATCTGATGTACCAATCAAATTTTTCATCACCTATTCTTTTCTTCTGCTTGTTTTTGTGGGTCTATCGTGAACCGTTGGTGTGAATTCTCTCCGTCCGTTGAATTTGTGTAGTTGCACTGTCAAACTTGAGTTGTTTCAGCTTATATTGTGAAGAGAAACAATCTGGTAATGCGTAGTATCGGAATTCAATTAAATTAGAAATGTAGCCAACAAGGAAATGACGAACAAAACTCTATTTCTCTCACATTTTGTCCCATGATGGCATTCTTTGATATGAAACTTGCAAAATAAAACGGATGAATAGCAAAGCACATAATCTATAAACTATTTCATTTCTAGTTCGCTACTACTTGTTTTTTTATATTATTAGCAAAGGCAATTGCTTAAGCAAATGAACATTAAAGTAGCCCTCACAGCCCCACAGGAGGTGTGACATGTATAGATAATGCACAAACAAGAGTAATAATCTGTAGATATTTTGAAATTTAAATAGCATGCCAATTCTGTCACCGTAACTTCCAATATGATGAGGTGAAGGAGAAGGAAAATGCATACCAGTGCATTTAATGTACTACAAAGACACTTTCAACAGACAACACACTTTTATACAATCCTATCATAAGGTCTACTAAAACGTTACAACTTATACCAGAGTGAATCCACTCTGTTGATGGAGAAGAAGAATGAAACCCATGCTGATGGAGCCAAAGGACCACTTCAACAAATTTGCAGCATGATCCCAGTTCTGAGAAAAAAGAAAGATAAAGCAGCATTGTAAGTTGTCTAGGTGAGATAAGGCTGCAAAAGTATGGTGGACATGAGAAAAGAAGCAAATCATGGATCCCAACCAAACTTCTGTTCAAGCAGCAAGACAAACTATCAAAAAGAAAAAAGTAAAAGCATCGCTGAAGTAGGTATCATTATCTAAAGAAATTATCAACTATACATTATTATGTATTTCAGTGCGAAAGATGCAAGTCTGGAACAGCACAAAAATTTGGCATCAAGAATGTTCCAAGTCTTTGACTCATATCAACCAAGCCTTTTGTTCAGGTAAGCTCTTCTAGAACCAAAACACTAGTGACGTCTTCTATTAGTCTAAGCAAACAGTCAACAGTTCATCAATAGAATTGTGATTTGGCCAAGATGACATTGGTTTGGGATATACAGAGGGCTCGAAAGTCTTTTATCTGAGCAACACTACACAATTCTCATTTCAGTATGATCTTTACTCTTAGATATTCCAACAGGAAGCGTTCTCTGTACTTTATAATTGACCAATCCCTTTACAGAACAGGCATAATCTAACCAAGTACAACTACAGAGTCGAGGCAGATCCACTCGAGAGTATTCTTGTTAGAGTAAATACAATTACAGTTAACCATAGTTTCTTCCCAGGGTCAACACAAAGGCAACTGTAATCATTCTAATCAAGACAAGTTGAGGCCATGCAGCAGCACAATTTTTGTGGTGAGTGAAGCAACAAAGATGTTCTACACCTAAAATAGATTTACCAATCATCTCATATCTAAACTAAAGGAATTATCACTACAAACCACGTGTAGTAACAACATTTATGATCCACTTAACGAACTGCACACTCCATAATGTCATAATCCTATCTGACAATGTTAAAGGAGTAGCTCTTAAAACAAAATCTGGAAGTAAATGTAGTGCCAAAGAAGTCCTCATTTCATTTAATAACTCTGTCATCTAACTAAAGAGCAATAAAGAATAACACAACATTGATCAAACAATATCAACACATTGCTAAAGTTAGGTATAGTGGCTATTAAGTTCACTTTCATCCATGTAGTTACAATTTTAAGAGGATAAACCATCAAATACACCTCCTTTAATCTTCTCTTTTCCCACTTCCAACTTTTCCTTCTGACACAAGAAGACATAGCATTCCTGAAAAGTTGCTCAACTTGATGAGTACTTCAATTAACTTCAGTCTTTGACGCTCTATAAACCAAAATGTCATCCATTTGCAGACAAACTTGCACTGAAAAGTGAAAACATAAAACTGTTCTAAGCCTAAACCTGCATATGAAAGAGGAGCTTCTACTTGAACACTTCTAACAGTGGTTTCTCCTCAAACAGTCAAGAAACTATCACTGGTTGTTCCAACAACTCTTACTGCAAAAAAAATCTATCATTCAAGGGTACAAGCTACAAAGTGTTAAGAAAGATAGGATGCTGTTTGGTCGTTGCTGATGCATCCGAGTCCGATGCAACTTAGGCTAGCTCCCTGTATATGTCCTTTCCTCCATTGTATATTTCCAAATTTCTCAAGTTGGCATCTAACAGAAATCATTGTCAGTTCCAAATTTCTCCATTGATTTAGTATCCAACAGAAATCATTGTATATATGTCCCAAAATTTTCCATTGTTTTCGGTCAAAGTAACCAAACTTGATTAACCAAGTATGGGGTCCCACACCCCACCCACACCCATGTCATGTCGACACATAGTGATTAGTCCAAGCAACTTAGGAGCTAGTTGTTAAAGCATTAAATATGCTTCTATATGTGCACATTCTTCTTGTCATGCCTTTCCCTCTTTACTTTTTATATTCCTACAGCAGAATTTTATGACACAAACACGCAATAAACAACCAATAGAACAAGTTAACTTACCTAAACTAACATAAACTGGAAAAAGGGATAACGAAACCTTATTCAATAGTGTTAATTCAAATTAGTAACATTGCATGTACATCCTCATATATTGACACACATAATACACAAACATGCTATGTTGTTTCAGGACCAGAAATCCCAGAGAATGATTCTCAACACCAAAATACAACAATGCTTACAAAATTGACAGCTTACTCTTTTTTAGTAGTTCTAGCTAATTCAAGTAAATACATTACATCATGAGCGCAAATCAGCTTAAACAATCACTACATAACAGATTCAATTCTCGTAGTTGACAACACTAGTTAACGAAAACTCAAAATTCACAACAGAAACAGTTCTAAAAAAATTACCGAATCAAACGGGGAGGTTATCAGCGGAGGTAGGATTAGTGATGGCAGCGCAGGAATCGAGGTGAGAAGGGAGGGCGGAGATCATGAGAGGGCGCTCTTTAGCTTCTTCCTCTTCCTCATCGTCTGATTCGGAAGTGTTGAGATTCACACACGAGCATCGTTCCAAGGATGCGAAAAACGCCGATGCAACACTAGTACCAAACCACCTCGCCAAACCGTCGAACTTCTCGTAAGACATGATTGACAGGATTCTGAACTGTTCGTCAAAAGATTTGATGGATCAAAGAGAAAAACCCTAATCAAGAGAACAGAGAGATTTTTGGGCGAAAAGATAGAGATGGAACAAGGCGAAAATGGTCAATGAGGACAGCTGGTGGCTGCTTCTCATATATATACCGACCCAGCTTAGTCTTACCAATTACTTTTAAGAAAATACCTTTTCAAATTCCGCCCCCACCCCACCCCCACGGTATTTAGTCGTAATTAAAGAGTCGTGTGTAACATATAAGTTTTTAATATTACTTAATATGATATTTGATTTAGCTAAAATTAATAATTTTTTTTATTTGGGAAAAAGGTTAAAAATGTCATTAAATTATGAGAAAGGAACAAAACTATCATTTGTTTATAGTTTGGTCCAAAAATGTCTTCTCATTAATATTTTGATTCAAAAATACTTTATTGTTATTTTAGGTAAAAAAATGCTCGTTTTTTCAAATAAATATATTATTATTTTCTTTTTAACAAATTCTTTTTCTAATAATAGTTTTTAAAATTAGAATTTTTTTTGTCTTCGGTTAAAAAAACTTAAAATGAAAATATTCTTTATTTTATTATAATTATTTTCAATCGCTATATAAATTTAAATTAATGATGGATATACTATGATCTTATATATATAACATATATTATCTGTCGAGATGATATATGAAGATATTTTTATTTTAATTGAGATTAAAAAAAAAATATTTTTTATATATTAATTTATTAAAGTGATTTAAAGAAAAGAAAATAAGATCATAGTTCTTTAATAATTTAAGGCCATAATTCAATTAAGAAGAAAATTTGGTTAAAAAGAAAGAAAATATACTTATTAGGAAAAAAGCATTTTGACCCATTTTAGTAATTCTATGAATATTTTTGGACTAAATTATTAACTTCAAAGATATTTTTGAATTAAAATATTAACGATAAAAATATTTTAAACCAAACTATAAATCAATAACATTTTATTTCTTTCGTACAATTTGAAGGTATTTTGGACCCTTCTCATTTTTTATTTATTTGGATATCTAATTAATCCGACAATCAAATTAAAACAAACGCAACGAAAAAATAAAATAAAAAAAGAGCAGCGTCTAGATGCCACGTAGGATAGAGATGTATCTACAGTTCTGGGGTTATGAATGGATAACTCCATGAATGATATGAGAACAACGGAGGTGCTGCCAATAATACTCACAAAAAAATGGCGTCAATATCTATTCCTTTAGCGTATAAATCTAATTCTCTTCATCGTTCCCCAATTTATCGCCCTATGCAACTTCACTCACCCATCCAAATCAAATGTTCAGGTACGATTCTCGTTTTTTCTTATACTCAAATTCTCATAAATGTTCAAGCTGAAATTGCATCTGAATTTCGTTTATGATCTGTGTTTGATTGATGCACCTGGAGGCAGCTTCCAAGGATTGTTCCAACAGTGAGGAAAGTTCAACTCAGTTTAAGCAACTTAGGAATGTTGCTTGTGGGTTCCTTGCTGTTTGGGCACTTTCTTCTGTTTCTCCCGTTATTGCTGCTGGTCAGGTTGGGCCAAATGCCTTTCTTCAATGTGTTCTATTTTACATATAGGTTACGGGTTCGAGCAGTGAATAGAGCTGAACTTTTTGTTGTCACGGTATTGAATTGTGTTGTTAATTACATCTCATCTAAAACTTGGTCTAAAATCTGCTTAATTTTTTTTGTTTTAAAATGTGTGGACGGTTCTTTTCTTAGCTTAAGTATGTATAGATATTCTGTTGATTGATGGGCCTAACTTATGCCAAGTTAAATTGTGCGAGTCAATTCACGCAAAAGTTATTGCCATTTAAGTTTTTAGTTTGGCAAGTAAGTAGCCTAATTCAGTTGGCATTAAGAAATTCAAAGTGGGTTGTATAGTTTTTCGATCCACTTGATGATTAACTCCTGATATGTACATTTAAGTATCTAAGACTTCCATTAACTATATTGTTCATGTGAAAACACAGAAATCTAGGTTTGAGCTGGATGGGATTCGAGATATTTGATGTTTTACGGAAGTGTGTCTTATAAAAGGGAAAAGGGTCAAATTTGCTCTTTTTTGTTTCAAATAGAGCAACTTTGCCATTCGTTAGACTTTTGATCTAAAGTTCATGCTCCCAATATGAAAACTGTTTTGTGTCCTTGACTACTAATAGAGCTCTAAATTGAGGGAAATTTTAAAGCATTGTTGAAAATTTTAAGGGTAAAATATGACAATTTGCTGACTGCAAGGAATGAATGAACCAAAAGCCTAACGCGACATTGAGCAACTTTGATACTACAATGGCAATGTTGAACTATTTCTCTTCATAAAATGAGAGAAAACATTTTACAGCTCATGTTCTCGAAACAGGAAATAAGCCTACGTACATTTTGACACAGAATTAATCTATCAGGACTTGTCATAGCCTCATAGGTCCATCCATGCATGTATGCAAGATTATCGTTTGTTTACATTTTGGGTTGATTTTGCAGAGATTACCTCCATTATCAACAGATCCAGATAGGTGTGAACGGGCCTTTGTTGGCAACACAATAGGTCAAGCCAATGGTGTTTACGATAAGCCACTTGATCTGCGCTTTTGTGATTACACAAATGAGAAAACTAATCTTAAGGGGAAGTCACTTGCAGCAGCACTCATGTCTGATGCAAAATTTGATGGTGCAGACATGACTGAAGTGATCATGTCTAAGGCTTATGCTGTTGGTGCTAGTTTTAAGGGTAAGTTCACTTTACACTTTTGCAGAAAATATTCCGTCCCTGTGTTTTTAAGGCGACTGAAGAAACAAAAGGCTAAAACTAAAAAGAAATGCAAGAAATAAGGGAAATATTGAGTGCAGCTGATTGAATTATTATAAGACATATATATCCAAACATTCATGTCCATGGTACTGGTAAATTAGTATTTCATGATATTTATAATGAGGTCCTTAACCTGATTATATAACAGATATATTGTCCTTTAATTTGTAATTTGCCTCTAATGTCAAGGCCGGTTGAAACAGTAGGAATTATGTAGAAATTTGCACATTGATAGAGTACTTTTCAACTACTCAGTTTTTTGAGAAAGATGAAATAGAAATTGAGATTTAGCACCTGTGATCTTATTATTGCCTCGCCAACTGACTAATACTAATGACTCTTTTCTCATCAAAACTACTTGCGTATCGGATGGATGTTTTGTGTCTGAATTTAAGTTAAGCTGAAGCATCTAATCTTTATGGGAGAGTGCATGTTTTGGTAGATTAAGTACTGCTCTTTTTTTTATCTAGCTTTCTTGTTCTTCTCTTCGCTGAAACAAAACAATTGAATCTGAAGTGTTTATATTTGGAGTATACATGTTCTAGAAAATCATGGTAGTATTGCCCTACAAGGCTTTCTCTGATTTTCGCCAGTAGCCATGGGTAAATTTGACAACAACCACTATAATGTCTCGCTGGGAAGGGCTAAAGAATGACTTAAGCTTTCTATGCGTGTATGTGTTGTTTTGAATACTTTCTTCTTTTTCAAAGTTGGAAATCTGACTCTTCAGTACATACAGGGACAGACTTTTCGAATGCTGTTCTCGATCGGGTGAACTTTGAGAAAGCCAACCTCCAGGGAGCTTCATTTAAGAACACTGTACTATCTGGATCTACCTTCAATGATGCACAACTTGATGGTGCAGATTTTGAGGACACAATCATTGGCTACATTGATCTACAGAAGATCTGCACGAATAAAACTATTGACGAAGAAGGAAGAGTTAACTTGGGATGTCGATAACCTTATGCTATTGTCCAGTTTTTCGGACTTGATTCATCTTCCATGCTCCGTGGAATAATTGAATGTAAGCTACTACTTGTATATTTGTCATTTTGGTATAGCAAAGTGAGCTAGTGAGTTATCCTGGTAATGTCAACTAAGATTCAACTCTCCTTGTAACTTACATTGTTTATACCTGATAGTCTAATTAAGCATCAATTTTCACCTGATGGATTTATGTTTGGTCTTTTAGAAGCAAATCATTCTGTAATTTGTTCGTTAATGATTGTTGTTGCGGACATGAATATGCATCAGTAATTGGGGAATTGAACATTGGGATATTATGATATTTTAGGTGAACTGGTAGTATATATGAGTGTTGTTGTTCTCTGTTAGAAACTGTTTCCCCTCCTAAATTGGAACTCTTAAACAATTGGAGATGGTGAAGTACTTTTTTGTTTGTTTTTCTGTTTTGTTTTTTTACCCCTTCCGTAGAAGCTCCCACCTTTATGCTTCCTTGGTGACTTGACCTCACAACCTTCAGGTTGGAAGTGAGGGGTGCTTACCATCCGAGGAACTCCCTCTTGTCGATGGTGAAGAACCTAAAGTTACCCAGTTGAGCATTTCTTTTTCTCAAAATTTTCTCTCATTTCTTTAGGGAAAGTTTATCCAAACTTCAATAGTATATAAAGGCCTCTTTCCAAACTTCAAAAGTATATTCCTTACTGTTTAGCAATAGGTATATCTCAATCCCACATTGACGAAAGCATAAAAGAAAAGATTCTCATCCAATAGGAGGTGGCCCATATGAATATTCCTTGCCTAATTTGACACTCCAGAACTTCAGCTGGAACGCCCATTTTTGAAGAAAAGCATCACAAACAGGTGCCTTTCTTCACCCAAGCTGCTGACATGCAAACATAAAAAAAAGTTGCAGCAACCTGTGACGACCAAGCCGAGCAATGCATAAGGTTTTCAACACACCCCTGGCTCATCTGCTCGGTGCATTGCTTGTTCTTCTTGCACCAATTTTCCTTCAAGGTAAGCAAGTGATGCTTTGTATTCACAGCGCGTGTTTTATATACACTGTCAGTGGATATAATTCAAACTTCTTTTTTGGTAATAGGAGTTGAAGGAACAATTGGTGTCAATTATGGTACAGTTGCTGACAACCTCCCTCCTCCAGTCCAAGTTGCTAGCTTCCTCCGTGAATCCACCTTTATCCGTCGTGTGAGGCTCTTTGATGCCAACCCAGAAATCTTGAAAGCATTTGCTCACACTGGCATTTCAGTGACTGTAAACGTCCCCAATGATCTAATTCCGCAGCTTACCATGTTGAGTTTTGCCCAACAATGGGTGGACATTAACGTCCTGCCTTACGTCCCTGCCACTAACATAGTGAGAATACTTGTTGGCAACGAAGTAATTTCAACTGCCAACAAGTTACTTATTGTGAGCCTAGTCCCTGCTATGGAAACCCTCCAGGTTGCCCTTGTTGAGAAGTCTTTGGATCGTCACATCCAAATTTCTACTCCACATTTCCTAGGTATACTCTCAAATTCAAGCCCGCCTTCTACTGGGAAATTTAGACCAGGATATGACATCCATGTTCTCAAGCCATTGCTTGAGTTCCTTAGAGCTACTAATTCACCATTCATGGTAAACCCATATCCATTTTTTGATTCTTCTGATAACACACTTGATTATGCACTCTTTAGGCCTAATCCAGGGGTCTTCGACGAGACCACACAACTCACCTACACAAACATGTTGGATGCACAATTAGATGCAGTTTTTTCAGCTCTGAAGCTCCTGGATTTCGAAGACATTGAGATTGTCATAGCTGAAACTGGATGGCCATCAAGAGGAGATCCAGGGCAAGCAGGAGTAGACACTGGAATTGCAGCGGAATACAACAGAAAGCTCATACAACACGTGATGTCTGGAATTGGGACACCTCTAATGCCCAATAGGACATTTGAAACCTACATTTTCGCGCTCTTCAATGAGGACTTAAAGCCAGGGCCATCATGTGAAAGAAATTTTGGGCTGTTCAAACCTGATATGACGCCAGTCTATGACATAGGAATCTTACATCCAAGGGTGGCTAATGCTGCTGCCGATACTGATCATAGTCACACTAATAGCAGAACCAATTTCTTACTGCTTCTGCTAGTGTGCTTGATGTGTTTTTGAAATTGCCTCCGGCTTGCAGGCTGAAGCATATTTTCCGTCATGCCGGTACCAAAGGCTGCAACTGTGAATCAAGCAACACCAGCGCCTGCTGAAGGAAAAAATGGTTGTCTTTCGAAATCAGGGACAAGTAAGGAAGCATTACAGAGGAACATCTATGCATGTGGATTGGGTTTCTACCTATGTTGCTGGGCTCTTCAAAAGTATCAGCGTGTGCACGTTGGATTCTACAAAAGTAGTTTATTTTTGGAGAATCCAACACGTATAAGGCATCAAATCTAAAGAGTCCGTGCAACTTAGGTTCCAATACAGACAAATCCAATATGGAAGTCCGTGCTTTCTTCCCAACATGGTTCGAGCTTATACTATGTATGCCATGAATGCTTACTATCAAGCTCGAAGCTTTAAAGAAATGGATTATAGGCTTAACTCAAACAAAAAGGCCATGGCGGACTCGACAACAGCACGCCCAGAACTGTTACAACAGAGCAATTGAAATGACCCATCGTACATACACCAATACATTATATACTTGTACCTTGTAAAATTAAAATTAAAATTAAAATTAACCTAATTACGAACCATACATATATAATAACTAAATACATTGGAATATTCTTCTCTCTATAGTAAACTTCAATTACCAAGTCACTATATATGAATATGTATTCTTTAATTATTACTCTCTCTATTTTCTAGGATCAGAACTTTATTCTTTAATTATTACTCTCTTTATTTTAGCTACTCGTGTAACCACAAAATTTACAACCATTTGTTATAATACACAAATTTTAATTTAAAATCACAATTTTCAATTTTTACCCAGAGTAAATTTTAAAATTTTATATTCCATCAAATTTTAGTACGTATAGTAAATAGACGTCATATATGTAATGTACATATAATATAACGATCCCGATAACAACTGCAAAACAATTTCATTTTCTCTTTTTCGCTACTGTCAAGCTCAACTATCCCTGCCGTCCTTTTTCGTCTTTCAGTTTCTGCTCATATATATTTTCCGACGATCTAGGGTTTCCATGGCCGATTGGCAGCAGTATCTACAGTCGGTAATCTTCGGTCTCATTTTCTCTTTCCTTCTCGCCAAGCTTTTCTCTATTATCTTCGCTTTCCGTGATGAAAATCTCCGGATTACGCGCGCGGATTCCTCCGAGGCTGAAGAGAAAACATTACCGGAGGAAGCTGATACTATCGGGGTTCCAGAAGATACTGAACCATTGATTCAAAGGAACGACGGCGGCTTGAAAGGGAGTTCGGTGAGTGGTGGTGAAGATAGCGATGATGATTGGGAAGGTGTAGAAAGTACTGAGTTGGATGAGGCGTTTAGTGCTGCGACAGCGTTTGTGGCTGCTACGGCAGCTGATCGGTCGCATAAGGTATCAAATGAGGTGCAACTGCAGCTCTATGGACTTTATAAGATTGCGACTGAGGGGCCTTGCACTGCTCCACAGCCATCGGCTCTCAAAATGACTGCTCGTGCCAAATGGTAATGCTCTCCACAATCCTCCTCTGATTGTTTTTGCTGTCTTAGTTTAGATTTTCATTTGCTTGCTTTATGACTAGATAGTTTGACATATTTTGTTGATGAATCTGATACTCTGCTTTAGAAACAGAGAGCAAGCACTATTGGATCTGTATAAGATATCATGTTACATGTCCTTGTTAGCAGCATAAGGAAGAAAAAGTAACTCAAATGGTGAACTTTTATGATACATGTAATTAGTGAATTAAGTAGTTTTGAGTTTTTTGTTAAATAGAATTATACCTTGATAGGAGTACTAAGACTAGATGCTGATGCTTAATTACCGGTGCTAGAGGATACACTTTGCAGTGGCCTAAGTAACTTTGACCTATAGTGAATCATATTGTGCTAAGACTTATTAGGATAAGCAACTAAAGGCTATTGTTTCCTTTAGTGGAAGGTTGAATGATAGCGATGCTTATGAAATTTATTTACAAAAGTTTACTGCTAGTTATGTTAAATAATAGGACGTAAGGGATGAGGTAAGTGGAAGTTCCCAAAAAGACTTCTCTGTAACCTTGCTTGGAGAAACAAGTTTTTATCATTTCTAGGTTGTTTCAAATAATGTTGCTTGTGGCATCTTCATGGCATGATTCCGCTATAGTTATCTTCTAGAAAAGGAAATCCTCCAAGGCTTGAGAAAGGCATTTTCTCAGATCTCAATGACATGATCTGGCATGAGAAAGTGTTTTTTTTTCTAAAACATACTGGCAGTAACTTTTCATATAGCTCATCACTTCAAATGAGTACTTAATATCCTCTTAACCTTTTTGGATGTGTGGATCTCCCCTTTCCTTGTAATCCTGTTTGAAATATAACATATACTAGGCTGGTAGCTTTTCTCAAATCTTTTAACGGTGAAAAGAGTAAGGTCATAGAAGCAAGATCCTCTCAACCTGTTTTCCATGTTTTTTTGATAGATCAAATGTTTTCTATGCTGTCAGTAGTGTAGTTGGTTGGTCTCTCTAACTGACTGATGCTAAGATTTGCTTTCATCATGTATTAGGCAAGCATGGCAGAAATTGGGTGCCATGCCTCCTGAAGAAGCCATGGAGAAGTATCTTGATATCGTGACCGAGTTATTTCCTTCCTGGCTTGATGGGTCTGCAAATGTAAGACATGCATCTTTGTTATTAATAGCAAGCATTCATGTCTTTGTTTTCCTGTTCTATTTTCTAAAAAAGTATTCTACTTCTTTTTCTTCTGCCTGATGTCTTCTTATTTCTGTTTGTCCTCCTTGACATGCTCAAATAGAAAAAGAAGGGTGAAGAAAGTAGTGGTGCACATAATTCAGATACTAGAGGGCCAATGGGACCAGTTTTCAGTACCTTCATTAGTGAGGAGGATTCCGAAAATGAGTTGTAAGGTTCTTTAACTTGTTTGAACTTAAACTTTTGCAGTCTGATTTTGTTTAAATTGTGGCTTGTATAACAAATTTAAACGTGTCCCTCTCGGGAAAGCATGCACTCCCTCTGTCCTGAAAAATATCCTTATTTGCTATTTCAAATAAGTGTTGTACTTTCTTTAAGGGAAGGATTTAATACGTTTTATATAACTCAACTTATGTAGGACCCTATTTTACTACTATTTAGATACCTTGGATTCAAAGTTGCTCCTAACAAAGACTAAGCTACTCATCTTCTTCTAGTAAGCATATGGAGTACTGCCAAACTAGTAAAGGAGAAGAAAACAAAATTAGAATTAAATGGTTGTATATTAGTATGTCATGTTTTTTTTTCTTTTTTATGTCCTACCTTCTCCAGTTATAGTTGAATTTCTACCTAAAATTACAACTGTCGAAGGAAATTTCCAGCTTCGCTTGAATCAGTTGAACTTTATTATGAGTTCTAACCCTGAAGACCTTTCACCAGTTGGCTCGACAGTTTTAACTTTAACTAAGGCATCGTTCTTTTGGCCTTCTGTCAAAATGGGTACTGAGTATGGTGTAGTTCTTTTATTTGTGTCACCCTTTATTCTATTCCAGGACTATATTCGCAACAAACTGTGATGTAGTCTATGACTAGTTTTTCTTGGCATCAAAAGGCAGAAACATTCTTTGGAGTTTCATTCTGATATTATTGTTTGTTTATAGAGTTTATTTGTCTTCCAATCTTAATTTTTTTTCCTGCACTTAGAGGCAAACCTTCTTTGTTATTTGTCTTTTATCTATATGTGTGTATTTAGTAATATTTATAATACTTAGGGAAGAAGAGATCTTATAAATCACATGCCCACTATTTTCTTTGCAGAAAATTGGATGAGATACATGCCTTTGCAAGAGAAGGGGATGACGAGAACTTGCTTAAGTGCATTGAGAGTGGCGTTCCTGTGGATGTGAAAGGTTGGTTCGCAATGTGATACATAAGTTCTTTTGAAGTCTACGTATGGTGCTTTAATGCTGATAATTTTGATTCACTATTAAGTGCATTGCTTATGGTTTTTAATTGATAACCGATTCTGAGGATGGGTGGGGCTTCTTTGAAACAAGATAATTCTCTTGCATTAATACCAAGAAGAAAAAATTAGTAGTGTGGAGAACTGAGAGAATGTTTAGGGTGGGTGAGGTGACTCAAAATCTTGGAGTTCGAATGATTTCTACCAGGAACTTGTATTGCAGATTTTTCTGTCTTTCCATTTGTTTGAGGTTCTTCCTGATTAAAAATTGTTTCTTGAAATGATTCCAGACAGTGAGGGCCGTGCCCCCTTACACTGGGCTGTCGATCGTGGTCATCTCAACATCACTAAATTGCTTTTTAGCAGGAATGCGGATGTAAATGCCAAGGTACATATAGTTTTCAATACAGCCAAGGTGCATATAATTTTGCATCATTACGCCGAACCCCTAATCTTGTTTCGGTTCTGTGATTTGTTATATATATGCTTTGTGGGGCTTGTATTTTTTTGCATCATTTGTTTCATTTGAAATCCTACGAGTCATATCCTTACTTGATATAGCTGTAATTTTCTTGTATTTTCACCCTTCCCTCGTTTTCTTTCTTGCCCTAACTCTCTTAAATATAGTGTTTTTGAGAATTTGTCGTCATATTGGAATTTTAAGAGAGGCAAAGAGAAACATAGATGCAAGATTTGCAGAGAGAGAGAGAGAGAGCAAAGAAGACTACTGTGCTGAAAGCTTTACTAAACCTAGTGAGTTTAAAATTGCATTATCTGGCCATGTAATCACAAAGCAAGATGATATGCCCAATAGTGTGCCAAAACATACTCAAGTACATGTGAGGCAGATGGTTTAATGAAAACCCTAA
The DNA here is from genome assembly GCA_016801875.1 of Solanum sitiens. Taxonomy (NCBI): domain Eukaryota; kingdom Viridiplantae; phylum Streptophyta; class Magnoliopsida; order Solanales; family Solanaceae; genus Solanum; species Solanum sitiens. The sequence continues at coordinate 1,712,280 of JABWTJ010000085.1, read as the reverse complement.
CATCAACCAAACTCTCAAGTGTGGCCTATGTTTTAAAGGAAACATAATGGACACAAAATGCAGTGGCACATAAGAATTGCTAATTTTACATGAGATACTAATGTGTCTCAAAATGCGAGTGCAGTATAAGAAACATGTCATTTTCTACCTGAAACTCTAATATCACTCGAAACATAATTTGAATGGGTGTACATGATGTAACTCATTGTTAGTGGAACTATCTTAGGGAGCTAAATCGAAGTGGTTTTCATTGTTTCCCAAAGGTTCTGTACCTTGGGAAATATTATACTAGAGCTTTATGAGTCTGCAAATTCTTAGTTGAAGGTTAGCTTTTGTAGAACTTAGTTATAAGCATTGAAGCTCTTAATTCTTCAATTTTGTTTCCACTGTCTGTGGATGCTTCTAGTTATGTGATACTCTGAATTACAAATTCTTGTTATTTTGATCATTGAAGGACCTTGAGGGCCAGACGGCACTGCATTATGCTGCTGTTTGTGAAAGGGCAGATATTGCTGAGTTTCTCGTAAAGCATGGTGCTGACGTAGAGATCAAGGATAATGAAGGTGACTGCCCTCGTGATGTCTGTGAGTTGCACTGGCCTTGGTTGCAGCAGGCCACTGTCCACAACTAACGTACAGCATATTTTGTCCTTTTTTCCTCCTTTTCTACTGATCGATCATGTTACTGCTGTACATGCTTACGTAGCCACCTATTTATCATCTTTCGACGAAGGGATTTTCTTTTCTAGATTTTATAAAGTAAAGCATGCTATCTTTTGTAGCTTCTGTGCTGTCACTTATAAACGGAGCATGGAGCAATAAGATTGCCACTTGAAGAAAGGAACCACTGGATTAATTGTTTTGCTTTTGAGGTTTACCACATTGGTTGCTTACCCTTCTTAATGTCAGGGTAACATTGTTTCTAAAATTGGAAGTTAATATATTACCAATTACATTATCTTTTTCTGTTTGAAATATTTGTTTACATGTAAAACATCTCATCATCACGACTTTCGCCCTGCCAATTCATTATTCATCAGTGCAGATGATCAATCTCTAAAGCGAACTGCAGATAATGTCTACATTTTCGTCAATAGTCATCATGTTTTGTTCTTACCTGATTCTTGAAGCATTGGCTTCTGAAGGTATTTAGATTAATGTTAATTTGATATTTTGAATAAAGAGAAATAGAAATTTAAAAGTTCTTCTAATATCAATATAATGAAAATATATATGTGGCTAGGTAAAAAAGTATTGGAGGTAGTAAAACATTTTAATCCATGTATAATACTCTCTCCGTCCCATTTTATGTAGCAATAACATTTGATCGGACACGGAATTTAAGAAATAAATGAAGACTTTGAAATGTATATCAAATTGCCCTTCAAAAATAAATTTATTTTTCTCTCTCCTCATAAATGTATTAGAATATTATTTTTAAGATTAGGTGGGATCAACAAAGATAGAAGAGAAATTATATATCTTTAAATATTTACTATATAAAGAAATGTGACATTCCAAAAAGAAAATGGTGCAACAGAGTAACATTTTTGAAACACCGGTGCACAATCGTTTAGAGTTCCGTTACCAATGTCGAGCAAGGTGTTTTGTTTTTGACACAGGAGCTTGATTTTCCTTAGTTATAGGGAAAATTAAGAAATTAATTTTATTTTAGATAGAGAGAAGCGTTTTAATAGACTAAAAAGCAATTAGGATCATAAAAATTAGAACAAGAGACACTATAGTCAAACTGAATACTTGACATCGATAGATATAAGAAATATAAATTCTAAATAAGGTCACGTTTCTGTACAGGTGTACGAAAAAATGAACAAGAGGAAAGAAACCAGAGCGACAACGTTACGTCTTTCACTCACGATTTCTTCCCAACTTGTTCTACGTTCCACCCTTCGTACGGTGAAATTACATAAGAAATGAAATCATAACAAAAGAAAAAAGAGTATCTATATCTATTTGGGGAACAAGAGAAAACTATTAACCTACAAATTCAATTACAGCTCATCATGTGAATCATCATCCTCGTTGGAATCCTCACTGGCACCTCCTGGTGCTCCACCAGACCTCTGATACACAGCCGTGATAATTGGGTTGCACACTGCCTCAACTTCTTTCAGCTTCTCGTCATAATCCTCCTTCTCAGCACTCTGGTTGTCGTCTAACCATTCAAGTGCTTCTTTTGTGGCGGTTTCAATCTTCTCCTTCTCATCAGACTCTAATTTGTCTGCAAGTTTGTCCTTGTCATTGATTTGGTTCCTCATGTTGTATACGTATGTCTCCAGGCCGTTTCGGGCATCAACTCTTTCTTTCACCTTCTTGTCCTCCTCGGCAAACTCCTCAGCCTCCTTTACCATACGTTCAATTTCTTCTTGACTCAAACGACCCTTGTCATTAGTGATGGTAATCTTTTCTGACTTTCCAGAGGCTTTATCCTCAGCTTTCACGTTTAGGATACCATTGGCATCAACCTCAAAAGTTACTTCGATTTGAGGTGTTCCTCTGTTGAAAAAAACAATAAATAATTAGTCAAATAGGCAAAATGCAGCTCCTGAAGTACTCTCTATCATAACTAGGAGAGGATAAGTACCTTGGTGCTGGAGGTATTCCTGTCAAGTCAAACTTCCCCAGTAGTCTACAGTCCTTTACCATACTGCGTTCACCTTCAAAGACCTGGAGATGAGAATTTCAAGTCAGAAGAGCCATAAAAATCTCATTCTAGAGTTTTGCACAACACATTCAGCAAATTAGGAAAATAGTATTGAGTATATACCGAAATTGTGACAGTTGTCTGCTGGTCCTGGTAAGTGGTGAAGACTTGAGACTTCTTCGTAGGAATGACAGTGTTTCTTGGGATCAACTTTGTCATCACTCCTCCAACAGTTTCAATACCAAGAGTCAGTGGAGCAACATCCAAGAGAAGAATATCTGGTCAAAATTCAGAAGGAAATGTTAGTTTGGCCTTGGAAAATTCTTCAGTATCAAATGACTCAAATAAGTCTGGAAGAAGCATTACCTTTGGTTTCATCACCTCCTTCTCCACTCAAGATACCTCCTTGTACAGCTGCACCATAAGCAACTGCTTCATCAGGGTTGACACCCTTGCTAGGCTCTTTGCCATCAAAATAATCTTTCAAAAGCTGTTGAACTTTTGGAATCCTGGTACTTCCACCAACCAAGACAATCTCGTCAATCTGGTTCTTTGCTAGACCAGCATCCTCCATGGCCTTCTTGACAGGAGTCATTGTCTTACGGAACAAATCATTATTCAGCTCCTCAAAACGAGCCCGGGTAAGTGGTTCAGAGAAATCCACACCATCGAAGAGAGACTCAATCTCCACCCTGACTTGATGCTGACTGCTCAGGGCTCTCTTGGCACGCTCAGCTTCTCTCCTGAGCTTTCCCAAAGCCTTGTTATCCTTGCTAATGTCCTTACCATGCTTCTTCTTAATCAATTTAATGAAATACTCCATAATCCTCTGGTCAAAATCCTCTCCTGTGAGAAACAACAGACAACTTGTGAACAAGACTGATGGTAAGATGAAAGTTATTAGTTCTTTTTAATACTTTAAACTTCATTATTACCTCCTAGATGAGTGTCTCCATTAGTGGCAAGAACCTCAAAAACACCATTGTCAATAGTAAGGATACTAACATCAAATGTACCACCACCAAGGTCAAAGACAAGGATGTTCTTTTCACCACCTTTCTTATCTAATCCATAGGCAATGGCAGCTGCAGTTGGTTCATTTATGATTCTTGCCACGTTCAAACCAGCAATGACACCGGCATCCTTAGTAGCCTGCCTCTGGGCATCATTGAAGTATGCTGCATTTTCAAAAGAGATGGACATATATGCTCAGCAATTGTATGACACAAAAGTTTCGAAACAGATATTATCTTATCTGAAACAGGGGATGTTTGATGATACCTGGAACAGTGACAACTGCATCCTTGATTGTCTTTCCAAGGAAAGCTTCTGCTGTTTCTTTCATCTTGATCAGAATCATAGCACTGACCTCTTCAGGACTGAAGACCTTGGTCTCCCCATCTTTGATTTTAACTTGGATATATGGTTTCCCATCCTTGTTAACAATCTTATAGGGAACAAGTTTCATGTCCCTTTGTACTTCTTTGTCTTCAAACCTGTCACAGATATAAGCTGTCATTATCATGATTATATCAGATAGACTTTTGCATTACATAATAAAGAACAATGTCTTACTTTCTCCCGATAAGTCTTTTGACGTCAAAGACAGTCCTCTCTGGATTAACAGCTGCTTGATTTTTAGCTGCTTCACCGATCAGTCTCTCACCATCAGTGAAGGCTACCCATGAAGGGGTGATACGATTACCTTGGTCATTTGCTATGATCTCAACATGTCCATTCTTGTAAACTCCAACACAAGAATAAGTTGTTCCAAGATCTATACCAATAACGGTTCCTAACTTGGTAGCTTCTTCTTTAGCTATAGAGAATGCAAACAAGCTCCCTGTTGACAAACCCAACAACCCAATCAGTGCAAAGTATAAATTTCATGGGTAAGGAAAAGAATTTGCAGAGATCAAAAAACTTCCCAGACATTGTTGGGACCAATTTGGATGTACAGTTATTACTTGTTTAACTAGTTCAGTTATTATTCACGTAATTGCTACGTCATCTATTCTTTCTTCCTCTACTATCGGATTTAGTATCAAAGCACTAGTTGACACAAAAATGTAGCTGGCTAGAGAACTCAGGATAATAAATTATTTCACGTATTGTTCGGGATTTATCATCATTAATTAAGAGAAGCAAAAGAAGAACAACACTACAAATAATATTGTTCGAGTTACCCTTTCTATTTACATAATAACAGTTAACAAAACTATGTCAATGATCATAATAGCCGCAAAAGTGGAAAAGAACCAAAAATCTGAACTCTAAAATCTGGATAGTTTTATCGAAACAAATCCACATAAATGACCCAACTGGTAGCAGATCTGAGAAACTTATAACAGTCATAACAAAACAAACTACAGTAAACACACCTCAACTTCAATTCAATTCTATTCTACTCATTGCATAATCTCTCAAAACAAAACATGCAAATCATACACAACAATTCCTTTGAAAACTAAGTAGCAGATCTGAGAACTGATACACATACAAAGTGATACCAAAACTAACTTCAACTAACACATCGAGAAGTAATACACATACACCTTCCAGTTAATCATTGTTGCTTTGTTAGGCCTCTCTTTTCACTTCTCCTCATTGCATAATCTCTCTCAAAAAAAAACATGCATATAATACACAGCAACTCTTTTGAAAAAACTAAGTAGCAGATCTGATACTACAACATATACATAGCCATATCACAACTAACTACAACTAACACATCAAAAGTAATACACATCGAATTTGCAGTTAATTATTGTTGATTTGTTGCATTCACTCGGTTCAATTCTCCTCATTCTCCTAATCTACACAGAAATTCTGTTGAAAAAACTTAACTAGCTCAAATCTCAATGTATACAGAAACAAAGCAGCTATAGAAAAAGGATACCAATGCTTACCTAAAAGAACGATTGCGAAAACGATAGAGGATGCGCGTCTCTTCAACGCAGTAGCCATAGCTCGTAGATCCAAACGAACAACGTCTTCTTCGTTTCTCTTCTCCGATGACTGATAAAGGTAGTTTATCAATTTTCCGATCAACAAATGAAGCCCTGCGGCTGCTATATATAGTTGCGAGTTTCCTAGATAAAGAAGGTTGGTCTTCTTTTTTGAATTTTGACGAACAATGTCACTCACGATGACGTGGACCAATCAGATATAAGACTAGTCGATGTTACAGCCAATGAAGTTATGCCATCTCATTTTGCACGTATTCGGAGCTGATTGTTTTTGTGCATGTCACGTTTGTGACGTGGACCAATTATAATTGAGGAACACATGGTAGGAGCCAATCAGCATTGTTTTAAGAAGTGGATAGATCTGAACCGTTGATTCATTAATTGAATTGGTGATGAATGGCGATAAAAGGAGGTGTATTTAGTAGACCATGAACCGCTTCACACCTAAGAACTTCCACGTATTCAGGAGGTAGCTAGAACGTTCGCTTATACTTAAAACTCTTTTTCTCTTCTTTTTGTCATTGGAGAGCAGAAGATAATTAATTACATTATCACAAAATTATATCAATAATTTACATGTGTTTGACAATTGTGAAGGAATCTTTATAAGGAAGTCTACTTTAAGGAATTGCAAAGAAATGAGTCCGTATACTCGAAAAAGAAAGGTTCATAGAGAAATCTGAACTCTAAGCCTAAGTGATCGATCCAATAATTTGTTTGTTTTTTGATGCATTATCCAAAGTCTTTGAACGATTAGAGTGAGGCTTATCTCTATAGAAATAAAGTTGGGCAAATTATGTTAGTGTGATATTTTGATATTAGTACAATATATCATATGTCATATTATGTATCATGTTACGGTTATTGGTTGACATTATATTTGTATCACTTTACTTTCATCAATTATGGAAGAAAAGTGATCATTAGTTGTTAATAACTTATGTAACAATCAACTCTTTATTTCACCAATTATGTTATTTTATCCTTGTAACTTGTGTAACCTATAAATCTTTCTTCTTTTAATAACTTATAGGCTATTCAATTATCAAATTTACTATCTATTATCTTCTTATTCATTGTAACGAAGAACTTATCAGCTAGAAAAAGTAGTCTTCCTTTGTGTTGTAAAAAATAAGAGATATACAAGAAAATATAGAGTGAAAAAAAAATGAGTAGTATTGTATTGTATTTATATTGAGATTAGGTAGAGAAAAAGAGAGTTGAGACATAAAAAAAAAAATATTCCAAGTCTTCAACTATATTCACTATACAAAAGAGAATATTTATAAGTTGAAGGAAGGTATTTTTATTGGGGAGTTTTGAATTCTTCAACTAATTCAAAGTTGTTTGAGTTGTATGACGTTGGATTGTTGTATCCTGGAGTGGACAAATCAAGAGTGATACTGCTGGATCGATTTAGATTATGCCGTAGAGAGTTTGGATCTCGTTAAAGAGACTGAGATATCCGCATCTCAACTTAAAGATTCGTTTATTCATTTCTGTCATTTTATTTTTTACTGTAATTTATTATATTTGTAATATATTACACCAACAAATTATTAGCAACACGTGAAATATCGATTATAATACAATCAAATTCCTAAAAGACAAAATAGTTTGATGGACCCTTATACTTGTATGAGTTTGTAATAGAACTCTTCTACTTACTCTTTATCAACTAGACCCTTAAACTCAATATTTTAAACCTTTTAACCATTGACCAAGCTTATGTGACAATTTAATTATTGAGTTGACACCAACACGTGAATTCATGCATAGAAAAAACTTTGAACTCCAAATTCAGACTTAAAATATGATTATTATTTTTTTTAAAAAAAGACCCAAACAAAAGATAATTAAAAAAAAAACTTCTTTCTTCTTTCCCTCTCCAACCCCAATTTTTTTTTCTCTCCCCTTCCCGACCATCTCTTTTCTTTTCTTTTTTCATATTTTCTTTCTTCCTAGAGAAACGAAAATATGTTGTAATGGTAGATTTGTTTTTCTTTCTTTTTTTCTGGGTTATTACAATTTATAAAGTGACAAAGATTTAATAATCTTGAAGGATAAATGATTGTTGAATGTTTTTATGAAATTAGGTGAACATGTAAAATTGCATACGAATATTGTGATTTATTGTGATATTTTAATGGTTATTTATAGGCATTAATGAAAAAATAAATTATGGTGATTCAAATGGATGATGTAAACGTTGGTAAAAAAATATTATTATAGATACGAATGTTAGAAACTTCGAGAAAAAAAATAAATCATAATTTTTATGAACTTGAAGAGTTTGATCACGACTATAGACAATGACCCTGAAGAAAGAAACAAAGGTTAATGGAGATGGTGTCAATGTTGGTTGTGGGTTGAGAGAGGTGGAGGAGAGGGAGCCATTTATATCTAATGTGGATATGATATGTCATTTATATAAGAGAGAGTGAGCTACACACATGATTGGAGGGATCTAAAAATCTCATTTTAATTGAGTTTAAGGGTTTAGTTGACAATGGACAAACAAAAAAATTCAAAATACAAACTCATACAAGTACAAGAGTCCATCAGACCATTTTGCCTTCCTAAAATAACAAATTTGACACACTGTGAAGGAATAAAACCGGACCAAACAATATTACCCTAAGGGAAGGCAAATGGATAATATCAACCGTTACAGATTAATCCAGAGACAACCATAGTTATTACACTGTTAGTCATATTGCGCTTTTTGAAAGTTAATTTGACTATTTTTTAAAATTTAATTGGATTACGTTAATTAGATATATTAAACAAAAAAATTAGGATATGCAAAAACTATATGAAAAGTACTATAAATTTCATATTTTTTGCATACGAAAAAATACATTATAAAATATTTAAATAAAGTTTGTAACAACTCAAGTTACCACACAACGAGGATATCTATTATAATCGTTGACAATACAAAATACAATTGAGAAATGGAAACAACAAGCAAGTAACCACTAGCGAACCTTAAAACGGAACTCAGAATGTAATCAAAGGGGAAGAAGATCAGAAATTACAGAGATGGATAGAAGGGGATGAGAAGCTTAGACTAAGAATGGAGATGCGAGGAGTCAGACTCTTTTCTTAACAATTTACATAATCCCCAAATCACATACCACTACCCCTTTTGATGGAACGGTCCCACACCCACTTCGCAACCCGGATTCCAAATTAACTTAACCCTATTGCTTGTTATCAGTCCAATAGCTCTTGTCAGCCCATAACTACTTTCGTGACCCTGGTATCCACATTGGGCTGGACTTGATTCATAACAAAGTTCTTATCGTTTGACTCTAAAAAAAAAAAAACTATGACAATTAAGTGCACGAAGATAATAATATCTTATAATTAATGTTATTTGATTATTCATTGAATGTAATTTAAAAGAAAATAATTGTTGATTATCAAAATCTTGGGATTCACCCCTATAAAAAGGAGCTTGATCTTCATATTAAAGGACATCCAAGTTTGAGTTTAACAATTGTCACATATCTATATATTATTAAGCAAAAGTCTTGTAGTGTTCATCACGCTCGAAGCTCCTCTGGAATGGCCTTCATCAAGGACAACTCCAAAATCAGGCTAATTTATTGTTATTCTTAATTATTTGCATCTGATATATATATATATATGTGTGTGTGTGTTCTACTTTGATTGGTTTTGCTATTTTTCTGTCAAATCAATTCATCAGTCATTTAAATCATGTTATAAGTCTAGCTATACATATTTTGGGGTAAACAAAAAGCTAGTTTAAGTAAACATTATGTGTGAGTAACTTTAATATAGATGGGAAAACAAGAATTCTACTCAATACAGTGTTATAAACATCGAAATGAATTCAACTATTGTATAATTCATCCTATTAATCATCGATATAAAATTTAGAGTTGATATACCTCTCAATTTCGCTATTTTCATAATCAGAAGTATATCAACTTTTGATAACAAAATTTCGAAGTTATATAGGCTTTTTACCTTATTCAAATGAAATCAAGGAAAACTCCATTTTAACCTTGAGATGACTATAGATATAGCTTGCATTTTGTCAAGTTGGCAATCTGACATTTTTGATATTGTATCCAATAATTTCAATTTTCATGTGATTAATCATATCTTGCCAGTAAGGCAACTTTCCCAAAGGGGTTAAATTCAAAATTAAATTTGGTTACATGTAAAATCATGTGGGACATCTAACTTGCTTTATTAATTTGATTTCCTAATCCTTTTACATATTTGTAGCGACAGAGCCAACTTATGCTAAGGGTTATGATGATTTTGACATTTTTTGTCAAATGTTTATCATAGTAAGTTAGATCTTTAAACTTTGATAATTATTTTTCAAACTAAATACGCCAAATTAAGTAATTCATAAAGTAAAATACGAGATTATTTGATAGTTGATTAGAGTTATGCGTGTATTAACAGTGTAGGAATTGGTTACTACTAAATTATATATTATTTTTATGCAAAGATTCATTATTTATAGATATGTATTATGACTTCTCATCCGGTGTTCGGAGCCACATTGGAGCTCTGATTAAATTCGGATGCGCACTGAAGGGCCCAATCGAGGGGTGGCGCTCCCAACATGATTTTCTCCATACCCAAGGTTCGAACCTGAGACTTTTGGTTAAGGGTGAAACACTCCCACCAATGCACCACAACCCATGTTGATCATTATTTATATATTACTTATTCCACCTTTTATCTAATTTCATCATAACTTATATTGTTATACATGTATTAGTTATGTTGATATAGTTTTTTAAATTATCAATCAACTTATTTTCTATCTAGCTATCAAACATCATATAAGTTATACAACAATCCCTATCATCAGTATTAATACACCATATTCTGTACTATAAAGAGGCAAGACATGCTTTTCATCATACCTATCCAATGTACTAGTACAATAGTTTCTTTACAATATTAAATTGTTAAAAATAAATAAATTATTCACGTATACTATTAATATGATTATTAATTTATAATTTTAAAACTCACGTATCTAATATCTAACTATCATAATTCTAATCAGTTATCAATCTTTCGCGCTTATGACATGGGGTCCACAGAAGTAATAAGTTTGATCTCAACTAGGCTGGCTAGTCGCGGCAATAGCCGATCGCAAACCCAATTAAATAGAAGCAGAAATAATAATATGATAATATAATATAATATTTTAATATTAATAATTGAAACAGATATTAGATTTTGCATAATTAAATTCCAGCTTTTACATCCGCGTTTTCTTCTTCCTCTCTCTCTCTCTTCAACTCCCCCTGTCTCTCTTTCTCTCTCTTCACTTTCTCCCTTTCTGCTTCTTTTTTTTCCTCTCCCTGTTAGGGTTTCAGGGGGCGCCGCTTTTGCTTTGTTCGATCTTCACAAGTTTCAGGTTATTCATCAACTTCTTTTTTTTTGTTTATTTTTTCAAATATTATCTAATTTGATTTTTGATTAGGTTTTATCAACTGAATTTGATGTTTGATCTATTAGTTACAAAGATGTTTTTTTTTTTTAAAGTATCGTGTTTCAATGAATGTTTGATGTTTGAACTACGATCTATGCGTTTCTGCTTTAATTTAATACTTTTTGATCTTATTGTAACTGTTTTATTTTCTTCCTAGTTTGGTTTGTGCGTAAATATAGTTAGTTTGGTGGTGTCAGCAATGATAACTGTGGGTTATTTTAGGATTTATGCTGATTTATTGAGTTTTAAAGTTTTTTATTTGCGGTAAAGTTTTGACTGTATTGATGTAGTGTGAAATGCTTATAAACAGGTAATTTTGGTTTTGAGGGTTCTATGATGGTTTATACTTGTTTTTGGCAATGCTTAGTGAGTTTTCATTGTCTCCACTTGATAGTTGAAGGACTTATTTTGTTGTGATTTGTTGTCGCTCTTAACTGATGAAAGGAAAAATGTTGCCTTTTGTATTGTGCAATAGGCTTGCCATAAGTTTTTGTTGCTGGATCGGTTAATATTTTGTTTCCGTCTCGTTTTGTTTTAGGTATGTATTGTCTGCTAGTGTAATACCCCAGGGTCTGGGTAGGGTGGGTGTACACAGCCTTATCCAGGAAAAAGAATCTATTTGCTGGTATTTATATAATGTGTAAATCTGATCTGTTGATTTTCTATATATGGTTACTTATTCTAGATTTGATTTGGTTAAAATTTTCCATGTTTTTATCCATAACTCGATTCTACTGGTTGGTTCCATTGAACTTCTCGCGGAGGCTAGATTGCATTTCTTTACGTTAAGAAAGACTTCTTTAATCTAGCAACATGGTTTTCCGGTGGATATTTGCTACGCTTATTTCCGTTTTTTTTTCTTTTGAGAAAATTTATCTACTTTCGTTCTGTCTAATGATTTTGTAGTAGCATTACTTCGGGTGCCTTCATTTGGATGTTCCTTGGAATCTAATTTGGACCTTATCATGTTTTTGCAGATATAATATGGCAATGGAAGTCACCCAGATCCTTCTTAATGCACAGTCAGTTGATTCAACGGTGCGGAAACATTCCGAGGAAACTCTAAAACAGTTTCAGGAGCAAAATCTTCCTGGTTTCTTGTTGTCTCTATCTGGAGAGCTTGCTAATGAAGAGAAGCCAGTTGACAGTCGTAAGTTGGCTGGTTTAATACTTAAAAATGCCTTGGATGCCAAGGAACAGCATAGGAAATTTGAGCTTGTGCAAAGATGGCTATCACTTGATATGACAGTGAAGGCCCAGATAAAGACATGTTTATTACAGACGCTCTCTTCTCCTGTGCCTGATGCTCATTCAACCGCATCACAAGTCATTGCTAAGGTTGCTGGCATTGAGCTTCCTCAGAAGCAGTGGCCTGAGTTGATTGGGTCACTCCTTTCAAATATTCACCAGGTCCCTGCTCATGTCAAGCAAGCTACTTTAGAGACAATGGGTTATTTATGTGAAGAAGTTTCTCCCGAAGTTGTGGATCAGGATCAAGTAAATAAAATCCTTACAGCTGTAGTTCAAGGTATGAACGCTGAAGAAGGGAACAATGATGTGAGGCTTGCTGCTACCCGAGCATTATATAATGCTCTTAGTTTTGCTCAAGCAAACTTCAACAATGACATGGAGCGTGACTTTATAATGAGAGTTGTATGTGAGGCTACTCAATCTCCAGAAATCAAAATTCGACAAGCTGCTTTTGAATGTTTAGTTTCCATTTCATCAACATACTATGAAAAATTGGCTCCATACATCCAAGATATCTTTAACATTACAGCAAAGGCTGTTAAAGAGGATGTAGAGCCTGTTGCTCTTCAAGCTATTGAATTTTGGAGCTCAATCTGTGATGAGGAGATTGATATTTTAGAAGATTTTGGGGGTGATTTCACTGCAGATTCTGATGTTCCCTGCTATTATTTCATCAAGCAGGCTCTCCCTGCTCTTGTGCCTATGCTATTAGAGACACTTCTTAAACAGGAAGAAGATCAGGACCAGGATGAAGGTGCTTGGAATCTTGCAATGGCTGGAGGCACTTGCCTTGGTCTGGTGGCCCGGACTGTAGGGGATGAGATTGTTCCACTTGTTATGCCATTCATCCAAGAGAACATTTCAAAGCCTGATTGGAGACAAAGAGAGGCTGCAACATATGCCTTTGGTTCTATTTTGGAAGGTCCTTCTCCTGACAAGTTGACACCTCTTGTTAATGTTGCTTTGAACTTCATGCTTACTGCGTTGACAAAGGATCCCAATAGCCATGTGAAGGATACGACTGCATGGACCCTGGGAAGGATATTTGAGTTTCTTCATGGTTCTACAGTGGAGACACCCATTATTACTCCTGCAAATTGCCAGCTGATAATCACAGTTCTACTTCAGGCCATGAAAGATGCTCCAAACGTTGCTGAAAAATCCTGTGGTGCTCTCTATTTCCTTGCTCAAGGCTATGAGGATATGGGTGCATCTCCCTTGACACCTTTTTTCCAGGAAATTGTGCAAGCACTTCTTACAGTTACCCACAGAGAAGATGCTGGTGAATCGCGACTCAGGACTGCTGCATATGAGACATTGAATGAAGTAGTTAGGTGTTCAACGGATGAAACAGCTCCAATGGTTTTGCAGCTGGCTCCTATCATTATGACAGAGCTGCACCAGACTCTCGAAGGTCAGAAGCTTTCATCTGACGAGAGAGAGAAGCAGAGTGAGTTGCAAGGTCTTCTGTGTGGTTGCTTACAGGTCATTATTCAGAAATTGGGGGCTTCAGAGCCAACAAAGTTTGTTTTCATGCAGTATGCAGATCAGATCATGAACCTTTTTCTCAGGGTTTTTGCATGTAGAAATGCTACGGTGCATGAGGAAGCCATGCTTGCCATTGGAGCCCTAGCCTATGCAACTGGTCCCGACTTTGCCAAGTACATGCCTGAATTTTACAAGTACCTGGAAATGGGCCTTCAGAATTTCGAGGAGTACCAAGTGTGTGCTGTTACGGTTGGTGTTGTTGGTGATGTATGCAGACCTTTGGAAGATAAGATCCTACCTTACTGTGATGGTATAATGACTCAGCTTCTCAAGGACCTGTCAAGTAACCAGCTGCATCGATCTGTAAAGCCTCCAATATTTTCATGCCTTGGTGACATAGCTTTGGCAATAGGAGAGAATTTTGAGAAGTACTTGATGTATGCCATGCCAATGCTCCAAAGTGCTGCTGAGCTGTCTGCCCACACATCTGGTGCAGATGATGAGATGGTAGAATACACAAATCTTCTGAGGAATGGAATCTTGGAGGCTTATTCAGGGATATTTCAGGGCTTCAAGAATTCCCCTAAAACGCAGCTTCTGATCCCATATGCACCTCACATCCTGCAATTCCTGGATAGCATTTACATGGAGAAAGACATGTAAGTATTGCATGATTCCCTCTGCATTGTACATTTTCTCTTTTTAATAATGTGATCTTTGTTCTGATTTCCTGGATCTATCCTCATTTTCTTTCAAATTGTAGGGATGATGTTGTGATGAAAACAGCTATTGGGGTTCTAGGAGATCTAGCAGATACTCTGGGCAGTAATGCTGGTTCGTTGATTCAACAATCATTATCAAGCAAAGAGTTCTTGAATGAATGCTTGTCATCAGATGACCATTTGATTAAGGAATCTGCTGAGTGGGCAAAGTTGGCCATCACTCGTGCCATTTCAGTTTGAGGTGGCCGCTTTGGTACATACTTTTTTTTTAGTAAGTCCATGCATGCATATGGTTGTGTCCAGTTGGGGTCGGAGATTGCATTCACGAGTCTTTTCATTGATGTTATCTGACAATGGAGAAATCTACACTCTTGTTGTCGGTAACTCATTCGCCAGCACCATGGGTCGAGGTTTTGTTTTGCTGGGGGTTTTGGGGGGGGGGGGGGGTTAACTACCCAAGAGTTGAAAGTCCTTCCTTTCAGCATGTGACTTTGCTGGTGATGTGTATTGGGGTTGAAAGGGTCTGCTGTAACTTACTGAAGGAACAAATCAGGCTGCTGGTTTGTTGGGGTTTCCGTGGGTCTATCTACTAAGAAGAGGTGCCCCATATCATCCCTGTGCTGCCGTCTTCTCCAAGGGCTTTGAGGGTCAGAATGTATAAGGTCAAAGTTTTGGTAGTCCTGATACTTTAAGCCAAAGCTTCTTTGATATTGTCCCATCTATTTTTTTCTTTTGGGTCTGTCAGTCGTCATCGGTCAAAGCAGCTGCATTTTCTTTATTTCAAATTGCATACATCTCATTCATTTCTTTTGCATATACTGGTCATGGGGTAACCCACTTGTTTTAAAAATTTATATAGGGCATTGTGTTTGCATCTTCACATTTCTGTTTCTGGGTTGTTTTCCGGCAGTAGGTATTTTTGCACATCAGTAGCAGATAGTGCATCCATGAAAAGCATGTAAGCTTCCTTTTTCATGCTGTTACAATACAGTTTTTTTCCCCTCTTAAAAGAAAAGGATCATGCTTGTGATCGTAATATCATAATATATTTTGGTTGCTTTTTGGAGGGCATGTCATCAAAGCAATGGGAATTGAAGATCATTTTTTTTAATAGATTCACATGTTGCTGTATCTGCTGTCTATTGATTTTCCAGTTTAGAAATGTTGAAATCGTTTCCTCAGTATCCTTGATACTAGAGGCTACGGATATCTACTACTTGCTCAACTTCAATATATCATATCAATATTTTAAAAAAAAAAATGCTGATGGAGAGAATTTTGTTCCATTTGCGAAACACAATTCTTTAACTAGAAGAAAGATTGTATGGAAAGAAA
This sequence comes from Solanum sitiens, assembly GCA_016801875.1. Taxonomy (NCBI): domain Eukaryota; kingdom Viridiplantae; phylum Streptophyta; class Magnoliopsida; order Solanales; family Solanaceae; genus Solanum; species Solanum sitiens. The sequence goes on along the minus strand of JABWTJ010000085.1, from coordinate 1,696,354 downwards.
ATGTGAAAGAGAACACACATTTATCCAGTGAGGTGGAACGACTCCCCCACCCCATGTTAGTAAATGAACTATGCTAACTGTGAGTCTCGACTGATTGATCGGAATGAAAACGCTTAATATTGAATTGCTAAGATGACATTGATATGGGAATTTGATCCATAATTGACATGCTATGTTCATGAATGTTAAGTTGTTAATCAAACTCCAGCTGAATAGCTTTGTTTTGTGCGTGGACTGTGCCTCTTGTCACTTATAAAGTGTAATCATGCTACGGAAACAGCTGCTTCCATATTCAGCAGTGTCTTAGTGCTTTAAAAGCTCTAATATCTATGGACTATAGTGTCTACATTGACCTCCTCTTAATTTGACGAATCAGAGTGATAAAGGGTTGAATCTCAGTGAATCATGACTGTTTTGACATTTACAATACCTTTCAAGTATCTAAATTGTTATGAGATGTAAAAATAAAGAATTTTTAGCAGCGATGGAGTGTCAAATAACACTGATGGAAGCAAAGTGTTTTTGCTACTGGTATTATTGTCTTCAAAGCATAGAACAAGAAATGTCTAGTTTCCTTTTCCTACGTTGTTATGCTTTTTACTGTCTGTTATAAAGATTAGTACTATGATTATTTAATGTGATTATTACTACTTTATTATGTTGTGGTTAATTGGCAATCCAACATTAAATTAGTAGTACTAATGTTGTTTTAGGTCCCCGGCAACCTAAGAACCATGGTGGAGAACAAACCTTTTTTATCCTAATAATTATACTCAAATTCTCCCAATTAAAGTTACACCATCATTACCAACATTTGATTAATTTAAACCTTGTCTTAATGAATGATTAACAGACCTTAAGTGAAAAAAATTAATTTAATGTGTTGTCTACCTTTTTGGGTAGTGCATTCCACTTCCACATTATGACTTTTTATTCAAATTTCAACCCTCTTAAAAAAAGGGGGCTTACATTCATTTCATTTGTAGTCCAATGTCCATTTCTTGTCTCCCAAAATAATAATAAATAAATTAGTAAAATAAAATAGTTGATTTTTCAAAAGTGACGAAAGCCGAAATATTAGGATTAGAGGGCACTAAAAAAATTTACTTTAATTTGATATTTGGTACTACGGAAAAGTCAATTTTGGGAAAAGTTGTCTTTGAGGAAAGTGTTTCTTTTTGGCCATTGAGCAAAGGAAATATACTATTCCTTTTCAGTGACATTATTTAATTTGGTACGGTGTTTAAAATATATATTTTTTGAAATTTATGGGTCTAAAATGATTCTTACATATTGTTGTGACTATAAATTATTTTATTAAGGGTAAAAAAAAAAAATATTTTTAAGTTAAATTAGTTTTAATTATAGCAAGTAGATTTTTTTGAATAAAAAGAAGAAAGGATGCTAGTTGCCATATAAAATGAGACGAAATAAGTAACAATAATCAAACAGGATTGATGATGTTGTAAAAAGAAGTGGACTTCCTCTTGTGTGCAAGGGTAGAGCTAGATGGTCAGAAAACTTCCCCATAAAGACAAAAATTGTCAATTCACTAAAATATGAATAGGGATCATAAATATGAGTTCGGAACTTAAAGGGTATAAAATGTTAATAAAAATTTCAAAACGGTATATAAATTTTTATTTTAATCAAAACGGCAAAATCGCTGGAATAGCAGCGATATGATTTGCCGGAAAAAGCAAAACCGCTGCTATAGCAGCGATATTTTTTTTTAAAGAAATCGCAAGGCAGCGATTTTCAAAATAATGTTTTTTTAATAAAGGCAGCGTTTTACCTTTAAACTTTTTTTAATTATTTATTTGAATTTTAATAAAAAAAAATTAAGAGCAAATCGCTGCAAGGGCAGCGATTTGTATCAATATATATATATATTTTTTTAATGTTGTATCAACTTGAGGCTTCAACTTGCTTTTTTTTTTTTTTAAATTCAAATAAATAAATAAAAAAAAAATAAAGGTAAAACGCTGCCTAGACAGCGTTTTATTAAAAAAACATTAAAAAAAATTGTTTTGAAAATTTCTTTTAAAAATTTTTTTTTTTAAAAAAAATCAAATTTTGCAAATCGCTGCTATAGTAGCGATTTTGCTTTTTCCGGCAAACTAAATCGCTGTCATTCCAGCGATTTTACCGTTTTGATTAAAATAAAAATTCATATATTGTTTTGAAATTTTTGTTAACATTTTATACCCTTTAGGCTCCGGACTCTCAGAAATATGGTGAATATTACGAAAAATAAAGAGATACAAACCCAAATTAGATTGATATTTCCATAAGGAAGCTATGAAAGGCTTTCACGAATCAAAATTTTATCTAAGAAAAATGAAATTATAATTTATATCCGAATGACAAGGAACACAAAAAAAAAAAGTAATAAGAGATGTACATATCAATTGATGAGAATAACATCCATGTAAATGTTCTAACATGAAATATAATTGAATATGTAAAATTTAAATCTTAAATTCGTCAAATATTTTTCTTTTTCTATGTAAATGTTTGAGATAAGTCATGCGTCCTTTCCACAGGAAAAAAAAAAAAGCTGAATAGTGCAAGAGTTGAGCAATATACAATTAAATAGCACTATGGAGGGTTTAATTTGTTAGTGATTTTGTAATATGAAGCATTATGTGAAGATGGATTGGATTGATACACAGCATGAGCTATTGGGGTACACAAGCATTATAGAAAAGCACATTGACTTCTCATAAAGGTGATGTAAACAGAGAGAGCAAAATATATATTAGCTCTAAATGGCACAACTTTAGCCATGCAATACTAATATCAAAGGTGTCCACATGCATATATAGTAACACTTGCTTCTATATTATTATTTTTCGAGATATCGTTTGAATTCATACAGGCCTAGCGAAAAATAGACTGTTATAAGAAAACAAGATTTGTATAGGTTTTACTATATTTTTAAGCATGTCGCAACACATACATTTACTCACTCTAGTGCCTCTATATATAGGCGTCTTTTTATTCTATCAGAGATTTATATATGCCTATAGAAAATGTGAAGAAATTTTAGTACTTATTCTTTTTATTTTGTATAATATCATATAGCTGCTTCCAACTTGATTGGAATTCATGAGACATAATTAATATTAATTATTGTAGTTATTGTTGTTGGTAGTATTATTGAAGAATATTTTATCGAATACTTGCTACCTTTCAACAACATAATTTTCGAATAACTCTGCGATCAAATGTTTACGCAAATAGAAAGAATTACACAATAGTATTTTTCTTTAATCTATGTTGAGATTTACACTATGATTTTCACCCGCTCCATGGATAACTATATTAGGTGTTGCACTATTATATTGTTGGCTCCTATATATATGTTGATGTAACATGTTAGATATGTAGTAAATTAGGTATCATATTAGTGCAACTTTGACTTGTTGTTTGTGGCATATAGGTGTTGCAACTCATCATCATTATGTATACCCCTAATGGGTGGGATGCACCATCACCCCCCCACCCCCTCCCCTCTTCAACTCTCACAATAAAAACCCCTTTACTTCTCCCCACTCCAAGTCCCCTTAATTCTCAACTTGAGCTATTCTATTCTACTAATTTGGCAAACTCAGCTTATAGTAGGAAAAATTGAATAACCACACAACCATGAGACCTACTTCCAAGGCATTTGTTCTGTTTGTTTTGTTTCTCATCTTTGTATCATCAGGTAATTTACACTTATACTTAACACTACTACTAGAAATAAAGATTTTTTTTCGCCGTAAATTAAAGAGGAATTTGTGATTTCTTTTATCAGCTCACTGGAAAATAAATGAAGTGGGAACTTTCTAATTATACCATATGAAACATTTGCTACTTTTTTTTTGTTTCACGGTGATTCAATCAAAATATCAGTGAGAATAGCAATTAAAATAACCACACAACCATAGTGATTTTTATTAGTAGTGTAAGCTGCTTTATTTTATTTTATTTTTTTGCTAAAAATGACAATAATCACTTTTTTTTTCACTAGCATAGAGCTTAAAATGTGTATGATATTCATATTATTGATTATCTTTGTTTTTCCTTTTGCGTTATTTATTAGGTACTGTTGAAGGCAGCTTGGGCAATGGACTAAACCGCATTCACAAATTTCAAAAGGTATTCGTACGATAGAAGTCATTTTTTAATAAAAATATTTTATATAGAAAAAAAATTAGTCATTTTTGAGTGTTTGATTTATTATCAGAAAAATATTTTCTATAAAAACATAAGCGGAATACATTTTTTTATACGACTTTACTTAACTATTAACTTCATATTACTTATTTTAACAACATTTAGACATTATCATCAATTTTAAATACTCAAAAGATTCATCAAGACATTCTTTCGATTTGCTAATATTTAAAACTTTTATTTCTTTTTTCTTTTCATTTTTTAAAAGGAAAAATTACATGAATTGGTACATTATAATATATAATTACTGATTTTAGTAATATTTTTTATTTATTACCATTTATAGCAATACTATGTTAAATCTGCAATATGTATTAAAATTGAATTATGTATGCAATATGTATGAATTATATATGAATTATAATTGTTTTAAAGTATATTATGTTTGTTTGGTAAAAATTTGACATATTGAATTATAAGTGTATTAAAATGTGTGATAAATGAATTATTTATCATTAAAATTTGTATTATATGTGAATAAAAAATTGTTCTTTGTAATATGAATTAAACTTGTATTATAAATGAATTAAAAGTGATCAAGTGAAAAGAAAATATTATTGCTATAAAGATAAATATTTTTTTATCATAGTATATTTATGTAAGTTTCCCCTTTTTAAATATATGTCAATGTAACAAGAAAATAAATAAATTCATATCCTTCTTTTAACCTTTAAACATGTCACGTAGAAAACTGAAATTAAAGTGTTATTTAAAAAGGAAAGAGATTATTTTTTTAAAAAAAAAACTAGAAAAGAAAATAGATTATTTTTTTTTAAACGGAGGGAGTATATTATTAGAGAAATCAAAGTCTTAGGATAATCATTTACAAAAGTAATTAAATGTCATTTGACTAATTATTATAATTAAACTTTTGTTGTAAAATTTGATCAGAGGATGAGAGAAATACCAAGAAAGTTGATGGTGGTGGATGCAGTGTTAGATTATGACTATGCAGGACCTAATCCCAGGCATGATCCCACTAGAAAGAGAGGTGGCAATCACCCTTGAAGAAACTTCGCATATCGGGGTTCGGAAGAATCAGTAGTTTTGGTTCAAATTCTATATATTTATGTTAAGAAATCACGTAAAATATTTATAAATAATTTGTCAAGAACCTAGTAAGTTGCGTTTTCTAGAATTCGGAACCCATAATTTCAATATCTTTATCCCTCCTATGAGTGTATAGAGATTTTGTTTACAATATTGTTGCCTTAGGGCATAATAAGAATTGCAAAGTCTCTTGATGAGATGTTGCTTGAGTTTTAGCTTGTGCCTCTCTGTTATGTAAGCTAAATAGTAGTAAATGTTAGCACTTTTATGTTGTTTGAGTTTTGAAATAGTGAAATAAAGAAGTTGATTAGTATTAATTTCTACATTTTTTAGAAAAAATATTTCGAAGGGAGAGAGTATTGAAGCAACGGTAAAATTATTTTGTATGACCTATAAATCACGAGTTCGTGTAGTTGAATCGGCCAAAGGAATTATGTTTTTTCTTAGGTGTAGCGTAATTATTGATAGATCTAAGTAATCGGTTAAATGATTGATATTTCACTTATAATTACAATTCTTTTGCCTAAACTGAACAAATCTAGCATCCAAATTCTTAAGTTATTTCAATGGGTTCAAAAATCGCAAGTTTTTTAAATTTGCATACATATTTACACAAGAAAACTTTTTTTCATTATTGATAACTTTTAAAACCTACAAAAGGTAAATCCAAGTGATTCTCTATGAAAAAATAAATTACATGTAATTAATTCAGACCAACCGACTTTCACCTCCACACATGAATGATTGGGGTTATGTAGCGTCAAGGAGTTTATTATATACAAAGCATTAAAATGAGAAAATCAGTATAAGGGTGTCATTTTTTTTGTATACAAATATATATTTCTGGTGGCCAAGATCATTTGAATTATATATTAAAGTTGTCATCACAGACCCTTAGTTAGTTCATAATTATATATTAAAGTTGTCATCACAGACCCTTAATTAGTTCACTATTCATTCCACATTTCAAAAGTTAAATTTGGAATTTTCCATATTTTTTAGAATATACTAAATCTAAAATGCTACATAACTTAATTACCTTGACAAGCAAATGTACAAGGCATAATTGAAACTTTATGTTCCTTTTCATACAAAAATACTATATACAATTAACTAATATTACTATCAAACTTCTAAGGGGAAATCATTGTTGATAGCCATATTCCAATTGACACAAAACTGATTGTTACTAAAGCTTGTCCCAGTTCTAACACAACATTCTGTTTCTTTACTGGTAAATTTCGCCAATCTGTCCTCCTGTCGATATATGGAAACAAATAAAATATAAATATATAATCATTTAATATATAGTGCTAAATTGTTAGGGGGAAAAAAGTATAATAGAAAAATCATAAGTACTAAAAGACTGGAAAAAAAAGTCAAATCTTTGCAATTCTGCCTAACACACAAAAAAATGTAAGAAAAAAAAAAAAAAAAAGAAGCTCAGCCACTATAACTTAATGACCTTTTCTAATGGTGTGTAATCACATTATGTCTTCATCAAAAACTTTATTGTATTTCCCTTTGTGACTTATATTGACTTTCTTGTAGTTGATAATGATGATCAAAAGGAATATCACAGCTAAATAAGTTTGACTATATATCAAGGGGTTTATCTGGTCGCTTTTCGCTGGAAAATTACACTGTATATATAAGGTCATAATTATTCTTCATTTATTTGTTATAGATGTTGAATCCCTTTGGTTTTTTCGTGTTTCTACTTCTTTATACTTTGAATTTCGTTGGTGAAAATCCTAGTCCGGCTACTTTTATTCCAAAGAACTGTCTAGCCTTAAAAGGAACTATTAATTTCATTCTCAAGTCACCTCTCAACACCTTAAGTTTCTGAAATTATCAGTAAAAGTAAATTGGTTGTAAAAGGTCAAAGTACATACCCCAAATCAGCAATGACAATGCTGACATTATCTTGTGTCCGTCGATCCTGCAATGCAAGATCAAAGAGCTAAGTAAATACTTGTGTGCGCGTTTGGAGATTGTTTAGTACAGAATGCAGAAATTTTTCGTACCAAGGCTAACCGTGCAAGAGCTTCACATGCTATCTGTTAGGGGGAGAAAAGAGGCAAGTTATATATGGTACGACAACATTGCACCAAAGCTAAATTTGGCAGATGATATTTCTTACTTGAACATCACCATGCTCTCGAAGCTGGTTTCTAACGAAATCTACTATTTCATCGCTGAAAAAGTAAGACGAAAAACTCTACTGAGATCATGATCTTTGAAAGAGTCAATTGGATGCAGTGTTTATTAATTCTTTTTTTTTTCCATACCTTTTCATGTAATCCCATAATCCATCAGATGCTAATAGTACAAATTCGGCATCTGATCCAAGATTCACCTGTAAAACATCTGGAGATGCTATAACCAAGTCTCCCCTGAACTGAATCCTAGTAAAGTAAACAGAAACAAAGATTTTACTTGCAAGAAGTCATAATAATGTACTCTACGGTTTACTTAGTTGAGTTCCCTAATTCAAACTACCAAGGCAAATATGCTATATAAATGTCACAATTAAAATCTTGAACATGAGAATAGACAGCTTGTACATCTCGGTGATGCATGAGTTAATGCAGCATTATGATCAGTATGATTTGCAGCTTAAGCAAGAAACGAAAATTACCGTGAAATGAACTTTTCAGACCATCTGCGTTCTTTAACCCCTTTCTCCAGCATCCTAGTAAGCAATGATCAGAAAGAACGCGTTATTTTATTTTCCAGGGCAACCAAGAAATGCAAAAAAATAGAGCATATGCTTCCTATCAGTTGAACAGAAAATCAGAAAGAACGTACTCTTTCTTCTTCGTCTTAAATCTCATATCACCAAAAGCACGGGATACTGAAATATCATTACAAATTCTTCCATTGACAATCTGCAGTCATAATATACATCCAATGTCAACACGCACAGTGACTAATGTTCATCCTGAAAGCAACTATACTGGACTCACAATTGTCTCTATCTCATATACTCTCTCCGTTCCAATTTGTTTGTCTTACTTTCCTTTTTTGGTCCGTTCCAAAAAGAATGTTTTTTTCCTTTGTTGGCAACTCTTTAATTTTCACTTTCCACGTGTCATGTTTAAGACCATAAGATTCAAAAGTCTTTCTTATTTTCTCAAACTCTGTGTCAAGTCAAAACCAGACAAACAAATTGAAACAAAGGGAGTATTATTTTGGCAAGTCATTTACTTGTTTGCATTTGTAGATATTGAGTTTTTGACCAGTATTTCAAGAAAGAATCCTGAATAGAAGTAGATGAATAAAACAATCGATTATTCTAGGGGACGCTGGGAGGGGTCTAAGTGTAGGAAACACACCCATCCACCTGCTTCATTTATTCTTCTGATTTCTTGGATAGAAACCTTGTTGTTTCCATAGGGCCTGTGTGAATTGGTTAGTATCTCTGCTTTTCCAGATCGGGACAACACCTGCATTAACATTCAGGGATTCCAATGGTTAAAAAAAACACATATCCATATCGAAGAACATATTAACAATAAGCATTTCATTGTCAGCAGGAAATGAATGCTCATTTACCACAGATGAATCTCCAACATGTGCGATTATCAATGTATCATTCCCAACAAATAGAGCAGTAGCTGTCGCACCAGATTCATCTTCCTTCTCGCTACTCTCAAGCCTTTTCCAAAAAGAAATAGCATCTAAACCTCCATACAGAATACAATATGAAACTACACGGATTCTTTTTTTTTCTTTCATTTTCATGCTGCAGTAGCTTACCGGTTCAAGAGTTCCCTATCCGCATTTTCAAAAGCTTCTTGTAGTGCCTTCCTGATTGCATTTAGGTCCTTTCTGTTCAATAGCAGCCCACCTTGTAATGCTGTAACGCATTCTTTATACAGCTCTTCCCTATTAATAGTACATCCGTTATCCAACTATGCAGAACTTTCAAAGTAAATCTTTCTTTAAGGCACACCGGAACTACATAAATCTCTTTATCAAGTAAAAGACACTCTAAAAAAAAAGGAAAGTTCGTAACTTATGTTGAATCATATAATAGAATCACTTACTTAATCATATCTTTAACACACACCCCTCATGTGCGGGTTTGATTCTTTCTTTATCTATCAGTTTTGATATCACATTGAATTGTGTGATCATCTCAATTAAAAAGTTCTAAAGCTTAAGACTTTTAGACGAGAGTACAGTCACACAATTCAACAGCTCAACAACAAAAGGGCCAACTACATATGCGAGAATTATTTATTTTTGACATACCTAAGGAACTTGACAGAGGAGAAGCCAGCATGGCCATCAAAAACAGCAGCATAAGTGAAGCCATCAAGATCATCCGATTGAACGATAACAGCATCATCTTCCATCTCTTCACGTGGACCTTGGACCATAGTTGAACCCCATCTGATGCCAGAAACACTGGTAAAAGGAGCTGGCGCGTCGATTGCAATTGCAGAGCAACATCTTCCTCTGCCCTCACCACCTCCACCTCCACCTCCTCCAAGAGGCTTCTGTATTATGCTCTTTTTGGATGTAATTTTGTAACTGCAAATTTTGTTTAAAAGAACTTTTTGCAAGTGGGGACTAGATAAGGCCATTGATGAAATATGGGGGAGTCTTGGTTCTCACCAGACTGAAGTTAGTGTAAGATCGTCCCCCAGTAAGCAGATATTTGCTTGGTTAAGGTTAACCAAGGATAAGAAGACTTGGAAGGCAGAATCCATAACTGATTTTTAACCAATTATTGACCACTAGTTGATAGCCAGATGGGTACTTTTTGTGGTTTCTGGGCCAGAGAATTTGGGCTGAAAACTTCCTTAAGTAGTGGCCCAATGATTAAGTAATTCAAAAACTAGTAGTAGTAATTTTGTTTGTTTATATATAATGGGGCTTTACACAATGAAACCAGTTATCTGTCTTAAAAAGGGAAATTAGCTACTATGGAAATGAAAATGTATTGCGATGAATAATTAAAGACTTATTAAATACAGAAACAGATCGTATTCTATCTTTAATTTTGAAGTGCTATGATTTTTTTAACTCTCATCTTTTGGCATTAAATCCCTCAGTTGGAAGTGTATATACTAGAGAAGTGCTATATGAATACAGAAAGTATAGCTAACTAATGATCTACAGAAGTTCGTCTTTCAAATATCCAGGGCCTGGCTTGAAGGGGTCAGAGTCCATGTATGCTTCTGAGCGATAAACTCCAGCATCATTCATACGATTACTAAGCACGTGAAGGATAGCTTTCTTTGCACCATATTCATCTCGGTTGTTCTCAACATACTGTTTGGCCTCTGCTGCAATCTCATTGACAAAATCAAACCGGTTGTCCTCGTTCAGTAATAATCTATGAATGTCCATAGTCAATAGTTTACCCCCATCCCTTATCTTCCTCACTTGCTCCTCAAGGAATGGAATCCTTTCCATTTTGGCATCTAATGTCTCATCTTTTTTTGTCTGAAACCAAAATTAGAATAAGTAAATATACTATCAAGCCCCACAAGCAGGCTATAAGTATAATGGATAACAAATTTTCAGCATGATTCAAAACAAACATTAACGATAAAGACTAGATTCTTTTTCTCGCCCTTCCACCATCATATTTGAAAGAGAAATAAGAAAGGCTAGAAGTTTTTAAATCCTATTCTATAAAGGTACAAAGTTTTACAAATGACAAGTCAACCACTGTGGAATTCAGTATACCCCTCTCCGTAAGTAAGCAGTCTCGTCACAATTGTGTTAACCATTATCAAGGAGTTGTACTGTTGTGTTTATCGTATGGGGGCTTGGAAGAAGTTAATGTTTTGCCTAGAGAATACCAGCTAAGAAAAGCTACGTAACACACTTGCACATAAAAGCTTAGAGATGTTGGAACTAAAGATTTCATCCTCCATCCTTACAAAGATTGAAGTCCACCAACCAACAGTACACATAAAGATAAAGCCCTGAGTGAGGGTTCATCAACAGTCACTGACTGGAAAACACATAACAAATTCCATGATCATGTAGTACTTTGAATTGCTGAGAGTTCAACTATAACTTAAAGAAAATTCAAGAGTCATAACTTACAGGTTATCTTGAGTTCCAGAATTTTGATTATACTGATTACTTTAAAGTCAAAACAGTCAAAGTATTTATTTGTAATTAACTTAATATATATAGTAAGCGAGCGTAAGCTAGCTGTTAGCTTTTGGAGTTAGTTTCACGGATTAGTAATAGCTCAGTGTTATTACTACAAAGCTAAGATATACAGATATGTTACTAAGGTTTTCAAACATAAGATATCTATTTCTCCATAACTTTCTCTGAGCTATCCCCTTTTTTCATCAACTCAAATCCTCTATTCAAGAACTATAAAGATGTTTGATTAGGCAATAAACTCAGCTGTTCACCATCAAAGCATGCCTTCAAGGTTAAATACACTCTATTCCTAGTCAGACCATAGAAGATCACCAAATGTTAGTGGATCCACAAGAGATGATTCACTATATGAAGTGAGAAACAACAAGAGATGAAGGCTATTTGTGGAGGAAAAGAAAACATAACAAACCCTTAAGTTGTGCAATAAAGCTTGATGGACAAAAGGAAAATTTTAGCAAAGGCTGAAACAACTACAAGTTCGTCACAAGAACCCAACCTTGACAAATATGGGTAAAAAAGTTTGGGGACGTTTGGTTCACATATTGGTTAGTAAGGATTATAATGCAAGAATCCTTTATGATGTGATCAATAATGAAAGAATTGTTATGCAGTGATTATTAGTAAGGAAAAGATTGTCACAAATGAGTTACTTAGTCTAAAAGGGCAATTTATCTTTAAATAGTTTAATCTCTACATTGCTACTACATGTGCTATTATTTTACATTCTGTCAAGCATAAATAATATTAAAGTCATGCATAACTTAATTCAGGTATTATTTAGTACTGCCAACCAAATGTTGCATTTTATTTATGAAGCGATAATTTTTTACGTATATGGTTGACCATACACTATATTATCCTATGGACCAACGCAAGATTTTTACTGAGATCAATTGTTCCTATACCATCAGCCAAGGACCCCTTAAAAATATCATTATTCCTTGAACAACCAGGAAATAACAAATAGGGAAAATGCATAAGTACCCCTTGTACTATGCCCGAAATATCAGAGACACACTTATACTATACTAAGGTCCTATTACTCCATGAGCTTATTTTATAAATAATTTCCTAACCCTTTTCGGCCTACGTGGCACTATAATTGAAAAAATTGTCAACACGCGCTGGGCCCACAAAATAGTGTCACGTAAGCTGAAAAGGGGTAGAAAATTATTTATAAAATAAGTTCAGGGGGTAATAGGACCTTAGTATAGTATAAGTGTGTCTCTGAGATTTCGGGCATAATACAGGGGGTACTTATGCATTTTCCCTAACAAATAAAACTGGAATGACATAAAGAAGATTAGCATGCCTATAGGCAAGTATGACATGCACAGATCCAGAAATAACAAATAAAATCTTAAACTATGAGGAATATGCTAGCTTTCACTCTTTACTAAGGGGCCTCATACGAAAACCTAATAGCAGGTAAAAACACGAGACAGAACCATCTACCAAGGAATGACATGTACTTAAATTCAGATTACTGCTCAAAAATCATATACAGATGGTAAAACATTTTGCCTTTGCAGCAACCACAAAACCAGAATATCGGAGCATGGACATCATCAACTGTTAAAAAGAACCCAGTCAGAACTGACCCGCATACATACAAAGCCCTATTGAATCAGAAGCCTTAATTATGACATCTCGAGCCACAGATACTCAGGATCTAGTGTTTAGCCTAAATCATTTGGACATACAACTAGTCAGGATAACAGTACACTCTCCAAACTTGGTATTATCTACTTGCAGGGTCCAAACAAGATCAACACGGCAAATGCAATACAGTGAAATCATCATTTCCCCTACCTTCAATTTCTAGTGGGTCAGGTTTTGCATTATCATCCGGAGAGAAGTGATGTACTGACAGAAAGCTTGAACCCCTGATGTGGGAGATCTGTTAGGTTTCAATATCTATCACTTTGCCTACAGTGGTTTGTAGTTAATAAAAACATAAAACCCAAGCAAAAAGGAAAGATGGCTAGCTTGATATGGCACATAAAGTGGGTAAAAGGGTCCAATTCAGATCAAATGTGGATATCTTCCCTCTTCTAAAGACGATACAATCAAGCTCAAGTAACAATTCTAAGAATTCAAAAACTAATTAACCAAGAAACTTATCGTGCAAATCAAGGCACCCAAAATGACCAAGAAAAAAAATATAAGTCCAAACATTAAAACGAAAACAAAAGGCAAAAATGAAGAAAAGTATTATCAGCCTAAGATCAAGCATAGTCTAATATGTCTACCACAAATATGGTTTTCACTTAAGTTATACCAAATATACCGTGTAAAGAATATTTAAGCAAATCTAATCACTTAAAAGCCAACTACAAATAATTGTCTATGCCTATGACTCTACAGTAGGCCTGACTTGATGTAAGTAACATGCCAAAATCAGTGAAACCGACTACAAAATCGACTGTGCATGTAGCTTAAATCCTTTCAACTATAGCCTATACAAGGCAAGCACAACACTTACGAAACATCCTACTCTTATATCTAATTCCGGTAAATTCAATGGTGCACATCGAAAAATAACATTAAAAACAAACAGAATGAAGCGAGCAGGAAAACGCAAAAATTAGAATTCCTTAGCTTACCAACTTTCTTCGCCTCCATATTCGCCTTTCTCCGCGGCCTTCCTTTTTAGAATTCGACGCACTCTGTACACCAAACAAAAACAAAAGTTACAAACACTTGTGCAAAAAAAAAAAATTACAACTGAAAATAAACTATCGACTGCAACGAAGAACTATCACCTGCGCCCGAATGGAGAAGTTCACGCGTTTTATATTTTCAACTTCTGCAATTCTCTGCATAGAAGACAAAAAATCATTCTCCTGATTCACAAATTAAGAACGGATACTCAAACTGGAAACCGGCGAAGATTCCGGCGAATATAAAACAGAGTAAAAATAAAACGAGGAGCTTACGGGGAAAGTTTGTAGTGTTGAAAAGCTACTGAAAGTCAGGGTTGATGCTGCCATTGTTTTTCACCCTGCGTTTGAGTTCTTCTCCCTCTGATGAAAGGGGATAACGCAAATGATATCCTACTGTTGTTTATTTCAACTTTGCAAGTTTATTTATTGGCAGTTAGACCCCTGATGTTTGAAAAATGTTCCATTTATGCCTTGGTTATTTCATATTTGTTTCTTGATTTTCGGAATTTTAGAGCAGTTTCGCAAATATAACATACTACAAGCACTCTTTTTGCAATACTTCCTCCGTCTCTCGATTTTAGCAACAACAACAACACTAAAGTTATTAATTATTAAAAAAGTATACTTCATATTAAAAATATGCTTTTTAATAGTGCTCAACTTTTAATAAATAATTACTTTCTCCGTTTCAAAAATAACGATCTGGTTTAACTTGACATTGAGTTGAAGAAAATAAAGAAGACTTTTAAGCACTGTAATCCTAAATTAAAGTCATGTGAAATGTACAAAATTGTTCTTTAATCTTGTGGCCTTAAACATTTCATGTGAAAAGTTGAAATTAAAATATTACAAAAAAAAAAAAATCATTCTTTTTTAAATAGACTAACAGAAAATAAAATCATTCTTTTTTTAAAAAAATAAAAATAAATAAGGATAATTTGGTAAATAATTTTTTTTAATAGGCATGAAAACTGAAAAGAACCAAAACAGTTATTTTGAGAAAGAAAAAAGTAAACCATTATAATCGTACTTATATGTGTTTAAAAAATAGAAGTCCAATACATATGAAAAAAAATGACATATATAGAGAAGAGGAACCATCATCTAAAATGTATATTGTATGTATATTAGGAGTGTATATCAAGTATTTAATTACTCATAATAGCTATAATTTGCTATAATTATCACTCGCGGCTAATATTATACATTAATTATGTGGAATGACTTCGAATTTGTATTAGTCACGTTTGTATATGTATAATTCGCCAAAAAATATAAATACATGTGTATAACATATAATTATTTAACATATATACATATATAATTCACCTCTCTCCCACTCTCTGCCCTCTCTCGCTCACCTCTTTCCTCCCCAATCTCACTCGCCTCTCTCCTCCTTCTCGATCTCGCTTGCCATATATACAAATGCATATGTATAATATATAATTATTTAACCGATATACATATACAATTCACCTTTCTCCCTCTCCCAGTCTCCCTCGCCTCTCTCTTCCCTATAACATATAACTACGAATTGTAATAATTAGCCTATTTTTAAGTGGCTATGTATGAAAGTTTCCCATTTTTTAACGCATGAATTGCTCTCTTTTTTCTTGATCAAATGAATATTTAAGATGTATAAATATAGTAGCTAGTATTAATTTTTAACACCATAAATTGTTTGATATTTGTTTTTCTTGATCAAATGAGTAATTTTAGATTCTTGAAATCCTCTGAACTTTAGAAAATACACGTATATATGAATTCCCCTCTAGAATATTCCAATTCACCATTTTGGTCTTTCAATGTGCATTTTACTGTAGTTTGTATACATCATTCACCATGAAATATCGAAAATGCTTAATAAATTAAGATAAATGGAGCAAATATTTTAAATGAAAATCTCACACAATATAAACCACAACTCATTAGCTCATAAAAGAAATTTCATATAAATTTTTTAGCTTGAAGTAACTAATTTTGTTAAGTCGTCAATGCAATGATATATTTATTTCTTAATCAAAGGAGTAATTTTCGATTCTTGAGATCTTTTTTAATAAGGAAAAAATAATATAAACGAGTTTTTCTCCGTATTATTCTATTTCATCATTTCAAACCTTTTCAACATATATTTACCGTAATTCACAAATATAAATATCAAAATTTAAAATATAATCTTTTTTAATAATATTTCTCATTTATGCTTCAACATGACTTAAACCCTTGATCTGAAAAAAAAAATGCTTTGATCAATTAAAATAGTCGCAGAAATCATGTGAGGAAGGTAGTAGTACACACTACACATTACATACTATAGTACATATATATTAATTGGTGGGAAAATACATAAGTATCCCTCAACTTATGCTCGAAATCTCAAAAACACATTTATACTATACTAAGATTCTATTACGCCTAAACTTATTTTATACATAATTTTCTACTTTTTTTGGGCATACATGACACTAGCTTGAAAAAAATTGTCAACAAGCGATGGGCCCACAAGATAATGCCAAATAGGTCGAAAAGGGTAGAAAATTATTTATAAAATAAGTTCGAAAGTTTTAAAAAATCTTAATTTAATATAAATATGTTTATAAAATTTTAGACATAGATCGAAAATATTTGCGTTTTTTCCCTTAATTTGGTTAGTTATCGGCCAAAGTAATTAGTTCAGCCAACAAACAGCGGCCCCCAATATGAGTATTGACTGGCAAGTTTAACAAAGAAGGAACCTTCCGTCTTTTTCCTTTAAACTAAGATAGTCGATAAAAAAAAAGTACTACTCTTCCAACAAAACGACGACGTCAAAGCGGTGAACGTGAGTTATACGGTATTGGGTCCCACACCGCCAAAAATACCTTCAATTATCAAAGATTATAAAAAGCTGCGTACAGCAAGTGAATAAAGCAGAGAAAAAAAAAAAGAAGCTAAAAATGATGAACACATTGAACAAGATTGATGAAGAAAAGCTTGATTATGGCAAGTTGATTTAGGGTTTCTTTGAACTTTTTTCTTACTCTGTTCTGTACTGTTCTGCTGTGGTGTGTGTGTTGAAAAATTGTGAAGAAAACCCTAACGCTAATAGCTTAATTTTGTAATTTGGGGTTTCCGAGATTCACTGAGATATACTTTTGAAAACCCCAAAAGAAATGGACAGATCAAGATCTAAGAGATACTATTACGACCAGGATTATGAATCCGAGAACTTACCCAGGACTAAACAGAGGTACAACAACCCTCACCATTATGCACCGACGATTCATCACCGACGTCCTGTTTCCGGTGGAGGTGGAGGAGGTAGGAAAATGCAGGACCCTGCACTTATGGTTACTACTACTTACCGGATTTTATGTCACGATGTTAAGGCGGGTGGAGTTATTGGGAAATCAGGGAGTATTATTAAGGCGATTAGGCAGCATACTGGGGCATGGGTGAATGTACATGAACTGATTCCAGGAGATGATGAACGTATCATTGAGATTTCGGACACTCGGAGGAGGGATCCTGATGGTAGAATGCCGGCGTTTTCGCCAGCTCAGGAGGCATTGCTGATGATACATGAGAGGATTTTGGATAGTGATAGTGGTGGAGGATACAATGGTGGAATGGATGTGGAGGAGGAATTTAGGATGAGAGGTGTCAGTGGGAATAATCGCGCGGTAACAAGGTTGGTGGTGACTAGAATGCATGTGGGATGTTTGCTAGGGAAAGGAGGGAAAATTATTGAGCAAATGAGGATTGAGACTAAGACACATATTAGAATTTTGCCCAGAGATCACAGTTTGCCGCGTTGCGTTTCAATGTCAGAGGAGATTGTTCAGGTTTACATCTTATTCCCTTGTTCAGGTTAATTTGAATTGGACTTCAAGCCAGCAAAAATCATGACCTTATACCGTGACTTTGTACATCCTTATTGATAAAGTGACCCAGAACCATACCATTATTTGAAGCACATATATAGTTGCTGAAAGAAAGAAACTAATGACAAAGATAGCTTTGAAAGTTTCTCTACCATTGGAGCTAGGAGTCATCTGATATTGCATAAGAAGTTGGTGTGGTAACATGTATCTTAAGTAGAAAAGAACACTTATTCACTTAACAATGAGACTGATGATACCTGAGTTCAGATCAGATACAAAAATGATAAAGATCTGAATCAAAATGGCTTAAATAATGAGTGACTAATGACACTTTAATGAATGCCTAATGTTTTAAGCCATGATCTTTGAGCACTTATATTTATTTTCCTGAGTTTTGTTAATACTGGGTTGAGGTTGTAATTACATTTTTTATAAAAATAATTGGGGGTAGGGAAAGGGAAAATGGGGGAGGGGATTACAATGTAGGTAATCGAGCCCTCACCAACAAGGTTAAAGTTTAAGTAACCAACCAATTGAGCTACTAAGCTTCCTCGCCGAGGTTGTAATTACTTTTTACAAAATAAATTGGAGGATAGGGGTAGGGATAGAGAAAATGGGGGAGGGGATTACGATGTGGGGAATCGAGCTCAAGGTTAGTTCAAGTAACCAACCAATTGAGCTACTAAGCTACCCGCCGAGGTTGTAATTACTTTTTATAAAATAAATTGGGGGTAGGGGTAGGGAAAATGGGGTAGGGGATTACGATGTGGGGAATCAAACCCTCACTAACATTGGTGAAAGTTAGGTAATCAACCAACTGAGCTTCTAAGATTCCCCGTCGAGGTTGTAATTATATTTGACAACCCAAATTGTTTTCTGCTATATGCTGAGTAGTGTATATATAAATAGCTATGACTACTACTACACTTCAATTCCAAGTAAATTGGTCTTGGTTATATGAATCCTAATGTCCATGTCACTCCATTTAAGCTCATCTAAGTCTAATATTACTTAGTAGGGTATCTCCCTTCTCCATGTTCATTTGCTTTGTCAAGAAGTGTGAATAACATTTCATTAACCCCTTTTGGTAAAAGTTAGTCTCTCACATGCTGGATATGGACCAGTTAATTCATGGGAAGCTTAATTATTTGTGATTCTTTTTTGATCAGTATTTAGATGGTATTATTGTCCTAAGTTGCTCAGACTCGTGAGCGGGTGTCCTATACGGGTGTGGATCTAGAGGTCGGATCCTTCATTATCTAAGTTTTAAGGGTGTTTGGGTAAAAATAATTCAAAAATCTACTAATAGAGTTATTTGTCTAAATTATGAGATATTATGTGGATAACTTATAAGGTATCCAGGGAAAAAATATAGAACCCTAGAAGGAGATAGAAGGAAAATACTGACTTAGAAATTGCTATATACAAGCTATTCAATGAACTTGCTATATACGAGGTATTCGTTTTTCTTCAATTTCACTATAACTTTTGTTTTGATTATAGAAATCATTAGATCTGTCCTGAATTTCTCAAATGACTTGGGTCAAACTACCCAAAATCGATTGACCATATCTGGTACGGATCCCACAATCATGTCGTGTTGACACGGATACGGCACCAAAACTGAAGAATCCAAGCAACTTAGATGTTGCCCATGTGTGATTAATGATTTGTGATTTTTAAGTAACCACATTTAGTCCTCAATAAATTCGAATTTCGTTTCTCTTTTTTTCTGTGTCTTAGACAACTCTCTCTTCAATGAACCCTGTTAATGAATCAACTCAGCTGATTCTCTTGCGATTGATTGTGTTTTTCTGAAGATTCAATCTTCTCTCTCTCTCTCTTTTATATATATATATATATCCTTATCTCTGGTCTTCCTCTGGTTTGTTCTTTTGTTCTGAAGGGAAGTGGTGTGATGGAAGGATGGAGATACTTATTTTAGGTTGAACTAAAGCAGAATCTATAACATTTATAGCATTTTATAACACAGCAAAATTTCTGAGGCCTTGGTTATGTCATTACTGGAGCTTGCATCCAGAAAGTGGCTCTTCTTTATTTTTTTTTATGAAAAGACATGGTGCTTTCTTTTTTATAAATGTGATGATGGCATTGGCATAGCAACAAGCTGATGATAGAATCAGCTGGAGTGCATATCAGTGATATCACACACTGACACACATACTCAACTTTGAAATAGACATTGGTCTAGTGTTAGTTGCATATTAGTTCTAGTGTATGTACATATTAACAAACGATCAGGATGCCTGATTTCTCTATCCCTACTCCTGTATTGTATGGGCTTTGACTTGTGAAAATGCCTTGAATGGGTGTTTCAAATGAAGTAATTGATGTCCAGCATTTACCAATTGGTCGGAGGTCAATATGTATGTCAAAATAAGCTTTCATTTTAATGATTCAGCTGAGAGCTTAACAAGGTGTCATTTGAATTTGAATCATCATCAACAAATTTTGCTTTAAAAGCAATTAGAACAAATTAACTGTTGATTTCCTTTAGGAACTTGTATCTCCTGGTGATCATGCAGATACCGAAACTCTTGGGCCATTCTTTTAAGCATAATACTTTCTGGTTCGATGGCACATCTCCATGTTGGAGCATATCCTGCTCAATTTTCCTTCTGAAACCATCAAAACATTTGCATCTTGGACTATATAATTTTCCTCTTGAAGTTCACGTGATGATTTTGAAAAAATCAAAGAGATATGGAAATTGATACATTTATGCAGTTCATTGCCTTCATTTGAACATCTAAAAGTATATTGTACTTGCGATTGTTTTGCCTTTCCTTATAGTTCCTCTGATATATTGCTGCCGTTAGGTAATTCTCAGACAATGCACTTAAATTTTTCCTTCTGATACACTGAGGAGATCTCTGATTAAAGATTGTTATAATACTGCTGCTATTGATTTGTAAGCTAATTTTCTTGTGTCTGATCACTGATGATTTCTGAGTTTTTCTGAGTCATATAAATCATGATATTTAGGTATAAGGTATATTGGACTTGCTTGTGGTAAACGTATAAATGTGGTGGATTGTATTGGATAATTACTGCCTGCTTGAAAGCAATCATTAGTAGCTCAGCGTTATGTGTTATGTCTGAGACTTGTTTGCTTGCAGGTTGTTGGGGAAGTAAATGCTGTGAAAAAGGCTGTAGAAATTATTTCCTCACGCTTGAGGGAGAGCCAGCATCGTGATCGGGGTCACTTTCCTGGTCGGCCACATTCTCCTGAACGGTTTCTCCCTCCTGATGACGAATTTATTCCCCACATGAACAGTACAGCTCGCAGGCCGTCTGAAAATGGGTCTGCTTTTGGATCAAGGCTGCCTGCTGGTATGACCGGTGGTCGAAGCAACAACTATTCCTCATCCTCGTCTGGATATGCCATTGAATCTGGAATCGCTCCCAACAATGATAATGGGCAGGTCATGTATGTTGAAGATCTTGTGTTTCGAATTCTATGTCCAGTTGACAAGGTTGATACTGTTGCTGGGGAATCAGATGGAATTATAGAGTTGCTTCAGAATGAGATTGGTGTGGATGTGAAGATTTTGAATCCCGTTGCCAGCTCAGATGAACAGGTTATAATCATTTCGTCTGATGAGGTACTCCCTCTACTCTTTCTTGTCCAGGTCTCAGTAAGTTATTGCCGTTTTATTTACTATGGAAGTTCTAATTTGAGTTTGTTATTTTCTGGAGTGGGATTCCATTAGCTTTGTTCTTTTTAGCCTCATTTATGAAATTTGTTACACCCTAACAAGCATAGACCTCATAAAATGATCTTTCTAGGATGCTGCTTAAAAGGATCTGAAAGATATCTGGTTTGCATTTGTCTTTTAGGGTCCAGATGATGAGCTGTTTCCTGCTCAGGAAGCTCTTTTGCATATTCAAACCCGCATTGTTGATCTTGTTCCGGAGAAGGAAAATGTTATTACAACTCGTTTGGTTGTGCAAACAGATGAAGTTGAGTGTTTGGGAGGAAGAGACGGACTATTATCTGATATGCAGAAAATAACTGGTGCTACTGTCAAGATTCTACCAAAGGAAGAACTTCCACCATGTGTGTCAAGGACTGATGAAGTTATACAGGTCTGTCAATTTTCTTTTAAGCTTCTAATATGAGGATAAAAAGGTAGCTAATTTGATTTTCATGTTCTTTAGTTGATATGTGTACCAGAGGTGGTGCATATTTGGGCAGTGCATTCCTTTTGCAAGTTACACAGAGTGTGCAACAAGGGGAATGTTGTCTCTGAAATTTTATCAGCTGCTACTAATTTTCCTAAATGTTATGGTCATAGTATAAATTCCTAAGAGAATTCAAATCATCGGATAGAGTAGTACTGGGCTCCAATTGTTGGACTTATGTTTTTTCTGGACATGCTATGTAATTCTTCGTATCTCCAGATTGTTGGAGAGATCAAAGCAGCTAGAGAAGCTCTTGTTGAAGTGACATCGAGGCTTCGGAGTTTTACTTATCGGGAGTTCTTTCAAAAGGATATTCCCTCACCAGCAATACCTGCCTCAAGCCCTGCTAGGAGTACTATTGGAGCAGACAAAAATTCTTTCAATAACACATCTCCATCTCAACAAAACTACAGTGTGAATGATGTTCCAACTTCAATCTATCAAAATACACCAGCCAAACCAATCACACAGCCAGTAAAAGTGAGTTAATTTCTTTTCTTGCTTGTTTCCGGATGAGTCAAAATTTTCTAATCCCCAATCTTTTATGTGACCTCCTAATGAGCTGGATAGTTAGCATGCCAAATAGTCATAGTTGTCTCGGAGAAATTTCAAGTTAGCAGGATAGCCTGGATTAATAAACCCCTGCTATATTTCCTAAAAAGGTGTTTATTTTGTAGGAAACTGGGGCATCTGCCAGTGAAATAGCCAAGCAAAATGAAAGTGAGCGTCGTGAAGATATTCCGAGCGGATTGAATAGGTAACAGTTTTCTATTTTATCTTAAACCATGTTAATTTGCTGTCTTTGAACCTAACTTTCTCTTTTTCCAGAATGCATGTAACATTGGTCACTAGAAGTATTTTGGAAGTCGTCATACCTCCACATGCAGCGCCCAAACTGATAACAAAATCAAGAAATAAGCTTGCTCAGATTAGTGAGGTCAGTTTGGCTTCTTCAATGCACCCACTTCATTTCAAAATCACATTTGGCTAAAGCAAGTATCACAGTTATATTATTTTTATTGTTGACAGTTGTCAGGAGCAAATGTTAAATTGATTGAGGATAGGCCCGAGGTAACAGATAAGATCATACAGATATCGGGCACTCCGGAGCAAGCAGAGAGAGCTCAAAGCCTGCTTCAAGGATTTATTTTAAGCAGTAAGTATCTTTATTTTCTGCATGTTGCTGTTGTTGTAAGTATCTTTATTCTCTGTTCAGGTTGACCCTGAAATTGGGAGTTAAGAGAACAAAAAAGAGTGTGCTAGTACAAATAATCTAATTCTTTGCTTCATTATCAGCCCTAGAAGATGGCCCCTGAAACTCTGTGACAAGTTTGCGTGGCAAGTAATGCTCCAAGCCTGGAGGTGCTTGCAATTTTTCCTTTGTAGGCCGACTTCCCTAAAAGTGTCCGCTATAGTAGGGTATCCTAGGCCATCGCGAGGCACTGACAAGTAAGAATGTACAATATAAATTCAGTGCATATTGTTATATGTAATGCTTAATACCTCAAATTGTTGTGTTGTATTTGGAATGTACTATTGACAGTCCTGCACTGTACAGGTATGTAGTTAAGCCTTTCTGCAAACTCAGGCTGGTGCTTATTTTTTCACAAAAAAGGGAATGCCTTTTCTGTCTGTTCCTCTTTTCTCTTTATTTTGTACCTTTATGGCGCGCAGGAGGTGGGGGGTAAAAAGCATTCTTTACGTTGACATAATTTATGAGCTTCAAACTTGCAAAACTTGTTCTGTGGGGAGTGGCTGTTTTGGTCAGCATTGATAACCTCAGCCTCCTCCCTAACGGAACCCTCTTTAGCCCACCACCTAAGAATTCTGCATCTGTACAGTATGCTACTATGCCAGTCTCTGTATGGACGAAGAATGCATTCGTTTTCAGTGTGTACAATAACATGTCATGTTTGAGTCGATGGCTTGTGAAGTACATGGAACTTATTACTAGACCAAGAGAGATGTGTTTGGTATTTGATGCGAGTCATCTTTCATCAAAACAACATGTTTTTGTCTGCGTAAGCCTAGTGAACTGGACAGATTTTATCTGAGATGAAAGGAAAAAACTTTGATATAACTGGTAAAGTTGCATGGTTAGACTCTACATAGTGGAAACCTAGTTCGATATGTACATAGTGGAAACCTAGTGATGTTTTTTTTTTCCGCTTCTCTCTACTTCCAAAGCAAATTTTGACATGCTTTACAATGCAAAGAAGTAGTACCAACTTATTTTATTGAAAATCGTAAGTTGAACGGTAGTGTCAATTAATATCGACGAGTTACGAAGTGTTTAATATGCTTCTTTATTTATGTATACTAACGTTATGCATACAACGTGATCCTCAATAGTTCACCGTTGGGATTTAACGAACCTACTTTATTAAGTAAAGATAAGGAAAGAAATAAGACATAATACGAAAATTTATTTGATTAAAGTAGAAAAATGAAGTGAGGGTAGGGAAGTAGTAACAATAAATACATTTGGTCAGTGTTCCTTTTTCTTTTGAAAATAATTTGAAATTGTATTGGGAATCTGGGAAAACGTCTTAAATTCAGTTTTCACTTTCATCTTTTATAGTTATGAAAAATACATTTTGTTATAAAATAAGCTCAAAACAATACAAGTATAAAGAAAAAAAGATAAGAAATGTAGATAGAAGAGAAAACTCTTCTTCTTATTCAAGTGTATATATCAAATAGTGAGTCATATCTCTATTTATAGTGTTTGATATATCACATACATAATTATCTCTTGAGGTTCTTATCACCTTGGGAACACTTATACATGAATTCAATTAATTGTTGGATAACTCTAAATGAATCATCCATATAACACGGTGGATTTATAAAACATTTAGATTATCAATGTTTATTATAAAAATTAGGATCAAATATAATTCTAACATTAAAATTTTCAAATAAAATTAACTTCTTTTTCGTTATTATGAAGAAAAATGATAAAAATACTTAATTTTACTAGTAGATTTTACGTAGGACAACAATAACTTTCCCACTATAATCCCGAGTATTATCTAGATTTGATATGTTTCACAAAATTAGTATTGCTTTTTTTGTAGCAATAAGGGTGATTAATAATGCTAATTACAAAATTTTGCGGTTAATTTAATTAGAAAACCCAAATAGAATTAGCATATTTGTGGATAATCTCTCTGCCTCCCTCGTTTTCTCCTGTGTCTCTGCTGCTGCAAACTGCAAATGTCTACTTCTCTGCTCAGTTCAACTCCTTCGCCACTCACCAACTCCGGCAGGTAACCTAACCCTATCCGTCAATTCCATTTCGCACTTCAATTTTTTTTTTTTTTACTAGAGTAGTGTTCGGGCCAGCTTTTGGTAAATTAATGAGTGTATTTGTTTTGCGGGTTGCATATTTCAGGATGAATCTTATAGGTTCAAGTACCCATTTAGGCATATTGTCCGTCTCCTTTTATCACCGTCCCTCACAAAATTGCAATTTTAAGCTTTGTTTTCCCACTAGTGGGTTGTGTTCTCGTCTTGGCAAGAGGTGGTGTGTTGTCTCGGCTACCTCATCCAAATTGTACGAAAGTAATTCAAGTATTGATTCTCAAAGGTATGGGGCTTTGTTTTTTAAATGCAGATTTATTCACATTTTGATAGTTATATTGTTTTTCTTGTGATAGAAGAAATGATTGTTGAGTGACCTAGCATGATAGAATTAGCAAAAATCACGCGGCTCTCAGTACGAAGTTATTTTTGTGCTTATAACTGT
The DNA here is from genome assembly GCA_016801875.1 of Solanum sitiens. Lineage (NCBI taxonomy): Eukaryota > Viridiplantae > Streptophyta > Magnoliopsida > Solanales > Solanaceae > Solanum > Solanum sitiens. The sequence goes on along the minus strand of JABWTJ010000085.1, from coordinate 1,670,450 downwards.
AATCCATCAATGGAATTAGTAGCATTTTGACAGAATTGTATTTAGGTCGTTACTAACAGATAGTTTATGAAAAAAAACAAGCTAAAAATATCGGTCTCATCACCCATTAATGTACTTAGGGCAACTTTTAATTGTTGTTAGAACTTTAACTTGTAAAGTAATTGCTATCTAATTTTATTAGATGGAAGAGAATAGAAAAAAAAGAAGAAGAATATTTGATGAGGAAAGACAGTGAACTAAAGACTTGAAGATTGAGTGGGAGTGAAGACATGAAGACAGATTTTTTTATTTTTTTTATCAAAGGCTCCAACAGAACTCACCTCATATTATTCTCAAGCGGAGGATATGCCAATATAATGACTTCCATTGAGTTTCACATCTTCTAAATCTTAGTATTTAGAATCACGGCAAGGGTTTTTGAGAAGTTAAGGGTCAATACTATTTAAGGAACTTTAGGGTGAATACAGTTAATCGTGTTTTTTTTTCACTCCATTGACACAAAAACTATTAAGCAAGCTTGGGGTGTTTGGCGTTGGGCATACCAAGCTTATGCCCAGATAATAGAGGCACATGTTTCATGAGGCAACTCAGGAAAACACCTCATTACGTCTGACTCATGACATTTTAGGGTGATGCAAATTCCAGAAATGACTTTTATTACTCTAGCCGTACTAAGTATGCTACTTTGAGTTAAGATTACAATCCAGTTTCGTATAATGGTTGACAATTTTATCAATAGGGCATACGACTATTTCAATATTCTTCTCTTCAATCTAGAATTTAAGAGGATAATATTATTTATTCTATTTGACTCATGGTAAACATTAATTGTGACTTTGTGAGAAAGTAAATAATACAAAGTCTGGGACAGATAACCAAAAGATCTGAAAGCTGAAACATTTTATAAGCTGTTATACTTTGTTTCATAATGAAACATCTGTTATTTTGGTGCTGAACTCATTGTGGAAGATCCGATTGGTATATCACCTTTAAGCACCTATTTGACATCAACTTAGCTCCATCATTGTTTCTGCAAAAAGTCACTTGTGAAGAGGTGTAATGATTTCCTTCAGATGGAGGATAATCTACCAGCATTATCTGAGTTTGATGCTACTGGCTAAACCCATTAGTTGGTGGAATATATTAGCTGTCCTTTCACATAGACTATCTCCTTCAATAATTTCGCGATGAACTCTAAACATTTCAATAGTTGAAGAGTGTATAGATTTAGGAGATTTGTGTAGTATATCCATTGAGAACTACAATGTCAGCATGTGTTTTCAGCAGGTATACAGATTTAAAGGACAACATGCCTAGCAGCCTCAGTATTCTTGAGGAGCAGCTGAGGGACTTATTTAATGAAGTCCATGCCATGATAAGAATAGGGAAGGAAAATGAGGCCAGAGATCTGCTTCTAGCAAATTTTGAAGCTGTCAAAGAACAGATTGGTGCAGGCCACAAGGGTATAGAAGAAGCAGCTATTCTTGATGTAACAGCCTTGGGGTACATGGCCCTTGGAGACATAAGGACTGTCAAATCCCTGTTGGAAATGGTAATTTTTCCCTTGTCATATATGCTAATTCCTGATTCTAGTCTTTCTGTATCATCAATCCATTAAAGGATAAAGTGATCTTTCAATGTCACAGACATAAGCTGCAAAAATTAATTAGGAGAACCAGAGCACGGAGACATGATTTCAAACATTTTCTTCTGAAGTTCCAACTCCAATGTTCTCCGTGAAGAACAAAACATTTATTGACATAACAACTTTCCCTTTTCAAGCAATAATATAACTTTATTGTTTTAGAGTTCATACTTGTCCTCATGTTAGTCACCTTTTTCTGTATGTTGGGTGGGCGGCATGCTGTACTGACAGTTGAGCGAGGTTGTTGATGACTTGAAAGATGAGGAGCCTCTTCTGGACTCGATACTCACACATATGGGTAATATGTATGAAAAGTTAGAAAATTTTGAGATGTCCATTTGTGTGTATGGAAGAGCTGTCAAAGTTGTTGAGAGACTATATGGTAAGTCAGTTTCTTTTTCACTTTATAATTGTTGCTTATTTACGTCTGGATATATTTGTGTGAGATGGTGGTGCTGCTCATTTTCTTAAATAGAATTCTATCTCATTTACTATGGGATTGGATTTGGTTTTCCATAACTGTTTAGAAATAAATGATTCGGTTGTTTGGTAGAATCTGTAAATGTGCAACTTTCTTAACTGTTATCAAGCCACTGCTTCTTTTTCTATATGGCTGAAAGCAGTTTGGTGACACTTTTGTTTTACAGGAAATACCAGTTCTTTTATCGTCACTCCATTGTTAGGGATGGCAAAAGTTTTGGGTTCTACTGGGAAGACCAAAAAAGCAATAGAAACATATCATCGCGTAGTGAAAATTCTTGAATCTAGCAGGGGTGAAGAAAGTGAGGAACTGGTAGTGCCTTTATTCGGCATGGGCAATCTTCTTCTGAAGGAAAGGAGAGTGACTGATGCAGAAAATGCTTTTAATAGGTGATCACTGTTCTTACATGCATCTTGCTTCGTGACCATTTCGTGTCTGTAGTTACCAATACTAACTTGTTTTTCCCTTTTCTTTTCATATGATATAGAATTTTGACCACGTACATGAAGTTATATGGAGAAAATGATGGCAGAGTTGGACTGTCTATGAGTTATCTTGCACGTGTGAAATGTGCAAAAGGTGAATATAATGACTTTCCTACTTGTGGCGGATCAATTTTTTCTTACTTTGCTGTTCCTGGTGTCACATAGTCTTCTCCTTGTCTATGGTTGCCATTACTCAAGTAATGAAGCAAGTAACGAAAAGGTTGATAGTCAAGTAACCTGCCCAAATGCAAAAGAAGATAGGACTAATGCTTGAACAGCTAATTAAATTTGAATAACTAATGGTGAACTTGACATTCTTGTGTTCCAAAGATTCCAGTTACTTGTAAGTTGTAACTTTCAGCTTCCTGCAAGTGCTAGATTGTAATGACTTGGTTTTCATTCCAAAAGTAGGAGGATTACGAATTGTGATGCTTTCTATGCTCTGTGTCCAATAAATTATTCCTGTTTTGACAATTGCTCCAATAAAGGGTACTGTTTTCATATGTGCGTGCTTTACAGGAGATGTGAATGAAGCCATTGATCTGTATAAAGAGGCTCTTAACAGGCTGAAGGTTTCTGATTATATAGCCATAGATGATCACATAATGGAAAAGATGAGGGTAGACTTGGCTGAATTACTTCATGCAGTTGGAAGGTGAGGATCATGTTTTAATTAAGCATACGATTAGTTGCATAAACATCCTTGACCTTCTTAACAAAAACTTTTCTCTCATAAACTTACTCGATTTTTGCAACAAAGGCACATAATTTCCTGTGGTTACTAAAATTATGGGATCACCCCCATGTCTAAATTGTTTGATAAGTACTTTTCATCACGTCAATGTATTCTAAAACTTTAATGAGTTACAAATTTTGGCCTTCTTAAAATAAATTCCAACTTACCATCTATGTTTTTTTAACATCCCTTTTTGTTGCATTTAGTAAAGTTGTTTCCTATTTACTACTCAGCAACATTTCCTTGAAAACTAAAATCAGTTGAACTTTTTCATCCTTTACTTTCCGTTTGACTTTTTTTAATTAAGTTACTTGCCCTTATGACTTAAGTTGGACTAAATTAATGCGCTCAAGAATTGTTAGCTACTTCCATTAAGAAGATATGAAGCATGGAAATAAAAATAGATAGAACTTTTCACAACTTAACTTATATGAAATAAATTAAGGGTTTGGCCGAGTGTGTGTGGGGCTTTTAGTTTAAGAGAGTTTTTAGGTCCTTTACATGATTTTCTTCCCTTCGATTAATCAAGTAGAATATTACTTATGGTAAATGTACTTTTTTCAAACCCTTTTTAAAAGAAGAATCCCGTTATATTTTGATACATTACAACCTATTCTGAAAAGGTTTTCAATACTCAGATTTCAGTTTTTATAGAATAATATAAAATTGGGGCAAATTGTTCTTAAGAATTAAACTGTGCGAACCTTAAGCTTCTTTGTAGGGCTTTGTTCTTTGAGTACTGCTTTAACACTCATTTATCTTTCAGAGGTGAAGAAGGCCGTATGCTACTGGAGGAGTGCTTGTTGATAACTGAGAAGTTCAAGGGTGAAGGGCATCCCAGTTCAGTCGCTCATCTAGTGAATCTAGCCACTTCTTATTCACAGTCCAGACTTTTTGCAGAAGCTGAGCGCTTGCTAAGGATGAGTTTGCAGATTATGTATAAGAATGTTTCACCTGATGATCAATCCATTACTTTCCCAATGCTGCATCTTGCAGTTACTCTCTACAATCTAAATCGTAATGAGGAGGCCGAAAAACACGCATTAGAAGTTCTGCGAATCCGGGAGAGGGCATTTGGAGAAGATTCTCTACCAGTTGGTGAGCTTGTCCTTTTCCCTATTGCTTTATGCTAACTGCTAAGCAGTATGTTTCGATCTGTTAGTGAAAAATGTTTGCCATCAATATGTTTGCAAGCTGTTTCACCATTCATGTACTATTTGCTTACCCTCTTTTATCTTTATCAAACAAAAAAAGAAGTAGCTGGTTTGGTGTTTTCAGGTTCTTTTCTTTCATTTATCCCCTTTTGGCTGAAGAGTTTATGTATGCAGGGGAGGCTCTCGACTGTTTGGTCTCCATTCAGACCCAGCTGGGGAAGGATGATGGTGAATTGCTGGAGTTGCTCAAGAGGGTACTGAAAATTCAAGAGAAAGCTTTTGGTACTGACAGTGAGGAAGTCATGGAAACACTTAAAAAAGTTGTATATTACTTGGAGAAGATGGGGAGGAAACATGAGGGACTCCCTCTGGAAAGAAGATTATCAAAGCTCCGAACTAAATATAAGCAAATGGTTCAATATTAAAGATCCTACAAGGCCGCATGTTTGACGTGTAATTGCTTTCATGCTATTAACAGTGTCGGATCATTGTGGTTGCAAGATAAACATGTCCTTTTATTGGGAGTTTGCAAGAGACACTGGACTATAGCACAAGATTGGGTTTCTTCCTGCCACGGTGGACAAGGAAGGCAGCCAAAACTAACAAATTTACAGGCATATGAAAGAAATTCTTTTTAGCTATATCTATCCAAGAGTGTAGTGATATTTCAGAGAACATTCAGAACCAGCTTAGGGGGCAGTTACCGTCAAATGAATACTATCAAAAGGTATCATATAGGTTCTTGATGCATTGTCTGAAAGTGTTAAAAGAGCCTTGCTTACCATTTACTAATCCTGCTACTGCTTTGCTTCTTATAGGTGTGGAAATGCATTGGACATGTCGACCCAAATGGGACAGTGTCCACATTCCAACTACTATCTGATTGACTACAATGTACAATGTAGTTGAACACTGGAAAATAATAGCAAGCCTGATCATCTTATGGCAATGAAAAATTTCACTGCTGACTCCTTTCGACTCCCTCTACATGAGATAGTGACATTGATGTACTTAGTTGAAATAACATCGGTGCTGCATACAGAATCTTCAGAGTACAGCTGCAAGTCTGCAAGGTAACTAGTCAATCTGAAGGTTGAAGAAGCACATGTTCTTTTGGACTTGGAGTGGTAATTCAGATGGTGCTCTGTAGAAACACTCCAGCGGCAAGCCTGCAACATAACTGGCTAATCTGAAGGTTGACGACGCATGTGCTCTTTCTTGTCAATGTGAATGTTGTAAGAATAGAAATAAGACATCATTTAACCTACATTTATTAATGATTTCTAATGGTAAATACATAAATTTTGCACTACACAGTGTCCAGATTCTTGAAGTTCATTGTAGTGCTTGTATTTGAGCTATCTGAATTATCAATGTAAATTGATTGTCACAGAAATATAGTGAATCATATTTTTTTATTTTATCATTATATTTGGAATACTACCTATCTCCTAAATTATATCAAATTTTATTCAAGTATAATGTCGTTTACATTTAATAAGCGTAATTGAGAACTTTCAAAGGGTAGAAAAATCTTATGCTGACTGTAGAGAAGAGTCTGCATTAAGGGGACCAATGCAGGGGCCCTCTTAATCTATGAAGTTTCCTTTTTGAAATTTTGGTCCGGTGTTTAGTATCTCCTTTAAGAGCGGATTAATTCAGATTTACAGACGTAAAATATATTAACAAAAAAACAAATTTCCTATTATGATTTTTTAAAAATATCTCACAATAATCCTCGATGATAATTTAAAAATTAGAGATGGGGACATTGAAGAAACTTTGGGATATAATAACACATTTACTAGAGACTAAGGTGGTGGAGGAATTGGTGTTTTACTATTTTTAATACTAGAGCTAGAATTATGCCCTACTCTATACTTGTACATATTTTAAAAAAGATATCTTCATTTTACTTAAATGTAAAAAATATAAGATACAAGTAAAAGAAGTAGGATTTTAAAATTTTGTCTTAGGTAAAAGGTATAGAGTTGTTAAAACTTCAAAGAATAGGATGTGTTATTTATATTGACATAGTGAACATATTTTTATCAATTACTTTACTAATACTTATATACCATACCTTCAAAATAATAGAAAGATTAAAGATATTCTTTTCGCTATTAATACATATACATAAATTTAAAAGTTAATATGAAACGACAAAAAAGTTACGTGAAAGAAAAAATTTACTTATTTGAAACAATTATATTTTATTACATTGTATTATTGCAAATGAATAAATTGTTTCTCTCTTAATTAAAGCCTAAAAATTCAAATTTCGAAATTTAAGTACATCCAAATTAGTCATCCAACATTAAATAGGAAAAAAAATTAAAATGTATAAGGATAGATGGATAAACATGGGCAAATTTTCGTGGAATTATTCTAATGTGCAATATTAATTGGTAGTTAATAGTGACACAGAATTTAATAAAAATGACGTTGAATATAAAAATGTATATTTTAGAATCAAGAATAGTGTATTTCTTTGCTTCGAAGCATCTCCATGATTATCCAACAGGTACTTTCTTTCTTCACTTATTTCTTCAACTGTCCATCATACTCTCTTCCACTTGCCTTTTTTTTTTTTTTGATTGTTCATTGAATTTATAAACTTTTTTTTTTTCTGATTTGAACAAGACTGACTGTTATTTATGCATAACTAGATAAAGGGTGTTTGGGAATTCTTGATTTTAGCATATAGAGACTCCATGAACTGAAAAAAAAATTGAATCTTTCTTGGTGTGTGTGTGATGGAAAAGGGTTTTTTTCCAGGTGGGGTTTTTAAAATTAGTGATTATATATGATTATTGGAAGGTGTAAAGTAAAGATGATTATAGGTGTGATAGATTTGAAGTTAGTTGATTATAGGTTTATGATTCCATTCAATATTTAAGTATTATGTTTAGTAGAAAAAACTCTTGAAAGGGGTACAGAAATGGTGCAAATCATAGTTTGTGATGCGTTGACTGGGGAGTTAAGCTGTGTGGAGTCCGTTTCTCTTGATTTTTATGTTGTTTCCTTAGCTGGTTTGATTTGATTTTGTGGATAAAATTTTGCTAGTTCTGTTTTTTGTTGTGTGTGAATTTGATTTCATGTGTAGAGGGGACATGACACGACTCCAACTTATCGAGGACATGACTCTAGATAGATAGGATGGTTTGGAGGTTAAAAGATTTAGGGTAGAAGGTTAGTGAGTAGTTGAGTGTTATTGCACTCTATGTGGGAGTGGTAGTAGGGGCTATTTAGTAGTCGTTTAGTCTCTTGTTCTATAATGTTGCTTCATGCATTTGCTTTGTATTTTGCTATTGTACTGGCATATTTTTGTGAAACATTGCTTCAATGACTTTTTTGTTGAGTTGAGGGTCTAGCGGAAACAATCTCTCTACCTCACAAAGGTAGGGGTAAATTAATGCATCCTAACCTCCCTAGATCCCATTTGTGGGCAGTTGCGGAAACTTCAGTTGATAAGTCAAAGCTTTTTCTGATGCTTAATTTATATTTTGGTTTATAATTAACCAAGCCGTATTCCATAACCTCTTAATGTTTTACAATTTATTTCTTCTCGATGCTTGGTTTTAACCCGTATTCATCTTGTTGCTGATATGGTTATATCCTGCTATTGCTTATTCAGGATAACAAGGAAGGATCATACGGTAAAAGGCTGCAAAGATGGGGATCATATGAGAGTGGACTGTCAATCTGTTCCTCTCTAGAAATAAAGAGATAGCTCCAACATTCTCTCTGTACCTAATGTCTTCAGCACAATTAAGGTTTTACCACGATTCTAGAAATGCAAAAAGAGGGTCACAGGATCTTTTGGGCGGCAAGGATTATGAACTTCATGAATGTGAGAAAGATAATACACATGAACCTTTAAGTATGTTAGAGTCAGAGCTCAAAGTTTTGAGCGCAGAGAGTGTTCATGTTCTGAAATTATGCGGAGGAAACCAATTGATTGAGGAGTTCTATTCTCAAACATATTGTGATGATGTTGCAAAGCTAGACCACCACCTCAAAGGCTACAATCCCTCTGCATATAATTACAAAGATAACCAATTGCACATGCTCCAAAATGTTGTAGGCGATGGTTCCCAGAGAACACCAATAAATACAGATTCCGAAGGATTTACGGAACTTGATGATTACATGGACCTAGATCCTGGACAAACTAAGAAGGCTTGTTCTGAACTGGATTCTGAATGGATTGGAGTTCAGAAGGCTCAACCATGGTGGCGCACAGCTGATAAGGAATTAGCTGACTCAGGCTCTCCCAATTCATCTGGATGTATCACGTATTCTGATCATTCATGGCATCAGCGTTTGAGAAGTGAGTCATATAACTGTTCTAACCAGGTTAGTATGGTAGAAAAGGGATCTCTGGTTACTCCTGATTATTGTCCAGGACAACATCCTTCACAAAGCCAACAGAAGATATTGTGTGTTGGGAAAGGGTGCTTAACACGTCGTTCAGGACAGCCAGTAAGGTATTTATCCAATTATAGCTGACTACTATCATTTCTGGTTGAAGTGCTAGCTACTAGCTTTCTCCACCTCAGTGTTCTTTTTAACATATTTTCGTTTGCTAATTTTGTATGACCTGGGAAGACTTCTTCCGAGGTTGAAGAAAAATTGTTCGAAGAAGTTATTGTGAGTTATAATGGTTGAAAGATGTGAAAAGGTACTATGATGTCATTTCAAATTCAAAATAATTTGAAGTAGCATTACTATATACTAATATGACTTTTTAGATTTAGCGACTGGCTTTTCCATTTAAGCAAAGAAATGATAGTCTTATGATGGAGATAGTCTTATGATGGAGGGGTTATACAATAGAATAAACTTACTTAGTTCGTCGATCTTGTAACAAGATGCAGCACATGAAAAAAGAAGTGGAAGCAAGTTTCCTCCACCGTATGGAGGAGAGATAAGGAAAAACTTTTTTTCTTCTTTATACAATAAAAGGGAATCTATTATAGGCCTTAAATATGGATTTGCAGAGTTTAAGGATATTCAGGTAGTAAATTTGTACTGTAATGTGGATCAATAACTTAAAGTCTCCAATGCCCTCAATTTGTTGAAATTTCATTGACGCGAATGCAGGTGAGTCGAATCCTCAACTCTTTTTCTCCTAGAAGTATTCTCTCACTCAAATTAATTTTCTTTTCTCGTGTCTGTACAAAGGAGACGAGGAAAAGGAAAAAAGATAGACTGCTCTTTCCCTTCGTTTCTGCAATTTCCATTTTCCACCCACTTTGATAAAGCTGGTCGGGGCTTACTGTTGACAAGTGTGGTGAGACAATCAACAATGACTCCTGGAGAGTGATAAAATATATCTCTTATAGTTACTTGGTCTTTTTTTTTTCTTCCAATCACCTAACATTGCAGAATCTCTTCATTTCAAGTAAATGAATGAAGGATGTCCTGGGGTCATGAAGTCTATCGTAGTATGAAGTTTTATAAACAATTGCATAAAATGTATTGTGGTTGACCTAGTTTCCTCTTCGTCTCATTCTCTAATCATTAAGAGCACTAACGTGTATTGTTCTAATTCCAGTGGTGATGACCATTTAAGTATTGCCAACGTCCTCTCATCAGAAACCCAACCAGGATCAAGCGATCTCAGCAAAACACAACTGTTAGAAGCACTATGCTATTCTCAAACCCGTGCAAGAGAGGCTGAACAATTGGCACAGCAAGCATACAACGAAAAGGAGCATGTAATCAAGCTGTTGTTCAGGCAGGCTTCTCAGCTCTTTGCTTACCGGCAGTGGCTTCAAATTTTGCAGCTTGAAGCTCTGGTCCTCCAGATCAGGAACAAAGATGAGCAAGATTCCATCAACTATTCAACTAGATTCCCCGTTATCCCTTGCAAAGGACGGAAACTGAAGAAGTTTAGATATAATAAGCCTATTAAGAAGAAGACAGGAAAGGGAAAATTCAAGATAAACAAGTTTGCTGTAGCTTTTGCCTTGGGTTTGAGTCTTGCTGGTGCTGGTTTGCTACTTGGTTGGACCATGGGATGGCTATTTCCTGCTCTCTAGACCATATTTCTGGTTCGCTTAAATTCACGTAGGTATGTTTCATGCGTTTTTCTACCAGATCATGTCGGAGATATAATATTCTAGTAGATAGGATTGCACATTCTGTAAATATACAACTACTACGCCTCAATCCCAAAGGCATTTTGTAAATATTGTTGGGCTAAGGTCTCATATCATATGTAAGCTGTGTGTGTTCTCATATCAGAATGCTTGAGAGATTATTCGAGTAGGTAGGATATTAATATATTTGGGCTTGCTGTATGTACTCTCTCTGTTCAGATGATTAAAAAGTGAAATCTTTGTATGTTATATTCCCTTAGTTTCAATTTGCGTGACACAATTTGAACTGAGTGGAGTATTATGATGTCTATGTGATTATAAAAGTATCCGTTTCAGGGTCGATGAAAATTTATATTCAAATTGTTTTCAATTTAGAATAACAATATTCTCTTTAAAAATGGACTTATAAGAAATAATGACACAAAATGGTACAGAGTGAATACCAATCTTCAAATTCCATAACTTGATTTATTTGATGTGTTATACTTGTTATAGTGAAATATAACATAACGAATTAATTGTTATAGTAAAATATTATTATTGAACAAGACTATATTGAAATTCGATTTTTTTAATTAAAAGAGTGGATAAAGGTTGGTATTTGTGTTTGCTGAATCAGCTTTTAACATCAAAACACTCAAATTTCCTATCATCCACATGATTCAAAGTTATGTTGGAACAAATATGACCTCTAAAACATAAATCTTTATTTTTTCAACTCTTATGAAAAAAGAAAAGAAAAACGTTAAATCTGTGTTGCACGTGAGGAAAAAGGGGTGAATAAATAAATTATTTACACAAAGCATTTAAAAAGAAAAAAGATTGTCAAAGACTAACCAATTACGTTGAAAAGCAAATGATCACCATAAATTAAATTATTGTTCAACTACTACTACATCAATCCGTCAAATAAATAAATAAATTATATTTTCAGTGTGTTTTTTATAAGTTTTCTTTACTGTGAATTATCTTAATATTAACTTCATTTTCAATTTTTTTACGGATAATTTCTCTTCTGAGATGGTTCATCAGAAATAATTTCTCTATTTATAGAGATAAAATCAGTTTACTATACTCTATTCTCCTCATATTCCACATGCGAAATTACAACAGATATATTTGTTGTAGTAGGTTTCACGATGATTCAAAATCAAAGGTTTTTTCTTTCACTAATAAGGGTTGTGAACTTGTGATAGTATAAAAGTTATTTCATGTTTAGTCACAGGTCTCGAGTTTGAGTGCCCCCAAATCTAGAGTCACCTATAAAGTGAAATTTTTCACCACAAATTTAAATTTAATCAGTTTTCAATATGGATACCGGATATCAGATAAAAACTTTTGACCAAGCAATTTCTTTGACTTTTGACTTTTTCCCAGGCTGAGCTGCTTAAAGCCGACCGTCCACACTTACTTTACCATCCAACCGTTCCTTATCCGCCACGTATACATTCGGCCCCAGTTAACATCCAAAATTGATTTTTTTGAAATTAATAAAACCAAAACCGAGTAGCCTTAAAATTGTCGATTGAAGGAACCCACATTTTTTCAAAAAAACAAAAAAAAATCCACTCTTGTTCTCAATTTTAATTCCGTTTTCTTCTCCAATTTTGCTGCTTTTTCTTTCTGAAAATTCTGTAAAGATTTAATTTTTATTGTTGGAAAAAGCGAAACATGCCTTTCTGTGAGGTGGGTAAATACCAGAATGGTGTAGATGCAACTGGCAACAATGGAACCAAGATTTTTTACAGAACTTATGGTCAAGGCCCGGTCAAAGTTCTATTGATTATTGGTATTCTTCGTTTTTCTGGCATTTTTCAATGTTTTTCCTATTTGGGTTTTTCTTAATGTGGATTGAATTTTGGTTTTATTTGTTTATGAATGATGATTTAAAGGATTGGCTGGAACGCATAGTTCATGGGACCCACAGATCAAGGCGCTCGCCGGGACGATTACGCCGAATGATTCTGAATCGCCGACCGGTGATCGGAGCTCCGGTGAAGGTGGGGGTATGGAGGTTTGTGCTTTTGATAATCGTGGAATGGGGTTAAGCTCTGTACCCACTAAAAAGTCAGAATATACGTAAGTCCCTTTTACCAGTATTTTTAATTACTTTTCCATAGTTTTTTTTTGGTATTTTTCAAACTTGTTTGAGGAAAATTCTGATAGTGAAAGGAATAAAGTAGGAAAAAGAAAAACTTTTTTTTATTATTGTAGGATATTTATAGCTAATAGGAGCTATTCAAGATAGAATTTAGTTGTTCTTGGTGGGGCTCCAATTAGATATATGAGAAAACCTTCAACTACTTCTAAAGTTTTAAGTAGTTAGCAAGTTAAATTGAGGTTGGATGTTTGTTGGTGCAGGACTAGTATTATGGCTAAAGATGCAATTGCTCTAATGGATCACTTGGGGTGGGAAAAAGCGCACGTCTTTGGTCATTCCATGGGTGAGTTTCTGATTCTGTTCTTTTGGTTGGCGTTATTGATGATGACTTGGTGTGTCTTCAGGCATAAAATGTGCAGTATATAGTATTCCAGTTAAAATAGGAGTTTAAGGCATTTCAAATTTTAGAAACTGATCATTGCAGTACAGCTTAACAACTTGTGTAAAATGTGGAACAAGATATTTGAGAATCAAGTTCATTCTTTTGCTGGGAAAATACTTATTTGATAACATTTGTGCTTACTTGGACGCTTTTCCAATCAATCAGGAGCTATGATTTCTTGCAAATTGGCTGCAATGGTGCCTGAGAGAATTTTGTCTTTGGCTTTATTGAATGTCACGGGAGGAGGCTATGAATGTATTCCCAGGGTAAGATCCTCTCTGCAACTATTGGTCATTGGATTTTCAAAGATTTTAGTGAATGGTTGAGCTATATCTGAAAATTGAATGACCGTTTTAGTTTTCCTTTGCATTGCATTCCCCTTCCAGGAATACAAAAATCAGCTTACTGAAAGTAAAAAAAATAGAATATATTCCGGTAATTGAGGCCATTAGCATTTTTTAAGATTTACAACATGGCATCAGTGGTCATGTTATGAAACCAGCAAGGTGGAATTTGGACACTGCAAGCTACCTGGGATTTGGTATGATGGTAAAAGTGTGAAATGCTATCTGTAGATTAGGCGCGCGTTATGGGATTGAACCTTGTAGCAGACCAAAGTCTAATATGTAAGTGGAGAAGGTAGAGTTATTTAGTGCTTATAAGGTGATATTAGGTACAGAGTTATCCAAATAAAAATAAGGTGTGGTACATAATTATTAAAAAAAATGTACCCATCTTGTCCACTTGTGAGTGTTCTCGACACTCTGTGTGTGTGTGTGTGTGTGTGTGTGTGAGAGAGAGAGAGAGAGAGAGAGAGAGAGATTACAGTCTGTGTATGAGAAAGGAGGGAATACTGTTCTTGTTCTTCTGTTGTAGCATATTCCATGTGGAGGGAAGGGGAAGTTTTTATGCTCAGACTGTCACATCACATATGAGATAAACACATATCACAACTATAGCTTATACTTGTAGATTAGGTAATCCTACTCTCCTTTGCTCTGGAAAAGCCGGGGATACTCAGCATTTTTCTCAAAGGGTAAGGAGAGACCCCTCTTAATCCAGTGAAATGCTATAGGCCAGTCGGCTTCTTCAATAGGCGGTATGACCATTTGATGGAGTTCTTCCTAATTCCACAATGTTTTTCTTCTAGGTAGCATACAAGACCCGAACAGTTGATCTGACAGATAAATAAAAAAGTCATGTTTGCATAGTTAAAATGTACTATCTGGAAAGACATCTTTGTTTAACGATGACCTGAGCACTGAATGTTGTTAGAAATTCATCTATTGATAAAACTGAAGGAAATAAGGTATGATGGAGATGAATATTACTGATCAAGGGATGGGTAGTAACATCATGCATGTGATTAAACAATATTGTGCTGTCTCTGAAGCACAGAAACAATTCCGAAGAGTTATAGATGGCTGGGATGAGTCTGTTGAGATGATTCATGTGGTATAACAAGAGAAAACAGTACTTTTCCAAAGGAGTGAGAGTGAAAACCAGTGTGTTTAATAGCGCTCTTATGGGAAAAATAAATTGAGAAAAAAAAGCACCTAGTTTGGTGGGTTATCTATAAAAGGTTGAGCCGTTGAGTAATGCACCCAATGAAGAGTGAAAATTGGAAGATTGAAGGGACAACAATGAAAATGATTAATGTGATCACTATATCTTAGTTTAGCTGTGGTGTAGGCTAAACATTTATACAACTCAACTGCACCCCAATTGATGATATAGGAATAGAAAAGAAGGGCAGTCTGGTGCACAAAACATTCCGCATTAGCACAGGGGAAGGGGAAGGGCTGCACCCCCAAAGGATGCGATGTAGACAGCATACCCTAATGCAAGCATTAGTACCACCGCTCAAATAAAATATCAGGTTAAATTGGCCATGAATGTCTGAGTCATTTGAATATCTTTTAAATTAAGATATTTATAATTTGATCCTAGCTTTTTGGAACTAAGACATAATTGATTGATGGTTCCGCACTAATGCTTTTCCATTATCAAAAAAATTATATTACTTTACTTGATTAAAAGAAAAAATAGTAACTGGCAACATCATGTCAGATGCACAATTTTTTTTTTGAACAGATACATGCTAGTTATGAATAAGATCCTGTAATTTTGATGAGTGCTAATTGTATCAAAAGATGCTAAACAAATTAATGTTATACCTCAAACACAATGCTTCCTCTGTCTGTTTCTCATTATATACTTGTACGGAATGAAGAGTTAATTTGTTGATTCTAGTACTCATGTGGTCTTTTTTTCCTGCAGCTTGATCGTCAAACTCTATCAATTGCTGTCCGGTTTTTGAAGGCAAAGACTCCTGAACAGAGGGCTGCTGTTGATTTAGACACCCATTATTCAAAGGTTGATTAATTGTTCATTTAATAATGTTGTAAATTATCACTTCCCTAGTTCCCCCCTACTGCAAAGTTGCATATACATGCCATCTATTGTTGTACAACATAAAATGTATCTAGATGGTTTTATGCGCATTACTTTTCGTTCAATTGCTGATTAGTTGGTTTATCATCACTTGATATAAATTCTAATCTTTCTCAAAAAAAAAAGGATATATATTCTAATCAGTGATAATATTTACTACGACTAGACGACTAGGGAGTGATATATGACTTAACATATTTGTGGTTTGTGCTTTGCAGGAATACCTCGAGGAAGATGTGGGAACTACAACCCGCAGAGCAGTATTATATCAAGTGAGTCACCTAGATGTTTCTTAGGCCATCTTTTTTTTTCCAACCATTTTAATGTTATCTACAAGAAACAAGACTTAAGGTGCTTACGTGTGTTCCCTCCCTCTTATTTTTGGGCTGTGCCAGGAATACGTGAAAGGCATATCAGCATCGGGGATGCAGTCAAATTGTGGATTTGATGGACAGATAAATGCTTGTTGGACTCATAAGATATCACGGGCTGATCTGGAATCCATCTGCTCTGCTGGATTCCTAATATCTGTAATTCATGGCAGGTAAATGCATTATCCACTAGATCCAATCTCAAATTGCCAAATACATTATTTAGACATAAATCAACATTTTCTTCTGTGCAGGCATGATGTCATTGCTCAGTTAAGCCATGCAAAGAGGCTTGCGAAGAAGTTACATCCTTATTCTAGAATGGTAGAGCTTCCCGGAGGACATCTTGTTAGTCATGAAAGGACAGAAGAGGTATGTTTTTATATATTTATTATGCAAATACAGAATCATCCAGTAATACAAAACTTCATTCTGCATAGTTACCAAAAACAAAAACAAAAGAGATGTACTAAGGGTGAAGGTCAAGAAAAGCATCTTAAGAACCTGAGGAGGGGTTACTCTTCTTGGTGGTCACAAATAGGCCCAATCAACTTTTTGGTAGTTATGAATAGGGAATTCAAAATGCATAATATGTTATGAGATTCTCAAGGTTTTAGCACTCCTCCTGGCTTCAAATGATTTGTGTGGCAGTAGTCATATGTGTGTTGATTGTTAATGGAAGAAGTATATGACAATTATTAAATATTCTAGGTCAATGACGCACTTCTTGAGTTGATCAAGGCATCCACGAGTAAGATTAGCCCGTATGACTGGACAAATTTGCCCATGAAAAGCTCTGGTAAGTATACTCCCTCCGTCCCATTTTATATGTCACCTTTTTACTTTGCAGTTGCATTAAGAAATGATGTAACTTTACCCTCCTACCCTTATTTAATGTTTTCTTTAGCCAACTTTATAATAAACGATGAGTACATTTTCAAGATTTATTAACTAATCTATCAAGGGTATAATAGGCAAAATATGGTAATTTATGCATAAATTTTATAAAATGGCAAGTATTGTGGTCTATCTATTTATAAAAAGGGATGACATATAAAATGGGACGGAGGGAGTAATATCTGGTTTTCTTTATTCCTATTTTTTGTAGAAAGCGGCAGCATGAAACTAAGACTATTTGTAGGAACAAGATATAGAGGAATAATGTCTCTCTGTAGGATACATAAACTTCCATATATCACAAAGTCCTGTAATGTTTCATTAGTTTATTGGTTAAGGTGCATTTCTCTAATAGTTGATTGTCTCTGTCAGGATGGAATATAACTCCACTTACAAGAAAAAGCTATCCAGAAGGAAATAGATCATCCGTCATGGCCGACATTATAGGAAGGCTACAGATGTTCTTGTTGTTCTTTTTTGGTTTGTTTATGTTGGCATTTGAGTTTATGCGAAGAGGTGTAAGTCGTGTAAAACCAGTCAGAGTAAATGCAGCCCTCACATGAACCTATGATGGCAAATTCAGTCCACTGATCACTTAACCGGTGGAACTAACTGTACAGCATTTTCACATACACGAATCACATTACAGAAAGAGGAAGGGAAAGGAGGAACGGATGAAAAAGGCAACGCTACACTGTGCAAACAAAAAGATCAGAACAAGACATTTTAGCCCGCCCTTACCACTTAATATTTTGTAGTTGGTTAAGGCCTAAGGGCATAGAGCATTTTCTGAATTTCATTGTATTGATAAGTGCAGACCATTGTTCCTTTTCCTTCATGATAATTATCCTTTTTGATGAATCAAAAAAGAACTGAGTTTCCTGTCTTTCCTTTGTTCACTCATATCAGTAATCCTAATGGTGTACAGAGTTGAAGTCTTAACGTCTTTGCAAGCTTTGAATTCTTTCTTATCTCTGATGCGGAAAGAGGTTACTAAGCAAGTGAAACTGTGCTCACCTCTTCCGTTTCTTGGTACATGTGACTTAAAACTCTTAAATTAAAAGCTGAGAAGCCCCATCACATGCATTACAGTCAACCAACCAAATATTCACAGGAAGCCATATATATACTGTTGGACAAAACCTGTTTATTTTTCTCCAAGAAGTGGAATTTCTCAGCCAATTAACAAAGTAAGAGTAGTTAAATGACCAAAAAAGAAAAGCAAATACCTTGAATCAACTATATTTCTCTCTATGTATGAATCTTAAGTAATAAACCAATAACCAAAGCTTAAACTAGGAGAGAATATTGAAAGAGAAGTAATTAACTAATATAGTACTTGTGATGGCGAAAAACTATCAGATACTCGATAAAATAATCCAGGTGTAACAACAACAATAACATACTTAATGTAGTCCCACCATATGTGTAACAACAATAATAACAATCTCAAATGTGGGGTCTAGAGAGAGTAGTGTGTACACAGACGCCTACCTTGACAGATGGAGAGGATGTTTCCGATAGATCCTCGCCTCAAAGTGAAGCAGAACAAAACAATCTGGTAAAAGAAATAACAAATGTGATGAAGCAAAAATACTACTATATGTACAAGAAACAACAAATAATAAACCAAAAGAAGGACAAGGAAACTGCAAAAGTAATACTGCAATTACTAGTATGAAAGGATAAGCGTGACAACACGCTCAAACAAAACCATCATAAAATAAAAAGATAAAAAATAACAACACATATAAAGGATTAATGGACGAAACTTGCCTTGCTTGATTTAACTTATTCAATTGGATAAGAAAAGAAATTTTCCAAGATGCATCATGAGCTTATGGTTTAATTTTTAGTGTGAAGTATAGCTAACAGAAGAAAAAGTGTAACAGAAAATGAATGAAAGAGTATAAATGAAGATGCTAAAATTGGCATCTAAATTATACCCACAATAATAATAACAATAAGGTGGCAGATGGGCCAATAGTGACTAATATACCACTGGAATATTCTTATCCATTTATAACTATTTTATTTTTATTATTAAATATTATTTAATATTTCAATATGTTGTTTTAAAGCATTAAATTTAATAAATTACAGAATAATATAATAGCATTATCTATCATGCTATTTCTTAAATTGCTTGTCAAGTTTACAGTGAATAATTATTATAGTTCCGTTTATTCAAGTTTATCGATTAAAAACACACGACAACCAGTTTTTTTACATTATCTTTTCCTTCTTTCTACTGACTACTTTTTAAATTAATTGTGTCCTAATTTAGACAAATTACGCAACGTTATTTTACTTTAATACTAATAAGATACCTTTCAAGTTTCAATAGACATTCGTGGCCTTTTAATCTTTTTCTTAAATTTATGCTCTTTAATTTTTATTCTTCACCACTCTCTTTTCAATAAATAAAAAGTTATCAATAATATTTCTAAATTCGAAAAAACAAAATTTGCAAAGCATAAGTAATATCTTACTAGAAAAAAGTTTTATTTCAAATTTACAAAGTCATGACTCTTATAAGAGAGACTAAACTTTTGTTTAAATTGTTTTGTGAACAGCAAGACACATAATATGCATTATAAGACATAAGTTTAATTTCATAATTCACAAAATTATGCTTCTTAGTTTTCTAAACTTTCGCCCTTACAGAGTAGGAGTTAATATTTTAAAAGGTCACTAAACTATGAAAAATTATCTTATAAAGTCACTAAACTTTATTTTGTATCACTAAAATCACTCAATTTAACACTTATATCTTCTAAAATCATTAAACAATATTTGTCACCAAAATTAATCTGACATGGCAAAATAAAATATATTTTATGCCATGTAATTATGCCCCACAAATAAATAAAATTATAAAATATATTTATTAATACACCCATCCACCCACAAGTTGTCTTCTTCTAAAACACTGAAATGCTATTTCTCTTGCTCAAATCGCTCGCTTTCTTCTTCTTCTTCATTTCAGTTTATATATATATAATCAAGTTATTGGAAAAATAGGTTTATTGATGGTCTTCCTTCATTATTTTCTGAGAGAGTTAAGAAAGTTCTGAGAGGAGATCAACCAGAAATCCCTTATGATATATTAACTTATGGAAAGTTAATAGGGATTTGTACTCAAGAAGGATTAAATCTTTGTAATGAGCTTAAGTTGGCTCAACAGATTAAAAGAACTCAAATGTCTGAAAAATCTCAATTGGGAGATTTTTGTACACAATTTGGAATAGAAGGACCGTCTAATTCTAAATCAAAGACAGGTCAAACTGAAGAAAGACATTCGAGAAAGCATAAACGACGTCATCGTTCAAAACGATACAAGGAAAAGAAAGAAGAAAAGAAAGCTCATAGAAAAGCAACAAGGTTTGCTAGGAGTTTCTCTAAAAGAGACTTCACAATTGAGAGCTAAAGATTGTTCGGTAGTTTTAACCACCTGCTTTGTAGATAATTTATCAAACCAACCATAATCATAAATTAATTTTGTATCTATTTTAGGAATAGTCCATCTGTTTAACAAATCAAGGTTTTGAGGTATATCTACCTCTTCCAATCTAGTACTTTTACTATTATTATCACCAAAATTCATAAGTGTGATAAAATTTTATATCCATGCTTCGCATACATCAGATCCTGTTATGGTATCAGAGCCAGATATAATACACTGTTAATGGTAGCGAGCATGTGGTATTGTAAGTCCCCGTTAATTGTTGAAGAAAGGGGCAGCCTGAAACCCATGTTAGAACTGCTATACATTAATATGTATATTATTAAGACAGACTCCATGCTTGAGTAAAAGTTTACCATGCAGCCGAAGCTTAGGATAAAAAATTTAACAAAACTATAATACGTTTCAAGTATTACTTGGTCATGTGCAAAGCTAGATTTAGATGGCCGTGCGGACTACCGCCAGCCTTGTAGATCCTCCTTAATGGTATTTATGATTTGGTCCAATAACTCTTGTCCATATAATTGTCCAGTTGCTGGGTCTTGTCTATTTAATTTTTCCCAGAAATTGGTAAAATATTTGCGATATAAACAAGGAATGTTTTCGTTTGAGGTATAACCCACTTCTGGAATCCATTTATGGATCCATGGAATAGAAAACTCAATAAAGAAATACATTTGATCAATTTTGTCAATATTCGATATATGATCTTGCAAAAATAGATCAGTTAAAAATGGGGAAACTTTTACCCATTGCTTATATAAAGTATTGAAATTATAAGGTAAAATCTTTACCGTAGGGCCATGAATAGACCACCAATTTATAAACCAATTGGGTAAACTTTTTGTAAAAACTTGAGCACAAACTTTTAAAAACCAAGTATGTTTAAGTTTATCATTATTATAATAAAATATTTTATGAAATGCCTGGATATAATCCCAGTAAGTAAAACTCATGTTTATTTTATTAACTGAAACTTGTCTCTCCTGCATTGTGGAGATTTAGAGGGTTTTATAAGTCCCTTTTGTAATAGACTATCAATTTTTTTTTACAGAAATCTACTAATTCTGCATTCATCTGACAGGGGCGAGATTTTGTAGGAATATCTGATTCAGAAAAAGAATCTTCATAAGGCAAAGTCACAATATGCTTTTTCCTGTCCCAAAAAGCATTTGGATGATCTGCACAAATATCAGCTGCCATTTTTGCAGAAATTAATTTAATTTTTCCTTGTACTTTAGGAGATTGTAAATACTCTGAAATATTCAGACTATAAATTTCCATTTGTAAAGAATCAATATGTTTTTGCTTCAAATGTATTAAAGAATTAATATCTCTTGTAACAGGTTCAGTTATAAACTCAAAATTAATGGTATTACCATTATAGTTTGCTGTAAATCCTGTTGCATTTAAATTAGAAAAAGGATAAATAGCATTAATAAAAGGAGTACCAAGAATGATTGGTGGATATAATTGATTTTTAACCAGAAAGAAAAAGTGAGGGATACAAACCTTACTCTGGCAAATACAAGTATTAGACAATTTATATTTATGTCTAAAACATGATTAGAAGCAGATTTAACAATATGAGTTATTTTTTCAAAGAATCTTAAAGGAATTAATCCTTCCTGAATACAACTAACATAAGCACCACTATCAATCATAGCAATACTTGAAACTTTAAAATCGTTATTAATCAGAATGGTGCAATTAATATACCAACGATGAGCAGTAACAATTTGCATCATGCCCAAAAATTTTGAACTAAGAGATTCATTAATCTCTTCATCTATAACAGCTTTACCTTTATCAGAAACAGAAATTTCTTTATCATTTTCTAACTGAGAAATTCGTTCTCATATGAGAAAGGCAGGACTTCTCAAGTCTTATTTTATTTTCTCTCTAGTTGTCTCTCTCTCCCTCTTGTAAAAAACTCCTATTCCGAATAAGAAAGATCTTCTTTCTCGATTATATGATGCTAATATATTTTCTAAATTTGATTTAAAATCAGGTTATTGGCAAATTCAGATTTTTAAGGAACATACTTATCGAACTGCATTTAATGTTCCATTTGGTCAATACGAATGAAATGTTATGCCTTTTGGTTTAAAGAATGCTCCTTCTGAATTTCAAAAAATTATGAATGATATTTTTAATCCTTATATGGATTTCATAATTGTTTATATTGATGATATTCTTGTTTATTCTAAAACATTAGAATCTCATATTAAGCATCTTGATATTTTCAAAAATATTGTTATACAAAATGGTTTAGTTATATCTAAAACCAAAATGAGTCTTTTTCAGACTGATGTGAGATTTTTGGGTCATCAAATTTGTCAAGGAAAAATTACTCCTATTCAGAGATCCATCGATTTTGCATCAAAATTTCCTGATGAAATTACTGATAAAACTATGTTGCAGAGATTTTTGGGAAGCTTAAACTATATTTCCCCGTTTTATAAAAATTTATCTAAAGATCTTGCACCATTAACTGATAGGTTGAAGAAAGGTAAGTTGTTACCTTGGAATAAAGACCTTACTGAATTAGTTAAATCTATTAAGCAAAGAGTTAAATATTTGCCTTGTCTTACTTTAGCAAATCCATATTGGATTAAGATTGTTGAGACTGATGCTTCTAATATTGGTTATGGTGGAATCTTAAAGCAAGTTAATCCTCATGACAAAGTTGAATATCTTATTAGATTTCATTCAGGCAAATGGTCTGAATCTCAGAGCAAATATGCGACTGTTGCTCATGAAATGTTATGCATTGTTAAATGCGTTTTAAAATTTCAGGATGATTTATATAATCAAAAATTTATTATTAGAACTGATGCCCAATCAGTTAAATATATGTTTGATAAAGATTTTAAACATGATATTTCAAAGTTAATGTTTGCCAGGTGGCAAGCGCAATTAGCCCCGTTCGACTTTGAAATTCAGTATAAAAAGGGAACTGATAATTCACTTCCTGATTTCTTATCAAGAGAATTCTTGTCTTCCTAAATTTTGTTATTATGTCTCACTATCAATATTTTTTAGGTGATGAAGTTCTTTTAACAATTTTAAGGGTTTTACCTTTTAATGCAGACTTAAAAGAACAAATCCTCGATATAATTATCGATGATTTAGTTCTAGACTTCTTTATAGATGGTTCCCCATTTTCTGAATTATCTCTTGCTAATAATGAATGGGAACTTGATATTTCAGGATATTTTTCTGATTTGTACTAATTAAATTGTTACACAAAATTTTGCAGTATGGGAGGTACTGATCTTCCACCATGGTCACATGTTCGTGGTCGTGGGGGTAAAAATCATCGAGGAAGGGGAAGATCATCCTCTTCACAGCAATCTGCAAGGTCGTCATACGACTCTTCCTTTCCTGTTATACAGTTAGGAAGTAAAACTTTGATCAATTCAAATATTGGCGAAGCTTCTTCATCGGCTTCATCTTTTATAAATCTTAAGGATATTCCTAAAGACAGTTCATTATATGAACAAATTCAGGCATATCTGCAGAAAAAAGAGCAAGGTAATACCTACGCCTCTTTAACTAAAGAAGCTGATCTTATCAGAGTTTCAGAAGAAACGGCAACAAAAGAAATTATATTTCTTTTAGAAAATTCTGATATTCAGAGAAGTAATGAACCTTGGAAGATACTCCAAAGGTATTTGACAAAGGGATTATATTTCCCTGGCGAATCATATAAGACTCGCACTTACTATGAATCTATTCTAAGTCATACAGGCAGTGCTGAATTTCAGCATTTCATTTCTGATTATGATAAGAATGTTTATAACTTCTCCAAAATTACTATTAAGCAGATTATATCTGCAGAAGACTGGGGAATCTCCACAATGCAGGAGAGACAGGTTTCAGTTAATAAAATAAACATGAGTTTTACTTACTGGGATTATATCCAGGCATTTCATAAAATATTTTATTATAATAATGATAAACTTAAACATACTTGGTTTTTAAAAGTTTGTGCTCAAGTTTTTACAAAAAGTTTACCCAATTGGTTTATAAATTGGTGGTCTATTCATGGCCCTACGATAAAGATTTTACCTTATAATTTCAATACTTTATATAAGCAATGGGTAAAAGTATTCCCATTTTTAACTGATCTATTTTTGCAAGATCAAAATTGATCAAATGTATTTCTTTATTGAGTTTTCTATTCCATGGATCCATAAATGGATTCCAGAAGTGGGTTATACCCCAAACGAAAACATTCCTTATTTATATCGCAAATATTTTACCAATTTCTGGGAAAAATTAAATAGACAAGACCCAGCAATTGGACAATTATATGGACAAGAGTTATTGGACCAAATCATAAATACCATTAAGGCATATCAGAACTCTCCTCAAAAGGGAATTTCTACTGGGAGTTCAATCAAGCATATTGCTCGGAGGATTTCCATTCAAGATGGAAATAAAGAAGAAATGATAAATGACTATTTGGAAGAAATTAAGAAGAATTTATTACAAAACATTTCTGAATTTGATAAATCAGACACTTCAATGAAAAGTGGACATAGTGATGCTGCTGATGCACAGTCTGTCGAACAAGATATTGAATTGACAGAAAGACAATTGCAGAAGGAAGATTTCCTAGCATCAATTAAAGAACAAGATGATACAATAATGAAGACTTTGAAAGGAAAGGATAAGATTTAATTATTCTTCCTTATAAAAAACAGTATCTTACTGTTTAAAAATATTGTTTAAAGCACTATTTAGGGCCCACATAAGGGATCCATTTTACTTTTCTTTTTCTATATAAGAAGCCCCATTCTCATATGAGAAAGGCAGGACTTCCTAAGTCTTATTTTATTTTCTCTCTAGTTGTCTCTCTCTCCCTCTTGTAAAAAACTCTCTTGAATCAATAAAGAAGCGTTTTGATTTAAAGATCTGTTTAAAGGTATTTTTCTTTTAAGTTATTTTCTTTTATTATTGCCGCCTTTATGGCTGGCTAAGATAATTTTCATATCTATGCTAGCTGCATAATTTCTGTATGATGTTCTTGTTTAATATCTGGATCTAATCAAGTTATAATGAATTCTTATTATAGTTCTTAAATCTTTTATCACAAGTTTTGACTTGGTTTCGAGATGGTGGTACAGTCTAATAATACACTGTTAATGGTAGCGAGCATGTGGTATTGTAAGTCCCCGTTAATTGTTGAAGAAAGGGGCAGCCTGAAACCCATGTTAGAACTGCTATACATTAATATGTATATTATTAAGACAGTCTCCATGCTTGAGTAAAAGTTTACCATGCAGCCGAAGCTTAGGATAAAAAATTTAACAAAACTATAATACGTTTCAAGTATAACTTGGTCATGTGCAAAGCTAGATCTAGATGGCCGTGCGGACTACCGCCAGCCTTGTAGATCCTGTTATGGTATCAGAGCCAGATATTCTGTAAGAACATGTAACAAACCTGATGTATGCGAAGCATGGATATGAAATCTTATCACACTTATGAATTTTGGTGATAATAATATTAAAAGTACTAGATTGGAAGAGGTAGATATACCTCAAAACCTTGATTTGTTAAACAGATGGACTATTCCTAAAATAGATACAAAATTAATTTATGATTATGGTTGGTTTGATAAATTATCTACAAAGCAGGTGGTTAAAACTACCGAACAATCTTTAGCTCTCAATTGTGATGAACAGGTTGTTCAATTATTGAATAAAAGAGATATTGAGATTTATAAATCGAGATATAACTGGATGCATGTTGTCATGGTTCAAATTGCTTTTAAACCTTTAACTCTTAAAGGGTTACCTGAGACATTTTTAGCAGCTCTAAGAGATGCTAGAAATTTAGATTTTAGACAATCTTTGATGGGTTCTATTGAATCTACGGTTGTTTATGGACCAGTTTATTGTAATACGCAACCTAATTTGCAATTATCTTTATCTGATAAGAATATTCTTGATGCTTTAACATTAAATGTTAAAACTCATGGTTATAATTATGTTCCTGGATCTGAACTTATATGTTTATCTTACAGGATTTATTTCAAGTTATTAACTACTTTGAATCCTCGTTGTAAATTATATGAATCGGTAAACGAGACTATTCTAGTTGAAACTAATTTTGCTAAGTCTAAAATTACGACTAGAAGACCTATTAAATGGGATAAAATTAATTTTCCTGATAAATGGATATTAAATGATGCTGTATCTCAAAGACAGGTTGCTGAAGAAGTCACTAAAAGTGATTATTCTCATATTACTCAAAATCCTGATGGTAAGGTTTACATTGAGTTTCATGATAATTCTCCTCCTGTTTATAATAGGAGATCTTTTTCTGGTTATAGAAGGTTACCAGAAATTCAGCATATATCTCCAGTAAGTTATGAAGGTCCTAGTTACGGCTCAGCAAGAAGAAGACCTTTGTCTCTTCACACTCTAAGTGATACTATGAGTGACGGATTAGTTGAAAGGGTAAGGATAGACCCTAAAACTAATATTGTTCAAGCAACAGATAAGTTGTCAGATTTAGATCCAACTCAGTCAGAAATGGATTTCAATGTTGATAAACCAACAGATCTTAACGATATGATGTGATGATGAGTCAACAATTGGATTTTAGTCCAGGATCTCTGGTTCGAAAACATATTCAAAAAGAATTTTAGAATAAAAAATGGAACCAGTTTAGAACTTGGTTTTTTGAGACTTATAGTCAAGACGATTTAAATAATATTTCTCAAGAGTTTTATGAAACTTGTGCTTTGCATAACAAAATTATTTATTTTGTTCCGTGGTTTATAATTACTTATTTACCTTTGTATATTAAAGTTATTGAAAGAACTTTTAAAGCAAATGATGGCACTATTACTAAGGCCATTTATCCTCCTCAAGCTCCATTTATTTTGCCAAATAATACTGGGTTAACTTTTTCAGCTTTTCAAAAGTTTATTCAAACAGATGTAGCCCAGATTACTATTAATGAGATTAATAATCTTATTTCTCAAAATAATTATTTGAGTTTATATGTTAAAGTTCTGGGAGAACATATTAGTTCTTTAGATAAAAAATTAGATGAATTAATTATTTTGGTAAAGGAATTTCAAAAGGGTCCAAAAGAAGATAAAGCTTCTACTTCTAAAAATCTTTAAGTGTTCCTACTCATATTCAGCGTCCTATTGATACTGTTGATTTTAAAGTTAAATCTTTTAATGATTTAGAAAATCTTATTGATAAACAATTATCGGGTTTAAGTTCAAAACCTATTACAAATGATTTTTCTGAGTCAAATATTGCTAAGATTGAAAATCAGCTCCTTGGTATTCAAGATCCAAATCAGGATGTTTTGGAAGTAAATGCCCGAAGATTCAAAGCTGGTTATAATAACAAGCAGAGGATTATAGGAAAAGGGGGTTATGCAACTCTCCCTTCTATGATGACTTATTATTATCCTCGTCCTACTCCTCAAGATGTGTTAACTGAAGAAAGAGATTGGAATCAAACAAACACATCTTACAGTGGAAATGAGGTATATGAATGGAATTTGGATGCCTTAACCGAAAGACAGGTTTCCATTATGGTACATCGGATGTTGATGTACTCATCAATATGTCGTCATACGAATCAGAATACTGTCATGCTATATGTAAAATGATTATAGCAGGATTTACAGGTCAACTAAGAGGATGATCTTCCCCTTCCTCGATGATTTTTACCCCCACGACCACGAACATGTGACCATGGTGGAAGATCAGTACTAGTTATGAAGGTCCTAGTTACGGCTCAGCAAGAAGAAGACCTTTGTCTCTTCACACTCTAAGTGATACTATGAGTGATAAAGAAATACATTTGATCAATTTTGTCAATATTCGAGATATGATCTTGCAAAAATAGATCAGTTAAAAATGGGAAAACTTTTACCCATTGCTTATATAAAGTATTGAAATTATAAGGTAAAATCTTTACCGTAGGGCCATGAATAGACCACCAATTTATAAACCAATTGGGTAAACTTTTTGTAAAAACTTGAGCACAAACTTTTAAAAACCAAGTATGTTTAAGTTTATCATTATTATAATAAAATATTTTATGAAATGCCTGGATATAATCCCAGTAAGTAAAACTCATATTTATTTTATTAACTGAAACCTGTCTCTCCTGCATTGTAGAGATTCCCCAGTCTTCTGCAGATATAATCTGCTTAATAGTAAAAATACCTTTAAACAGATCTTTAAACCAAAACGCTTCTTTATTGATTCACACAAGAGAATTTTTTACAAGAGGGAGAGAGAGACAACTAGAGAGAAAATACACTTCATTATAAACAAGATCTCAGCATGTATAACAAAGTATACAAATTATTTTTGTAATTTTTTGTGGTTATGTGAGACATCAATTTTTATGACACAATATATATATATATATATATATATTTTTTTTATAGCTAACAATGGTACTGAATCACGGGAGGCAATATATTCAGTGTCATTGAATTGAACATTTGTTTCCAATGTTGATTTAGATTTTTTTAAAATGTTATTGATAAGAAAGAAATTTTGATTGTATGTTGTGATAGCAAAAAAACAGAATTTAAGAGGAGAAGACATAAAAATGAATAAACTTTATAATTTTATTTATTTGTGGATCCATAATTACATGACATAAAAATAGATAAATTTTATAATTTATTTATTTGTGTGGTCCACAATAACATGACATAAAAATAAATTTAATTTGCCATGTCAAATTTGTTTTAATAATAAATTATAGTTGAGTGATTTTAGAAGATAAAGGTGTTAAGTTGAGTGATTTTGGTGATACAAAATAAAGTTTAGTGACTTTACAAAATAATTTCTAATAGATCAGACTCTACAAAGTATGATACTACATAACTTATCTAAATTATTGTCTTGTGAAATCAGGTTATTGTAAAGATATTTTGATTCATAAGTTTTCATTAAATGAGAAGCATAAATATAATAGGGGGTAAAAATTAAAAATCACAATAATTCTAAAGGCAAAAGCGTTGTTCATTCAATATTCAATATTTATATTGGGACTTAACTAAATTAAAATTTACATACTCTCTTTGTTTTTATTTATTGTATTCGTCTATTTTTGACTTAACATACTTATCAAGAAAATAATAATTGACATAATAAATTTTTTATTTTATTTATTTTTTTTAAATAAATAATTAAAGATATAATGGATAAAAAGAAATTATCATTTTTTGATACATTAAAATGAATAAGTATAAAAGGACAAGTTAAAAAGAAATTAATTAGACGAGTATAATATTACGCGGCCTATTTCTGATTCACACTAATAAGGATACCCACTTACTATTTTGCGGGTCGGGTTTATACATTTTGGTATTTTTTCACTAAAACCCAAAATTCCATAACCCTAATAATCAACCAATAATTTCAACTGCTGTACAGCAACTGCAGGAATGGATGGTGTGGCGTCTCCATGGGACTTCAACTGGTATTTTCTCTTCATCTTACAACTAAGAAATCCTTATTATATCAAGAAATTGCTTTTGTGTGTATGTTATGTGAACAAATGTGTATTAAAAAGATTATTTTATGCTCTTGCAAAAAAAAATTCTTGGTTTTAATTACTCATTTCAACATACCCATATGGTTTTACTTGGTTACTTATCAAAAAGACTTCTCCTTTTTACTGTTTTCTTCTTCTTTTTGGTGGGTTAAGGGGTAGATGAGGGGGTTAGCTGGTTTTCAAGTAATGGGTCATAGTAGAGCTATCTGTGTTTATTTTTAATGTATTGTACATTGAGACACTTGTAGAGAAGCTTGACACTGAGCTAGGAGTTAACTTGTGGTGTCGAGACTCGCGTAAATTGAATGTTAGCTATTAGCTTTGTTGGCGGAGAGCATATGGAAAGTTTCATACTGAATTGTGCTTGTTTGTTCTCTTGTTTTGTTATTTTTCAACTGCAAGAGCAGATATTTCAGTTTCAGGGACATGTTGGGTGTAATTGTCCTTCCTGATTTGTCTAATCTCTTCTTGATGCGAACCTATCTTCATATCTTCGTTTACTTAATGTATTCTATTGTTGCTTGTCCGTTTTGTCTTGTGTGAATTATACATCTCCATCTACTGTTCCATATGGCAATGAAATGGGACTTCATGCATTTTTTAAATCAAGAATCGGAACTGGAAAACAGAACATATAGGCACTAGCATTAATGAGTTATACTCTATGTTAATGCATTTGTGATTTGTATTCCTTGGCGAAGGAGTGAATTTTATGAGGTATACTTTATGCAGCAACTTGGAAGTAGATCTTAGGTCTGAAGAAAATGCTCATATTGTCTATACTGCATTGGCTGTTGATAAGGAGGTATAGTGATACTGAGGTTTAATTTTAATTTGTAGCATCTATTTCGATCCACCAGTGCTCCAACTCTTGTACAATTAAAAATTGCAGTTGCAGCCTGATAAAGTGAAGAGGCATATGTCTGTATCTAACGGGAAGCTTTCAGTGTGAGCACATGCTTCTTCTACTCATTGAATTTATTGAAACCAGTTGATCCAACTGCAGTTAGTAGTCATTGTTGTCAATATTTTCTCATACGTTCAGGATATATATGTGTATACGTGTGTGTATGTGTGTGTCTGATGGTAATTTATGGATATCTTCATACTTCATCGAAATTTATATATATCTTCATATTGTATTGCTGAAAGGGAACCCAAAAGTACAAGTTCTTAAGAACATAATTGTAATGTGCTAGTTGCTTAATTTTTACTCCTATCATTCATAGAAATCAAGCACTGATATTGCGCTATAGTTTTGATGATATAAACAATGTTTTGGTTGCGTGCCTGAGCCATAAATCGACAGACAACAGATGTAACTGTTCTTTGTGAACTCTTCCGTGTTTGCTGAAATATACTTGGCACCAGTCAGTTATCTTTATAGCAAATTTCTTAGTCAAAGGAAACCTTGTTCAAAACGACGCTTCTTCCTCCCCCAGCGTTCTGATTAGCAATGAAGAATGTCACTCTTCCTTGCCGAAAATTTCTGAATGTTGAGTGTTCAAGTTAATATACTTGCTATTACCTCGTAACATTCTGCATCGTTCAGCTTTCTGAACTGTTCCTAATGTTTTTACAGGAATTTCGAGGCTGTTGAAGCAAGATTTCTTCGTGCATCATTTAGTGCATTTGTAGATGTACTCACACTCACAACAAAAACCATTGAAGAATTTGGTTCAAAGAAGGAATAGAGACCTCTATTGAATATTTTTAGACATTGTTCATTTATTGATGTGCCATATAACAGGAAGCCATTTCTTGTTTGTAATTGACAGTGGTATTCATTGCCAACTGATAATTTAACTTCAGATTATATTCATCTTTATATTTGATATCATATACTCTAGAACTACAAGAAGCACTAAACAAATATGATAAAAGCTATAAACTGATATATATAACCTTTGGCATACAGCAAAGTTTCAGATGATTATTCTCATTCCTTGTGCTTCAAAAATTCCATCATATTTTCGTCATATATGTTTTGTTGTTTCTAAAGGCAAGAGTAAAAAGAAGATGAGGGAACCAGAGACATTTTTTCAGTTTCAACTACAAAAAACTCTAATCAATTTCAACTCAAATTTCGTCCAAAACGACCTTAAAACCTTGCTATATAACTTCATAATCTGTCAAGACCATGTCCAGGACAACTACTCAAGTCTTTATAATTGTGTTTATAAACTGCCAATACATTGCCAAAATTTAATATACAATTGAGGAAAGGTAAGCAGTGCACTAATAAAAAAGGTCTGTCCCTGATTTTCCGTGTAACAACTGGAGAAGCAACAATAAAGCATGTTCCTGGTTTCCAGCTGCAAGTGCTACCACATCCACCCCTCCTTTAGTCACATTTTTCTTTGAACTTGTTCCTGTTAATATTCATCTATGTATGTATATAGCGTTTCATCTTTCTTTGATTTACGTCGACTGAGCAAAGATTTAAGCAGACGTTTACTTTTGCTGGAATGTTGCTCAGGATCTTTGGTGTTAATATTGTCAACATAAAGCCGCATTGAAGCTGATTTACGAGGCTCTGCAGCATACTGCTCAAACACAATTTAACAGTTAAAAGAAAGTCTACTATGAACAAGACAAGTCGCAGAATTTTGAACATAGAGGAGCAGGATCTTATTGGCAGCAGCTAAGAATTATTAAGGCTGGACCTGGAAATAAAACATATTAAACAAATGAAACTTATATAGGATCCAGTAATTACCCGTCTCCCGTTGGAAGGGTTTGGAGTTGTAGGCCGACTCTTGTTTGGGGTGGTTGGCCTAGAACTTTTGGGGGTGGTTGGCCGACTAGCAAGTGATGCAGTTCGTAAAAGAGGAAACCGATGTGGTGAAACTGTTCGCTTATCTGTTGGAACATTAAGCCAAAGTACAAAAAGAAAATTAGTTACAAGCAGCAATAAGAACAAGGTGGAAAATTACAAGCACTAAGATGCAAAGATATTATAATGCAAGAAAATGATGGGAAGAGACCTAATTCCTTTTTTGGTGTGGTTCCGGAGAACGAAAATTTTCCATACTGCTGAAGAAGACGTGGAGTAGGTGATGGGGAGAATCCTTTCCTGCAGTTATGAATCTCCACATAGTCATGCATGGTAAAACATAATAGGTATCAGGTAGCTGTATACAACAAGAAGAAAGAAAAATTTACCCAGCTGCAGGTGGTGGAGTCTCTCTAATTGTTGCTCGCACAGCTGCATCAAAAGAAACCAGCTCCGGTCATATCATTTTTCACACATATGTTAATGGAAACTCAAAAATTGAACGCAATGCATAATATTCTACCGTTTCTAAATTGATTCCAATCATCTTGATCGTCAAGACTACACCCTTGGTACTGTAACTTGGTGAGGTTACCACCATCAGCTGTCTCGCCAACTGGAAAAAGATTATCAAAAATAGTTGAATGTTCTAAGTTCTGAGTTGAGGGCGACAAATACTGCTAAAGGAATAGATTTGAAAGACATACTGATGTGATGTAATCATAATTACCTGGTAATATATATCGCTTGTGATACTTAGGAGTATGAATAACCAACGACTGCTGCGACAGACCCTCATTATCAATGTACTCCTTGCATGTCTTTAGTCTCTACAAGAAAATCAGGTAAAATGAATAAGAACCAGAATAACACAAGCTACTCTCACAACCAAACACAAAGATAGTAACACAGGGGTGGATCAACAAGACTGTGATGCCGTTATTTTCAAGCGAGAATATCTGGAAGACTGTAATCATATGTTCGGTATCAGAAATCTGCTTTAAGGCCATAGGTTAGGGGGCTTAGGGTTGGAATTTCCCACACATTGGGACTGTTTAAATAAAAAATATATTGATCCATTTAGTGGAGCAACAAGATCAAATAGCCATATATCTACACAAATATGCCGGGTCTGAGTCATTCTCACAGTTGGCTCCAGCTCTAAATATCCAAATTAGGTCCAGCAAGCAAAACAAGAATAAGACAGAAATAGATTAACTAAATCCTGTATCCAATTCTTGAATTCCCAAAGAAAGCATAATGAATTAGGATCACACCATAACAATATAAACAGTAGAAAATCCTCATAAGTCATAACTAGTTTCACCATTTTTGTGTCTGTGCATTCACTTCACCTAAAAACATATTAGACATACAATTCTTTGAACACAAAATATAAATAAAATTGCACACTGCCAGGCATTTGATATGTTCAAGCATTGGATCTACAGAAGGTGTTAGCATGTGGCAGTCTTAAGAGTATGTCTACTACCTTTACAGTACTTCATAAAACCCGTGAAAGTTCATTTGCAAGGATTATCAACAAATTATATTTCTTCAACCACATGGAAGTTGATATGCATCTTGATTTCAGTTATGGAGTTCATTCGATTAACCTATCTATAAGAAGTTGTATTGTTACAAGATCTTCTATGTTTGTGTGGTGAGGAGGGAGATCAAAGAAGAACATGTGTTTGGTATGAAGGAAAACGTTTTCCATTGAAAATGTTTCCTTGAAAAACAAGTGAGTTTCTTACTTATTATCTAGTGTTTGACTGTTTAGTATGTATGCTAAAATATATTATCCAAAGAACATTATGGAGCTAGGATGGGGCGGGATAGTCAAGGGCCGTTGGGTAGGTGGGGACGAGACAATGAACTTGAAATGTCACTTATGAAAATTGTTTTCTTTACTTCCATTATGGAAGTCGTTTCCAAAATATTTTTACCAACCAAACATGTACAATTGGATTTCTCCTCCCATACACACGCATAAACTCACAAAGGTATTTTTCGACAAAGTTGAATATATGACACTAAAAAGAGTATTAGTCACACATGCTATTACTGATGGTCACTTTTTTTAGCACAACACCATGTTATCTGATCAGAATTCTATAAATGATGGTCTTCATAAAGCTTTGATATCCAAAAAAGGAAAAGGTTATTACCTGCTCAATGCAAGAGATACGCAGCTCTGTTCCAGAAACTTCATCAACTTTTTCATCCAAGAGATCACTGACCTTATATGTCACAGAGCCTAAATGATCCACGGTGTTCACAAGTGCTTTGATAGCATACTCTTTCAACGTATCTACCACACTGTAAGAAGAGAAATATGTTAAAAGCCATACCAAACATGGAAAATGGAATTGAACTTTCCCACAAGTCGACAGATGACTCACACATCTTTTTGCTCATCATTAGAATAAGATAATTCAAAATATTCAGCTGCTGAGTAAAGTTGTTTCCTCAGATTCTTCAAATCCTGAAGAAATCAGTGCAAGTCAGAAACTATAATCCCTAGAAACATAGCAAGAAATTAAATACCGAGTCAACAAAGAAAGTATTTTAAGAATCCAGATTCTTTACCTCTCTTTCGTTTCTTTCTTCAAGATTAAAAATGACTAACTAGCAAGTTTCAAATCAAAGATTACTAAGCATTCAGCAAAATGGACAGAAGAGATTTTCGATATGCAGCTTTCAAGTTTTCAAACATTGGAATCAAATGTTCAGAATAAAGATTAAAGATAGTCATTTCAACAACAATCTCAAACCAAGAGACATAGCTTTCATGTTCCCAACATCCTATTTTGAAGAAAAATACCAATTTTCAGCTCAGGAAAAGAGGAAGGTACCTTAAGACTATCGGAAAAGAGCATGCTTTGATGCATAGAAACCTCATCAAAGTTGGCAGGCTCTCTGGGAAAGGTCATTGTAGCTGGTGAATCTAGTGTCTCCATTGAGTTACTAGTAACCAGTTCTTATCCTGTAACAACCATGATACCGACATTTCAAGGAAATGACAAGAAAAAAAGTGTAAACAAAATCAGTAACTGTTTGCCACTACAACCTTTAAAAACTCACTTCTGCAACAATTATTACTTAAGCTAGAATTCAGAAAACAACTACTACATTCCTGAAAAGCTGCTAAATGAATCAACAACAAGCCAACAAACAGTTCACACCAGACAGAGACAATAGGTAAAAACAAGAAAGAACTATGTCAGGATAATGCTTCACATTATCTCTTCAACTATACCATAATAATTAAACCATTCATTTTGTCAGAAACTTAACAATCACACTCTAACTTGCACACAATCAGCACTCGTAGTAAAAAAGCTGCAATCTTTGAGTTAACAAGAAAAGCCCCACAATCAGGCAAACCCCAAAAAAGAAATTCCTACCCAAAATCAACAAGATCAAAGAGAATAACTGAACTCTATCACACATTCCAAATTTGAAATCTTTATTTCATTAATCAACCAAATAGAGCAAACCCCATAACCAAAAACTACAAAATAACTCAAAAAACAAAGAACCCAACCTGAGAATTTTTACTTTTTTCACCTAGTAGAGCAAAGAAACCGACACCCACTTCAACATTGAAGCTATATAACACAAAAATGAGTTTGTTGGGGGTAAATAAACAGGCCCCCACAAATTGAAGAGAGCAATATAGAAGGTTGTTGGTAAGAAAGAATTTGACTAAACAAAAGGGAAAAAGACAAAGAAGGTTTTTTTTGTTGAGAAATTGATAATGGCAAAGGAGTACAAGTGGTGAGAGAGAGAAGAAAATGGGGACAGCCGTTCATCAAGGCGAGCACGTCTTCAAGAATTTCAAAAGGTAGGGGTGATTTTGTAGAATATCAATAGATTATGTACTGATTTTGGAAACAGGAAAAACATATAGGGTCATTCTTGCAAAAACATAAAAAATTAAAAATCCTCTTTCTAATCATTACTACAACGTTTGCTTTTGTTTAGTGGACCATGTCCTCCTCGTGTTTATTCTTTAATCTTATAATGTGTTTAAATTCACGTGACAATGTTTGATTTGATGTAAATTTGTATATCGATAAGTTTGGTTCGATTTTAAAGTATATAAATTTGATTTATTGGTTATTAATTTATAGATATGTTGAATTATTAAAAAACCATTTAAGATATTGACTTATCGATTATTAGTATCATAGTTAAGATTTAACAAAAAAACATTCAAAATTACTTAGAAATAAGTTGATAAACTAAATGAATTATGCGTAAATCGCTCAAAAACAAACACGGTCACATGGTAGAATAAGCAAGAGTTTGAGACAATTAAAAATAAAAAAAATGAAACTAAATTATGAGTCAAGAATTTTATATGCCGAGTGATATGAATATAATTTATTAACTTACTATCAGGTTATCAGTTAAAACGTTAAGAAACCTCAAACCGTTAAAAACTTATAATTCAATAACAAAAAAAAGGAAAAATGTTATCAAAATCGCTAAATCAATAATTTATTATTAGTTTGAGTTATCAATTTTGGTTCGATTTTAAACATATCTAATTTGATATAAATAAAATAAAATTAGAATTATTTTTTAAGAATAAGAAAATTAAGTTAAATTAAAATGGCATGGTATCTATTCTAACATGTAAAGTTGAGCCTTTAAAGTAATGATGTATGTAACTTCAAAATGATAGCTCTTCATTTCTATTTATGGCTTTTAGTTTGGTTCCTTATTGAGTATATTAATATAGAAATAATTTAATAAAGAATGAGACTGTTTTTTGATATTTGTAATACAAGTTTAAATATGGAAAAATATTTTGTGGCTATAAAAGAGGAGAAAAATGATGAACATATCCCTTATAATGGTGGGAAACTTACGTAAATATATTATAATAAAAAATATTTATCATTTATAGTAATAATATTTTTTTGACTTAATCACTTTTAATTTATTTATAATATAAATTTAATTCATATTACAAAGAACAATTTTTTATTCACATATAATACAAATTTTAATGATAAATAATTTATTTATCACACATTTTAATACACTTATAATTCAATGTGTCAAATTTTTATCAAACAAACATAATATACTTTACAAACAATTATAATTCATATATAATTCATATATATTGCATACATAATTCACTTTTAATACATAATGCAGATTTAACATAGTATTACTATAAATGATAATAAATAAAAAGTATTGCTAAATTCAGTAATTATTTATTAAAATGTACCAATTCATGTAATTTTTCCTATAATAATGGTTGTATAAAAGAAAATGATCATGCAATTTTAATTTATTTTTGTATGGTATTTTACTTTTGTTATGTATAAAACTATAAAAACAATTTTAGAAGGAGTATAAAATCAATTGGCCTACGAAAAAATGTTTGATAAAAAAATATTTTCTTGAATTTTTTATTTTTTTTTATTTTCTTGATTTTTATTATTTATTACACTCTTAAGAGTTCCGAGCAACTTTTTTTCGTCATATTTTCTTAAAAATCAAATTGATTTCTAATTTATTTTTTTATATTTAGTCGATGAGTGAAAAATATTTTCTATTGATAATTTATTTTGTAGTAAAATCAACTAACACTAATAGACTAGATGGGACTATGGCATGCAAAGTTAAAGCAAATAGAAGTAATTAGTTATTAATAAAACACTTAAATGTTTCACTTTATGTTGAAATCTTTATTCTACTGTCAATAATCACACTTAAAGTTTTACTTACTTTAGTCATACACTTCAAAAAGAAAATACAAATACTGTTGGCTCCACCATCCAACCTATTTTTCTACATTTTGACAAATAATAGTAACAAATCAAGTGTAATATCACCGTTGTTGTAAATAATAATAATTTGTGAATATCCACTATATCCCTCTTATGCCTATAAAAGGCATTATAATCTCTATGGAAAATACATCAAAAATAAGGAAGATTTAAGTTTCCTATTTTATCTCTCTAATACATTCTTCTCTCCTTAGTTGCTATTAAGTTTAATTTCAATACTTAGTCTTTATTTTATAACACGTTATCAGCACGAGACTCTGTCATATCAAAGTTTGAAGACTAAATTTGAAGGCTAAGGTATTATTATTTTTCTTCTTTTTATTATGGCTAATCTTACTAAACTTGAGTTCGTTGCCCTTCAAAGTTCGGGCAAGAACTACCTTTCATGGGTATTGAATGCTGAAATCCATTTGGATGCTATGGGTCTTGGAGACACCATTAAAATTGAAAATAAAGCATCAAAACAAGACTGTGCTAAAGCAATGATATTCTTACGTCATCATATTGACGAAATTTTGAAAATTGAATATCTCACAGTCAAAGATCCACTCGTTCTATGGAATAACCTAAAAGAAAGGTATGACCATTTGAAGATGGTCATTCATCCAAAGGCACGATATGATTGGATGAATTTAAGACTACAAGACTTTAAGTCTATTCATGAGTACAATTCTGCCATGTTCAGAATTACTTCTCAATTGAAACTATGTGGAGATACAGTTAATGATGTTGATATGCTGGAAAAAACGTTCTCCACATTTCATGCCTCGAATGTGCTTTTACAGCAACAATATCGAGAAAAGGGTTTCAAGAAGTATTCTGAACTGATTTCTCATCTTCTCGTGGCTGAACAAAATAATGATTTATTAATGAAAAATCACGAAAATCGTCCCACTGGATCTACACCACTTCCTGAAGTGAATGAGGTGTACGCCCACCACGCTAGGCGTGGAAGAGGCCGTGGACGTGGACGTGGTCGTAATTACGACCAAGAGCGAAATCTTTTTCTCGGTGTTAATCATTCACCAAAGAAAAATAGTCATCAAAGGGGAAAAGGAAAAGATGAGAAACGTGAAACAATTAAAATAAATTGATATGGTGGAAAGGGTCATTATGCACGTGATTGTCGTACTCCTAAACACTTGGTTGAGCTTTCTCAAGCATCACTAAAAAGAAAGGATAAAAATCCCGAAACTAATTTTATCACTGATCATATTGACATCACACACACTTGGATGTGGCAGATTTCTTCACACACCCTGAAGGAAAAATAGATCACTTAATTTGTGACGGTTCTGTGAATATGGAAGAATAATAATGGTTGATATTTACTAATGTTATTAATATTTGTTATTTTGTATTGATCATAATTGAGTCCATTTTTTAGAAACACCAATGAAAAGTGAGTTCGAATGTTATGATTTGTAAAGGAATTGAAAAATATTAACATTATACTTTCCTTTAACTTTTGTGGTCATAAAAGAAAAATATATAAGTAAGACCACTACTTAAATTGGTTAGTGGAAAACACCTTTTCCTTTTTTTGTCACTCAAATGTCATTTCAAGATAATAAATTATATTAATACTTATTTTAAACATACTAAACTAAATCAAATTTAGTGTTAAAGATTTGAGTGATAAAAATCTTATGCATTATTAATGATTCAAATATCATTTTAACATTTACATTATTTCTTAAATATTTAACAAAAGACAATTAATCATTTAATATAAATTTATTTCATTACTTTTGAAGATATGGATAATTCTCCAAGCAAATTATTAAATTATGAAGACATTTGCTTGATTGATTCTGGTACAACACACACGATATTTAAAAATGAGAAATATTTTTCTCATTTGAGTATGGGCAATATGAATGTTACTACAATATCTGGTAGTACTAATTTGATTAAGGGCTCTGGAAGAGCCATTATAATTTTGCCCAAGGGAACTAAACTCATAATAAATAATGCCATGTTTTCTCCTCAATCTCGGAGAAACTTATTGAGTTTTAAAGATATTCGTGAAAATGGTTATCATATCAAGACAATTGATGAAATGAATCTTGAATATCTTGGTATAACCAAAAATGTCTCCGGGCAGACATATGTTGTAGAAAAATTCACGGCCTTATCTTCTGGATTGTATTGGACAAAAATTAGTGCAATTGAGGCACATTCTATAGTAAACCGGGGGTTTACTGATTCCAATACTTTCGTACTTTGGCATGATCGTCTGGGACATCCTGGGTCTATAATGATGAGACGAATTATAGAAAATTCAAATGGGCATCCATTAAAGAAGTTGAAAATTCTTTTAAATGGTGAATTTTCTTGTGATGCGTGTTATCAAGGCAAGTTAATTGTGAGACCATCACCAACAAAGGTCAAAATTGAGTCCCCTGCGTTTTTGGAACGTATACATGGGGACATTTGTGGGCCAATTCACCCACCGATTGGGCCATTTAGATATTTTATGATCTTGATAGATGCTTCCTCTAAATGGTCTCACGTATGCCTATTGTCATCTCGCAATTGGCATTTACAAAATTATTGGCACAAATAATCCGATTACGGGCACAGTTCCCTGATAATCAGATTAAGTCTATTCGCCTTGATAACGCTGCAGAGTTTTCATCCCAAACATTCAATGATTATTGTCTATCGATTGGGATAAGAGTTGAACATCTTGTAGCTCATGTTCACACTCAAAATGGTCTGGCTGAGTCATTAATTAAACGACTGCAGTTGATTGCAAGACCATTACTTATGAAAACTAAGTTACCCACTTCTGTGTGGGGTCATGCAATTTTGCATGCTGCAGCACTTATTCGTCTCAGGCCGACAAATTATCATAATTTTTCTCCATTACAATTGGCTTTGGGTCAACAACCCAATATATCTTATCTGAGAATTTTTGGATGCGTTGTTTATGTGCCGGTAGCACCACCACAGCGCACTAAGATGGGTCCCCAAAGAAGGTTAGGAATATATATTGGGTTTGAATCGCCCTTTATTATTCGCTACCTTGAGCCATTAACTGGAGATATGTTCACTGCTCGATTCGCAGATTGTCGGTTTGATGAGATACTTTTTCCAAAATTAGGGAGAGAAAATAGTGAAATTAAAGGAGAAATTTTGTGGAAAAATCCATCATTGTCTCATCTTGATCCTCGTACTTCCATTTGTGAGCTAGAAGTACAAAAGATCATTAAATGCCAGATGCATTTACAGATTTGAAAAGGATTACTAAATCACATGTTCCTGCAAAGAATGTCCCAATTCGAATTGATGTCCCCGTAGAACCATCAACTAGTGTCATAGCTAATGAGTCAAAAGCACGCCAGAAGCGTGGTAGACCATTAGGATCAAAGGATCAAAATCCTAGAAAAAGAAAATTAAAAGATCAAAATGACACTATGAAAAAACCTCACATAGAA
Organism: Solanum sitiens; assembly: GCA_016801875.1. Classification (NCBI taxonomy): domain Eukaryota; kingdom Viridiplantae; phylum Streptophyta; class Magnoliopsida; order Solanales; family Solanaceae; genus Solanum; species Solanum sitiens. Next base: position 1,628,513 of record JABWTJ010000085.1, on the reverse strand, counting down.
AGTCAAGATGTGAGTAATTCTGATATCCTTGGAGGAATCAATGAGCTTGAGACTCAAGGAAAAAATGAACTATCCATAAAATCAAGTGATCGTGAAACAAATCTAAATCGCTCAGAAATAGCGGTGGATTATGTTTTTGCATACAATGTTGCATCAAAAATTATGCAAAATTGTGAGGATCTTGAACCTCAATCTGTTGAAGAATGTCGACAGAGAAATGACTGGCAAAAATGGCAAGAAGCAATTCAATCAGAATTGGATTCACTTGTCAAGCGCGAAGTTTTGGGGTCTATAGTACAAACACCTAATGGTGTTAAACCTGTTGGCTATAAATGGTTTTTATTCGGAAAAGAAATGAGAAAAATGAAATACAAAGGTACAAAGCACGTCTTGTTGCACAAGGATTTTCTCAAAGGCCCGGCGTCGATTATGAAGAGACATACTCACCCGTTATGGATGCAATAACATTGCGTTATCTCATTAGTTTGACGATCCATGAGAAACTTGAAATGTATTTGATGGATGTGGTTACAGCCTACCTTTATGGATCACTCGATAATGAGATATACATGAAAATTCCTGAAGGATTCAAAATGCCCAAAGCATACAGTTCAAAGCCTCGGGGAATGTACTCAATTAGATTGCAAAGATCATTGTATGGTTTGAAGCAATCTGGACGCATGTGGTATAACCGTCTTAGTGAGTATTTATCTAAGGAAGGTTATATAAATGATGTGATTTGCCCATATGTGTTTATAAAGAAAACAATATCAGGGTTTATTATACTTGCTATTTATGTCTATGACATAAACCTTATTGGAACTCCAATGGAACTTCACAAGGCAATCAATTATTTAAAGAATGAATTTGAGATGAAAGATCTTGGAAAGACAAAATTGTGTCTTGGTTTGCAAATAGAGCATTTGACAAATGGTATTTTTGTTCATCAATCTGCATACACAAAAAAGGTGTTGAAAAGATTTTATATGGATGAAGCACATCCATTAAGTACTCCAATGGTTGTCCGACCACTTGATGTAAATAAAGATCCATTTCGACCTCAAGAAAATGATGAGAAAATTATCGGTCCTGAAGTACCATATTTCAGTGCAATTGGTGCACTAATGTACCTTGCTAACACTACAAGGCTTGATATAACCTTTTCGGTTAATTTGTTGGCAAGATATAGTTCTGCTCCTACTAAGAGACATTGGAATGGAATCAAACACATATTGCGGTATTTAAAAGGGACTATTGATATGGGTTTATTCTACTCTGACGATTGTAGTCCAAATCTTGTTGGCTATGCTGATGCAGGATATTTATCTGACCCATACAAAGCTAGATCTCAAACAGGTTATGTATTCACATGTGGGGGTACTGCTATATTTTGGAGATCTACGAAACAGTCCATCGTGGCCACTTCATCAAATCATGCTGAGATAATAGCTATTCATGAGGCAAGCCGAGAATGTGTGTGGTTAAGGTCTATTATACACCTTATTCGAGAAAAATGTGGTTTGAAATGCGATAAAGTATCCACAACCTTATATGAAGATAATGCAGCATGCATAGCACAACTCAGGGGAGGATTCATAAAAGGCGATAGAACGAAACACATTTCACCAAAGTTTTTCTACACACATGAGCTTCAGAAGAATGATGATATCAACGTACATCAGATTCGTTCGAGTGATAATGCGGCTGATTTATTCACCAAGTCTTTGCCAACCGCAACTTTCGAGAAGATGGTATACAAGATTGGAATGAGAAAACTTGGGCAGCTAAATCATGGTTTTCATCAGGGGGAGTAAAATACGCGTTGTACTCTTTTTTTCTTAATCAAGGTTTTATCCCACTGGGTTTTCCTGATAAGGTTTTTAATGAGGCAGCAAGTAATGCGTATTAGGATCAACTATTTACATTTGTTACTTTACTAAGAATTTATTTTAAATGAACATTCAAGGCAATTTGTGAATGTCCATTATACCCCTCTTATGCCTATAAAAGGCATTGTAATCTCTATGGAAAATACACCAAAAATAAGGAAGATTTAAGTTTCCTATTTTATCTCTCTAATACATTCTTCTCTCCTTAGTTGCTATTAAGTTTAATTTCAATACTTAGTCTTTATTTTATAACAACAGTAAAATTTTAGGAATATCGATGATATATATAAGTATATCTTATCATTATTTTATGAAAGATACATAAATTTGACTTTAGAAAAGCAGATATAGAAAAAAAATTACTTTGAAAATAAAAAAGTCATAACAAATATTAATATTTAAAAAACTTATATAGCATTCTAAAAGAAAGGAGTGAGTAATGACAACAATTAAAGAATATAATTTAAATTTTAATTAACAAAAATGATAATCAAAGTATAATTCAATTTATTGAGATGAATTATAAGATGGACTAAATTTAAAAATAAGGTCATTTTTCGAGACATTATACCTTTTTTAACGAGTTCAATTTTTTTTTCACTTACTTTTAATAATCTGTTTGAATTTACACGTTCTTTATGAAATAATGATTGATATGAGTATTTTATCATAATATGTATAGTAATTGATCTTAAAAAATGATTTAAAAAATAACTAATTAAGTTTAGGATAAAAATGGAAAAATAATTTTATTTTCTGGATATGTTAAAAATAATGAATGAAAATAAAATATATTTTTAAAATCAATGACAAATGAAAATAAACTGATAAAAGTATATCTTTTCTTTTATTACGTTCTTATTAATAAACGTATAACTTTTCTATTTATTTTGGAGTAGTTATTAATTATTTATTGGGATAATAACTTGATTTATGAGATATGATATGAGAATTTCGATAGAACAGAACAAATAATATTCTTTTTAAAAGATAAAGAATTCCTCTTCATATAATTTATTTGTTTACCTATAAACATGACTAAGATACGTCGCTTGTAGCTAAAAGTAATTTTTTTTATTTTAATATTTTTAAATATTGTTTTATCATTTTGATTTATCGTACATCTAATTAAAATTTAAATCACATATTTTAACTTTCACAATTTCATCATATTAAGAAGATCAATAATATTTTTACTTACCATTCAACGTAACTCAAATCATTAACCTATCGATGAATGCAAACACTGGTATATAGTGTTAATATCTATTATAAAAAAATTAATTAAGATATTATTTATCGATCTCTTAGAAAGGAGCACTATCTATAAATAATGTATGGAAGTGGATGAACTAAAATATTATACTTCCGATTGTTGATATAACTTTCAAAAAGTTTGGTCAAAACACTAAGTTGTAACTAATTAATAATACTAATAATTAATAGAGGTGATTATGATTAAGCCAAAGTGTGTATAAATAATGTGAATAAAGTTTTTGGCTAAACTATGTAAAGTCATTTTAGTATATAGTAAATAAAAATCAATTATGGCGTGAATGGTGGAGGTCCCACAAAAAAGACTCCAAAGATTGATTGATTTTTTTTCTTGTCAATGCCACCAAACCAAAAAGTCAAAATTAGCAAAAATTTTATTGTGCTTTCTTTGTCCCCTACGTTCTACTTGTTTGGGTTTTTTCTTTAGGTCGTGTTATTTATTTGAAGTTTTTTCTTAACGGGTTTATATAGTTTTATATTTTATTTCTGGTAATTTCAAGTTTTCAGTTATTTTATAACGTGCCAGTGTCGCTTTTGAGCAAGATGCAATCGATCAACTTCATATGCATGATTTATTTAACTCGTCATCATGTTTCTACGTGATTTTTAATTATTTTCTTTTTTTGCGTTAATCTTCACGATTAAACGATAACTAAACCATAAAACGATCAGTAATCGATAAGGTAATATCTATTCTATAATGATTTAACATGACCACAAATCGATAATCGATAAAATCATTCAATTAACTTTAAAATCGAGCTGAACTGACCGATATACATCAATACTCGAATTAAAGTAATGTATGATGTATCCAATGTGAAAATTTACCAAAATGTCTAACACTAAAAGATAAACCAAAACACCACCATCCAGACACCATTAGGTCACCAACTCATTACTCGACAACTATCATTTCAGTTCGATATGAATTGAGATATAATCAGGTTTCAATGTGAGTACTATATAAGTAAAAAAATATAATAGAGGCCATATTGATGAAAACTTGCAAAATCTGGGTTTTGGGCCTAATTTATGGGCCTAAATTTATTGGACATGTCAGCAAAGAAAAGCCAATTACAGAACCCTAAACATAAGGGTGAGCAGATAAACATAAATGTATTTTGTGAACGCATTTGAGTTCATTAATTGTGTTCATAATTATTCCTAATTATACTCTCATCCTACTTGTTAGTAGGAGTAATTGTTTTTGTAACTTCCATTCTACGTTAATCCCAATATGTTGACTCCATTCACTATTATCCATACATCATTCTCCAATTAACATTCACTCCATTGGGTATATGTTTTCTTCGTTCCATCTTGAAAGTTATTTAAATTATAATAATCTCAATTTTTTTAGAATTCGCAGACACATTACTCATTCGTTCGATACATAACTGAGATTTATACTGATTTAGGTTTAAAATAATTGAGATTAAATAACATTTGTATCTGATATATTGTACACAGACAAAATTGTAATGTATGTGATAAAAGTAGATGAATGTTAAGAGAGACAAGGAAAAAGGACATTTTTGTAATTAATTCAAATGATAAATTTTTTTAAAAATTATGCTATCTTAAGTTGTGTAATTACGTATTTTTCCCTTAAAATATATATACATATTACCCTCAGTAATAATCTAATTTTTAGAAACATAAAATATTATATACATATTACCCTCAGTAATAATCTAATTTTTAGAAACATAAAATGGAAACTAGTAGATGCATTTGTTGAATTTAACTTCTATAATGACAATCTAAAATATAATCGTATTTTTACACCGTCAAGTTATCAAAAAAGTAATTACAGAAAATTATCCATAGTAAATGAAATCACTAAGTTGAAAAATAATTCATATATAACTTGCTACAAATTAAAATACACTAATAATATAAAATTTCATATAAAATATATCTGCGTATATAAGTTAATTTTGTTTACATTTAGGAGACATGCGGCTTTTATCACTAAACAAAAAAAGAAAATCTATGTCAATTTAACGACGGATTAGCAACGAGTTATCAAAAAGTAGTTTTAGCTATAACTACTTAACCAAAAAAACTTATCCGCATGTATTTACATCAGGCCAACGTAATTTTCATTATTACGTAATTTAAAGAAGTAAAATAAACTATAAATTTAAACATATAGACATGCATATTTTAGCTTGGTGTAAACACCCGATGTGAATAAATTTTAGATACAACTATTTAGCAATAAATTTTGTGGATAAATCCTTTATTAAATGTTCTTTCTTTTTATTTTAGTCAAATAAAATTATGAACCTCATTTTAGATAAACATGCATGCATGGATTAATATTGCTAAGTGTAAACACACACACATCGAAATCACACGCATACATACTGTAAGTAGTGTATGTAAATGAAATTTAGAATGAATAGTGCATTAATTAGTGTCCCACAATTAATCATGTAATTATCAAAAACCATTAATAGTCACATTTTTTACACTAATTCATATTTAAAAGCCGTGCCCATTAATCAAAATCCATAATTTCTATACATTGTAACTCCCATAATCCCTCTTGCACGAACTCCAAATTAATTAATTACTCATTTAACTCCCTTCCATTTCCCAATTTATATATAAATACACACCCCTCATTGGCCTTTTCAATTAAATTAAATTTCTTATAAAACTCTCTACATAAAAAATAAAAAAAATAAAAATCTTCTAAATATGGATGTGAAATCTCAAGTACTTGATGTTCTAAAGATGGAAAATCAGAATGATCACTTTGATTGGTTGTATTCTGAACAAGAATACCCTCCTTCCACCTTCGGGTAAGTAAGCATAAACGTATCGAGTTAACTATTATGTTCACGACTTTTTGTTATAACTATTTGGTATATAGCACATTTTTTTCCCTAGACTCGACTAGTTTAGAAATAAAATATTATTTACATTCTTGATTAGAAGGTCATGACAGACGAATTTTAAAGCATTGATATGTATATGTATGAAGCTATAGTTCTACTTAGATGTTCAACAGAATTCAATAGCGTTGATCAAATATTGTATTTGTATTTAAATTTATTCAAAACCTAGTATACTATTTTTTCTTAATATGTAGTATGGCTTTCTTTTTTTGCGCACTCCCTTCGAGGAGGGTGGCGCTGTGAACAAGATTTTCTTTTGGTTATTTTGTATATTTGATTAATTCTTGATTAAAAATTAATGTATTGTTCTTTTTTTTATTATTATCAATAGAACGTTGCAACAAGAATCAAGATTGTCCAATGGAGGCTTATTGAACTTTGAATTTGATCCATTTCAATTACCCAATGATCTCCACAACAACAACTTGCCATATTTTGGGCTTGAAGAGTTTGAAGAAATATGCCAAGATTTGGGCTCATTTGACTTGAAATCACTACCATCTCAATTCCAAGAAGACAATAATACCCTCATTATTCATGATCCAAATGTCAATGTTATGCCTCAAAACGTGACACATGACGCTTTAGGCGAATCTCAGGTTACTACTCCTACTTTTTATGGTGACTCAATGGAGATTATTCAAAAGCGGAATAATAATAGGAGGCATAAAAAGAGCGATACGTTGGAATTGGAAGAAATACAAAGGTATTTTCATGTACCAATAACAAAAGCAGCAAAAGAGTTGAGAGTTGGATTGACAGTTTTGAAGAAAAGATGTAGGGAACTTAATATAATGAGATGGCCTCATCGTAAACTTAAGAGCTTGCAAACTCTAATTCATAACGTTAAGGTACGTGCTTAATTTTGTCTATATACGTTTTTTTTTATTTTTTAAAACTAAGTATAAATATGATTAATTAGAACTAATTAAGAGTTAATTAGAGCTTGATCTATTCATATCATGTTTAATTTATTTGTTGTGGGCCATACATACTCCTAGCAAATTCAGAGGCGGAGCCAGTACTAGGTGTTTGGGGGTTCTAACTTTTCTTCCCCTTCCATAGCAATGAGTTGTTAACTGTTTTATTAGGGGTTCACGAGTTAATACATATATATTTACTTATTTTTTTTAGTAAAATACAAGGTCTATGGATAAGCTACTAGGTTCATTCGAACCCTATTAGTAGTACCCTAGATTCGTAGACATATAGAACAAACATATAAGTTATTATACTGATATATATCTATCATATGTTTGAGTATGCAATAATTTCACATAATTACATTTTTGATTCGCTTATGGGTGAATATAAAAGCATATATTTCATTTGCTTGCTAGATTTTGATATAAATTATTGAGAAAATAACAAATATACCTCTGAACTATCGTAAATGATATGCAGATATTCTTCGTTATACATTTGGTGCCCTGCCAAATAAAAACTAAGCATATATAACCATTATACTAAAAGATATATACATGTCATAATCTTATCCACATATTCGACATTTATTAAAATACCAGATCGACGAATACGATTGTTCCACGTGTCCTTATTTAGTCTTCTATTAGAGTGAATTGAGAAATAGGTTTTCTATAACATCTGAAACTGTAACACTTTTTAGTCTTCAGTTATAGTGAACAGAGAAACTAGGTATATATATATATATAACATTAAGACTATTTGATGCAGGAAATGGGACTTACAAGTGAAGTGGAAATGCTGGAAGAGCATCAAAGGATGGTTGAGAGAGTGCCTGAAATGGAACTAACTGATAGAACAAAGAAGCTAAGACAAACATGTTTCAAGGCTAATTACAAGAAAAGAAGGGCTTCCATGGCCATGGCTAGCTGCTAATTTTTATTAATTTCATTACCTTAACTTAATTTCCCATAGGGCTAGCTATAATTTTTTAGTTTACCATAGGCTACATTTTCTTAATTACAATTAGTAGTAATGTAGGTATGATCAATTAGCCATGTGCATATGGCATTTTGATTATTTATCTTAACATTAATCTTTTCCCCTTCTTGGTTTTGATCTTAATACAAAAAGTCTTGCTAAGAGTACTGTTGTTGTGATTGTCATGTTTTTTTTTTTTTTAATTGTATTTTCGTTACTTTTTTTAATTGGGTGGATTATTTTTCTTGCCAATAATACGTATCATAAACAATATTTTCACCTCTGACGTAGGTATACAATATTCTATCCTCCCCAAATTTCATTTTTTGAAACTACATTTGGTACGGTACTGTTGTTTGATTTTGCAAAATGTATAAAAAGAATATTCCCTCTTTCATATTAGTTTTTCACATTAAAAATAGTTGTTCTAATTGTTTGTTAATCTATGAAGTTAAAATAAAATTAATTATGTTTTTTCACTTTATCCTTGTAATTAATTCTTGTTTCAATTTTTTTAATCTTATTTATGATTTCTCAAAGGGGGCGTAAAAGAGAAATTGAACAACTAATATGAAAAAATTGTTATTATATTTATATAGCTATAAAAAGTTATTACTACTTAGGTAACTTGTGAATATGAATAAGTTACTTTATGTACAATTAAAATAAAATAGTGCATTTGAAAGACTTCTCAAAGTGTATACAGTGCATGTATATATGTTAATTTCATTGCGGAAATAGTAGATAAGTTCACATGGCGTATACAACCTATATATTTTACATAATTAAGTTGCAAGTACATTGCACCTAAATACAGATTAGTAATTCCATGAACTAATTATAATTAACCAAGTACATAATAATAAAGTCATTATAGATAATTGACTCAATTTATAATTAATCCATGTTTTAATTAAAAGTGAGAAATAATTATTGGATAAATTTTTCCTTATATTTATATAATATATATAGCTCATATAGCTCTTTTGTTTTTTGGTCGTCTCCATCTCCATGGAACCACTTGCTTAAAGCCTTCGTAAATTCCTCCCTGTAAATTAATACACAATAATTAATACTATATATATATATTTATTATAAACAGATTATAATTGACATCTATCATCTCTCACCAACAACAAATAAAGATAACTTTATTCATCAACGCTAGAATGGAAAGAATCAGTTTTTTTTAATCTTTGGGATAGTAAGATGCAAAAGGTACTTTATTCATGATTACAAGAAGAATACAAAAACTAATTAATTAACTCACATGCATAATTTAGGCCAATATTAAGAAAGGGTATTATAGGAAACTTACCAAGTTACGAGAGAAATTGAAGAAGCTTCCTTTCCTTGTAAGCCTTACACTTGAATTAGTACTACTATTAAGAGAACCGGAAAAGTCGAAACTACCCTTATCAACAACTCCTCTATTATTATTATTATCATCATTATTTTCCTTCAAGTTTTCCCATCTCCATGATCCCATCATGATATTATTCTCCTTATTATTACTACTTACAATCTCTTCGTCCATCGACGAAAAACACCTCCCCACGCTATAAGGACCGTCCATCACGGTCGTTGGGGAGGGCGTATTAGTAATTTTACCTTCTTCATTCAACAACAACGTTAACCTTGGTGGCAAGTCTAGACACCTTGCTGTTTTGGACTTTGTAACTTTAGGTTTTCCTGGTGCTTCTTCCCATTGAAATGGAATTGTAAGTGTTGGATGAAGTGGTGGAGTTGCATATGTAGCTAATACATCGTTGTTGGTGTTTCTAATTGGTTTGTTTGGAAGTTTAGATAAAGAAAGTTTTGGAGTAGAATATGAAGAAGAAAAATTACTACTTGTAGTATGATCATCATGATGAATATAATGAGAGGCCATATTGTAAAATTTTATGTCACAATTCCATGTTATATATTTTGTATAAATTCAATGTGTAAGCATGAAAAATGAGGGGTTGTAAAAACGCTCCTCTTATGTGGCGCTTCTTATTCACGAGTAACGGATATATAGTTTAATCCTAAGTATAAGGGTGTGGGCCCATTTAATATTATTTGCTCCGTCTCAAATTATCTGTCACGATTTTCAAACACATAATACACAAGCATGTAATTTAAGTTGACAATTGCATCTACGCCCTTTTACTTTGAATATACACTTATAAAAATAGGAGACATGTGTTTGTTCGTGCATATTCAAAGTTGAAGGGTATATATGTCATATAAAATCGAATTAAAAGGTACTTTCTCTGTTCATTTTTATTTGTTATGTTGCGTCTTTCGAAAGTTAATTTGACTAATTTTTAAAGTTAAATTAAATTATATTAATTTGATATTTTAAACAAAAAAAATAATTAGATATTCAAAAACTATACAAAGAGTACTATAAATTGCAATTTTTTTGCATATCAATATGATAAAAAAATACATCATAAAATGTTAGTCAAATTTTTTATCGTTTGACTCTAAAAAAGTAAATCATAAGAAATAAAAATGGATGGATGGAGTATATCCAAAAACAGTCTCAAATTGTATTAAAAATTCAAGATAAAATTAATTATTTTTTTCACAAACTACTCTAATTAATACTCCATCCGTTTAAAAAAGGATGACCTAGTTTTACTTGGAACGGAGTTTAAGAAATAAAAGAAGACTTTTTAATTTTGTGGTTCTAAATTAAAGTTATGTCAAATGTATCAAAATGTCCTTTAATCTTGTGATCTTAAATATGCCACATGAAAAGTTAAAGTTAAAGTATTGTCAAAAAAAGAAAAAAATCATTCATTTTGAAACAAACTAAAAAGAAAATAGAAATTTTTTTTTTTTAAACAGATGGATTATTTTGTTAAGCAAGAAAAATACCATAAATAACAAGTATTTAAAGATGTGTGGGGCCAATGTTTAAGATATTGAATTAGTCATAAGCAACACAAAGAATTGATAACGACTTTCAACGGTCACATAATGACTTACTCATCAGTCGGTAATGAAGATCAACCGTTCAGTTTATATTATATAGTTATTTATTTAATTTAAATAAGAGAAAATTATAAATATATAATATTATTATAATATATAATATAGATTATTTAAGAGGGTTATGAACAGGTCATGAAGGTAAGGTTTTGTATAACGTTGAAAAAGAAACATCCAAATGGCATTCAATTTTTAGACGGCAATGTTAAGACGTCAATTCTTACGTGTTTGATCAAATACACAGAATATATTTTATTCTGATAAAATAAATATATAATTTAGATAAATATTATGAGATCGTTTAGTAATTGATTTGGAGATTAAGTTATATAGTACAAAATTCTGCATAAATAATACTCCTATCATGTTTGATAGCTAGATAAAGGTAAATAATTCATGTATAAAATTAATGCAGTATTTGATTAGCAATTTAGAAATCACAAGACTAATACTTCAGCTGTCTAACAACACTTGTTTAAGTTTGAGTTGACACACTTCTTAAAAAACTATAAATAAAAGGGTTATTTTACTATATCACCATTTGAATATAAACTACAACAAAAAATACATTTTAGCGACAATAAATATACACATTAATAGAGAGTGATATAGCATTTTACAGTCACTAGTTAATTGTCATTGGACGCAATATCGCTAACGACTTTTGCGGCATATATAATGAGTGCTAATTGTCGCTAAAAATACATATTTAGTGACAATTAAACTATTATCGATAATTAATTGTCGCTAAAGATCATTTTTTGATGTATTGATAATAAACACAAAAGAAAAAGGGTCAAAATTATCCTCGAGCTATCTGAAATAGTTCATATATACTCTTTATTTATTTTCGCGATTAAAACTACACTTGTCGTTTATGTTTTGAACCACAAATACTCTTAAAGTGATTTTCTACCATTAGAATTGACACGACAGTCCACCTAAGCATTTCAATAAGACGAAAATTCTTTCCTCTCAATAGAGTTTGTTCTTCCTTGTTCCTTGTTCATCTCTCTCGCACAAAAGCAAAACCACATACACTTGTGTTGCTCAATGGAGATATCCATAAATTAAATTCTATCAATTTTATCGATAACTATTTGTAGTCGTAATAACAGAAAGCTAATTTTATTATCAATTCAAATTTAATCAAATTTCAATTTAAATATCAAACATCGCGATTAAATTAAAAAAAAATGTTCCAAAAAGAAGGGACAAAACAAGATGGCTTAAGCCATAGAGGACATTCATTCCCACATGGGATGACCAGAAATATCTTAATTTCTTAATACTTTATCAATCTACATTAACTAATCAATTCATTAATAATTAATTTGGTTTGGTCACGTCTCAGTTCAATTTCTACTGCCACAACAAAATATATGTACCATTAATCAATTTCTAATTCAATCAGGCTAATACTAATACAACTTAATTAAGCTAGAAAAGCTTAATTAATTCGATTTGGTTTTCCAGAAAATCGAATATACAGAGGCTTAAACCATATGACAAAATTGATTTTCTCGATATTATGTATTTTCTTTTATATTTCGATTAATAAGTTTTTTTACAAGATGTTGGACATGACTCATGAAGCAATTAAATGTATGTTACTCTTAGGTCCATGTTCATTTATTATAGTCGACCCCAAAAAGAAAATATTGGTCACAATAGCCCTACCTAGATGCAGACTATACTAAGTCTCCAAATTATTTGGTTTAAGTGATATAAATTTCACTTTATTTTTATGACTTTTAAGTTAAAAAATATTTTTATTTAATATATATCTGGTGCAAATAAGTATTTTTCATGACCAAACCTTTTACAATTGATTTCCTATGCACATTTCTGGATTCATTAGACTTTTATACTTCTGTCGTCTTAAATTAATTGTCATTTAGTAAAAGACAAAAAAGTCTCAAAATAAGTGTTACTTTAGAAATTCAATGAAAATTAATATATTTTTTCAGTAATACCTTTATACTCCATATTCTTGCACTTAAATAGGGAAAGTTTAATAAACTAAACATTATATTTATTGATTTTTTAAGAATTAATTTTTATTACAATAACACTTATTTTGAAACGAAGGTGACTATACTGCTAATAAAATTCACACTTGTAGAGTTGTAGTTACACAATTACACCTACACTTTAGTTGCTATCTCTAGGATATGAAAGACAACCAAATCAAACCAATTTCACGGCTATTAATTATTACTTTCTCAATCAATTATATTCCATTTTACTTGTTCAGTTTAGAAATTATTTTATACTTATATACCTTTATTGTAAAATTTGTTCATAAATCAACATTCATTACTATAATTCTGCATAACTTAAGGGTATGTCAAGTCAAACATGTACATCGCTACGTATTCCAGAGGAGAAATGAATATTGACAAGATTATTTGAATGATTTACATATCCACATTACATGAAGCAAAAAGGTATAGGAATAGTTAGTTTTCTTGTTGCAATATCGTAAACTTTCAATAATAAGGCTAGATTTGCGAGTTGATTTCTCAGATGGTCAATCAACTTAAAGTTAATATCTCAGAAAGTCGCTTTGTCTCGTCTGTCCTCATGGAAATGAACATTTAAATTTGTCATTTGAAGACAAATTAATGAGTAATTCCTCATGTTATATATTATGATCATGTACAGAAGTAAATCCAAGAGATTCATGCACAAGTTGTAACCCCTCTAAGCGGAATTCGTTTATTTAGAGAATTATGTAAAGCAAAATTAACAATGGCTGAGTATAAGTGAAACACTGGTACTGCTATAGATGATGCAGCAACTCTCTATGTACGCGAATTATTGGAATTTATACTTGTAGGATATTTACATGTATATCCGGGACTGGATTAATGATTTGGTTCCATAAAACTGAAGACATTCTTTGAATAAGCTGCTGCACCATGTAAATTTTATGTCTCATGTTAAGCTAAGAAGACAGGAAAGTACCTTAAGGCTTAATTCTGCGTCCGTGAGCACTATCTCTTGAAATATGTGATGCCATCACAGGCCAAAGTTCCTTCAAGATCACCTATAATTCGAGATACACGAACCTCAAGGCCTCTCTGAACTTCTCTAAAGAGAGTTCTAATGCCATCAGCAAACCGTTTGACATCAAAGCTTGCTGGTGTATCAAGTTCTTCTGCAGCTACGACAAATCCAGAAGCAATCTTTGTTTGGACTTCCATCAATTTCTGTCCTGTTGCAACTATGTATCTTTGCAATTGAAATGTTTCTTCAAGAAAGTGCTCTAGCATCTTAGTTTCTTCCTTCGTTTTTCGTATAACTGAACCTTCACAATTTACATTCAGGTCATTCTCATGCTGCATATTACACAAAAAGAGGTCATTAGCATTGATGAGTCGAGCAACAAAATAGGTCATTTTTCAAGTTAAGAATAATACTTAGTAAGAAACATACCATCCGCTTGCATAGATCATCGATTTTCCCCTGAAGGGACTCGTAACGAGCAACTTGTTTATTCAGTAAAGACATCAATGCACGGAATCCTCTCGTGCCAGATCGTCCATTATCATTGTTTTCACAATTTCCAGCAGGTTCTTGTTTGCTTGTCAACCTCTCAAGCATGACAAATTGCTGAGTCAGCCTCTTGATTTTGTATGAAACTCCAAGAGCATGTAAATCCATCTTCCACAGTGACTTGTTTTTCTTAATTTCGCTATCACATTCTGAAGTTGATGTTTCAGCATTCCGAGCATCCTCTGTGGTGAAGTGTTCTGTCTTAGAAGCATTCGAATGTGACACTCCATCTTTCGCCTCACCAATCTCCTTTGTAGGATACTGTAGAGTCAAAATTATGTCTTTTTGTGGGTTATTTGTTCTGGTCTCAACTTTTCTTCCATTTTTTACCTTTTGAGAGGTTTCCTCAGGATGGTTCTTTTTTTCTTGCTCTTTCTCACCTAGTTTTGTCTTTATAAGCGTCACGTTGGACCAAACTGTATGATTGGCTTTGTCCTGCTCTTTTGGACAAGCATTTGCATTGTACTTCTGGGAATCAGGAAGGTGAAAATATTCGGCGAGTTGCTGTTTGAGGGATTGTACTTCTACTTCTCGATTCAATAGCAATGCATCCAACTTCATATTATCTTGCCGGAGCTGAGCTAGATCATGGTCCAGCACTTCAATATGTGACTGTAACCTCTTTGACTCAAGTTCCATACTGAGTAGGCGCCATCGAAAAGCTTCTAACCTCTCATCTTTGAGTCTCAGTTGTTCTGCAAAAGCATCCAGCTCCCGATGATGCCTGTGCTCAACTGCAACACTGTACTTTTCAGCCTCTGATCGAACCCAATTCTCCAAGTGCTCGACATCATCTGTGATTACTGCACAGAAGATTGAAGTGAACACAAAAAATAACATAATAAATAAACAGAATGACAACTCCATATATTGAAATTCTGAACAATGGACAGTAGGAAACATATTATCACTAATCAAGATTGATGAATATGCTATGAATGAACGTGTGTATTGCGAATATATTATCACTAATTAAGATTGATGAATATGCTATTAACAAAACACGTGTATCGCGAATATGGTCTTACTTTCTTCTTCAGCATCATCAGTCAAGAATTTATCAGGAACATGAGGAAATAGTTCTGGCTCTTTTGTACCCTCAGGTTGCTCGTCGAGAAGATAATCAGCCTTGTGTGATCTGCTTTTTCCTGTTGGTAGCATCATTGCACTTGAAAGCATCCCTTTCCCACTGGCAACAACCTCCAACTTCGGACTCATACGTTTGTACAGCATATTTCTCAATGAATGTCTCTCATACCTAGACTCTGAAGCTGTCTTCCATCTCTCATTCTCTAGCTCAGCTTGCTGTCTCTTGGCTTTTGATAATTTGATCTCCTTTAAAAGCATTTGTTTCTCTGTTGTATCCAATTTGGACTTCCTCAGCATAGCTGACAAAATTTGTTCTTTCTGTTCCAAATCCTTGCGCATTTTGACTAGCTCCATCGATAGTTTTTGGGTCATCAAGATAGCCTGCTCCTTTTGCTCAAGTACCGAACTAACCTCTTGCTTTGCTGCTTCAGTTTGTCTGAGCGCACGCCCCATCTCAGCTTCAAGCTGCCGCTGATTAGAAACCAATTCAATGAATGCAGTTTTGTGTTTGGAGATCTCATTAGAGTGCCTTTGAGCATCAAATTTCGCAGTGTTCCTCAATTCTTCTGCTACAGCTTCAGCCTTTTTCAACTTCTCTTCAAGATCATGACGTGCTTTCCCTTCATCCTCAATGATCTTATCTTTCGACTGCACAACTACTTTACTCTCCTCCAATTTTCTGTCCAATTCAGCAATAAGGGTGTCCTTGTGCTTCTCAACAACTCTCAACTCATTCATAAAAGCACCAATTTGCTGCCTAAGTTTCTTCCTCTCATTAAACCAACACTGTTCTTGTGCTGCATATATGCACACAACTTTCTCATTGGCTTTAGCATCCTCCCTTCTTAACCCTTTCAGTTCGTCGATTTTTTTCTCTGCATTCGCTAACTTAAGTAACAATTCCGACTTCTCATTTCTTACTTCATCCCTCTGTACTCTCCACACAAGCAACCCCAAAAGATGAGCACTTCCTTGAAGCATCTTATTTCTCACTTCTAACAAACTCTCATCACATTTTTCGGGCTCCGGTAAGAGCCCTAGAGCAACAAATGCACAAGAAACACCAAAGAAAATTGGACATAAGCTCTCCCTTCTCCCTTCTGATGTAAACAAACAGGAACTTAAGACACCCTTTTCATCCATCACTCAATTAACCTTCTCTCCCTTGAGAAGAAAAATAAAAGTATCAGAATTCAGAAACTCATCAGGGCATTTGCCTAAACATAAACCACTCCTCAACTAAAATTTTAGGGTAAAAGAGATATTTAGAAGAAAAAATCAAGATAACATAGAAGAAAAGGACACCAATAAGTTAAAAACACAAGCAAAAAAGATCCCAAATTTCATTTTAGTTCAAGAGGTGGAACTTGGAAGAACATAAAACATGATAAAGTGAAAGAGACAAGAGCAACTTCTTGTGGTCCAAAGCTAAATACTGAAAAATAAACAAAAGGGAAAATAAACACAATCTTATCATCATCATGTATCAAGAATCTGAAATCACATTCTTAAAAACCTACCACTAAACAATTACAAAATGCAGAAACTTTACTACTATATATAACATCAAGATTCAAGAAAACATTCAAGAAAACAGAAAACTTACAAATCAAGAAGACTTCTTCAGCTGGAAAAAACCCCAAAAATTAAAAAAAAAAAAAAGAAGAAGAACCCCACAATTCTGAGCTAACATTAATGGCTTATAGGACAAAAAACAACTCCAGTAATTGAATCAGAGAAATTGGTAGTACCATTTCTGTTTATCCAAATATAATCTGACAGAAAATGCCAAAGGCATGAACTTTAACATTTGTTGAGTCTGCAGAATCAGTTAAAAAAAGCTCTGCCAGCACAACTGAGTAAAAGAATATAAATCAAGAATTCTGTTCCCTGGTTTTCAGTGAAAAATAAAAAAAGGTGACCCAAAAAAGCCCCACTTTGTGTACCCTTTTGCTCCCCTTATTTTTTTTTCTCTTCAGTTTATGGACTCTGAAAAAGGGAGGAAGCAAAAAAGCTAGATTCTTGGGAAACTTGTCACCATTAATATTATAAACAAATTTAGAGGGCAAATTAAAAAAAATAGAGATCTCAATTAAATACATAAAAACTATTACATCTTTATCTTAGCTTGCAGGCCCACAATATATTGCATATTGCCAGGGTGTCTTGGCTGTGTTCATACATGTATACTCACGACAACAATAACATACTCAGTAAAATTATTTTATAGATGATATCTGACAAGAGCATATATGATCACATTGTGTTTTCTCTAAAATATTTTTCAACCTATGTTGTTCGAATTTATGAAAAATATCACAAGATCTAATGCATGTTAGATATTTTACCAATTGTATCACACGCACACTGAATAAATATTTATTTGACAAAATAATAAGTAGAAGAGTTCAACTGACAAACGAAACTAACTATAGGGGTCTGAGGTCATTCCACCTAACTAAAAAAACTCATAAAAACATTTTCCTTGATTTCGATTAATGAAGTAGTTAGACTTTAGCATACTGACTTTTATTATATGTCACCCACTCTAATAATATAAGCTGTCAGTAATTACATCTACTAATAAAATAAAAAAATAAAATTTATATATATGCATCACATAAAGCTTACAGAAATTAAGGTAGACCAAAGAAATCAATGCCTCTTTTATTAATTTTCTTCTATACTACTATTAGATTGCTTATTCATTATTGTAGGCAAAAGGTCTACATGGAGACCCTAAAAAAAATAAAATTCTCCATAGTTTTAATTTGCAGAATTAAAAACAGCAAATTTCACCAGAGCCATTCATGATTTTCTTATTGAAGAGTGATAATGATGTTTATGTTTAAACATAAAATAAGAATGATGAATTTGGTTTGTTCATTAAATGTGCATGTACCAATTGATGTTCATCAATTTCTAAGGGGGCATTAAAGATTATACCCAAAACAATGCAAATTATTTAAACCTATAGTTTTCAATTCATCATCAAATTCATGATGAAGCCACAAAAAAAAAACTAGGTCCTCATGGGTCCAGCCAACTCTACACACACACAAAAAAAAAAAAAACGCGATCAAGAGTTAAAAGATCATTATTTATATAATTTATGTTGCTTGAAATTTCTAAAAATACTAGTATAACTGTCGAGAGTCAGGATTATAATCTGAAATTTATGTTGCTTGAACATTCTAAAAATATTGATACAAGTATATTAAATCCTACGAAATTGCATTAATTACTTTTTGAGGATCCGATACACGCCATCTACGCCCTTTTTGGGAAGTCCTAGTAATTCTTATCCTCCCTTAGTCACAACACTTGAGACTTTCATTGTATTAATTGGTTTCAATAGCCATACTATTGCACATTGAAAGAAAAAAAACTTATATATAATTATGTATAAAGTAAGTTTCTAATGAAAGAATGTTAGAAAATTAATTGAATCATTTTTTTATTTATTTTTTTTTGCTTTTTTTTATGATAGACTTTGCACTATTTACGTGTTATTTGCTATGTATTTTTCACTGTCCTCTTCTTTGTACCTTTATTTACTATGGAGAGCCTTTCGGAAACTGTCTCTCGCTATCTCTACAAGATAGTGTTACGATTTGTGTACATTTTACCCTCCTCAAAGCTCACTTATAAAATTTCACTAAATACGTTATTTTATTTCTAATAAAAGAATAATTAATTGATCACCCTTAAATTATTAATGGGTTGTCAATATTGGGGTTTAGCTAGTTTATTTGGAGTAATGTTTTTTTTTTACCTGTAAAGAAGGAAATTGTTGAAAAAAAGTAGTGCAGATCATGTTAATTATTGGGAAATGCAGAGTTGGAAGAAAAGAAAAGCTAATGACCTTACTTTATTAAGTATAATTTGTTTTTCTAATCCACAATCATGATTTTCCCCCTTGGAACATGGGCTTTAGATACATTAATTAGATTTGCAGTACAACTTTAAAGTATACTAATATAGTAATTATAAATTAATTAAACTTTTGGATCATACAATATAATGTTACATTATAATTAAGCAGACATTTAAGGATTGAGGTTAAAAAAAAGTCCTAATTTTTGATTGATTAAGTTTGGTATGTCGAAAAGGATGTTTGGTAGAGAAATTTTTGATAAAAATTTTTTTTTACGAGGGAGAAAAAGGCAAGAAATTAAACAAGTATAAATCTTGCAACTTCCAAAAGTATGTATATATACTTTTGTTTTAATTTATTTGTACTACTTTTTTTTAGTTATTTTAGCTTCTTTTTTTTTTTTATAATTCTTTAAATAACATGTTTAATTCCATAAAGTTAAACGATGTCTTGATACATTTAACATATTTTTAATTAGGCAAAAGACATAAATCACATACTTTTTAAGGTAAAATTACCACTTGTCCCTTATAAATTTATAATTATAGAAGTCCCTTGAATTGATACAATAATATAAGCGCTAATACATTAACCTGATGCCCGAGATACATTAATCGTTAAGTAAGATACATTACATTTTATATATGATACACTAATATGATGTACATTTTATACATGATACATTAATATGATGCGCGAGATACATTAATATGATATGCTGATACATTAATCTGATGCGCGAAAATAAGGGATTTTGGAATTTTGTAAAACTAACATGGGATAATGGTAGTAAGAGAACCTAAATGTGAGATTTCTGTGTAAAATTAAAAAACCCTTCTTTATTTTTTGGGAAAAGATCTTGATATACCTATCAACTTTGTCATTTAGAGTTGATATCCCTATCGTTATTAAAGTGACTCATATATATCCCTACTGTTATACAAATAACTCATATATCCTTTCTCTAATGGAAGTGAAAAAATTAATTTTAGTTTAATTTTTAATAATATTTTTAAACAAAATATATGGGTATACCTAATCCTCCTCAAACATATATTTTTTTTTTGTTTCAATGACTAATTTAAATTTATTATTTTGATGATCAAATTTATTTATGTTTCACTAATATTCTTGTAAAATTTATTATAGATGACCCATTTTTTTTTCAAATTCAAAAACTAAATTATAATATAGCCGAAAAAATAGTTTTAAATTATAATATATAGCAAAAAAAATTGTTATAAATTTTTTTTCTTACATTAAGGAATAAAAGAAAAAAAATAATTTTAAATTCAAAAACTAAATTATAATATAGCCGAAAAATAGTTTTAAATTATAATATATAGCAAAATAATTGTTTTAAATTTTTTTCTTACATTAAGAAATAAAAGAAAAAAAAATTCAAATAATGATAATCAAAGAAGTCAAAAAAATAATTTATATATGAAAAAAATTAAAATATACCTTAAACTTTGCTAGAAGGATCATATATATCCCTAAATTATTAAAAAAATTAAAGATTAAAAATAGAAATTTAAAACTAATTTTTTCAATATAAAAAATGAAACCATATCATCTCCAGTTTAGCCCACCAACTTATACGAGGTTGGAATGGAATACTAAGGGGTACTGTCAAACCGTCAATAGTTGTACTAAAAGATATCATTATGAGGCTAGTATGACTAGAACTCATGGCTTCAAGGATTTTTCATAACACTTCAACCACTAGACTAAATATTTAACTTGTATCAAGAGGTGTCAATGCTTACATATGAATTTACTAAATCAAAATTTAACCTCTATATATAATGTAATTTTCCAACGAAAGAGTGTCGCTTGACACCCCTTAGGCAAAGGCGGGTACGCCACTGAATGGTTCATCCTTTACTCCATAATGTGAAACTTTTTAGCGTAGATTTATATTTAGTGAAAATTCAATTCTAATATCAAACGTCGAATTAAAAATCAAAAATCCGATCCGACAAGAATATAAGCAAAGGTGTAGGGGGTGTTTGGAGGTTGGGGAAAACAAGTGAATGCTTTTATGACTTGAGAGGTAGGATCCATGGACAAGGGAAGTGAGACTAGTTGTGTCAATGAAGGATGAATAAAAATTGAAATATATTTGTAAAAAAGTAAAACGGAATAAATAAAAATTTTCTATCATGAATTATAGATTTGAGGCCGTTTGTGTTTTGAAATTAAAAATTTCAAGTAGAAAACAACACTTTCCCACCCCTAAATTAGTGAATTCGGTGTAAATCTAGATAAGAAAGATCTAGGGTTTAAATATAAAATTTTCAATATTAGGGGTAAATATTATTAAGGGCAACTCACATATAGCAAATAAAAAATTCATATTTGTATGCTATAGCAAAGTTTGCATAATTGCGCTTCATAGCAAACATAAAAACTGTATAATTCGCTATACATATACAGTTGAAGCGAATTGTATAAAATGAATTGTATAAAACGAGAAAGAGAAAGACACTTGGGCAGAGACTTGTATAAAAACGAAGTGTATAAAACGAATTGTATGATTATAAGTGTATAGAATGATTATATACAATTTGAATTTGTATAAAATGAGAAAGAGAGAAAGACAAAAGAGACTTGGCAGGGAATATACAATTGAATCGAATTGTATAAAACGAGAAAGAGAGAAATTAGATACAATTTGAAATTTGTATAAAACGAGAAAAAGAGAAAGGCAAAAGAAATTGGGCAAGAGAGTATTTTTATTGTATAATTATAAATATATAGGACGAAAATATATGTACTTGCATGTGTATATACATTTTCTCACGCTTTATACAAACAGAAACGCAATTATACATTTCGCTTCTGTTTGTATAAGTGAGAAAGGCGAGGGTGGCGAGCGAGATTTGGGAGAGTGGCGAGCGAGATCTGGAAGAGTGGAGAGAGGGGACCAAAAATATATGTATTTATACAATTTCCTCTGCTTTATACAATTAGAAACAATTTTTATACACTTGTGTTTGTATAAAAAGTGAGGAAGCGAGAGAGATTGGAGGAGAGTGGCGAGCGAGATATTTGGGAGAGATGCGCCTGGCAATTTTTTGCAAACGTTTGCTATGGAGCACAATTAAATCAAACCCTAGCTACTCCATTTATTTTAGGTTATTAGTTTGCTATTATATACAATTATCCCTATTATTAATTGGCGATTAATAATATGACATTCGAATTTTTGACATTAATTTGTATTAACTGTCAATGTTTTTAATGACATTTTCGGTCAAATGTCATTATTTGTAAAAATATCTTTAGCTAAATATCATTATTTTGGCAACATTCAAATTAACTGACGTTGGTTTCATAAAGTTTGCTATAAATATTGAGAAATTCTTTATTTTTCAGCATTTATTTTAATAGTCTCAAAATAAAAAGGATCAATTAATTTTGAGATATCAAATAGTTATATAAAAAAAATAGAAAAAGAGAGAAAATAATTTTCGTTATACCATTTGATGTACGAAGCTTTATGATTTTAATTATTTCAAGTGGTAAGCTTTCATTATCAAGAAGTGCTCTATTTTTAAACCATGTAATAAATTTTCCTTATTGAGAAGTGCTCTATTTTTAAAGTTCAAATTGAAGCTCAAACATTTAACTAATAACATAGCATTTCATAAATGGCCTAAATTAAAACAAGATCCTAAAATTCACAAAAGGCCAAAGGGAAAAAAAACAAGAAGGGTTTAATTGAGGTTTATCGTTTGGATTAGAAAATCATGTGATTTTTCTAATTTGACACTAAGATCATAGAAGATCATTTGTCCAATTCAACAAAATTATTGTTTTATAAAGTTAATTCAAATTTACTTAATATGAGAGATGACATTTTTGGTAAGATGGAAGCAAAGACTAATTTAGCCCTTTAATAATGTATTTATTCGAAATTAACAATTTCGACACAATATATATAGGAAAAATCACCTCACGCATCTATTTAAGGGTTGATATTACAGTCATTATATCTATATATTTCGGTATTGGGCTTGTTTGAATTTGAAAATGTGTTTGTTTGTCTCATGAGACCAACTCACGCCATTAATAAGGTCGTAATAGACGTCCATGAAATATTTCGACCAAAAACAATGCGAGATCACGTATAATAAAAAATTCATGACTGTAGCACACGAAAAATGATAAATTTAATTTTTCTCGCATTGAAAATCGTATGAACTTAAAAATGCGTCTATTTACCCCTCGGACCAACTCACAAATACTCTCCAATTTGTGTTGTTCCTTCTGGTTATTGTTGGCCATTGGCCAACTCATCCAATTGTAACATTTCTAAGGCTATAAATTTTATTAAATGAACTGTTTTTCATTTTTTATTCTTACAAATCAAACTAATATCTAGTGAGACATAATTTCTTTATCGGCACAATATATTATGATGTAAAAATATAAATTTATGATTCATAATTTTTTATATTTTTATTTACTTTAAAGGACAAAAATTAAAAACTGACGTGAGGGCGTTGGGCCGTGAGTGTTTTTTGGCCCACTGGGCCATGAGACACAACAATTTACAGGCTTTAATTACGTTCATTGTTAGTGCAAGCATTTTAGCTTTATTGAGCAAAATACTTATGGATAAAACAAAAAATTTACTCTATTATTGCCAAATAATTATTTATAACATAAATATAATTCAGAAAAATGTGATCTCATTTTAATTTGTAATTTTTATAATTAAATTATTTAATTTGATGTAAATAACATGTCACCAAATTTTCTCGAAATTAGTAAGATTGCGTACTAGATCAGATAGTCTTACATTTTTAAATATTTGATATCTGAATTTTCCTAAAATTATTTTTATTGGAGATATAAATTTGTCACAAAAAATTACATATCAGTGAGCTTGTGACGGTGAGAAAATTATCAATAACAGACAATTATTAGTGGGGTTTGGAAGGGTGGTGTGTATGTCAATTTACCCTAACTTATGAAGGTAATATATAATTTTCGATAAAATTCTCAACTCAAGTAACACCTGTGGTATATAAATATGTACAACAATTACAGTAGCGAAAAGGTCATATTGAAAACAATGATTGAAGTAAATTAGAAAACAACATGTAATACTAACATCGAAGAATAAATTAGTAAGAGAAATTCTTGTGTCACATATATATCTTGTGATCTTTTTTTTTTTTAGTGACTTATTTTTTACATTAATATTCACCATCAATGAACTTCCATCACCCACTCTCTCTGTGTAGGACCAATCTAGGAGGAAACAACATGCACCAAATTTGGTTAAATCAGATCTAGAAGTTAATGTTGGACTTAAAGCAATGTTATGGTATTAATTATTAACAATTCAAAAACTTATCTAGGTTTTGGTACATCTTTGATATGGACGGTAGAATAACATTTATTTTCGAATTTAGTTGGATCGAAACTCTTTATTATGATTTTTTTTGGTCAAATACATAAATAGATCCTTAAATTTGTTGGGTTTTCCCCCTCAAGTATCTCAACTATGTCATTTTCCTATTGAATCATTGAACCAGCCATAATTTATTCCTTTAAAACACAGTTGGTTGATTTTGATCGGCTTTTCTATTGTAAATGCCTTCAATTGTGTTTGAATTGTAATGATTTTGATTGAAAGAATGAAGACAAACCGTGTTAGTCTCATTTATTTTCTAATGTGTTCAAATGACTGAAGTAAAATACAATTATTCTCGAACATTTTCACTATCAATTGGACTAATGAGTTCTGAAACAACATATGTATTCTCTATCAATACCCCTCACAAATCTAGTTCCACATCAGACAATGGTGTTTGTTTCAACGGAACAAATTATGGGTGGTTCAATGATTCAATTGAAAAATTACATAGTTGAGATACCTGAGCGAAAAAACCCAACAAATTTAGGAATCTGTTTATGTATTTGACCATTTTTTTTCTTTAATAATCATATGATGTTTGAGTTAATTTACGTACACCTCGACTAATTTCATAAAATTTCTCCATCTTCTACCAACAACACATAGTATTCACCAAAAATCAGACAAAGACTCTTTGTCATTACTTTAAAGTGTTTTATTCTAAAATCTAAACTTCTCCTACTCTTTATTCAACTTAGCTATTGGAAGTGAGAAAAGTGTGTGCAAAAAAAAAATAAATTCTATGATAATCATGCATATTTTCTGTTTCACATTCATTTCACATCCGCATTAAATTTCGACTAATTTAAATTCACGTTATCTAAGGCTCATTAAAGTGAGAAGTGCATCTTATAATAATAAGAATTATTTTTTCTATACTCAAGATTCAAATTTGAGAGAGATCTTATCCATCTCATCACATCCTCTAGTAATAAGAGATTGAGAGATACTTCAAGGAATGTAGCTAAAATTAAGAATTTTGAATAACTTGCTCAGGAAAGGAAAAAAACCACAATAAGAGCATGTTTAAACGTATTTATAAGCCAAAAGTCATAAGTAAAGATTTCTAACATATGACTTACAATTTATTTTTGTTATTGACATAAAAATAAGTGCTCAAAAATATTTTCAATCTTATTCCAAACGCTACAAAAGTGATTTAAAACACTTATAATAAATCAATCTAAACAAGTTTTTTTTCTTTGAAATAAATATAAATTTGATTTTATAGCAAATATGATGCGTTTTGGCCAGAACTCCCACATCGTTACACAGACTGAGTAACAAGGCACCTGTAGGGTACTACAAAATTCCAAACAGGCCTGAAATCAAAGCATACCTTTCTCGGCCTTTTGGCTAAGATCAAGTGTAGTATCTGTTCTTATCAGTTTAATATCTGATATGTGAGTCATTGACTCACATGATATTAATTCAATTTTTTAAGGGGGAGAGTCTGTCAAGGTAGCTTGCTATCTGGGCTCTCAAGCGTCGCCTATGCGTTGCACTATTGCACAGGCCTGGCGCACCCCACCAAATCAGTCCATAAAGTTTAGCTGTCGCCTATGCGTTGCACTATTGCACAGTCCTGCGCACCCCACGAAATCAGTCCATAAAGTTTAGCTATAGCAGCCCAGTGCACAAATTGTTCTTTAACTTAATTGTATATCTTGATACTGTACTGTAAATAGTGAATTCATGTATTATTTGTTCGAGTTCTGGTACAATTTGTCATGTTCAAAGTTCTATTGCATCTAAAAGGATAAAACATCATTTGAGTTATAGTCAAAGTTCTATTGGACCAAAGAGGGTTAAAACATTGAGTTTCGATACATACATCTAAAGAGATAACGTATCTAAAGAGAGAACGTATCTCAATCTCTCTATGATGTGCAGATGCTATGCTTGGCAAGGTCATTTACCCT
This sequence comes from Solanum sitiens, assembly GCA_016801875.1. Taxonomy (NCBI): domain Eukaryota; kingdom Viridiplantae; phylum Streptophyta; class Magnoliopsida; order Solanales; family Solanaceae; genus Solanum; species Solanum sitiens. Next base: position 1,601,664 of record JABWTJ010000085.1, on the reverse strand, counting down.
ATAAGAGGGTCCAATTACGACGGAACAATGTTTGGTTGATAATCTTAGTAAAATTTAAAATTTGAAGTTTGTGAGTTCTTATAACAATTTGTTATTCGACTAGGACATATATAGGTTTAACGACCAATGACAACTAATGAGCTCAACTTTAAAGAGAAATGGCCTTAATTATGCAATGTATGCTTTTTACCCTTTTCAACAACATATCAAGTGTAATATCACAATTAGTGAAGTTTGGAAGGGTAACATGTACACAACCTTAGTCCTATTCTATGAAGGTAAATAGATTGTTATCAATAAATCCTCGACTCAAGTAATGCATATGATAAATAGGTGAAAGCAATTACAATAGCAAAAGAGTCATATTAAAACAATGAAAAGGAAAACAGTAACAATAACTAATATGATATATAAGGTAAAGGAAATAATATGTAAACATTAAAGAACAAAGTGGGAAGAGAACTAGATAATTCAATTATCTGCTAATCTTTTATCTTTAATCATCAACCTCCGTATTTTCTTATATATTTAAGATCGTATCTTTAATAAGTTTCTAATTTTTTCATGTCATACCTAATCCTAATACTTAGCCATCAATCAATTTCCATCACTCACTCTCTTTGTGTAGGACCTATATAGGAGGTAACAACATGCACCGAATTTGATTAAATCAGATCTAGGAGTTAGTGTTGGACTTGAGCAATGTTATCGTATTAATTATTAAACGATTCAAAAACATAGCAAGGTTTTGGTACATCATTTATATGGGCCGTAGAGTAACATCCACTTTCGAATTTAGTTGACACTTCATCATGTTTTTGTTTTTGATAATCATGGTGTTTGTGTCAATTTACGGCGATTAATTTCATAAAATTTCTACTATCTCCTACCAACATCATGTAGTGTTCACCAAGAATTAGACAGACTCTCTGTCATGAGTTTAACTATAGGGAAGTCGGAAAAGTTTATGCAAAAAAATAATCTATGATAACCATGGATTTTTTTTGTTTCTCATTTGATTCTGCATCTACATTAAAATTCAATTAATCCGAATTCCTGATACACAAGACAAATTAAAGGGAGAAGTACACCACATAAGAATTAATTTTTCTATACTCAAGGTTCAAACTCGAGATCATAGAAGATATCTTATCCATCTCACCATTACCTTTTATGATAATAGACACCATGTCAGAAGACACTCTAAGGAATGTAATTAAAATTCAAAATGTTGAGCATCTTGCTCGAGAGAGGGAAAAGAACACAATAAGAGCCTATTAATATGGGCTTATAAGCCAATAGTTAGGATTTCTAACTGATGACTTTTAGCTTATTTTTGTTACTTTGGCATACATAAGTTCTTAAAACTATATTTACGTATAAACACCTAAAATAAGTCAATCTAAACTAATTCTAACCATGTTTCTATTTCAAATAACAACATATAAAAAAAATAAATTTTATTTTTCTACTAAATGTGGTGCATTTGTCCACGACTCCCACATCATCACACAGAGTGTGTGACAAAGGAGTCTGTAGGCTACTATAAATTTCCAAACAGGCCACATTTCAAGGCATACCTTTCTCGGCCTTTTGGCTAAGATCAAGTGTAGTATCTGTTCTTATCAGTTTAATATCTGATATGTGAGTCAATGACTCACACGATATTAACTTAATTTTTTAAGGGGGAGAATCTGTCAAGGTAGCTTGCTATTTGGACTCTCAAGTGTCGCCCATGTGTTGCACTATTGCACGGGCCTGGCGCACCCCACCAAAACAGTCTGGTACAATTTTGTCATCTATGTTCAATAATACGATATAATAAAGGAAATTATAATATGTAAAAATTAAAGAATAAATTAGATATCTCAACTAAGATTTGTACAATATCAACATAAAAGAAAATTATAATATGTAAAATTAAAGATAAACTAGTAAAAGAGTGATAACAACAAACTGGGAAGAAAATTAGATGATTCAATTCTACTAATCTTTAAGCTTAGTCTTCAATCCGTATTTTCCTATATACTCACTCCCACCATCCACTTTTATTTGTCATGCTGCATTTTTTCAAAAGTCAATTCGACTAATTTTCAAAGTTAAATTAGATAAACATTAATTCGATATTTTAAATAAAAAAATTAGATATTCAAAAATCATATGAAAAGTACTATAAATTGCAATTTTTTTGCTGAAAAAATACATCTTAGAATGTTAGTCAAAGTTTGACTTTAAAAATAGAAACCATGACAAACAATAGTGGATGGAGGCAACGGCAGAGCCAGAAATTTTAATGAGGGGGTTCAAAATCTTAGAAGTAAACATACAAACTAGTGGAAAGGGGTTCGACATCTATTATACATACCTAAAAAATAATTTTTATCATGTATAAATAGTAGTATTTTTTCGCCAAGTATTTGAGATCATGTCTTTAATAAGCTTCAAGTGCTTCAGGTCACATCTAATCCCAATTATAAAGTCATAAAAACCGAATTTGTGATAGAATTGTGACAAATTATTGTGTCACATATTAATACATTGGTGATCTTTTCTTGTGGTTTATCAAAAAAAAAAAATTCAATCGTTTTCAGTACCAAGCCATCAATCAATTTTCAGCACTCACTCTCTGTGTTGGACCAATATAGGAGGAAACAACATGCACCAAATCTGGTAAATTAGATCTAGGAGTTAATGTTGGACTTGGGCAATGTTATGGTATTAAACGATTCAAAAACTTTTCGAGGTTTTGGTACATTATTTTGTATGCGGTGAGTAACATTCATTTTAAAATTCAGTTGGGACACTTTATCATGATTATTTTTCTTTGATAATCATGATGTTTGTGTCAGTTTACGCACACTTCGACTAATTTTATGAAATTTCTACTATCTCCCACCAACAACTGTTGCTAGTGTTGACCAAGAATTAGACAAAGACTCTTTGTCACGACTTTAAAGTGTTATATTCTAAAATCTTTAACTTCTCTTATGCAGACTCTTTGTCACGACTTTAAAGTGTTATATTCTAAAATCTTTAACTTCTCTTATGCTTTATTCAACTTAACAATAGGGAAATGGGAAAAGCGCAAAAAAAAAAACTATGATAACCATGGATTTTTTTTGTTTCTCATTCGATTCTACATCTGCATTAAAGTTCAATTAATCCAAATTCATATACGCAAAACACACTATGGGAGAAGTAAACCTTATAAGAATTAGTTTTACTCTAGGTTCAAACTCGATATCGTAGAAGAGATTTTATCCATCTCACCATAACTTTTGAAGATAATAAACACCATATCAGGAGACACTCTAAGGAATGTAATTAAAATTCAGAATGTTGAACAACTTGATCGAGAGAGCAAAAAGAACAGAATAGGAGCATATTCAAATGGGCTTATAAGCCAATAGTCATAAGTAGGGATTTCTAACCGATGACTTTTAGCTTATTTTTGTTACTTTGGCATACATAAATTCTTAAAACTATTTTGATGTATAAACACTTAAAATAAGTCAATCTAAACTAGTTCTCCATGTTTCTATTTCAAATAACTACGTGTAAAAAAATAAATTTTAATTTTCTACTAAATGTGGTGCGTTTGTCCAGGACTCCCACATCATAACACAGAGTGTATAACAAGGAGTCTGTAGGCTACTATAAAATTCCAAACAGGCCACATTTCAAAGCATACCTTTCTCGGCCTTTTGGCTAAGATCAAGTGTAGTATCTGTTCTTATCAGTTTAATATCTGATATGTGAGTCATCAACTCACACGATATTAACTCTATTTTTTAAGGGGGAGTGTCTGTCAAGGTAGCTTGCTATCTGGGCTCTCAAGTGTCGCCCATGCGTTGCACTATTGCACGGGCCTGGCGCACCCCACCAAAACAGTCTAATTGCTTTCGAGGCCCAGGTCCAAGTTGTTCTTAGGCTTTGCAATCCCACCAAATCAATGGACAGTGATATTTGTGGTCATATAAATTTGTGGACAGTAACAGTGGTACAAATAGCCAACCTTACTTCTGCTGGGAGTATGAGCATAGTTGTGAGAAACTTTGAAGCCAACACCCATGAAGATCTAACCACTGTTGTCATAGTACAGAAAGATAATCCAACCCTAAAGCAAGTTGAATGAAACCATTTGAGAATTGATCTCTCCAGCATGGCAGTAGCTGATACAGCAAAGAGGAATTTATAGCAATAACAATCTTGAATCACATCATCAACTATCTAGAGAAGCGCCATATCCTACAAACGACTTGCTGTAGAAAAAGTAACTTAGTCTCTTAAGGACCAACTCCGTTCAAATAACAAGGACGGAAGCAGGGGGCAGACCCACACTATACCGTCAGAGTGCACGTGCACCCGGTGATTTCTGAAAAAATCATGTGTACATATACATATCTATTTTGAAAAACTGGTAGAAATTAAAATATACTTAACAGTGCACCCATAATAAACATAGAAGTGCTCTTGTGCAATTAGTAGAAGGTAGAGATACCACCCTCTAGACCAGGGTTCGAATCCCACTAAATCCTATTTTTATTTTAAGTTTAGTTTACACCTTATATTTGAGCTATGTTTATATTGGGGTGCACCCAAAGCCTTCAAATCCCCCGTTCGCCTTTGGACGGAAGTTATCCCTAATATAACTCAACAAGGCCCAAAAATGCAAGCTAACCATTGTATTTGATTGCATAGTCAAATATTGCTTGATAGTAATGTATAATGCATGTGCAGTTTGCACTTTTCAAATAGTAGAAAACTGAAACCTCCACAAAATTGCACATACCATCAAGTGAACGTTGATTATCGTTGTTCAAAACTCCAAAAAAACTGGAGAGATTTGTATTTAGAAGCTTCAAAAACACCATAACATTACAATCACGTCCAATCGCTACGATTGAATCTGCAAAAGAAAGAAGCAAGAAACAAGAGCAGCCTCTCAATCACAGAAAATGTCTGCTTCATGCAAACTTCTGTCATTCCAAATTCATTCACATTTTGTTTTCCCTCTGATGTAACATAAATGGGAAAGTCAAAACTACAGGTTACATTCAAGGAATCTTACAAAGTTCACTGTAGAAACAATGCTTCATTTGACAAGAAAAAACATTCACACAAATGGAACAACACTTCCATAATAGATCAAATCCTGGTTGTCATTATCTTTGGGTACAGACAAAAGATTACATGGAAAGAAAGAAATCATTTCCCCTTTTTTACATACAATTTATAGTGGTTATCTGCAAAGATAACACAAATATCTTAAAAAGAAAAGTTTGCATATGTCATATTATCCACAGAAATGCACAACTTAAAAACATCACATTAATAAAAAGTTGCTTAGAAACATATCGAATCGGCCCCATACTGAGAAAAAGACTTCAAATTTGACAGAAGTAGCTCGAGTGACAACGGTATGAACACATGAAGTAATTTAATCCTCCTCCAGAATGTAATGTATCCAATTCAGTGGAAAACATCTATTTCGTAGCGATAGATGCAAAAACACACAACATAAGTAGTAGTATCAATTTTGAATCAAGCATCGATGCATTTGAAGCCCCTGCAAACACACAACCAAACTATAAACAAAATGGTGCAGACTATTAAATCCAATGACAAGACAACCCAAACTTGTTTCTTCCAAACTTTCTTAGCTTTTTGATGCCCTCCTTCTCCATGAATCAATCCATTCTTTTGCATAGTAACTGAAAAATCTCTGCTCAATCTGATCCCATCATCCGAAACATCAACTCTCTTCTCACACATGTCATCATTCCTCTTCTTAAACTGACCGAAAAGCCTCTTCTTTTTTAGCTTCAAGCTACTCGCAGCATCAGCAAGCAATGGCATTGACCCAATTTTCTTCCCTTTAACAGAATCCAAACTCGTGCTTCGTCCATGATCCAGCTCACTCCTCGGGGAATTAGAACCCTCATCCACACCAAAATTTGAATCCAACAGCTGATGAAAAACAGGATTCAACTCTCCCTGAAAACAATGCGAATTCAATTTATCCAAACGCTTCTTCCCAGAAGATCTCTCAATCACTCCACGAAACGCCTCTTCAACCCCTTTGAGAAACGCAAGACCATCCGATTTATCAATTTTTTCATCGAATATGGCGAAAAACACATAGGGGTTTTCAATCAGGAACGTGTATGTCCTGTTTCGGATAGTATGAGAGAAAAAAGTATGCAAAGGAGGAGTCTTTTCAAGGCATTTCAAAGCTAGGGATCCAAGATCGGCATCTTTTGAATTGATTTCAGCAAGAATAGTTGTTCCTTTGGCAACACAAGAGTAGTAAACCAAATTCGGATCTGGAATCATCGTTTTAAATCATCCAAATGAAACAAACATCCAAATCTCAACCAGATTTGAAAGATTCATCAATCAGAAATCTTGATTGAAGAAAATGTATATGAAATCTGTAACAAAAATAATAATAAAAAAGATAGAAAAGAGAAAGATAGAGATTTGATTGAAGATTCTTGATGAAGGAGAGAGTTAGGGTTTGGGAGAAAAGGGAAAAACAGGGATTGTTCTCTCGGCCATGGAGAGAGAGAGAGAACAATCTGTAATCAAACTTTTATTTATTCCACAAATAAGGGATTAGATTATTCAGAAAGAAAAAAAAAAGAGATGGAATTACACTAAAATCTTTTTAAAAAATATCTTTTGGTAGTTTTTTTATTTCCATTTGCATTCCACCCCCAAAACTAATTGCTAACCCAAGATTATTATTCCCTTTATAAAGAATGTTAGTAATTTTTTTTTTTACATTTTAAATTCAGTTTTCTACGTGATATGTTGAACACCACAAGACTAAATATTAATTTTATATATTTGACATAACTTTAATTTAGGACCATAAGATTGAAAAGTCTTTTTTATTTTATTAAATTCCATATCAAATTGAACTATATCATTCTTTGTGAAACAGAAGAGTACTATACTTACTAATTAGTAATTACTATATGTAAGCATAGTTTCACAAAATTATCAAACATAATTACCTTTTGAGTGCTTCAAACAATTTATTATATAAGAAAACGACTTATTAAGTGTGCGCAAGTAATTTATCATATTGTATCTAGTGCGATTATTTGCATTGATATGATAAAATTGAGAGAATGCATATCATCTATCATGATTATTCTGACAATTGTGAATTGGGATTGTAACTGAGGAAACTATATATATTGATACAATAAATTTAAGTGAAAGAATCTATTGAATTCAAACATAAAATTTTGAGTTAAAAGATAAAAAAATGTCACAATTCATGTTGGTGTAAACCAAAATGTTCATTGAGCAAAATAAAATTAATTGGGATAATGTTTTAAATATTTTAATCAAATTGAGTCAAATATAACATAACTTTGTATTTATTTTGTTTACTTTCTATCCGTTTGAGTCGATTAGCAATTTTTAAAAATTTCTTAAGAAAAAAATTTATATGTTTTCTTAACTATATTCTTGTATTCCATTTTATATTGTTTTAACTCGTAAGAAATAATATTTTTTTATTAAATAGAAATAGTTTGATTAATTAAAAATTACACTTATTAATCTATCAAGCAGTCAACCATAAATGTATTTGTTCAACTTTTCTTTTTTTAGTTTTATTTGTTTAAAAGCAAATAAACTATTATTGAATTATAAATAATTTGATACCAAATCAAAAGAAAAATTTATTTATCAAGTTAATTTGGTATATTGGACTTCAGGACTTAAACACAAGACCCAACTAAGACTTGAGACCCCAATCTCGAGACCCGAGTCAAACACTTGAGCCTGAACCCAAGTCCCTTTCTGATATCTGGACTTTTTAGACTCCAAGGTATGTATCCAAACCTTTAATTTGTCGTTAATTTCATCATAGGTTTCTCGTCAATTAATACTACGTCATTCACAAATAACACACACATCACACTATGGCAATCCCTTTTTGTATGCTATGTCATTTCATCCATTACCAAGACAAATACAAATAAACTATGAATTGATCTCTGGTGCAACCTCATATGAGTGTTCTGAATATTCACTTAACGTTCCACCGGGGTCTTTACTCCCTAGTGCATGATCTTAATCCCCTAATGTATGTCATAAGTACGCTTTAGCCTTCAAACATCTCCTAGAACCTCTTCTGAAAACTGCGTCAGAAGTCTTTTCTAGGTGAATGAAATATTATATATAGGTCCCTCTTCTTTTTCCTATACCGCTATATCAATCTCTTCACAAGATGGATAATCTTACATGGTATAGGTCTCTGACCCTCATCTTTCTCATTGCTAGGAATAATGATTGAACTCCACTTTGTTTGCTCATGTATGATTTCACTTGAATATTGCAACTCAATTCCATCATTATTCTCCTCGTTATCCCTCAACATTCATTGTTTAAGACTCTTAAAACGTTCTAGTTATTTCTATGGTAAATATTTGCACTTCTGTCTTTTATTATTTTTTGTTTTTGAATTGTCACATATATTAAGAAAACAATGATTAAAATAATAATTTTACCATTATTTATTTATAATGTGTGAATGAACTAAAATTTTAACATTTTTATTAAGTAACTAATTGTAGGTTGTATTAGATAAAATAATTTTATCCTTTTTTGAATTGTTAAAATGGAAGTGAAAAAGTAAATACATTAATCTTAACCCAAATTTGTAAACCAATTCCATTTAACCAAATTGAGGTTTTGACACGGAAACAATTTTGTTGAAGTTTAATAACTAATCCCCTGATTTTAACAATTAATCCCTCTGTTTCTAAAAGAATGATCTTTATTTCTTTTTTAATCTATTTCAAATTCTAAAAGAATGATTTTATTTCTTTTTTAATTTATTTCAAAAAGAATAATCTCTTTCATACATTAACTTTTAACGTGATATTTTTAAGACCACAAGATTATAGTACATTTGACGTACTTTAATTTAGAAACACTAAATTAAAAAAATTTCTTCCTTTTCTTAAAACAACATTCAAAGTCAAACTAAATACTTTCACCATTTCACAAAGAATGATCTAATTTGACTTGACACGAAGTTTCAGAGTATAAAGAAGCTTTTGAATCTTGTGGTCCTAAATTAAAGTTAGGTCAAATATACAAGATCTTATAGCATAAAGTCAAACTAAATACTTTCACCATTTCACAAAGAGTGATCTAATTTTGACTTGATACGGAGTTTCAGAGTATAAAGAAGCTTTTGAATCTTGTGGTCCTAAATTAAAGTTAGGTCAAATGTACAAGATCTTGTAGCATAACACGTGAAAAATTGTTATCACAAAACAAAAAAGGTCATTATTTTTAATTTAATATTATTTATGAACAAATAGAATTGAAACCATGTTAAAAAAATTCAACTAGTATTGTAGAGCTTTACCCCGTGAGGAGCCCTTTCAAAAATTCTCGACGGCCACAGGCGAACCCAGGCCGAAGAGGGGGTTTGGAAATAGTTTTCAACCAGCAATAGACGCGCCTCGGTTAGAACCTCACTAGCTGCGTCATTGCCCCAAGCGCAAAGATAAATTTTTCCATCACCCTCCTCCCAATTTTATAATCATCATCTTCTTCCTTCTCTATCTGTTCAGTCGATGTGGGACAAAAGCAACCGACACAACAAACAATTTTTCAATAAGTACTCTTTTTTTTGAGTTTCATTTGGCCTCCCCATGTGTTCACTAACCTTCTATTGGGATTGGGATGGCCCTTTTACTTTTAGAATTTTATATTGTTTTCATAGATTGTTTCTTTATGTGATGAATCCAATGAGCAAAGTACAAAGACAAATGGGTCACTGGACCAGTGGGGTAATTCCCCATAAATCATACAACTCACCCTCCATGTAAAAATTATTAATTTAATTCACTCGATGTAAAAATTATTAATTTAATTCACTCAATATAAGTTTCTGTCCTTATGTAGTGCTTAAAATCAAATTCTATTCGCTGATTAACATAGGAAAATAGTGGCCCTTTGAAGTGGCCATGAGTCATTATTCCCAAAACCTAACCTTTTTTTTTTTTTGTCAATACAAAACCTAACATAAAATGAAATAATTTTAAACTACGCCTACCTAAAAAAATGAGTTTATTAATTAATTAACATGTTCAATTATTGTATCTTAAATAAAATAAAAAAATTTGAAAATAATTCTAATTTATAAGCAGATCAGTATCTCCTCAAGCTAATCATGTTCAATTTGAATAATATAAGTATCTCATAAGTCATATCAACTGTCAATATAAACATGCTTTATGAAGCCATTAACTCAAAAGCTAATCAATCATGATTAATTTTAAATATTGTTTTTTTAATGAGAACAAATAATCAATTGACCTTAAACTCAAAATTCTTTTTTTTTTTTTTACATGTTTCCACTCTTCTCCCAAATGAGCCAGTTCTTGGTGTTCCTTTTTAGTTTTACTCCCTCACAAACAGGCTTACATGTCTTTGGAACTAACTTGATCTCTCTGAATCAGAAAGAACCACAAACATTCCGCGCCCAATGACAGTAGCTAATAGCACCAACAGCTCCGCGTATAGTTTAATGATGTATCCTGTTAGCATTCTTTCTTGATAAATCATCTGACATATGGAGGATCCATAAACGCCCAGGTGAAGACTTGCTCGTATTGAATGGCTGCATTTTCCCACGAATAGTCACGTCCCATACCTCTCTTCATCAATCCCTCCCAAGATGACTTATGTTCTGTATAAGTCCCAATCGCCAGCTTCAGTGTCTGCAAGCAGTGCAAATAACAGTAAAACTACGTTATGGTCCCAACAAAAATAGACGATATCTACATCTGTATTCAAGTGGTATCAATGATGAAACGACTTCAAACTCTCCTCCCATCTAAATGCTCAATGAGCATTAGATGTCTCGGTTTAGCCCCAATCAAACAAGAAAACACAAACTAACAAAATCAGTGACTGCTTGTACGGAACATATAAATAACGAAAAGAACAAGGAAACAGAATAAGCAACATGCATTTCTCTGTTAAAAAGAGTAGGTAAAAACAAGAACCACATTCGGAATAATTTGACAAACATTTGAAACCATCCACCAATAATGGGGAAACTTACATCAAGCAACTTTTCACTCGTTAGAGGAGAAAATGTCCACCTGTTATTTTTCATAAATAGAAACATCAATCAGATACTATCAATGGAAAGTTGGCACAAGTGCATAAAAATTCAGCAACAGGAATGGAAAATATTCTTGTATCTCTTATTGGTAAATGTTACGATTACAGTTTACCATTTATGTATTTAATAATAAGAACCAAGCTCAAAGAAGGATCAGAACCTGATTATTGACAATAGTAACATATATACTTCTAACTCCAACTAGATAATTGACCATTAACAACCCTACTTAAATTCAAGGGAAAAGAGTTGGTATAGTGGATTTGCAGCCCAAGGCAAGTAAGCAATGCTATCGAGCTTAACATTCTTAATCTCCATATATTTCCGTTCTACAAGGACAATCTAGCCTTAAAAATGAAGAAGCAGGAGAGGCTAGTTTACTAATGTGATTCTATGTATAAGCAGAATTCCTGAGCTCGCACAGAAATTATAATTCCAGTTACAAAATCAACAGCATTTCAAAGAAGAGACACATACCCGGTGCCTTCACCTTTTCCTTCTTGAGCATATGGATTAAAATCCTTCACTGTGTCCTAAAGGAAGAAAAGTTTCAAGGCATGAGCTTTTACATTTGAAAGGTCATTTCTATATATGAAAATCAACTCACTCTTAGGCCCCCAGTGCTATGAACAACAGGTATGGTGCCATATCTCATTGCATACAATTGGTTTAAGCCACACGGTTCGAATCTTGAGGGCATCAATAGTATGTCACATCTGCACAACGCAACATGAATAAGTCAGCTTAATAAATATTCAGTAAGCATTTATATCCATCATCAGACCGTCTGAAATTCAGAATTACCCTGCTGTTATCCTATGAGAAACTGGAACATTAAATCCGACCCAAGCACGAAATTTGTCTATAAAAAGATTTTCTGTATGTCTCATCCAGTCTTCATATTGTTTCTCACCAGATCCAAGCATTACCTGAACAAGGAATAGATAAGTAAACTCAATTAGAAAAACACTCTGCATAACACTTGTCCTAGAAAAATAGGATGAACAAACATATGCTCCAGAATTACTCCTGAATACAATAAATATAATAATTTGCAACATTCAAAAAAAACAATTTTTTCATGAGGTGATGAACATAATTAGGATAATTCTTAAAAAAAAAACTGAACTTTGAATTCTGGTTCCCTACCCATTTCAGAAGTTCTCCCTACCTACTTGGAGTTCAAAATTTCCAGTTACCTTTTAGAAAATCTCTCGATAAACTGTATGATGAACTGTATAATGAAATTTCAATTAGAACACACCACGTAAAAAGTTTGGTCATCAATTTTACTAAGCAAGGGGGCATGAAGGAAGAGAATTGTAGATCCAAGGTGCAAAGTAAAACAAGAAGGGAAAACATAATTGTCATAAACAATCTCAAGGAAAGAAATTTCAATCAATCAAGCCCAAAGGTGAATACAGTTATGAACTATTGGAAAGACGAAAGACTAGGATCTTCCAATGTTTTTCGATCAGACTCAAAAATGCTGCATCAAATAATCATCTTTAAAAGAAGATGTGGGTGGAGAGTCGTACAAATTGGACATCATTCTGCATAAGTTCTGGAATAGCTGACAGAATTATGTCAACACCTTTCTGGTAGTCCAACCTTCCAATAAATCCAATCTGCATTATTGGAGTTTCACATTTTCTGGTTAGAGAGGGAAGAAATTTTCTTCACAATTCAAAGAAGTGAACGAAATTCTCACCAGCGGACAATCAGGTCGAATTGGAAGGCCCAGTTCCTTTTGCAGATCAGTCTTGCACTGAGCCTGTATAAATTAAATGGAAAGTTACCTGAGACAATTTGAGCAGTGGTATGTAGAGAACAGAGAAAAGAGAGTTTGCACACAACTGCATATAGAATAAACTTGAAAAGTAGGTAAATGCTATCATATCCTTTGGACTGCTCCCTTTTATTGGATTATGGACAATCCTTTAAAAGAACCCTCATTTGGATCGAGTTTCACGGCAGCTAAGAAGGTTTTGTAAACATATTGTCTGTTCGGCCAAGCATCTGGGAAGCCAGAAATGTATTTTTTATTAAAACAAGTGCTTTTGACTTTTGAGTAGTATCTGAACTTGTTTTGCAGAAGCTGGAAAAAAATAGCTTTTCCCTCCAAGCACTATTGGAACCTTTGTCAAGCACAAATTACTGCTCTAATATTGACAAAGTGTTGTAAAACCAAATGGATGCCATGTGGCCATCATCCTTTAAGAGTCATCATTTGCTTTATTAATATGATGACATGTGGAGTCATCCATGTTTGAGGTGTAACCACTTGGCCAAATGGATAGCTTATCAATGGCCAAGTGTTTAGTTTATATACTCCAATTGGCTATAAGCCATTATGTTCTTCACAAAGGTAATAAGAAAAATTTGAAATATATTATTATACTCTCTCTTGTTATAAAATAACTAGCTAACGAACTTATATTAATAAACTAAATTAAAACTAAGAACAAACTAAGAGAGTATAATATTATATTCCAAACTTTTCTTCTTATTCCTTTGTGAAGAACACAATGGCTATTTATAGCCAATAGGAAAATATAAACTAAACACTTGGCCATTGATAAGCTATCCATTTGGCCAAGTGGTTACACCTCAAACATGGATTACCCCACATGTCATCATATTAATAAAGCAAATGATGACTCTTAAAGGATGGCCCACGTGACATCCATATAGTTTTACAACACTCCCCTTAGATGTCTATGTAAATGAAAAGTTGAAAACAAATATACATAGACATTCACAATATGTTTTACTTGCTTCCTCATTAAAAACCTTTCTAGAAAAAACTAGTGGGACAAAACCTAGACTAAAAGGATAAAAATCCTAGAAAAAGGAGTACGAAAAATGACACTACAAAAGAATCTCACGAAGAGATTCAAGATCTGATTAATCCTGATATTCCTGAAGAGATCAGTGAACTCGAGACTCAAGTGAATGAAGAACTTCCAATAAATTCTACGGGTGATGAGATAAATTTAGATCGATCGAAAATCATAGTTGATAATGTTTTCGCATATAATGTTGCACATAACATTATGCAAGACAGTGAGGATCTTGAACCCCTATCTGTCAAAGAATGTCAACGAAGATGTGATTGGCCAAAATGGCAAAAGGCAATTCAATCAGAATTAGACTCACTTGCTAAACGTGAGGTTTTTGGACGTGTAGTCCGAGCCCCAAATGGTGTAAAATCAGTTGGCTATAAATGGATTTTTGTGCGAAAACGAAATGAGAGAAATGAAATTGTAAGATACAAGGCACGCCTTGTTGCGCAAGGATTCTCTCAACGACCTGGTGTCGACTATGAGAAACATATTCACCAGTTATGGATGCAATAACTTTTCGATATCTCACCAGTTTAGTTGTTCATGAAATTCTTGAAATACATCTAATGGATGTGGTTACAACTTATCTTTACGGTTCACTTGATAATGAAATTTATATGAAAATTCCAGAAGGACTTAAAATGCCTAAAACCTTGGGAAATGTGTTCAATCAGATTACAAAAGTCATTATACGGCTTAAAACAATATCAGGGTTTGTTATTCTTGCAGTTTATGTTGATGACATTAATCTCATTGGAACTCCAGAAGAGGTCCAAAAAACAATTGAATATCTAAAGAAAGAATTTGAGATGAAAGACATTGGAAAGACAAAACGTTGTCTTGGTCTACAAATTGAACATTTAGTAGACGAGGTCTTTATCCATCAATCTGCCTTATATTGAGAAAATCTTAAAACAATTTTACATGGATAAAGCACATCCATTAAGTACTCCAATGATTGTAGGATCACTTGAAGTGAGTAAAGATCCATTACAACCTCAAAAAGAGAATAAGGAACCTCTTGGTCCTGAAGCACCTTATCTTAGTGCAATTGTCGCACTTATGTATCTTGCTAATTCTACGAGACCTGATATAGCATTTTCTATTAATTTATTAGCAAAATTTAGTTATTCTCCTACACGAAGACATTGGAATAGAGTTAAACATATATTGCGATATCTAAAAGGGACTAGTGATATGAGTGTTTTATACTAACAAAGATAGTGCAGATTTATCTGACCCACATAAAGCTCAATCTCAAACAGGCTATATGTTCACATATGGAGGTACCGCTATATCATGGCAATCTACGAAGTAGTCCATAATCGCTACTTCTTCAAATCATGCTGAGATAATAGCCTTCATGAAGCAAGTAGAGAATGCGTATGGTTGAGATCAGTGATACATTTTATCAGAGAAAAATGTGGTTTGGAATGTGATGTCAAGGTACCCACAGTGCTCTTTGAAGACAATGATGCATGCATAGCTCAATTAAGAGAAGGCTTCATAAAAGGAGATAGAACGAAACATATTTACCGAAATTATTCTTTACACATGATCTCCAGAAGAACGGTGATATTGATATACAACAAATTCGTTCAAGTGATAATCCAGCAGATTTATTCACCAAATCTTTATCGACCTCAACTCTTGAAAAGATGGTACAAAAGTTTGGAATGCAAAGACTCAAGCATCTGAATCGTGGTCTTTATCAGGGGAGTGAAATACGTGTTCCACTCTTTTTTCCTTAGTCTAGGTTTTGTCCCACTGGGTTTTTCTAGAAAGGTTTTTAATGAGGCAGCAAGTAAAACGTATTGTGAATGTCTATGTATATTTGTTTTCAACTTTTCATTTACATAGACATCCAAGGGGGAGTGTTGTAAAACCAAATGGATGTCATGTGACCATCCTTTGAGAGTCATCATTAGCTTTAGTAATATGATGACATGTGGGGTCATCCATGTTTGAGGTATAACCACTTGGCCAAATGGATAGCTTAACAATGGCCAAGTGTTTAGTTTATATTCTCCTATTGGCTATAAATAGCCATTATGTTCTTCACAAAGGTAATAAGAAAATTTGGAATATATTATTATACTCTCTCTTTGTTTGTTCTTATTTTAGTTTATTAATATTTAGCTACTTATTTTACAACACAAAGGCCTTTTTCAAATTGATTAGCCAAATACAAACTACTATTCTCCAAAAGTACTTCTAATAAAAAACACTTTCCAAAAGAAGAAATTTCTGGAAGATTGGCCAAATAGGCTAATAGTTCTTTTCTCTAGGTGCACTTTACCACTTAAGTTGCAAACTTGTGAAACTGAGAAGCTTAATTACCTTTCCAGAGAGGTCATTGATGGAGTAATGCGAAGCAATATGCTCATCTGTCGACGGGTTCCAATCATTAACATCTATTCCATTAGTAATTCCTGCATAAAAGTAGAGATAGATTAACTAGTAATTTCTAAAGTTTAGAGACAACGGAAATGCATAATAAAGGTCATTAATACAATTAGCCTTGGCTCTGGTCATGACTTTTAACAAAAGTTAGGACTTGACTAGAAATGAAGCTAACGCTGGTATATAAGCCTCGTCAATCAACATATATCTTATCAAATTACAATTCGTGTAAGAGGAAAAGAAGAATATCAGAAATCGCTCATAACAAAACATCTAACACACGTACCATTAAGAACTGACTCTCTACTGCTCAACAGCTCATGTAGCCCATATCCCCCTTCAGGAGTTGTTATTTCCCATGAGTATCCCTGCCACCAAAACAAAAATTTAGAAAAGGACAAGTAACTACAAAAAGAAAATAGGAAGAGAGGACTAATGCGATATTTTAATACACTCAATAACAATGCTCAACAATTTATCATGATGTCATGTAGATTATCTCACAACGAAATAGAAATTTATGAACAATAATCAGTTATATGCTTCTGAATATTCTTCGAATAGTATACAGAAGTGGAAATTTCTGTATTGACCTGGCTAACTGTCAGTATCCGATCAGCAACTGAGATTGCCCCTTTCAAAACGTTCACTGTTTCACCAGTGTCAAGCGCATGGGCCCTTGCCCATGTGGGAAATATCCATTCAAGTGCTCCATACCATTGAGGAGGCAATCCCAAATTATTGTAGGTTGCTGCAGGCTCCACCCCCTATGCAAAATATCAAACAAGAGATAATCTATGACCATGTCAAATACTGATAACCTCAAGATGCAGATTACTTCAATACAAGCCAATGCATAACTTGAGTTGCAGACAGGACTATTCAATTACACAAATAATGATTAATTACCAACAAGCAATACGACCAGAAATATGGAATATGGATCCACCTCTCATAATCTACTAACTCCTACTTCTAAACCAATCAGAATAAATCCAAAAATATCAAACTGACCTAACAAGATTACGCTGCTACTACCCTTGATGGATACAAACTGGAGTTGAGGTCTCTTAGTATAACAGAGAAACCATCCATCATGGTCATTTGGTTAGTTTCTAGACCAACTGATTCATTTGGAAATTCCCACTCATTTGATCCTATAACCGTAAATAGGACGGATGTTTCAAGCAAACACATTTACGTGCAAAGTTTACATCTCATGCAGTTAGAAACCAATATGATCTTAATGTCAAAAGGCATCCATAAAGTCAACAACACCCCCAACCCTGAGGTCTTTTTAAAAAAGGAACTGATAATCTAAAGCCAATTTACAATCACCAGGGAGAATGTTCATTTTCTCTTTTAACTTTCCTCCATATGGAAAGCATCTTGAATTGTTAATCAAACAGAAGCTAAGAGTTCCAAACATGACATATCCACCGAATGATATACATTTATATTCCTGCCTTCCTGGAGCAAACACTCCTTAGAAATTGAGAATCTTAAATCAAATCACAGCTTTGTGAATAGAGAGTTTATCCCATGTTCAAGTAGATTCACTTACAGATTCAGGAAGTGAACGAGTAGAGTGATTAAAGACATCAAATTCAAGCCAACAATACTGACATTGTGATGACTAAGAATCAAGTGGCTCAGAAAGAAAAACCATGAGGATCTTACAGTCTGACCAGACAATATAAGCCTATGACGTAGAGTCATTATACTTTCAAATACAGTGGAGCCTAGGAGACATTAAACAGATGCAAAACTTACTGGTAGCCATAACACAATGTCACAGAAACAGGAAGAAGTAAACTAGGAAAGTACCTGATGTGCAATGTTGTGTATTGCGACAATACTACGAGCATCCTTGTAAACACCATAAGGACGATACTTGGCCGCTAAAAGTCTGCACCGAGAACACTTGAAGATCAGCGAAAGGATACTATCATAAACTGGTCAAAAGTAGTCAAAAGCACAGACAGCCAGAATTAAGCTATTTAGCAGCACATTAGGTGCTGCAGGTGAATGGAGGGAAGCTGTTTCCAAGGCTACTTTTGATGTAGTGTGACTGGCATAGTTACATGATAGTGTGTAAAAAATTCTCACTAGAGGACCATATAATAACCCATCACTCAAGTCCGGACCTTAAAAAATAAGCAGAACAATCAAATAACGGTCAATCATAGTAACCAGCTTCTCACAATATGAATACCTAAACATGAAAGCATTTCAATTTTCACAGAACTGATGAATACTAATGTACTATGATTTTTCTTTTTCTTCTATTTTTCAGAGAAGTGTATTTATACATTACCTTATACTTTATCAAAAGGCTAAAGAACTTTGTGATGAAAGGTAAGATAGAACTAATATAAGATTAAGCAACTGCAGAAAGTGCAACATAAAATTGATAACAACATCTGCAATACTGACACACAAGCACTATTGTGCAATGCATTATGAATCTATATCTTCATTTTTTTTATGTATAGCTATACATCTACAGATTACACCCTTGTAAGGAACTTCTCTAAGAAGTGTTATTGTAAGAATGTTCAGAATGTCACAAGCAAAAGAAGCATTGAGATGCTCTGTGTTCAGTTAAAGATCAAAATAGGGTACATCAAAAATATAAACTAGTCAGAATATTTTGTTAACATACAAAGGAACCAGGGAAGCGTGCCAATCATTAGCGAGAAACAAGCACTTCTCTCCATAAGTGAACCCGCCCAGTGGAAGAACCAATGGCGCTTCACATGCTGCGTGAGAAAGCAAAGTGAAGCGGAACTGCTTACCAAAAAGATAAAGGAAATATTATCACTAGCCATCACATTAAACCATATAGAGATGTGATCATCATGCATGAAAAAGAGTAATATATTACCTGATTATCACCAAATGCACCATAAATATCACCATATGGCGTTCCAGGTCTGCGGTAAGAAGAGTGGTCCACAAATACCTGATAACAAGAGCAGTGTACTTCTTTACCACTAAATCATAACTATGTACTTAAGAAGAAACATTTCTATTAAATTGAAAAACAGACATATACAACTAATTTTATCATTGATAAAGTAGGCTGACATCCTAACAACCATAGTTGGCTTTAAGTTGTTTGAAATCATCCTCGAGTCAGTCAAGTTGAAGTCCAAATAACAACAGTGAAATTTAAGAAGTTTGCAAACGTCATCCTTCAGTCAGATAGTCCTTCGGTTGATGCAGCCAGTTAATCATTAGAGGGGCGAGAGAGGAGCAAAAATGAAACTGAAGAATATACCACCAAGTACTTTATCCAAAAAGAATAATTAAAAAATAAGTATGGGAAAAGAAAATGTACGCAAAATGCTCTTACCCAATCAACACCTGCCCTGTATTCATGGTAGAAGGCTACTTCCTGTGCATCACCAAAGCAATGGACCGTGGCCCGCACATCAAGGTCAACAGCATTGGCATATTTTTCATCTGAAGGACCTCCATTCAAATACCTAGGTGAAACGACCATTACACGATGACCCCGAGCAGCTAGTGCCATTGGCAAAGAGCCACAAACATCTCCTAATCCACCAGTCTTAGAATATGGAGCTGCTTCAGCAGTAACAAAAATGATATTGAAAGTTAACTTGATTGGAGTTTCCTCCATCTCCTCAGCATCCTCGCGCAAGTCATCTTTATCATTGGTTACAATATCATGAGATTCTACCATTGTTGCATCACCTGCAACTGAATTGAGTGTGCACCATTTTCATTTTCTTTTAAGGCAAAACTAGAAAAAGAAAGTTCCGTCAAAACCTAGACTGTAATCCCTACGTTACATATTTTGGCACAGAAATACATCAGGTGTATAAACAATTAGTAACGAGACTAAATAAGTTCAGTAAATGAGTTTAAACTAGGGGGTGTTTCTTCAAATAAATTTATCTTATATATTTTTAAAAACCACCATCTTCAGCTTCATACAATGGACACGGAGAAAAACTACCAAAAGATAAATGGACACATACAAAGGCAATGTCATGAGTCCTGTCAAGCTCATGATCCCATTATCCCCAATCACACTCCAGTCTAAACCTAATTTATTGACCAGACACCCCCTATTTTCCCACCAATAGCAACCTATTCTAGCTGCAGCATGATAAGTCTTTCACCAGCAATAGAATCAACAATTATACACAAGTTTGAAGCATGCAAGCACTAACAAACATCAGTATCGCAGAGTGGAAATCCACTAAAACAAGAAGCTGGTTGAGTACTTTTTTTTGGATGATAAATTAACTAGCCAATTAAGTAAAGTTCCAGAACCTCGCACTGAGCGTCACCACAAACATCAAATAGTCAAGCATTCTTTCTGTCATATTGAAGACCAACTCATCTAACTCTCAGATATCATGCTTACCCTCTAAAATCCAATTACTATGAGAGACACTGATCCAAAAGTTTAAGCAATAGGTATTAACCATAACCATATAGTTGAATTCTAACATCATCCCTGAACACTAGGAACAGAGCTCATATAGTGTAATTAGCAAGCTAAGTGTTCCCAGCCTCTGTTCACCTTCATCAGATACAAACTTCAGCAAAAAGCCGTAAACAAAGTCATATGATCACTTTAACCATCAGAAGAGCGAATGCGCATTTGACAACCTAAAAAATACAGTGTAGCTCTATCCATTGAGCAAAGCTTCTAATAACCATCCATTATTCGTAGAAGTTGAGGTTGTTACTGAAATTGGCAGCATGGGGCATTGTACAATCAAATAGGAAACTATGAATTATGATATCTTAAAAAACAGATTTTTCACTAATTGGAGCAACTTGAAAACCATATCTCAAATTCATAAATACTGAATGTTAACTTCAAACTCAAGAAAACAAAAAGGGGCAGTACCAGAATGTGGAATCAATTGAAAACCAACAACAGAGCCGGAACCATCTCTCTCAGCACCCAAAAGAAGCCCTTCTGACACTTTCTTATTTTCAGCAATTGATGAACCATCTGAAACACTACTTGTAACACACAATGATTGAACCTTTCTGTTTCTTCGTCCCTTCAACAACCAAGAAAATCCCAACCCCACTTGTCTTTCTACCCTCAAACCCTTCACAACTCTCCCAGACACACATAAACATGACTTATTGCTAAGATTTGTGGGTGTTTGCAGAGACCCCATTTGGTATCGACACCTGCTGTAAAATCAAGAATCATGTAAAGACAAAATCTTTCAATATAGAAAATCTGAAAAAGTGAAAAAAAGTGAAAATGAAACACTCATTCTATATTCTACTATTCTATTGTACTAGTATAGGATCTGATGAAGAACACAAGTACCTAAGAAGAGGTGGATAGATACTCAAAACGACATCGTTTTAGTATTTGGAAGAGTTCTGTTTTGTTTGGGAATATGTAAATGGACAGTTAGCGCGAAAAATCTTGCAGAGCGACAAGTGGGGATTCCACCATCACGGGCCCGTGTAAATATCCCGTGAAAATCTAACGTTATTTTGGCATAAAAATATAAACTATTTTATTGTATGATGATAATTCAAAAAAGAAAAAATGTATGGTTAAGAGTACAAATCCACGTGTTTAAGTGAGGTGAATGTGCAGTAGAAATATCATATGATATATTGAAAAACCGGAAGAAACTAAATAGGAAAAATTATATATAATGCTAAACTAATAAATTAAATTAATTGTTATAATCACCTTTTGATTTAATTGTGTTCCGTAGTAAAAGGTTTGTCAGTCACCTCTCTCCCTCAAACTCTCGCTCGCCACTCTCCTCTCTCGCTCCCTCTCTCGCTCGCTTCCTCTCACTTTTATACAAGCACAAGTGTATAAAATCTGTTTCTATTTGTATAAAGCGAGAGAAAATTGTATAAATACATATATTTTTGTTCCCCTCTCCCAGATCTCGCTCGCCACTCTCGCCTCTCTCGTTTATACAAATAGAAACGAAAAGTATAAATTGCGTTTCTATTTGTATAAAGCGAGAGAAAATTATATATACACATGCAAATATATATATTTTCGTCCTATACACTTATTATTATACAATAAAAATACTCCCCTGCCCAGTTTCTTTTGTCTTTCTCTCTTTCTCGTTTTATACAAATTCAAATTGTATATAATTTCTCTCTTTCTCGTTTTATACAATTTGATTCAATTGTATTCCCTGCCCAAGTCTCTTTTGCCTTTCTCTCTTTCTCATTTTATACAAATTCAAATTGTATATAATCGTTCTATACACTTATAATTATACAATTCGTTTTATACACTTCGTTTTATACAATTCTCTGCCCAAGTCTCTTTCTCTTTCTCGTTTTATATACTTCATTTTATACAATTTACTTCAATTGTTTATGTATAGCGAATTATACATTTATATATTTGCTATGGAGTGCAATTATGCAAATTTTGCTATAGCATACAAATATAAATTTTATGTTTGCTATATATAAAAGTTGTCCAACTAAATATAATTAATAGTGTCCCTATTGAAAGCAATAAAAGGGCCATTGGTATCATTAGTACGAACGAACGTCACCCCAGTTTGATCCCGTGCATATGGAGTCTTCAAAACATGGATTCACTTCTGTTTAGGATGGTAAAAAGTAAATTATTTTTATAAAAAAAAAAACTAGTTTGATTTGGTACAAACTTTAAGAAAGTAAAATTAATTTTTTATGTTATGATTTTAAATTAAAATTACATTAAATATATCAAAATGTCATTTAATTGTATAGTCTTAGTCAGCTAAAAAGGTGAAACTAAATTATTGTTTTTAAAGAGAGAAAGTCCTCCACAAATTTATAATATTGCATATACACTTTTTTCACTCAACACATGATGAATTAATACATATTTTTACTCTATCAAATTGCTTCACCATGAAAGTTGATAGTATGATTCATTGTAATCACTTTAAGTTTTACCAACTCATCTTAAATATTCAATTTTTATACCTTCATTTCCCTTTACTTCCTCCTAAAGCCATAGAACCAAATTTGTGGTCCAATTAATGGTGAAAAGTTGATTCCTTCCTTCCTCTCTAATTTACAAAGCTGTAAGAAAACACATATAGCTTTTACATTTGATTATACACTTTTTAGTTTTAATGAGTGGTATTACTTTTTTATGAGTAAAACAGTTTGTTCTGTGTGTAGTAAAATTTAATTCGAAACTTTGATGTTTAATTGTAAATTTTAGTGAATAGAGTTACTCGATATATTTGTTGGTGAAAGTTTATAAGTACCCCATTAAATGAAGTCCACACAAATTGATGAACACCTATGTAAATTAAATAAAAATAAAAATTAGTCACAATGATACTATCGATGTAACTAAAATGATAGAGAAGTATCAAATGAGAGTTTAAAATTCTGATAGTTAGATGAATTTGAATTCCTTTAAAAGTTATATATAGATAATTTCTTTTCTTTTCAAATGTTTCAAAATTTCGAAAGAGTGTCATCTAAACTACGTTCGTCGTATACAAACAACTGATAAAGTAGTATTAAGTCATACACTTCAGAAACAAAAACTGTGTCTTAATCCCAAACAAGATTACATTTATATCATATATTACATCCATTGCAAAAACTCAAACTTCATATATATATTTAACCATCCAAATTAAATTCAAAATAGGATACAAAAACAAAAACAATAAGCTATTAGCACGCAGCAACAGCATTATTGATCAGTACTTTATTAACCACCAAAATATATATATATATATCAACTAAAATTATATCTCCATGGATGTGCTCCTAATGGTGAAGCTCGATCGTCGCCACTTGATTCCGGGCTGTAAGTTGCCATCCATTTATTAGCATGTCCACTACTGCGATTCGCGGTAGTTTTTGGGCTTGGGCTTCTTGAGGCTTGATAGATTGCTGTTGTACTTGCCCCTGAACTTGATTCAAGGCCCAAACCATAGTGTGGCCCCTTCCTTTTCGATACATTCCATTGGGCCGATGGTGGGCTACAATGCTTAACAAGGCCTTGATTCCTCACCTTGGCTTTTGCAGACTTAGTTGGGGTCATGTAACTAGGGACATTATCAAATTTTGAGTGAACAACCTTCCGGGCTGAGTATGGGCTTGTTTCAGCTTGATCAAAAGTGTGATGGGCTGAGTTGATGGTCTCCGAGTCCAATGGCCCGGTGATTAGGTCCATTTCAACTGTCTTTTCAGATATGTCACTTGTTGTGGAAGGTGTCACATAGGAGCTGTCTCTTGGCACAATGTGTCTTGAGTATTGGTATGGTTGCGAAGCCATCCATCGCTCCAGCCAACTCCATCCCCATTGTGACTTTTCGCGCTCATTTCCAAAAAATTCAGCGTCCTCACCATGTGGATCAATGTGCAATAGTTGTTGTTGCTTTTGCTGTCAACACCAATCACAATAGTACCACAACATTACAACTTATCAATCCACTAAAATTTATAATTCATTTTAGTAAGGAGTTGATTTCTCATATGGTCGTTACTCAACTTATAGTAATTCACTTTTTGAGATAATACCTTTTAGTTGAGCGACCATATGAGAAATCAATCGGTATAGTAAGTTAGGTAGATAAGAAAATAGCTAACCTGATAGGCATAGGCATAAACAAGAGCTCTTTCCCTTTTCATTTCTGCATCGAATTTTCGCCTACTGCTTTCTTGGATTTTATCCATGCTTTGATTCCTGTTATCCCAACCTTCTGTCCCTGACTTCTTGATAGGGCTGGTGTGCTTGTGTTGCTGCTCTTCAGCAGCGTGTCTTCGTGCTTCTTCTAGCTTGCTCTCGAGCCTTTCCTGGACTAACTGGAGCCTCCTTGCTCGTACTCTGCCCTGTACACGTACTAATGCTTGCATACATCTCATGGTCATTTGTGCTTGTTTTCGCACATTATGTCCTCTCACTAGTGCTTGCAGCCTCACCAATCCTTTCAGAGCACGCAAAGCACGCCTTGCCTACAAAATCAGTAAAATTAAAGATTTTTGAGATAAAATTGAGTAACATTACTAACAGATTACATAAACAAAAATCTGTCTAGGATTTTATTTTACCAAATATCCCCTGTAGTATGACTGAATAAGCGTGGCAGCCCTTTCCTCTAACGACTGCACGCGGCCATAGCCACCAGCTAATCTGACGACTTTAGCAGCCGCGTGAGCAGCTGCAACAGCTGCCTCAGCGGCTGCAGCCGTGGCAGCTGCAACAGCAATGGCATGGTTATGATCCTCAGCCACAGTAGACGATGAATCAACGTTACTCCCTCCATTACTTATAAAATCTGGAGAACTCCCTACTGGAAAATGTTCAAGTGACACAACTTCAGGAGGTTCAGGTTGCTGCCATTTACTGTCTAATGTTTCCTTCTGAAAAAAAATGACACAACAATTAAACCACCTCGATCATCTTGCCATTAATCATCGTTTAATTAAAACAATAAAGATACGAGATATGACTTTTTTTTTTTTGACAAGAGAGTGTAACATCAGAGTGATGGTAGTGAGTCATGATGGAGAAGTAACGTAAGCAGCACATGTATTGATGAATATAGGTGGGGAAGATATAGGTGGAGTGAAAGCTAAAGGTCATGAACTCATTTGGTGGAAGGGGGGACCAGTAGTAATAAAAAATTTGAGTAAATAACTATGCAATTTATTTCTTGATGAGGAAAAAGTCTGTAGATTGCAGCTTCTGATGTTGTAACGCGATATGAGATAGTCTTTGTCGTTACAATAATAACTATGCCTCAACACCAAACAAATTAATGTCCGCTCCATGAATTCTCACAGATCATAAAAAGATACCATAAAATGACACAGAGCAAGAGAAACTAGTGTAACTATAATATTGCTATCATTAGCATTTGTCTTATAAATAGTAAATAAATCCTCTTTTTATCATGGATCAACATAAGACAAGAAACCATCATTAGCAAATCAATGATAATTTGCTCTAAAATATACTAGTGATATCAAAATTCTGTTTTGTTCTTCTTTTTGATCTTAAAAGATCCTAAGACGAGAGTAAACAGAGTCAGAATTTTCAGTAAAGAGATTTAAGATATGAAAAACGAAGAAGTCAAGTAGATTCAACATATATACGAGGTGTTCGAATGAGATTGAACTAACCTTCTTGTCTGGTGAATCTTTAGGAGACTGTTTAAAAACTTTCTTAACAGATGAAAACCAACCACTTCCTTTCTTGCCCATATTCAGCCAAAAGAATTGACCTTTCTGTTACAAAAAAAAAAAAAAACATACATTCAACAGATCATAACCATCAAGACAACAACAAAAAAAACAAACAAAAAAAAAAGAACAAACAGAACTTTCCCAAATAAGGTGAAAGAAAAAATGAAAGGAGAAAAAAAAAATAGTTTGGTGATAATAAAAAGAGTAGTAAGTGCAAACCTGCTTATTTTGCCGTTAGTATTTATCATTCTCACGGGGTCAGATCAAAAAGAGTAGCTTTCCTATTGTTTAGCCCCTATATATACAAACACTACTACTCTCCTCTTTTATTACTACAAAAACATACAGTTGGCCTCTTCTTAATTACACATATATACTCCCTCCGTTTTCAATGTATTTGTCTTATTTTGATCGCACTACAAGAAAAATGTGAATTACATGGGGATCAGTATGAAAATTCGTAGAAAACTTATTTTCTGCATATTTTCAAAAAAAAATTCATGTAATTAACAGTTTTCTTATAGTGTGACTTTGATTCAAAATTTCACAAAATAAAAAATATTTTTAAGGGCAAATTACAGAAATCACATACTATTAAGGCAAGATTACAATCTATCTCTTAAAAGTTTATGATTACATAAATTTCTCAAACGGATACATTAATGGAGGATCCGAATACATTAATGACCAAAAAATCAAAGCGCTGATACATTAAAAAGAGGATCGGATACATTAATAACATTTTTTACTTAAGAGAAAAATGAGGAATTTTGGAGATTTGTGAAACTTATATGGAATAATGGTAATAAATAAATTAAAAGGTGAAATTTCTGTAATTATTTCTATTTTTAAATCATATGTCAAATGTACAAAAATGCTCTTAAAAAATGTTCTTTTAAATTTTAAATAGACTAAAAAGAAATATTGTAAGACAAATAAATTGAGACGGAATAGTATTTGTTACACTATTTTTGCCCCTATTCACGGGTCTTTGGACATTCATTGATTCCTCCTGAATAATAAATATAAGCACTTAATATTCATTTATTGTTTTTTTTTCTCTCTTTCTAATAAACATGGTGTTCGGTTTAGTTAGAGCGTATTTCGATTATTTATGGAATTAATTTCAATTTTTTTTGTTTCCTTCTTGGAAAGTTTCTTTTCTAATTTTAATAATTAGGGAAAATATTTGAAAAAGATAATTAAATATGGAAAAATTAAAAGAGATGTATTTTTGGACGTGATTGTTGTAACTTTTTTCATAACAATGGTGTAGAAAAAAATTATTTAATATTTTTGTCTTTATTAAAATTAAGATTGAATTGAACAGTTTTTTTTTTTTCATTCTAGGGTAGTTTACATACCTTAATGGGAGTCAGGTGTAGTGCCTGCTGAAACAAGAAAGTCCAATTATTGATTACATACAAGTTGAGCGCGAGTATTCCAGTGAGATAAATAAGATTTTTTTATTTATAATTAAAAATTTCACGTTCAAGTCCTGAGATTTGAAAAAAAAAATATCTTATTATGAAATATGTCTTCTTAAATGAGTTTTACTTACGTGACGTAAATCTAAATTAATTAAAGATCAGCATGGATATCAAACGCCAGATGAAAACAAAAACTTTTAACATACAAGTTGAGCAAGGAGTACAATTGTCTAATTAGAAGGTTCACGGGCGTGTGATCATGACATACAAATTATGTAAATTATTGTATTTTGTTCACTAGTAACTCCTATCATTTGTTAATTACTTAATTGGCCTAACCATCTATTCACTATATGTATATTATGCAATTTTACACGAAGCATGAGTAAAATATCAAATACTTTATACACTTATTTTAGGGATCTTAATTAATTAACATTAATTGAATTACAGGGAATTGTTGGAGCTGAAATAGATTAAAAAAAAAGTTAAAGGTGTGATTAATATTAGTATTATTAATTAGGTAGATGAGAAGAGAGTTTTTTTTGCTTGCATTTAAAGTGACATTTGTTGAAATATTAGGAGGAAAATAGAAGCTTTTTATGGTGCACCTTCCTTAATAATCTCATGATTGTTTGTTCAAATTAAGCTTTGTGATAACCACTTTTCACCTTAATTAATTAATTATATATATATAATTCTTTTTACACATTAATTATTAATTTAAAAAGCAAAGTGAATTTGAGTGGTTGAAGTTTGTTTGGCAAGAGAAAAGGTTTCCATATGCATAAATGAACAAAAACTATAAATAAGGAAATAAATAAATATAAAAAAATTTCAAGTAAAATATATAAAATTCCACAATTCTAATAACGTACAAAAATAATTTTATCGTTGTTACTTGTCATAATGCATATTTCAGATGTGTTGGTAATACATATAACTAGAAAATAATTAGCTAAATTAATGGATATCATTGGGTTGTTCTTTGTTATACTCTTGTTTTATTTTTCTCTCTGGTATGATTCCTAATTAAGAAAATAAAAATTAACTGTCAAATAGTACTAATTATTATTACTATTATATTTATCAACGTGATATACCATTTTTTACTAATTGGATAATATATGCAAAACTAATTCTCTCTAATTGATGAAGCAGTATTTGTCCTTTTAGTTTGCCAAATATCGTACAATGAAGAGTTAAATTATTTATGAAAAAATGGTACTTGTATTTTAATTTTTAAAACTATATCACTACAATAAAAACAACTTTTAATGGTATTAAATATCGACATTAATAAAGAGTACTAAAGTCTTTATCGGCATTAGTTAAGTGTCATTAGAATCAATGTCGCTAAATGCTTTAGAGACATACAATTGCCGCTAAAAATACATATTTAGCGGCAATTAAGAATTAATTGCCGCTAATGATCATTTTTGTTCCAGTGTATATATATATATGACTAAAAAGCAACTATAATTTTATTTAAATTTTGGTTCATATTTGCTTTCCTGGGAATTCGAGTGTTGAATGCAATTCTTTTAATAAATATAAAAAGAAAATGAAATTCTGACTTTTATTTGGTTCCAATTTCTTGTAAACTTATTTACCACATTTTTTTGTTCAAATATTCTTTTATATAAAAAGAAGATATTCGAAAATATTGAGCTATGAATAACAAGGAAACAAATCTACACAAGTTTGGAAGTTCCATCAATTACGAATTTAACTTTTGAAATTGATTAATTATCCATAATTAACAACAATCTATATGGTACTATTATATAAAATAAAAAGACATATTTTTCTTTTAGAACTATCATCATCATCATAACAATAATTTTTCGGTTCTCTGAAATTCACGTAGCTTCTGTTGTTAATATTTGAGATAATCAGGTTTGTTGTTTGATCATCCTCCTAATATCTTTTTCACATGAATTTTATTTCTATTTATTTTGAAGAAAGAAAAAAAACTGGATTAAATCCTTATATGAAAACATGTTTATTATTATTTTCAAGTAATTTATTACTTAGAAATTAGTTGATTTCGAAATAATATGTTATTATGTGTTTCCAGATATTAGAAATTAGTCTATTTCTTTTAGAATAATATTTGTTTATTAGTAGCCAAGATTTAAAAGTTTTTTTAATGAAAAAATATGTTTATTTTTTAGGGCTACTTAATCATACAACATATATAATTTGACAATTATTAAACTGGAGTAGATTAACGATCCGATAATGTATTTGTTGTAATTTGTAAGTAGATGATACTTTATGATAACAGTCAATTGTTTAATTTTTTTTTTCGTCAACAAAATAATTAATTTTTAAATTGATTTTTTAATCTACTAACTACTTGTAATTAAGGTTGAACGTTATAACATTTAGTTTGAAGTTTGACAAAAGTATCTTGAGATAATCTAGAGAGTGGAATTCGTTTTTTGATATTAATTTTGTTGATAATTCTAAATAAAGACAAATTATTTAAATGGATATATAGACACCTGTTTTGACACTGAGAAATAAGTATATTTTTATATATGAGGTTATAGATGAGATGATGAATATAAATATATAGCATATTAGTAGAGATTTTGAGGATCGTCTAGGATTATTTTTTCGTTGAGAAAGGTGGTAGGCCGATTTTAAATGCTTTAACTTGGTCATCGAAGAAGGTGAAGGTTGGACGAAACTTCGATTTATGTTATTTCTTATACTTTAATTATAGTATTATTATGTCATAGTTATTTTTTTTCTTTTCAGGACGTTTCGTCATGCTATCTTTATCATCACTTATGTTATTTTTTTCAAACTACTTTGCTATACTTGTTTTTTATCTGAGTTTCTATCAGAAACAACCTTTTAATTAACCTCCTAAGAAAGAGGATAAAATCTCTGTACACACTACTCATTTTTTCCTTTCCAGAATGTCTTGTCATTGCTATTTTTAGTATTTTGTCATCATTTCTGTTTTTTTTTTCAAACTGTCTTTGGTCTAAGGGTTTATTAGAAATAATTTTTTTTACCTCCTAATGAACTTGTGAAATTATACTGAATATATTAGTATTGTTGTTTCATTGTTAATTCCGATCCTTGTATCTGAACAATTAATTTTGAAATCAATCTCTAGTATTTTCACAATTTCTTTTGAAGTTTTTTTCAGGATTTATGGAAGACGAAACGAACTTAATATCAAGCACGACCAACGTAACGGTTGGTGATTGTGATTCAAGCGGAAGCAATCATCTATTACCTAAAAAGCGAAACATTAATGGACGTGAGGGAAAAGGTTGCATTTCAGGTTCAAAATTCAAAGGTGTAGTAGGGCAAAATAATGGTCATTGGGGAGCTCAAATATATGCAAATCATCAAAGAATTTGGCTTGGTACTTTTAAAACTGAAACAGATGCAGCAATGGCTTATGATAGTGCTGCTATTAGACTTCTTGGACCAGATCATTCACATAGAAATTTGTCATGGACAAATTCAACAATTCAAGAACCTAACTTTCAGACACAATTTTCAACTGAAGATATTCTAAGAATGATCAAAGAAGGTTCTTATACTTCAAGGTTTGATGAGTATTTGAAAGACAAATTTGAAGATCATTTTCAATCTTTGAAAAACTTACAAAAAGTGAATGAGGTAAGAAAATAATTTTGTATATCTAAGACATATAATACTTTTTAGGCTATCATGTTATCGTAATCATACTACATAAAGATTATGGAGGATACAGATCAGAATAAAAGGTTAGTTAAGCAACTGAGAGTTACCTCACTTAGCCTTTTATATCGATAGTTGTAGTATCACTCTGAGAGTTTCTTATTATTCCGTTTCTATCATTTACTATTTCTAACACTTTGATTATCGTATTGCTTTATGATAGTACTAATTGTTCCATTTTTAGTATATTTTGTCTTGTTTTCTTTAGCTTCTTGTCTTTGGCTTCTTCTCTCTTGTTTCTTTTTCTAACTGCTTTATAATGCCGTTTTCCTTGAGTTGGATTCTACTCAAAATAGTCTATTTTGTGGGGGTAAGATAAGTGTATACACTATTTTTCGTACTCTATTTATGAGATTGTATTTGATATACATGTTATTACTTCATGTCACACTAGAGATATTTTTTTGGTAACGTTCCACATGAAGTTAAAAAATTTGTAAGAATTTAAACTATATACGCATCATTATAAAGGATTTTGTATATCATCAGGTCACGTACAAGAATATCTAAAGAATACAAGTAAGCATGCTAGAACATATAAAGATGTATACATACCTTATAACTTAATTTATAATCTAGAAATAAGGCTAATAACTTGATAGCTAAATGTTTTTAACCTCTTGGTGTATATAAGTTTAATGCATGTACATATTGTTTGAATACTCTTAATGTAGCTTTATAGGTATAACATTTTGTGTTATTCTTTTAACTCCTCTTGTTAGATTTCATGATTTCAATATTACTTATAGGGTAATGCTGAATTTTCCTACAAGCAGCTTTTTCAGAAAGAGCTAACTCCAAGTGATGTTGGAAAGCTTAATAGGCTTGTGATCCCAAAGAAATATGCAACAAAGTATTTCCCTCAAATCCAAGACGAGGAAATGATCTTTTATGATACATCGAGGAGATTATGGAAGTTCAGGTATTGTTATTGGAAAAGTAGTCAAAGTTTTGTTTTCACAAAAGGTTGGAATAAGTTTGTCAAAGATAAAGGTTTAAGAGCAAAAGATACGATTGTTTTTAACTTTTGTGAATTCAAGAACGGAACAAAAGAGAATTGCAACGCCTTTGTGGTTGATGTTGTGAAGAGTATTGATGGTATGCCTATGAATTTAGCACTCAATCATCATGAACAAGAAGAAACTATTGATGATCATGAAGTGGATACACAGGAATTCACTAAGGCACAACCTTTCGATAATGATCATGATGATGATGATGCTTTGGTACCTGTTTGGCTTTTTGGGAAGCAAATAGGTTGGATGGAGACAAAAGGAGCAACAGAGTTTAATTAATGTTCATCGATAGCGTAAATAATTTTTCAAGGAACATGTAGGACAAAAAGTCGCAATACCCCTTATGTTTCTAATATATAATTATGTTATTTTTTTCTTGTTGTATCAGGTACTTGTTTTATTTTCAAGATACGAATCTCACTTTTTTAGAGAGATTATCGATGAATTTCAATTTTCTTTTAATCCGATAGTGAAATTTTTATCTAATATTATTTGTGTACATGAGTTTTGAGATATTCCATTTTTTTAAAAAAAAAACTCATATTTTTTTCAAAACAATGTTTTCCATGGAAAACATTAATGTCATAGTTGGGTAGTGACAATTGCCTTTTATGGGAGGTAATGAGTTTTAAAAGCATTAATTATTTTGTCTTGTATGACTTGTTATTGAATATTTATTAGACTTATAGTGACATTAAGAAATTAATTATAATGTTTTAATCACGCATGTGGTGACTGGTGATCATAGAAAAGAACCTTTACACTTTCTCCAGCTAGATAAATGAGAAATTATTGGGTGATTTGCGTAAAAGGGTATTTTGTGTTGGTAATTTGATTTTATTTCCATCTCTGATATTTGTATAGAAATTTGCTTTTGTAACTCTAATTTAAAAAAAATTGTCTCAAATATCTGTACATTGTGAATACCAAGACAAATTAATAGGATAGCTTGTAAGCTTCATCTAATTGTCATGATTACAAATCTTACTCGATCATGATTTTAAATATTACTCATGATTCTACTTTTTACTCAATTCATTTTACAAAAAAAATAATCTACTTTAATTTAATACGAAGTATAAAAAATAAAGAGAAGATCTTAAATTAAAGTTATGTCAAATGTATCAAATTATTCTTAATCTTGTGACCTTAAATATGCCATGTGAAAAGTTAAAAGTAAAATGTTACAAAACAAAATATCATTCTTTTTTAAATAAAATAAAAAAAAAAGAAGATCATTATTTTAAAACAAAGGAGTAATAATTTAAAGTTCAATTATAGGTTGTGATAAATTGGGGTAAATTACTCAACTTCAAATTTTGCTCTTACAAAATCGTTTCATCACTTTTGGTCACCTTAAACAAAAAAGATATTTTCCATTAAAATAATCTTGAAATTTTCTTTTTTTAAGAACTAAACAATTTTATTGATAAAACCCATTAATTTTACATACTCGAGTAACCATTTGAGAAATCTATTCTTATTATTACAAATGGAGAGTATATCTCACAATTAATCAAATATTTCATTATTTAATATAATATAATTAGCACAAATATTTATCGCATTCACAAAACATTATCATATTGTTCTTGCAATTATGCTCGAAAATTATTTTTTAAGTCAGAAATTTATATAACAACTTCTCTACCTCATTAAGATAGAAATAAAATATTTGTATATTTTATTCTTTGCGTATAAGTTATACGTTCCCATAGTATAAGTTATACGCTTTCTCCTTTGCTCTATATTCATTTCCGTAAATATTTTTCACTTTCAGTAATGCTATTACTTATAGATCTCGATCAAAAGTGTTTATCCAAGCCATCATCAACTCCACCTTTTTTTGAAGTTTTTTCCAAAGTCGATTTTGAAGTCGAAAAAGCATCCTTCTTCGATTAATTGGATAATCACAATACCAAAAGATGAAGCATTATCCATATATATCAAAATTTGTAGATGAAAAAAAAAATCGGTAATGAATTAACTGGAAAGAAAAAATGAATGAAGACGAACTATCTTTTCAATAACTTGCAATTGATGTACTAGAGAAGGAAAGATTTGAAATTCAAAAATGAAGTGATGTATATAATTAGTAACACCATGGAGTGATTTTAGGCGTGAAAAAAAAATACAACTGAGTGATTATTTTAGAATGATGTATCCGAAGAAGTGAGAAAAACTAAAGAGAATAAAGATTTTTGTAATTTTTTGAAATAATAGAAATAGTATATATATATATACACACACTGATCTAATCTATTGAAATAGATATAAATAATTTTTTTTAATTTTTATGTTATTAATCCCTCAGTTTAAAAAAGAATGACCTCATTTTTTTAATCTGTTTAAAAAGGAATGACCTCTTTCTTTTTTTGTTGACATTTTAATTTCAGCTTTTCACGTGCAATGTTTAAGGAAAGATCAAATGAGAATTTTGTACATTTAACCTAACTTTTATTTAAGACCATAAGATATAAAAATATCTTTTATACTCTTAAACTCTGAGTCAAATCAAACTATATTATTATTTGTAAAACAAAAAAAATAATACTTATATAATTCTAATCAATTATCGAACGAGATCAAACCAAAATATATGCTATAAAGACAACATTTGAAGATGTGTACAAATTTTACAGAAGGAGAAACGTACATCATGAGAGAAGCTGATACGGCAAAAGTGGAGTGTCCATCAACGTGTCAGTTTTGACAGCTCAGATTACGTGTGGCCCACTTTCCAACTCACACTTTCGACGCCAAGAGTTTCAAATAAGTATAAGACACGTGGCATAAGATAATCAAGTTCTTTTAATTTTATAATTCATCAGTCTCATTTTACGTGACACTATTTAATTTAATATAATATTAAAAAAAAATAATATGTTTAAAAATTTGGTTCAAAATAATATTTCTATACTTATATAGTTGTAAATAATTTTATTAAAAAGGTTAAATTACTTCAAATTATAATAAGATTGACTCTTTTTTTCAGACTAAAAAAAATAAAAAGTTTCGCATCTATTACATCTACTGAAATAGTATTTTTGTTTTTAGCTTCTTCGTATGATTCTTAATATTTGTTATTTAACATTATTCTTTCTATTTTTTTCATTGAGAGTTATTAGCTCAAAATATATGAATTTAATCAATATAGAAATATTACATATTGATTCATATTCATTGATTAATTTAATTATTTATTGAGAACTTAACTTTAAGAGAATAGTATATAAAAAGTACAATAGTAAGCTTTCATAATTTTTTAAGGGACATAAATTTTAAAATGGTGACATATAAATAGAAACGGAGGAAGTACATTGTAATTTATTATATTATTTAAGATATTTTTATAAGTTAAAAAATCATATTCAAGATAACTCATCTTTAATTAAATCCTTAGTTATTGATTACCATTTAGTTAAACAATAAAAGTAAATGATAGTAGTAACTTTTCTCAAAAGTAATAATCTGTTGACTATTTAGCTTTTTATATTTCCTCAAACCCAAACGGATACCATTATATTTACGAGAACACAAACGCTAATCATCGTGCTTAATATAGCTTTCGTTTAATAATTTTTATAACTCGAAAATAAGTTTGGATGTGTATTTCACTTCAAAAAATTTGTGAATTTTAATTAGTAAAAGTGAATTACACTAAAAAGAAACCTGAACTTAATTTTTAAAATTTAAATTTGAAATTTTCAAAATTTATAATTAAACACTAGGGATTTTTTTTTTTTTTTTTACTAATATTAGTAAATATTCCAGATAAAACAAAATACTATCAGGCCTGTTTTGATGCATGATAGTATAAACTACCCACACTTCTCAGTCCTTTGCTCTTCCTTCTCCATTTTGTCCAAAACTCAAACCCCCTCTTTTTTTTTCTTCTACTTTCTCTGTGAATTTTTCAGGTTTCTATTTTCTGCAAATCGCCATTTGCCGCTAGCTTCAACGGAAGATAAAAATGTAAGTTTCATAAATCAAAGATTTCTTTCACATATATGTATATATACAATAAAAAATTTCATATACATCGATTTCATTTTCCATGCATACGTGTAGTAAACATCCATATAGACTCAAGTCAAAAGATCAGTCAAAATTTCTTCTTTTCCCCGTTTTCCGGCTTAAATTCCGTTCATTTTGCTTCATTGATGTTTAATTCCTTCCATATTCGTTATATGTTTGTATGTTCGTGTTGATTTTTTTTTTTTTTTGTATAGGAAGAACTGAAAAACTGATGATTTCACTTGTTTAAGGTTGATCAAATTTTACTAGTATTTGTTTTTGTTATGTGGTGGCAGGTCGAGTAAAAGGCACTGTGAAGATTTTTCGGCTGAAACGCGGAGAAAGAAGCCATCTAGGGTTTTAAGAATCCAAGTTGATTCAGATGAAGAAGTTGGTACTAATGAAGGAAAAGTTTTTTATTTTCGGGTTCTGTTGCCTAATGGAATAACTTTAGAGTTGCAAGTACCTGGACCACCTAGTGAAATGCCTGTTGAGGATTTTGTTATTTTAGTGAGGCGAGAATACCAAAATATCGGGCGAAGAACAGATTCACCTAAGCCTAGAAAAGAGATTAATTGGACTAGCAAGGATTTGCATTTTGTTGATGCTTTTGAGAACAGGATAACAAAGATGATGGATTTCAGAAAGTTTAAATCCAACGAGTCTCATATGCTAAGGCTTTGTGTATGTAAAGTCTTCAGTGTTTTTGATTTCTCAATTCTTTTGGTAGTAAGTGTTCCCGTTTGTTGTTTTGTTTTAACTTGCATTTTCTATACAGGATGGTTCAGTTGAAGCAGATAAATATGAGGTTGATTCTTCGGTCTCTGGTGGAATGCTATTCAAGAATATATGTGGTGTTTATAATATATGTAGCTGAGTGTATGCTTTCACTTTGCAGAATATGTGGGACCTTACACCAGATACTGATTTGTTGAAGGAACTGCCTGAAGAGTATACATTTGAAACCGCACTGGCGGATTTGATCGTAAGCATCTTTGCATATAACTTTTATTTTTCCGATTAATTGTATAACTTTCTTTATCTATGTTGATCACTTTAGCATTAACTTCATTTCAATGGTATATCAGGATAATTCATTGCAGGCAGTATGGTCTAAGTCTACAGACCAGAGAAGATTAATAAGGTAGCTCAAGAAAGCATATAATCAGTTCAAATTCTTAAATTGCTAGTTGTTAAAGTCCTGAGATGGTGTATATTCGCTAAAGACTAATTTTTTTTCTCGAAAGAAGCCAAAATATACTTTTTTTTTAAAAACAAAAAATGAGTCAGGATTGTATTGCCACGGTCAAAGAGGATACGGAGGAAGGAGGACTAGGCCTGGCCTTCTTCATTACATATTGTATTTCTTAGCCTTTTAGTCTAATAAGCAAAAGATTGGGGGGACACAAGTGGCAATAGAGTTGTTTCTTCTTGGCGGATCAAAGATGATAGCACCATGGTTTTTCCTCCTGACTCTAAAAGATGGTATTTGCCATATGTCAATGTTAACTAGGCCTATGATTTGTCCAGGTAAGGAGCTATACTTAGTGTAGATACAATTGTTTCCACTCTTGTGACTCACGGACACTAGCTTGTCATCAACCTAAGTTAGCTTCCCTCATGCAGTGAGTGGTATGGATATGGTGACTGGTGAGTGTCCAGCAAAAACTTAAATCTTACTAATTGTGTCTTCAATTTTTCAAGGGCTTTGCCTGTTGCCCTGAATACAACTCTGGAGAAAGAGGGAATCCATTTCCCCTATGATCCTAGGGTGACCATTTTGAATGCACCAGTAAGACCAAACAAGAAAGCATTGGCTTCTACCTAGTTGCTATCGCCTCTCCCCAAAGGTATGCAAAACGCCATAATCACCTTGCCTTCCTTGTCTTTCACTACCCCTCCTCCTATGCAGTTTCCTTCCATGCATGAGCCATCAGTATTAAGTTTGACAAAAGGATGTAGGTTTTTTTTGTTGGGAAATTCGGGTAATTTCCCTACAAAACGGAACAACTTTAGTGAAATGAACCGGTTCAAATGAACTGAACCGGACAGAACACTAACAAAGATACCCGACAAGTAATATCGAATATTAACTGAAAAGAAGAGAAAAGAGACCGAACAATTTTAATAATGGAGTTCAGCCGCGAAAGCTTAATCTCCGAGCACCGCTCAAAGCAGCCTGCTTTTATTAGATAGAGAGAAGAGATTACAAATGGTGCATTTTACAATGAAGGAGGAGGAGTTCTTTTATAACCCCAAATTCTCCTTCACAATACATAAAACTCCGATGTGGGACTAAATAATTAGGCCAAAGAGTCAACAAATCTCCACCTTGGCTTAATATCCAGTCCCACCAAATACAAATCTTCTCAAACAAACAAATAATAAAAGCAGTTTTCACGTTGCTTCCAAATTTGCGCCGTGAGGCGCCAACTTCAAATGTGCAGGACATTGACCAAGTCTAAACAGTGTTCAAACTTGGCCTTTGTAACCACCTTGGTCAGCATATCTGCGGGATTCTCCGTAGTATGAATCTTCAACAGAAGTATCTCCTCTTCTTCGAGAATTTCCCTCACAAAGTGATAGCGAACATCAATGTGCTTCGTCCGTGCATGAAAGACTTGATTCTTTGCTAAATGAATAGCACTCTGACTGTCAGAATAAACCTCAAGTTGTTTCTGACCAACTCCCAAGTCTTTAAGCAACCCATGAAGCCAAATCGCCTCCTTTACAGCCTCTGTAATCGCCATATACTCTGCCTCTGTCGTAGACAAAGCCACCGTTGACTGTAAAGTAGACTTCCAACTAACTGGCGCTTTTGCTAAAGTGAACAAATAGCCAGTTGTAGATCGTCGCTTATCCAAATCACCTGCATAGTCAGAATCACAGTATCCAACTATGCATTGACCAAGTGATTTATCCTGCTCGAATACCAATCCAATATCTACGGTATTTTGCAGATACCGTAGAATCCATTTCACAGCTTGCCAATGACCCTGGCCTGGATCATGCATGTACCTGCTAACAACACTAACAGCCTGTGAAATATCTGGTCTCGTACACACCATTGCATACATCAAGCTTCCAACTGCATTTGCATACGGGACTTTCGCCATGTATTCTCGCTCTTCATCAGTCGTCGGAGATAACCGGCTACTCAGTTTCAAATGAGGAGCAAGTGGGGTACTCACTGTTTTGTATCTTCGTGCATACCAAAACGTCTTAGTACCTTCTTCAAATACTGCTTCTGTGACAGCCAAAGCTTGCCTCTCTCTCTGTCCCTGTTTATCTCCATGCCGAGAATCTTCTTGGCTTCCCCCAAATCCTTCATCTCGAACTCTTTACTCAACTGAGCCTTCAGTTTGTCAATCTCAGTTTGGCTCTTTGCTGCAATCAGCATATCATCAACATATAAGAGTAAGTAGATGTAGGAACCGTCTTGAAGCCTGCGCAAATACACACAATGATCGTATTTGCTTCTCTTGTACTTCTGACCCTTCATGAAACTATCAAATCGTTTGTACCACTGTCTCGGAGATTGTTTCAGTCCGTACAATGATTTGACAAGTTTGCAAACCCAATTCTCTTTATCAGCAACCTTATTTCCTTCTGGCTGAGTCATATAGATTTCCTCCTTCAAATCACCGTGTAGGAACGCGGTCTTCACATCAAGTTGAGCTAGCTCCAAATTCAACTGCGCTACCAAGGCCAACATAATTCTAATGGAGGAATGTTTAACAACTGGAGAAAATACCTCATTATAATCAATTCCCTCCCTTTGAGCGTAGCCTTTAGCTACCAACCTTGCCTTGTAGCGAACATCGTCTTTATCGGGAAATCCTTCTTTCTTTGCAAATACCCATTTGCATCCAATTGCCTTCTTGCCTATCGGTAGTTGTGTCAACTTCCACGTCATGTTCTTCTTGAGGGATTGCATTTCCTCTTCCATTGCACCTGCCCAATTGCCACTTTCTGAACTTCGTATGGCCTCTGGGTAGGTGGATGGAACATCTTCATCTGAAACTGGAAGTGCATAAGCTACCATGTCAGTGAAACGAGCGGGCTTTTGGATCGCTCGTCTCTGTCTTCTAACTGCAATTGGCTCCGATTGCTGTAGAGGTTCTTGGGTAGGAACCTCTTCCTCATCTGACTCTTCTTCTGCCGTAGGAGAGTCACTCGTGGTGCTCCGTGCTGGGATCACCACTGTCTCCTCAAACTCCACCTGCTTCGGAGTACACGCCACCTGTTCAGGAGTACTCTCAGCATCTTCTGGATTTACCTTCTTTAACATGGCAGATTCATCAAAGGTAACATCTCTGCTTATAATTGTTTTCTTTGCCTCGAGACACCACAGACGGTATCCCTTCACTCCAGCATTGAATCCCATGAACAAAGCCTTCTTTGCCCGTGGATCCAACTTTGATTCAATCACATGATAATATGCAACAGAACCAAAAACGTGCAAAGTATCATAATCAGTTGCAGGTTTTCCAGACCATACCTCTAATGGAGTTTTGCCATCAATAGCAGATGATGGCAAACGATTGACGAGATGTTGAGCATATGTTATCGCCTCAGCCCAAAATTTTCTGCCTAACCCAGCATTAGACAGCATACAGCGAACTTTCTCCACAAGTGTCCTGTTCATACGCTCTGACACCCCATTCTGTTGCGGTGTTTTCCTGACGGTGAAGTGCCGAACTATGCCACAGTCTTGGCATACCTTAAGGAACGGATCACTCTTGTATTCTCCACCATTGTCTGTTCGGAGAACCTTGATCTTCCTTCCCGTCTGGTTTTCAACTTGAACTTTCCACTTAAGGAAAATTCCAAGTACATCATCTTTGTTCTTCATAGAAAACACCCAAACTCTCCTGGAAAAATCATCAACAAAAGTGACAAAATAATGCCTTCCTCCAAGAGACGGAGTCTTGGCAGGTCCCCATACATCTGAATGCACATAATCCAGAATACCCTTGGTATTATGAATTGCAGTGCCAAACTTCACTCTTCGTTGTTTTCCAAGAACACAATGTTCACAAAACTCAAGTTTGCAAGTCTTCGTACCTTTCAACAATCCTTGCTTGGCAAGAATTTGCAAAGATTTTTCACCAGCATGTCCCAACCGCATATGCCACAGCTTCGTTGCCTCAGTATCTTTCTTGGTGCAAGAAGTTACTGTTGTTACTGTCCCGACCACTGTACTACCTTGATAGTAATACAGATTGTTCTTTCTCACACCCTTCAACATCACCAACGCTCCAGAAGTTGCTTTAAGAACTCCATCTCGCATCGTTATAACTAGGCCTTTAGATTCTAAAGCCCCCAATGAGATGAGATTCTTCTTCAACTTTGGCACGTACCGCACATCTCGCAAGATTCTGGTGGATCCATCATGATTCTGCAGTTTGATTGAACCTATTCCGGTTGTTTTACATGAATTATCATTACCCATGTAAACAACTCCGCCATCGAGATCCTGAAATTCAAAGAACCACTCCCGAATGGGACACATATGATAGGTACAACCTGAATCCAATATCCACTCATCTGCATGTGATGTTGTAGGAGCGACCACTAAAGAGATATCTGATTCCGCATCGCTTTTGCATTCTGCAACATTGGCGTCTTGCGGAGCCTTCCCTTTCTTCTTCAACTTTGGACAGTCTTTCCTCCAGTGCCCTTTCTCATGACAGAAAGCACACTCATCTTTGGCAATGGCTCGACCTTTTGATTTGGACCTTCCTCTTCTCCCTTTTGTCTGGTTTTGATGACGACCTCTTGCCACCAATACTTCTTCTGATGTTGTTGCCTTTGTTTTCATCTTATCCTGCTTTCTCAGTTCATGACTATATAAAGCAGAACAAACAGCATCTAACGACACATTCTCCTTCCCGTGAAGTAACGTTGTCTCCAAATGTTCAAATTCATCGGGAAGAGATGATAACAACATCAAAGCCAGATCTTCATCATCGAATATGACATCTAAATTAAGCAAGTCTGCTACTAATTGATTAAACATAGTGATATGTTCATTCATAGTAGTACCTTGTTTGTAATCAAATCGGAACAACCTTTTCTTCATTAGGAGCTTGTTCTGACCACTCTTTTTCAGAAACTTGTCCTCCAATGCCTTCCACAATTTGTATGCAGAAGTCTCATTCTTGAAAGCATACTTTTGCTCCCTGGATAGACACGATCGAATTGTTCCGCATGCCAACCGATTAATGATTTTCCAATCTTTATCTTCAACTCCTTCTAGTTTGACTTCTTCAATAGCAATATCAAGACCCTGCTGGAAAAGGGAGTCCAAAACCTCCCCTTGCCACATACCGAAATGGCCCGTACCATCGAATATTTCAACCGCCAACTTCAAAGTAGACATCGGGAATCTTGACCATGATGACGAGGCACCCGATGTCTTCGGTGGAATATTTGCAACAGACTCCATTTCTTGATCTTTGTTTGCCATTACAGACTCAAAAAAAAATATTGGATATTACAACAGAATTCAAACAATCGAAGGCTTCTACTGAGACAAAGTAATTCCTTTCTGGTGTGGAAGATCAGGCTAAACTGCAACCACAGAGCATACTCAGACAGAACTCTGACTTAGAAAAAACTTTCGACACAAAATGACCAAAATAATTCTTTTCTGATGTGGAAGATCAGACGCAGCTGCAACCACAGAGCATACTCAGACAGAACCTTGGCTCTGATACCACTTGTTGGGAAATTCGGGTAATTTCCCTACAAAACGGAACAACTTTAGTGAAATGAACCGGTTCAAATGAACTGAACCGGACAGAACACTAACAAAGATACCCGACAAGTAATATCGAATATTAACTGAAAAGAAGAGAAAAGAGACCGAACAATTTTAATAATGGAGTTCAGCCGCGAAAGCTTAATCTCCGAGCACCGCTCAAAGCAGCCTGCTTTTATTAGATAGAGAGAAGAGATTACAAATGGTGCATTTTACAATGAAGGAGGAGGAGTTCTTTTATAACCCCAAATTCTCCTTCACAATACATAAAACTCCGATGTGGGACTAAATAATTAGGCCAAAGAGTCAACAATTTTTTCTCATTTGACAGTAGTAGAGATGGCCTCCATCAGTTTAAGACCCAAGAGGTGAATAAAGTTGGGCCAATCATTAGGGAAAGAAATTTTAGGTAACTGAAGTTCGGAGTGTTGGATGATACTGAGGTTGATCAAAGTGGTAGATTTATGCATCAAGAGTTTTTTATCTTCATACTTGACTCCACATCTGGATCTCCACAGTTCCCACATAGTACTAGGGGGCATTATCTTAGTGGTTTACGAAGCTATGGAGTTTTTGCATTTATATTTCCAGAAGGCTCCTCAGTGATGTTGTCCTAGGGTTGATGCCTAGACCTCTTGCATAGAAGCTCCAAATCTGTTCAGCAAAGTATCCAGAGAAGAAATTGTGCTCAGCCGATTCTCCTGTTGCTCTTCTATTGGTGCCTGCACAACAGCAAATGGAAACAATGTTAATTCCAAGTCTTGCTATTTTGTCTTGAGTTGGAAGTTTGTTATTGAAGGAAATTTAATTTAAAAAGGACTTTGGGAAGCCATATTTTTGAGTTAAATTGAGGGATAGGATTTTTCTCCCTGATGCCAAAATATACTTGAGGGTAGTCATGTACATTTTTCATTCGGGGTATGATTGTCAAGTTTTCTCTTAAAATGGTGATCCCGACATGCAGAAATAAACTCTTTTCTTTAACATTTCATCTTGTTTGTGTCCCGATCTTTTGAAAGTGTATTAAGTACACATTAATCTTTCCTGAAATTGATTTATTTAATTCCCCAAGAAACTTTGAACTCACTTTTCTGATCATTTTAATACCTTGTAAGTGTGCCTTGTCAACGATATCCATTCTCTCTTGGGATATTACCTGTGCAGGATGCTTCCAATTTTTCTTATTCAATTCAGTTCATGCTTCATTTAACTTCTTAACTAAATGACCCTTTTGTTTTTTAGCATAACAATGAATTCCAAGGATGTATAATTGAATATTGGGACAGTTAGATACTTGCCTCTTTTTTGTCTCTCT
Source organism: Solanum sitiens (assembly GCA_016801875.1). NCBI lineage: Eukaryota > Viridiplantae > Streptophyta > Magnoliopsida > Solanales > Solanaceae > Solanum > Solanum sitiens. Next base: position 1,556,769 of record JABWTJ010000085.1, on the reverse strand, counting down.
TTAGTTAAATTTATTCTTATAGTGCATGTATATTCTTATAGTGTTCTGCATGTACTCACATTTATTTGTTTGACCTGCTGTTGACAGTAGTTGTTTAGCTCGGCTATTCTAGTTATTTGTAATCCTACAACTTAGTAAGATTGGATATCCTGTTATTGCTCCTGTTTGGTAATTGGTCCTACTTCTCTTTCTTTTTACCTGCTTTCACTTGTGTAATAATGTGTTATATCGAATGGCACCTACGGCTGTTTCTTTGTATTTACCTGTAGCTCGTGTTTCATACACCCCTGAAACTGTCCACTATTTCTCTTATTTTGCAGTCTAGAGCTAACTAAAAGCAGGATTACAATATTTGACACAGGCCTTGGAATGGATGGAAGTGCTGAAAACTCCATAGTGAAATGGTAATTTCTTTTATGTCATAACTGGGATCTTGTTAGTCATCTAAATTATTAAAGCATCAGTGAACTTAAGAGCTACATTATGATGATATCATCTTATGGGTTGCAGAAGTGTTTCCTCTTGAGGTTGGCACCAAAATACTAGAAATCTGTCTAATTTGGTGTCTTGGATGGTTCAAGTTTTAAGTTATATGGATGAACAACTATTCCTCTGAATGGCCTCAATTTCTCTCTTCTTTGACTGTTTTAGATCATTGCTTATGATGCCTTACGATCTCTTTCATATATTGATAGATTGTTTTGCTTTCATATGTCGTACTTTTAATAATAACTTCAGAAAAATCAGGCCTGTTTTTGTTTCTGCTATTTGCATTATGTTAGGTCTATCTGCACTTACTAAAAAAAGGAAGTTCATGTTGGGTATATTTGTTATGATGCTTATCATTTTGTTTTGAAAGAACTTGTCGTGAATTGAGGGAACACAACTGGTTATAGATATGAGCTTAATTACAATCTTTCTTTTTTGTTTTTGGAAAAAAGGATATCAAAAGAAATTGTGAATTCTTTGACAATGCGATGAGAGATGTAAACACTTATCTAGCACTCAAGAACTCCAGAAAGGGATTGATACCGTGTATCCCAAGTTTGTATTGGCTGCAAATCCGATAAATAGATCTGAAGAGTTGGTGCAGTGAAAAGCTGCATGTATTTTATTAATTTTCACTTTAACTGCAGCTATTCAATTCTCTCTTTGTTTCTATCTTAAAACCATCTTGGCAAAGTGATGTTGCTTTCTTACATTACATCGTAAGTTCTACTGCTACTGTATTTTACTGCACTTTCGTGGTTTTCAATTACGTGTTGCTGTATGTGTTTCAGGGGAAAAATGGGAGCTTCCATTCATAGATCATCGAGAGATAGAGGCATAGGAGGAAAACCTCCATACTTAACGGTTGTTGCATCATTCCAATATACAGTTTGCTTATCTGTGGTCAAAACATCTTTATTAGAAATACATTTCAAATATGCAGCCCTAGATATTTATTTTCTGTGGCTTTTGTTGAGTTTTGAAATCTCTATGCTAGAAACCGTTCCAGCCTGAACTTAGAGACAAGTAGTTACATATCATTGAACTCATGTTTGATTCTGTCTTGTCATTCCCCTGCAATTTGGCACTGTGAAGTATCCTGCATGTTATCTCATGAATGTTTTGAACAAAAATGAATAAAGTAACAGGAGATAATTATGAATTGGATCCAGAAAACCTTGAATGATCAATGAATATGTTCATTTTTTACCATTAGGTATAGTGTCTTCAAATTCATTGTTTTCCAAGACTGGCTTTCCCTTGATCAATAGGACGGGTATTTATACAAAAAATTGCACCAGTTTTGGCAAAAATCACATAATGACAATCACTGGTTAGGCTATATTAGTTAAGATATATTTATTAGAGTTTCTAGTTATTTCTAACAAAGAGCAGCCTGTACTTGAAGTTCCTTGGTGTTATTACGAGTCATGTGCTAATGAGTTATCAGTAGATACCTTTTTCAAATGCCACTTTGATATTAGTTTACTTTGCAATTGTGTTCATTGTAAAGCTTATATTACAATAGCTGTGAGAAATTCTCTGGAAATTTATATGTCAATTTGAAAGTGGTGAAATTAACCAATAGAAAACACCAGTTCACATAATTCTATTGAAAGTTTAGCTATTGGAGGCAAAAACTGAATTGATAGTCACTAGCCACCAATAGTAGAAAGACATAAATTAATACTCTTTTATAGGGAGAAAGAAAAAGGCAACAAGATGATTACAAGTATTTAAATGGAATATATAACTATGGCTCTCGATATATCTTTGAAACCTGACCGACATACTAATTCTCTCTTCCTTTTTAGTCTCTTTTCTCTACAGATGCTCCCTTGTCTCTTAATAGAAACCACGGCTGCTTTTACCTTATATAATGTGATTCTTAATTCATCCAACCAGCAAACTGGGAATCCAACAATATTTTGTTTCTATATCTAGCAGTTACTTTATCCTCTTGACTGACTTTTGCTCATATGTTATCTGACACGGTGGTTGCTTTTACAGCCTTACTTTGGTATGTTTGGTTATGGAGGGCCTATTGCATCTATGCATTTAGGCAGGTATGTCTTGCTAAAGTTTAGAATGACTTCATTTTAGAAAAAAAACAAGGACTTACTTGTTTTCATGCTGCCTTTTCTGTAGAAGAGCCTCCGTTTCATCAAAAACAAAGGAGTGTAAGAAAGTATACGTGTTACATCTTGAGAGAGATTCATTGCTCCGCTGTTCTTCGTCTCAACAAACTTGGAGGGTACTCATCATTGTTTAATATTACTCTCTTCTTATCATTTGCTTCTTTTGCTAGTATAAGTTCTATCTCTTTATCTTATTCTTCTTACGTTTATATTTTCTTTCATTTAGACTGATGGAAATGTTAGAGACCCCTTGGAAGATGAACTACGAGACTCAGTTGATGGCAGCTTCACTAAAGTAAAATATTCTTCTGGACTCTTGCTGATCTTTTGATTATTGAAGTTCTTTAGTATCATCTTCCTACACAGTAGATTTTTGCACTGACTTCCTATGAAGTCAATTTTGAGTTCATTTCCGATTCTAACATTTAGCTTGATATGATTGATATCCTAATAGATACTTTCTCTTGCAACCTGTATGGGTTCTTGAGTGTGTTATGGTAGGTTGTATCCATAGACTGAGCCTTTCTCAAGTCACTGAATAATCATACGTTTAATTAAATTGTTTTTTTTATATGGGCTGTTATTGTGGTGTTGTCCAAATTATTTTTATGAATAACAGATGTCTATTACCGTTAAATGTTTATGGTCTAGGGCTTTAGGCTTCTCTTAGCATTTTGATGTTTTAAATGTTTAGTTGTTTTGGTATATGATAATACTTTCATGAAATCAGTTTCAAACATGGTATGGAATTGTTAGTGAAAGTATAAATGATGAGCTCTGAACACAGTTGTAGCTAACGTTATTGACAGGTTGAAATTTTTTATCCAAAGATGAGAAGCGAAAGAGTACAGGAACTACAATACAAACTGAAAGATATATACTTCCCGTATATACAGGTTAGTGGCTTATAGAGTTTTTCTGATTTGTTGGTTTAAGAGGTAATAGTCTCTTGACCAATTCAGTTATTAACTTACAAAGTTGATTTATAACATTGTGTGTGTGTGAGTGTGTGTATATATGATCTGAGTACTATTATCCATGTGGGGGTCCGGGTATTGTGATTTTGAAATTATTACTTGTTGCTTTAAGCATCATTTTTCGTTTCTTTTGCTTATTACCTATTCCATTTGTACTCCAACTATTGTAATACCCCTTAGAACAGGCCCTTCTGTATTACACAGTTCACACTCCTTTTCTCTTATTTGGATTTTGCTGAGTGTATGCTACTACAAATTTCCTATTCTTGGTATATGAACTTTGCAGGTATCGAATTTACTTGACCTTGTCAAACTTTGGTCTCTCCCCAACTGATTGGCACTGAGGAATAATAGTAGTTGTTAATTGTTCAAACTTTGAGAATTCATTTCCAGAATTTAATATCAAATAGTCATTGTGATAACTATTATTTTAGTTAGATGACAATCATAAGAGAGCTGGAAGGTCACATAAAATGGTTTGTGGATTAACAAACATTGTAGCTGATGATGGTACCATAGTCTGGTGCATGTGGTGATGTGATGACAATCTCTGCCTTTACATGATTTATCCTGTGCCATCTACCCTTTTGTATCTTATTCATTATTGTTTCTTTTGGCAGTGTGATGAAGTATCAAAAACAGGAAAAACTGTGATGCCTATTGAGTTTCAGGTATAGTATCTATATTAATTTTATTTTAAAAAAGGGGTAGGGGACGGGAAAATGGGGTAGAGGAGACACCAGGGTGGGGAATCGTACTCTCACCAACAATGTGAAAGTTTAGATAGCCAACCAACAGAGCTACTAAAATTTCCCAGGTATAGTGTCTATATGTTGTTATAACTCGGGGATAATTTTACTAATCCCTGCAGTTGATGTCTTTATAAAGGCAAACAGACGCCAGGCACTTCTGTACACTTCAGGAACTCCTTTATATTTTTGGTGTTCTTGTTGGAAAACCAGGAGATACCAATCAGTATCAGATGATTGATTGCTATTTGTTGAGAATCATCTTATATCTCCCCTTGGACTTTAGTATACCTATTACATACATGATCTTTGCTTTTGTAGATGAAAAAGTATGAAAAGTCAGCATGTTACTTCCTGAGCCTGATTGCATCGAACTACGTGTCATCTTTAAAATTAATGTGGAGCTTCTTTTTCCTATGATTCATCACATCGAGTTCCTCAATGATTGTGTTTTACACTCTTAAACTTAAACATCACTTTTTTCTGGCAATGTTAGTGTCTATATCTTGTTGAGGGTTTCTTTTCTGGGTCTTTTCAGAAAGTTGAAAAATGAGCTATAGTGTAAATGTCATCCAGTGTGGAATTTATTTTTCATCATGACCTCTTATGTTGGCATGCCACATTATCATTTGGTATTTTGGTTGTGTATTGATCTTGATGTCGCGAATCAATCTTGTTACTTGTGAATTACGTTAGCCAAGTTCATCCTCTTCCTCAGTACCTGTTCTTTCCATTATCTTACTGCTTTGTGCCTGATTTAGTCCATTATTATTGTTAGCGGAAACGTGAAACTAAAGAACAAGGAAGAACAACAATATTTAACGTGGTTCGAATCAACAATGATCCTACGTCCACCAAAGAACAACTGTATCAATATTTATTTCACTCTACGAAGAATACAAGTGAAATACTACAAGAGAGAGAACACAAATGCCTTAGAAGGTGAGAAGGCAAGTAAGAGGATGATTTGAAAATGAATTAAGAGTTACCTATTTATAGGAATAAATTCATCCTATTGATGTCATCGATGACATCACTATGTGTCAAAATTGTCAAGGTTAAGAATATGAAATCATTTTATGGTTTGCCTAAATTTCACCTACCAAGATACAATCTTTGACTTTTATTTTGTACTAATTATCTACCAAATATTCATGTTAATTCATTTTTCATTTAGTTTGATTCCACAAGAACCAAAACCAACTCTTTCAATCTCCACCTTGGTTTGTGTTCCAAGCATGCGTATAAACAACTCCGGCCAAAACTTTTAAGCTTATTGGGAAATCCCATTGTAAGAAACAAGAAGAATCAAACCTTTGTTGAACATACCAGCTCCACCTAGCAGTTGTTCTCTTAGAGTTGCATCAATTGATGTATACTCCCGCCAAGTCCTTGGAGTGTGCAAACTTGGCAAGCAGGACTATTTTGGTCAACATGTCTGCAGCGTTATCGTCTGTGATAACCTTCTCAACCTTGATAGCTCCCTTTTCTACGACATCTCGAATAAAATGAAATCTGACATCAATGTGTTTGGTGCGCTCATGAAATCTTTGATTTTTAATCAAATGAATAGCACTTTGACTATCACATTTTAGAATTGATTCAAGCTGAACCGAACTCAATTATGCCACCAAACCTTTCAACTAGATAGCTTCTTTCACTGCCTCCGTTGCTGCCATATATTCTGCCTCTGTTGTAGACAAAGCGACAATCGACTGTAAAGTCGATTTCCAACTAACGGCACTGCCAACGAGAGTAAAGATGTATCCAGTTGTGGACCTCCTTCGATCAAGATCCCCTGCATAGTCAGAAACTACATAACCGAGAATTGAAATACCTTCACTTTTCCGGAAGGTTAGGCCAACATCAGGAGCTCCTTCACAGTTTCCCAGTGCCTTTTTCCTGGATTTGCCATGTACTTGCTTACCACACTTACAGATTGGGCAATATATGGACGTGTGCATACCATAGCATACATAATGCTACCAACTGCACTCGCATAAGGAACCTTTGACATATGCTTCACCTCATCCATAGATTAAGGCATTTGTAACTCTGAAAGCTTGAAATGAGAAGCTAATGGTGTACTTACAGGCTTGCTCATATGCATATTGAATCTTTCAAGAACTTTTCCGATGTACCTCTTTTGAGAAAGATGTACAACACCATTTTCTCTTGAAATTTCCATTCCAAGGATTTTCTTTGCAACTCCTAGATCCTTCATGTCAAATTTCTTGCTCCACAGTTTCTTCAAAATATTTATCTCTGTGATGTTGTTAGCAGCAATAATCATATCATCAACATACAACAATAGATAAATCATAGAGTTACCAGACATCTTCTTGTGATACACACAACTATCAAATGCACTCCTCGAAAATTCATGTGTAGTCATGAATGCATCAAACATCTTGTACCACTGTCTAGGGGATTGCTTCAAACCATACAAAGACTTCTTCAGTTAGCATACATGGTCTTCTTTTCCTTCAGCTAGAAAACCTTCAGGCTGATCCATATAGATTGTCTCTTCTAGATCACCATGTAAGAAAGCAGTTTTGACATCAAGCTGTTGAAGCTCTAAATCAAATTGTGCAACCAATGCTAGTAGCACGCGAATTGAGCTATGTTTCACTACTGGAGAAAAGATCTCATTGTAGTCAATTCCCTCCTTCTGACTGAAACCCTTTGCAACCAATCTCGCCTTGAACCTAGCATCTTCCACTTCTGGAATACCTTCTTTCTTTCTGTAGACCCATTTGCATCCAACTGTCCTCATCCCCTTTGGCCTTTTAACTAAGACCCATGTCTTATTTTTGTGAAGAGACTTCATCTCTTCCATCATGGCTAACTACCATTGTGCAGCATCTTTGCAAGAAGTTTATTCAACATACGAAGAGGGCTCGAGATCCTTAATCTCTTCTTCTGCAGCTACGAATGCATGTGCAATCAGATTTTCTTGCTCTATAAGACATTCCGATTTCCGTATTTGCCTTTTGTCCCTTCCCTTCGCAATTGTGTATGGTTCATTGGAAGCAAGTTCTTCAAGATCTGCATCTTTTGACTCATCAATTTGAGTCTCTTGATCCCATTCCTTGGTAAGCTCCACCGGTAGCTCCACCTGCTTGTTGTTCTCATTTCTTGATAACTCCACAGAAACTTTACGAGAATCAAGTATAGAGGATTCATCAAAGGTAACATCTCTACTAACTACAAATTTGAGAAAAGACAAACACCATAGTTTGTACCCTTTTACTCCATCTACATACCCTACGAATATGACCTTTTTAGCCCTTGGTTCAAGCTTTCCTTCATTAACATGATAATAAGCTGGACACCCAAATATTTGCAAGTATGAATAGTTAGAGGGTTCACCTGACCAGACCTCATTTGGAGTCTTAAAGTCAATCGCTGATGCTGGAGACCGATTGACAATATGAGAAGCAGTATGAATTTTTTCAGCCCAAAATACTTTGGACATCTTAGCTTGTAAGAGCATACAACGAGCCTTCTCAAGAAGAGTTCTGTTCATTCTCTCGGCAACTCCATTCTGCTGTGGTGTGTGCCTGACCGTCTTATGCCTTGCGATTCCATGAACCTTGCAGAAATCATTGAACTCTTCACTGCAAAACTCCAAGCCATTGTCCGTGCGAAGATACTTGATTTTCCTCTCCATTTGATTTTCAACCAAAATCTTCCACTCTTTAAATGCTTCAAAAGCATCACCTTTTGTCTTCAGGAAGCGCACCCAAACCTTTCGTGAAAAATCATCAATGAATGTGAGAAGATACCTCTTTCCTCCCTTCGATAGAAGCTTAGAGGGACCCCATAAATCTGAATGGATGTAGTCTAGCACCCCTCCCGTCTTGTGCTTGCCAGTGCTGAAGCTGACCTTTTTCTGCTTCCCTAAGACGCAGTGCTCACAAAATTCAAGTGTGCTGATCTTCTCACCATTCAAAAGGTTGCGGTTGCTCAACATCTCCAATCCTCGTGCGCTCATATGGCCTAGTCTCATGTGCCATAATTTTGCCTTGTCATCATTAGATAACTGCACTGTAGATGCATTAACAGAGCCAATAATGGTGCTTCCCGTAAGTGTGTAGAGTCCATCCTCCAGCTTGGCCTTCAACATTACTAAAGACCCTTTAGTCACTTTCATAGTTCCTCCTTCACTCATGTACTTATAGCCTTGTTTATCTAAAGTACCAGGGAGATCAAATTCTTCTTTAGATCAGGAACATGACGGACTTCTGTAATAGTCCTCACGATTCCATCATGGCAGCGAACATGAACTGAACCAATGCCAACTATTTTACAAGTTGCATTATTGCCCATTAATACAGTTCCTCTGCTTGTTTCATAGCTGCTGAACCAATCTTTTCGGAATGTTATATGCAGAGTACAACCAGAGTCTAAGACCCATTTGTTGTCATAGAATCCACTATTGCATGATGTTGTTAGTACATAATCATCATCATTATCATGTACTTGCTCAACAATGGATGCGCTCACCTTTTCTTTGGACTTCGACATAGGGCAATCTCGTTCAAAGTGCCCCTTCTTGTGACAGCCCCAACATTCCGCATTCTTTTTGTTCACACGAGACTTTGATCTGTACTTCGATTTGCTCCTTCCCTGTTGGCTAGTACGACCTCTTACAACGAGTCCACTAGCTTCGTCACTTTTGTCTCCTTCAAAATGCATCCGCACATTACAAGAGTTTAGTGCTTGCCGCACTTGCTCAAGCGTCTCCTCATCCTTTTTAATTCCAGCAGTTTGTAAGTCTATCACAAGTTTATTGAACGCATCTAGATGGTCTTGCAACAAAGTATCTGAATTCATCTTAAATGTATGAAGACGCCGTTGTAACAACATCCTTGTTGTCACTGACTGGTCCTGGTAAAGCCGTTCCAGCTTTTCCCATAACTCTTTGGCCGTCTCTACGGTACTTGTACTCACTTCACAAAGTACGTTAGGTGCAAGAGACAGTTGGATTGCACTCAATGCATCTCCTTCAATCTTTTCCTTGTTGAAATCCGATATCTTATCGGGGTACTTTCCGTCAATAGCATGGATTGAACCTTCCCTCCGTAGTAACGCTATCATCTGGATTTTCCAGATATTGAAGTTGTTGCGCCCACTAAATCTATCAATTTCAAACTTCATGGAACTCATTTTTTTAATTTGTTCTTCCTTTTCTACTACAATGTATTTGGAACTACAGAAAACCAAAGTAATCCTTTTCTGATGTGGAAGTTCAGACTGTGCTGCAACCACAGAGCATACTCAGACAGAACCTTGGCTCTGATACCAATTGTTAGCGGAAACGTGAAACTAAAGAACAAGGAAGAATAACAATATTTAACGTGGTTCGAATCAACAATGATCCTACGTCCACCAAAGAACAACTGTACCAATATTTATTTCACTCTACGAAGAATACAAGTGAAATACTACAAGAGAGAGAACACAAATGCCTTAGAAGGTGAGAAGGCAAGTAAGAGGATGATTTAAAAATGAATTAAGAGCTACCTATTTATAGGAATAAATTCATCCTATTGATGTCATCGATGACATCACTATGTGTCAAAATTGTCAAGGTTAAGAATATGAAACCATTTTATGGTTTGCCTAAATTTCACCTACCAAGATACAATCTTTGACTTTTATTTTGTACTAATTATCTTCCTATCAAATATTAATGTTAATTCATCTTTCATTTAGTTTGATTCCACAAGAACCAAAACCAACTCTTTCAATTATGTGAGAAAGAAGAGAGTTTGAGAGAGAACCCAACTTGATCATTCCCTCAAGCTATTGATGTTTAAATAACTATGTGATACATGTTCTAAAAAGGAAAGGAAATCAATACCTAATTTCTTAAAGAGCTTTTTCTGGTAAGAAATTCGATTCTGTCTAATACATAATTAGTTGTCTAAGTACATGTGGCACTTCCTAGTTGTTTCTTTCAAACTGATGCTTGTAGCTGTTCTCTCTTTTTTAATATTCAATGCATTTCAATAAGAGTTGCCCTTGCTGTTCAATTCCTGGTCCTTTTTCATGCAGTCTTAGAGATACGCTTTACTGATCATACAAATAGGAAAACGATCATTTGTGTGAGAGTTTTCAGCTACTATTTAAGTTTCTGTCATAACTTATGAATTGTTTGTTTTCTTATCACCACAAAATAAGTGGTATGCTGGTCAAACCTCTTGGAAATCTCATCAGAGCTCCTTTTACCAATTTTTACTAAAGCAAATTCTAATATTTTTGGGGAAATCTCAATCATAGTACCCTTTGCCAATTATTGTTCCAGTAGACAATCTCTTTTTTTTAAAGCATATTTATCCGCTTATGGAAATTCGCAGGTCAATGGCACTAATTTAGCGGAAATTGAAGGTGGAGAGGTGGCAACCACAAACTTACTGTCCTGCAATGGTCCAGAGTTTGTAATGCAACTTAGCTTTCACGTAAAGGATAGCAGTGGTTTGAAAGTTGGTTCAGGTAACATGTGCATCATTTGTCTCGACAAACACCTGCCAAGTATTTTTCTCAAATCCTGTTATCGTAGTCTATGCATTATATGGTCTGAGATCAATTTTCTCAGGAACAAAATCCTCCTTCGTAGCACATGCTCGCCTGAGGTGTGTTTATTTTCCAGTGGCGCAGGTAAAACTATATTGTACAGTTCTATTGTGTGTCATTGAAACTTGAAATTTCTTTTTGATTCATACAGATACTACACTTTATAAGAAAAAGAAGAGTCTGCTCTTGAAATATTTTGAAGGATGTTGCATGCTTTTAATTGCAGGGTAAAGAGAGTATTGAGGTGATATTGGAAAAGCTAGAGGCAGATGGGTATGGAATTACGGAGAATTTTGAAACTTTCAGCCATGTTTCTGTCCGTCGGTTGGGTCGTCTACTTCCAGATGCTCGTTGGGTAAGATCAGAATCTTTCTGTTATTCATAGTTTACAACTTATAATTCGCCAGTCTTGTATTCCATCACTACACAGTCTGCCAAAGAATACCTTCATGATAACATTTCTCCAAACTTTGAAAGAAAGAACATGTGTGCCTATCTTTATGTAATTTACGTGTATATTGTGTTATTCTATATGAACTTCTCGCCTTTGTCTTGTTGCCCAATCTTTAACTTTTTCTCCTTATTTTTATAATGCCCTCAAGCTTAAACATTTTCAACTATATTTTCTGCTTTGTTTCTTTCAGTCTTGGCTTCCTTTTATGGAACCAAAGCTAAGAAAAAGTGATAGGGCTGAAGTCCTGAAGAGATGCTGCTTTAGAGTAAAATGCTTCATAGGTATAAAACTATTTGTACCAAACAAGTGCTCTCTTATTAATGAATAAGAAATTGCTTCTTTTTTCCAAGCATCACTGAGCAATATTCTGCTTGCAGAGACCGATGCTGGTTTCAACCCAACACCGTCAAAGGTACAAGACAGCTTTCTTAAATGCATTCTGACGACTTGACTGAGGATTTAATTGCACATCAGCACGTGTACATATAGAAACACATTTCCTGGAATGCAAAATGAGAATATTTATATACATGTCTATATATCAAGGGAGGAACTAACTATGTGGAAAACAGTAGAAATACTTGTTCTGTAGACTAGAGAATTCTAAATATGCAAGTAATAGTTCCTTAGGAAGTCGAAAATTTTCTAATGCCAACATCTTTGTTCTGATTTTTTTTAACACCACCATAAAATTAAAGTTCATACTCAACGACGTGCATTTGGTATTGTCTCGTTCACCTACTTCTATTTATCTAGGACAACCTTGCGGACAACCATAGGTATTTTTTAATCTTATGAAATCTGCTGTATGTATTTTCCCAGACTGACTTAGCACATCACCATCCTTTCACCATTGCATTAAGGAACTTTGGCAACAAGCCTTCAAATAAGGAGAATGGTAATGACTTATGGTTTGTTGTGCACTGTTGAAACGATATCCCACAACTATGCAACGAGGTTTCTTTACTTTATGTTTCAAATCCTTTTTAGATGTTCTCATTGTGATAGCCAAAGATGGAAAGAAGTTGTCTCTCTTGCAATTGGAGAAGCTATATCAGGACTGGCTGTTTCAGATGCATGATCGCTATGACGAGGAGATTGACTGTGGAGAGGATCAACCTACTTTTGTTGTTGTTGGCCCTTTACACAAGAAAGAGCTTGGCGTTTCTGCAGATGGTATAGATTGAAAAACGAAATAGGAAACCTTATGATGAATTCTTACAACCTTGTAGAAGATTGTGATTCAGTTACAATTCATACTCATTGTTGTTTCCCTGTTTTTGTCTTTTAGTTATGAGAATTCATAAGGCTTTCCAGAGGAAAGGCATAACTTGGAAAGCAGGCCAGAAGATTAAAATTTTGAAGGGAGCTTACAGGGGTTTCCATAAGAACATTTTCGCCACATTGGAATTTATTATCCTTGAAGGATGGCAGGGGGACTCGGGCGGTAAGTTTTTATATGGTTCATGAAGCATGCCCTTCTGGATGCTTTATCCTGTGGGTTGGTAATTAGTTTCTACTGGTACTATCCGTTGACATTGGCTTGGTGTTGTAACATTTTTCTCAATATGTTTCAGGTGAGGCTCGAATCATCTGCAGGTTTGCAATTCACTGCTTATATTTCATACGTGATACCACTATTTTTATGGTGTGTTTCCCTCCTTCAACCAGTGTTACCTTAAAAATTGTCTTTACCATGTCATTTACAGGCCATTAAATGTCCCTGCTGAGAGTGGTTGTCGCCTCACATTTGATAAAGGATGTGCTTGCTTTGAAATTCGTGATTCAAAATCTTTGCCGATTAGTGTGATTGACACTGGAAAGGTCATCATATTTTCTGTTACTCTTATTATGTTTCTCTCTCTCTCTCTCTCTCTCTCTCTCTCTCTCCTTTCTCTCTACATATCTATCTTTTCTGAAGAATTAGTTTCATCTTTTGCAGTGCTTATCTGTTGATGAAACAGAATGGGAGAACCAAATTTTGAAACACCAAGAGAAAACCATACCATCATCAATCGATATATTAGACGCCGAGCAATGTCTGGAATTGGACATTGAGGGGGTTAGTTAACAAAGCAGCTTGCTTCTTCTAACCACTAGTTAATTTTTTGCCTTTTTTTTTTATTATCAAGGACTAATTTCATTAATAGAAGCTACAAACTCCTGTATATAAGAAATATACCAACCAAAATAGGAATCTACAAAAATAAATTGTTCTCTACAAATAGAGTATAGACATCCAATCATTGTACATATAGGAATCTTATGTATACACCAAAAAGAAATAAGGGCTATTATTCATGTACAAATTCATGTTCAATTCCTTCAAAATCTCTTCTACTTCTTTCTCTCTTCACTACCCACATGAAAGCTTACAATGTTCCACTGAACAAATCGTCCTTTATTGCCCCCAGCATAATCCACAGTTGTCCAAACCATCTAAGAATCACCCACTATAACCTTGAAGCAATCTCACAATGTAATCAAAGGTGATCCACATCCTCTCCCGATCTTTTGCACATAAAGTACCAACTAACATAGGTGACCCTCTGATTAGTTGCTAATTTTCTTTTATCATACTCTGTAGATTCGTTTACTACATCTACTTGGGACCCAAGTCAGGTTATGTAGTCTTTTCACTTATCAAAATGAACCTGAACCGGTCTACAGGGTTTCAACTGATTCAGCCTGGTAGAACTTGTTGTGTGTGTGTATCAAGTGGAACATATTTCTCCATTTCCTTCTAAGTTTTCTGTGCTTAATACTTTGAATATCTTCGAAATTGATCAGATTTAAGCTGTGTATAATCTTAGATTGTACCACATATTAGTATGTTTTTATTGAATTGCTTCATTTGGTTGCAATTGCAGGCCCTACCTCAGGATGTTGATGCTGGACATGAACCTCCAGAGGAGATTACTGCAGTTGTTCGTCCAGCTTCTTTTACTTCTGCTACTGCATCCAAAAATTTGGATCAGAAATACATCATGAAAGAAAATTTTGTGATGACTCTTGAGATCAAATTTAAAGCAGATGAGAATGAGAAAGAAAAACATATTTACTCTGGGCAATTGAATCCTTCATCGCTTAAAGGATTTCATGGTCTATATATGTTCCCCCTGAAGAAGAAGTCACCAAACCTTTTTCAGACAGCAGGCATTTATCTATTTCGATTTTCTCTTGTAAGTTATATGATCTGCAGATCTCCATTTTAATATATACGGAATAATGTATTTCACTTGATTTTCCTTGCGGTTGGATCTCTTCTTTTCAGATAGAAAGTTGTACAATTTCTGTAAAGGAAGTGCGCGTGAAAGCATTGTCTGAGCCTACTAGTTGGGAACTTGTAAGTGATGGGAAGAGTACACACAGTGTAAGGTGGGGCTCAAGTCTAAATGAACTTCTTATATAAGTTGTGCAAAATGAAAAAATTTCCATCACCGAGTCATAAGATTGTTATATATACTTGAGATACTTTTGATGTTCTATATTACAATTCTTAAGCTTGAAATTATAAGGAAACATCAGAAGGACCGAGAAAGTAATTAGTCACCCTGCATTAAATCAACAAAATGTGCTATTTTCTGTAGACAGAGAAAATGTCAAGACTGATAAAAGCAAAAGAGAGATTAAAAGATAGAGGAGAACTGCCTTATCTTAACGTTAACACTGTTAAAGATATGTCTCGTTTATTTGTTTATTTTAGTTCTTCAACATGCTTTTTTGGATGATCACATAGAAATATTTTTCTTGGTGGTTGGCAATGTGACAAGAACTCAAGACCTCTTCATATACTGAGTTGCTTCATCTATTGTTTTAGCTGTAAGAGAAGAGACTTTCGTTAAATTTTAGGATTTCAACAATATTGAATTTTCATTTCTCTTAATTTTTATGCATTCAGTTTTTGATTTATCAAGTTGTGAGATGAATAGGACATAGAAATTAATCTTTTTCGTATAATAGCTAAATCACAAAGTAGTTTCATAATCATCAGTTGTGTGAGCTGTTTCCTTAATTATGCCTCCTTCCAATGTTTGTGAAGCTATTTTGGATAAACTTGTAAACCAATTATTCATTATGACCTAAGAGCGTCATGCAACATTTCTTTCTTTCTGTAATTACCTTAAGTATCCTATTTATTAGAAATTGAGAATCAGCATCTGTTCTTTTTCTAAGATTAGCTGACTAATTCTTCCACCTGTTTATATGCAAGTCTTGCTCATTCTTGTCAAAGTTATGTTTGATTTTGTTCAAATGTGTATCTTTGGCAGGGTTGGTTCTTGTTTTCCAGAGGTTTTCAGTGTTGCATGTCGTGATAGATTCTGCAATCGTATACCATTCAAATCGCAGACAGAGATAGAGATGAAGTTAAGTTCTGGCGGCAGAGCTATTTCATCCGAATGCAGTTATGACCAATATATTACACATGACAGATATACCATGAAATTTAAGGCGAGTTTATATGTTCCTGCTTCTTGTCCTCTTCAATGCACCTAGTAAATCTTCTTGAATAAATAACTGTGTCAAAAATTTCCACTCTACAGAATGTAACCATTGAAAGTAGTGAATTGGATATGATTCGACCAAGTTATAATGCTACGTTACATATAAATTCAAGGCAGGATCCATTTGTTGTAGCTATTCCATGTGCAGGTAGTTAATACTATCTTGTTGTCCATTATTTGAGATATATCATTCTGTTATTTCTTATTTATTTTCCCTCTGTTCACAGTTATTCCAGGACCATTGCAGCGTATCCTTTTGCGTCCTGTAGATTTTGGCAAGAAATTGGTTCCTGGGATGATACTTAAGGAGCTTGCACTTGAGGTCTGTTTAATTATATTTTAATTCAGTATCCTACTATCACCATACGGTGTCTTCGAGTGTCACATGAAGCAAATTTCAGCATTTCTATCAAGACACTGGTCTATGTTCCAGTGAATAGTTCTTTAAAATGCTTTCATGCTTGAAATTGTGAAAAAACACTGTCAACTACAGTGTCGTTTTGGGCCTTTGAGAAGTATAATAACAGAATTTTTTTCGCAAGTGTATTATCTGAATATTTTTTCGATTAGAGAGAAAAGGGGGTACCATTTAAAAAAATATGTACAATATGCAATTTATTTTTAGAAAATAAAGGTCTGGTATAGGATAGTAAAATTAGGAAGCCACAGAAGTCAATGCTAGTACCAGAAGATTGGATTTTGATGTCTTTGGTGGTCCAATCATCTTGGAGAGTGTTGAATGTTTCAAAAAGAGCTATGATGGAATAAACCAAGTGCCTGTTTTTTAGGTTTTGATGAGAAGTATAATATAATGATTACTTGTATGTTGCATCTCTGTGTTGAGTTTAATGGAAGAGTGCAAATTCCTTTCTCCTTCTTTAAAGGATATGATATTTGTGGTAGTGGTTTAACACAAGAAACAACCACATGTGTACCAAAGCTGCTCGAAGCAAGCTCTAGTGACTCCACTTTTTGCTTCCCTGTATGACAGTTTGACATAAGTTCATTTTGACCGGTAAGCATTCCTTATTAGTGCATTATATATTCATCCTTACTTTTTTCCCTGAAAGGTAAATACAGTCTTCCTTTTTTTCCTCATGAAATGTACTATAGTCATCCTTGATTTTAATCTACAGATCATAGTTCCCATATGTTTGTTAATGAGCATTGCTATATCCTCTAATAATTACTCCAGGATTGATATTAACGAAACTAATGGGACCTGAAAATGATAAAGGATCTCACAAGAATAGGATTGATCAGTTCGGTTTTGAAATTAGTCTTCTGCTCGTTGGAATCAGTGCGGCCGTCTTAATTATCTTGCTTATTACTTGCCTGTTTGCCTTCCTTGACAGAGTTTATAAAGTATAATTCTCTAAGCAAATCTGTACAAATTGACCAATTGTAACGTGTTGCATCAGCATACTACATGTTTTCTTAATTATACATCAATGTTGATGGGAACAATGGCAATCTTGCATCACAAGAATCAATCAATGACTGTGTACGATATGAAAACAATAGCTAACTTCACAGCTGCTTGATAAACAATAATATCTTGTTCCTTCTTTGCTGAAGGGAAAAAAAAGCTCTCATGTCCCACTTGTTTATTCTTGTTTTCTGGTTTATTAGTGTATGTAGCTCCAGTTGGCTTTCCTGGTAGCTCTTTTTCTTTTCTTGCATTTTGTCTGGTTGTATATTATTATTTTATTTTATTTGATACAGACATTTGACAAATATGGAAACCATATGAGAAAAGTGTTGACTCTTTGGCCTAATTATTTAGTCCCACATCGGAGTTTTATGTATTGTGAAGGAGAATTTGGGGTTATAAAAGAACTCCTCCTCCATTGTAAAATGCACCATTTGTAATCTCTTCTCTCTATCTAATAAAAGCAGGCTGCTTTGAGCGGTGCTCGGAGATTAAGCTTTCGCGGCTGAACTCCATTATTAAAATTGTTCGGTCTCTTTTCTCTTCTTTTCAGTTAATATTCGATATTACTTGTCGGGTATCTTTGTTAGTGTTCTGTCCGGTTCAGTTCATTTGAACCGGTTCATTTCACTAAAGTTGTTCCGTTTTGTAGGGAAATTACCCGAATTTCCCAACAAGTGGTATCAGAGCCAAGGTTCTGTCTGAGTATGCTCTGTGGTTGCAGCTGAGTCTGATCTTCCACATCAGAAAAGAATTATTTTGGTCCTTTTGTGTCGAAAGATTTTTCTAAGTCAGAGTTCTGTCTGAGTATGCTCTGTGGTTGCAGCTGCGTCTGATCTTCCACATCAGAAAAGAATTATTTTGGTCATTTTGTGTCGAAAGTTTTTTCTAAGTCAGAGTTCTGTCTGAGTATGCTCTGTGGTTGCAGTTTAGCCTGATCTTCCACACCAGAAAGGAATTACTTTGTCTCAGTAGAAGCCTTCGATTGTTTGAATTCTGTTGTAATATCCAATATTTTTTTTTTGAGTCTGTAATGGCAAATAAAGATCAAGAAATGGAGTCTGTTGCAAATATTCCACCGAAGACATCGGGTGCCTCGTCATCATGGTCAAGATTCCCGATGTCTACTTTGAAGTTGGCGGTTGAAATATTCGATGGTACGGGCCATTTCGGTATGTGGCAAGGGGAGGTTTTGGACTCCCTTTTCCAGCAGGGTCTTGATATTGCTATTGAAGAAGTCAAACTAGAAGGAGTTGAAGATAAAGATTGGAAAATCATTAATCGGTTGGCATGCGGAACAATTCGATCGTGTCTATCCAGGGAGCAAAAGTATGCTTTCAAGAATGAGACTTCTGCATACAAATTGTGGAAGGCATTGGAGGACAAGTTTCTGAAAAAGAGTGGTCAGAACAAGCTCCTAATGAAGAAAAGGTTGTTCCGATTTGATTACAAACAAGGTACTACTATGAATGAACATATCACTATGTTTAATCAATTAGTAGCAGACTTGCTTAATTTAGATGTCATATTCGATGATGAAGATCTGGCTTTGATGTTGTTATCATCTCTTCCCGATGAATTTGAACATTTGGAGACAACGTTACTTCACGGGAAGGAGAATGTGTCGTTAGATGCTGTTTGTTCTGCTTTATATAGTCATGAACTGAGAAAGCAGGATAAGATGAAAACAAAGGCAACAACATCAGAAGAAGTATTGATGGCAAGAGGTCGTCATCAAAACCAGACAAAAGGGAGAAGAGGAAGGTCCAAATCAAAAGGTCGAGCCATTGCCAAAGATGAGTGTGCTTTCTGTCATGAGAAAGGGCACTGGAGGAAAGACTGTCCAAAGTTGAAGAAGAAAGGGAAGGCTCCGCAAGACGCCAATGTTGCAGAATGCAAAAGCGATGCGGAATCAGATATCTCTTTAGTGGTCGCTCCTACAACATCACATGCAGATGAGTGGATATTGGATTCAGGTTGTACCTATCATATGTGTCCCATTCGGGAGTGGTTCTTTGAATTTCAGGATCTCGATGGCGGAGTTGTTTACATGGGTAATGATAATTCATGTAAAACAACCGGAATAGGTTCAATCAAACTGCAGAATCATGATGGATCCACCAGAATCTTGCGAGATGTGCGGTACGTGCCAAAGTTGAAGAAGAATCTCATCTCATTGGGGGCTTTAGAATCTAAAGGCCTAGTTATAACGATGCGAGATGGAGTTCTTAAAGCAACTTCTGGAGCGTTGGTGATGTTGAAGGGTGTGAGAAAGAACAATCTGTATTACTATCAAGGTAGTACAGTGGTCGGGACAGTAACAACAGTAACTTCTTGCACCAAGAAAGATACTGAGGCAACGAAGCTGTGGCATATGCGGTTGGGACATGCTGGTGAAAAATCTTTGCAAATTCTTGCCAAGCAAGGATTGTTGAAAGGTACGAAGACTTGCAAACTTGAGTTTTGTGAACATTGTGTTCTTGGAAAACAACGAAGAGTGAAGTTTGGCACTGCAATTCATAATACCAAGGGTATTCTGGATTATGTGCATTCAGATGTATGGGGACCTGCCAAGACTCCGTCTCTTGGAGGAAGGCATTATTTTGTCACTTTTGTTGATGATTTTTCCAGGAGAGTTTGGGTGTTTTCTATGAAGAACAAAGATGATGTACTTGGAATTTTCCTTAAGTGGAAAGTTCAAGTTGAAAACCAGACGGGAAGGAAGATCAAGGTTCTCCGAACAGACAATGGTGGAGAATACAAGAGTGATCCGTTCCTTAAGGTATGCCAAGACTGTGGCATAGTTCGGCACTTCACCGTCAGGAAAACACCGCAACAGAATGGGGTGTCAGAGCGTATGAACAGGACACTTGTGGAGAAAGTTCGCTGTATGCTGTCTAATGCTGGGTTAGGCAGAAAATTTTGGGCTGAGGCGATAACATATGCTCAACATCTCGTCAATCGTTTGCCATCATCTGCTATTGATGGCAAAACTCCATTAGAGGTATGGTCTGGAAAACCTGCAACTGATTATGATACTTTGCACATTTTTGGTTCTGTTGCATATTATCATGTGATTGAATCAAAGTTGGATCCACGGGCAAAGAAGGCTTTGTTCATGGGATTCAATGCTGGAGTGAAGGGATACCGTCTGTGGTGTCTCGAGGCAAAGAAAACAATTATAAGCAGAGATGTTACCTTTGATGAATCTGCCATGTTAAAGAAGGTAAATCCAGAAGATGCTGAGAGTACTCCTGAACAGGTGGCGTGTACTCCGAAGCAGGTGGAGTTTGAGGAGACAGTGGTGATCCCAGCACGGAGCACCACGAGTGACTCTCCTACGGCAGAAGAAGAGTCAGATGAGGAAGAGGTTCCTACCCAAGAACCTCTACAGCAATCGGAGCCAATTGCAGTTAGAAGACAGAGACGAGCGATCCAAAAGCCCGCTCGTTTCACTGACATGGTAGCTTATGCACTTCCAGTTTCAGATGAAGATGTTCCATCCACCTACCCAGAGGCCATACGAAGTTCAGAAAGTGGCAATTGGGCAGGTGCAATGGAAGAGGAAATGCAATCCCTCAAGAAGAACATGACGTGGAAGTTGACACAACTACCGATAGGCAAGAAGGCAATTGGATGCAAATGGGTATTTGCAAAGAAAGAAGGATTTCCCGATAAAGACGATGTTCGCTACAAGGCAAGGTTGGTAGCTAAAGGCTACGCTCAAAGGGAGGGAATTGATTATAATGAGGTATTTTCTCCAGTTGTTAAACATTCCTCCATTAGAATTATGTTGGCCTTGGTAGCGCAGTTGAATTTGGAGCTAGCTCAACTTGATGTGAAGACCGCGTTCCTACACGGTGATTTGAAGGAGGAAATCTATATGACTCAGCCAGAAGGAAATAAGGTTGCTGATAAAGAGAATTGGGTTTGCAAACTTGTCAAATCATTGTACGGACTGAAACAATCTCCGAGACAGTGGTACAAACGATTTGATAGTTTCATGAAGGGTCAGAAGTACAAGAGAAGCAAATACGATCATTGTGTGTATTTGCGCAGGCTTCAAGACGGTTCCTACATCTACTTACTCTTATATGTTGATGATATGCTGATTGCAGCAAAGAGCCAAACTGAGATTGACAAACTGAAGGCTCAGTTGAGTAAAGAGTTCGAGATGAAGGATTTGGGGGAAGCCAAGAAGATTCTCGGCATGGAGATAAACAGGGACAGAGAGAGAGGCAAGCTTTGGCTGTCACAGAAGCAGTATTTGAAGAAGGTACTAAGACGTTTTGGTATGCACGAAGATACAAAACACGTGAGTACCCCACTTGCTCCTCATTTGAAACTGAGTAGCCGGTTATCTCCGACGACTGATGAAGAGCGAGAATACATGGCGAAAGTCCCGTATGCAAATGCAGTTGGAAGCTTGATGTATGCAATGGTGTGTACGAGACCAGATATTTCACAGGCTGTTAGTGTTGTTAGCAGGTACATGCATGATCCAGGCCAGGGTCATTGGCAAGCTGTGAAATGGATTCTACGGTATCTGCAAAATACCGTAGATATTGGATTGGTATTCGAGCAGGATAAATCACTTGGTCAATGCATAGTTGGATACTGTGATTCTGACTATGCAGGTGATTTGGATAAGCGACGATCTACAACTGGCTATTTGTTCACTTTAGCAAAAGCGCCAGTTAGTTGGAAGTCTACTTTACAGTCAACGGTGGCTTTGTCTACGACAGAGGCAGAGTATATGGCGATTACAGAGGCTGTAAAGGAGGCGATTTGGCTTCATGGGTTGCTTAAAGACTTGGGAGTTGGTCAGAAACAACTTGAGGTTTATTCTGACAGTCAGAGTGCTATTCATTTAGCAAAGAATCAAGTCTTTCATGCACGGACGAAGCACATTGATGTTCGCTATCACTTTGTGAGGGAAATTCTCGAAGAAGAGGAGATACTTCTGTTGAAGATTCATACTACGGAGAATCCCGCAGATATGCTGACCAAGGTGGTTACAAAGGCCAAGTTTGAACACTGTTTAGACTTGGTCAATGTCCTGCACATTTGAATTTGGAAGCAACGTGAAAACTGCTTTTATTATTTGTTTGTTTGAGAAGATTTGTATTTGGTGGGACTGGATATTAAGCCAAGGTGGAGATTTGTTGACTCTTTGGCCTAATTATTTAGTCCCACATCGGAGTTTTATGTATTGTGAAGGAGAATTTGGGGTTATAAAAGAACTCCTCCTCCTTCATTGTAAAATGCACCATTTGTAATCTCTTCTCTCTATCTAATAAAAGCAGGCTGCTTTGAGCGGTGCTCGGAGATTAAGCTTTCGCGGCTGAACTCCATTATTAAAATTGTTCGGTCTCTTTTCTCTTCTTTTCAGTTAATATTCGATATTACTTGTCGGGTATCTTTGTTAGTGTTCTGTCCGGTTCAGTTCATTTGAACCGGTTCATTTCACTAAAGTTGTTCCGTTTTGTAGGGAAATTACCCGAATTTCCCAACAAAAAGATGAGCACATCAAGCTGAAACTGGAAGGATTACATTTACTAGATAAAGGAGATTCTTTTTATAAGGTGGTTTTCTTTTTTCTTTTGGGTTGTCACATCCATTGTTCTAGTTTGTTAGAGGGAAAATCACATTTAAGAAGATAGTCTACAATTTCTTTTATTCATTTATTACCATCTTTTTTAGCAATTTGAAGAGTGAGAAATATTGTCTTTCCTATTTGACTTGTTCGATCTGATTATGTACGTCGAGATTTGTGTTTTTCGGTCATTTCAAAGTGTCGCATACTTCTGAGCTGTCAAAAAGTTTCAAAAAATCAGATGTAATAAGAAATAAAACTTCATATGATAAGCATAGTGTTTCTCTTCCTAATTTATGCTTTAATTAGTTTAATCATTGCCAGAAAAATTCCATTGGAGACCATCGTCTCACTTGGAAACTTATCAATGTTCAAATGCCCATTGATAAGCGGGGACCTTATATATTGATACTTGGAGAGAATGTTTATTGTTTGAAGATGATCAATGTATTCAACTCTTTTGTCGAAAACAGTCCAAAAATCGCGAATCACTCTTTTCAAGTTTGACCTTGTCACAATATAACTGTTTTAAGACCAATCAAGGTGTTATTGGGTTTGGTATGGTTCCTTTATACTTTTTTTTGTAGGGCTTAGCTAAAATTAAAAAAAGTAGATATTTTCAAAGAGGTTGAGCCAAATAGGAGTTATTCTAGCTTTACCATCAATTGTGCTATGTAACTTGTATACTTTTTCGTGTGCACATAGACACACAATTTTTTTTAAATATTCACCTTGAGTCACGTGGATTAGTTAATGTCCCTTTATTTGGGTTGGTGGCTTGGTGCGTGCCAATTGATTTTTGATGTTTAAGGTCTTTTAAACATTTTTATTTCCATATTATTTTGCTATTTTCAACTTTCAAGTTGTTTACATTCATCAGATTTCGTGATGTAGGTTGATGATCATGGGTGTGTAAACCTAAGTGGAACCTTGAAAGTAACAGCAGGGTATGGTAAACTTGGTATGTACTTCAACATAACGTCAAAGTTGCAGTAATAAAGGTTTTGTGTTTATTATCTACTGTCATGTAAAGATTCATCACCTGTGCAACTTTTTTGTGGTGGCATAAGTATGTCAGGCTAACAGTACTACTGCATAGCAATGTGCTGAGTGCTGGTAACTTGCTTCTGCAGTAACTCCAGTTGTATATACTGACTGGAACTTCTTAGTGGAACTGTTAAAATTGACTTTGGATCTAACTCAATCCCAAGAACTAGTCCATGAGATGAGGATTATCCAAGATCATAGAAAGAAACACCAACTCATTTCCTCTACCAATTTAGGACACTTAACACATACACACACTGGCGGCTCGAAATCGAGCATGGACAACATAACGTGGCTCTGCTTCCATGTTAAGAAATTGGACCTTGGGCCTCTACCCTAAAAATAGCTCTCATGAGGGTGGAGATTGCCCAAGAACTTATAAGGAGACAATAGCCAATGTGTTTTGGGAATAACCTTTGAAAAGGAAGGCCTTTAATCCTTTTGAATTATGTACTCTGCAGAACCAACAGGGAGCTATCATTAAGGATCCACTTTAGTATTATTTTTTTTCCGTAGCTGTATTAAGGTCTCTCTGTATTGGTGGCAGTGTTGTTGTGGAGAAAGTGGTGTGAAGAATAGCTAGATCGTATGGTCCCCTGCCCTTTAACCAATAACTTTTGAAACGGTCAACTTTTAAACCTCTTGAATTATGTACTTTGCAGAACAAAGATGGAATTATCATTAAGTATCCACAAGACCACAGCTTGTTTTTTCCATATCTGTCTTAAGGCCCTTTATTTTGGTGGGCAATGAAAGAGTGGAGAAAATGGTATTTGAAGAATAGCTAGATCATATGGTCCCCAGTGTTTTAACCTATTTTTTCTATCCACAGTTTCCCTTTCTGTTTTGTCTGGCGATGAAGTAGTTTTCAAGAAAGAGTTCCAAACTGATAGGAGATCGTTGCGAGTTGCATCCAAGGTTTGTCAATACTCCTCATATCCTATATGTTTTGCCAGTAGTTCAACTTATCCGTGTCACAAACTTTGCACGAGTTTTTCGCTTTCTTGCATTTCCCTTAACATACAGAAGAGCGAGGCCAATAACATTTAATTTCTCAATCTTTGAAACTGGAAATTACTTGGCTTTTCAGTTTCTTAACATTCTGAATCATGTATCTTTAAGAATTTGAAGTCTCAAAGCTGGAAAAAAATTCTGTGATAGAGAACTGTTTGTTTGTTATGGTAATGATAAAATGGTTTAATAATTAAAGTGCACACAACCTACATCAGGTACCTAAAGTTTGTGCTGCTGGTTCTCATTTGGAAGATGTTGTTTTTGAGGTTGTAAATTCTGCTGGTGAAGTGGATGAAGATATCGATAGTGAAGTAGAAGATGGCCACTCTCATACCCTTCAGATAAGGCAGGACTCATTGAGGGAAGAAGACAATGTGAGATACAGCTTCCATCGTGGACGCTGCATCGTCCGCTCTATTCCTCTTCCAAATAACGAAGGGCTTTTCTTCTTTGTAGCCAGTCACTCTCGTTTCCACGAGCTGCAGACAAGCATAGAGGTTGTATTCTAGGTGACTTACTTTTCTATTTTTCTGGTATCCCGGCCTCATACTTCTATCTGCAGGTGCATGTAGAGAAAGCTGTAATCCAACCTAGAAGTCCCAAGAAAGAGATTCTGCTTCTTGAGGAATCAAATGGCAAAGGACCAGAAACGGTGTGTCATGACAGCTATGATGGAAGAATAATGATCTTCAACGATTCATGTGCTTCCATGGTTCTGGAAGACAGACAACAGGTATGTATTTTTGTAGTAGTTTGTGTAGTAATAGTAGTAATAGAAGGACTAGAAGTAGCAGCAGGTCCTGAATGAATGACACGACACATATCTTTCTTTCTTTTTTGGCTTGTTCGCTATCTCTATTGCTGCATTTATTGCTATGTAGACTGTCACTAAACTTGAGTGTGTTTCTCGACAGAAACTTGGGGATGATATTTGCAGATATGGCCTATGCATCAGACAATGTGATGCAAATGTGGAGTCACTTAATATTAAGCAATCAAATATTGAGCTTGAGATGTCCAACTTGGGAGGTATTAATTCAGCTGATGCTTGTATGCTACATTACTGTCTACACCTCATGCCTTCAGCTTTCTATAATAGTTATCAAGATTCTGTCATGCTACTGTGTTGCTGCAATGGTTTGGCTTTATGTAGTCCGGAATTTTTTTTAACTGGCACATGAAATCAAAAAACAATGTTGTGTGCATCCATGAACCATGCCTATTTTAAACCAACTGCTTGGCATGTCTGCATTAGATGCCACGATCTAAACACGTCAATTAGAGATATCTTGACATATAACCATCTCTTAACTTATTATCTCTTCTTTATGTTTAACATTTTTCAAATTCCAGGGACGCATGCTAAAGGCAGTGGTAACTTCTTTTTTGAATCATTATCTTGAAAACTTTGTAGCTTCAAACCTAAAGATTACTATTTGCGGAGATTCCATATCTGTTATATGTTCTGCTATATTTGCTTGCTTTCAGTTTATCTCTACAAATTAATATGGTGTTAATGCAGCGTTGTGAAATATTTCACCGAAAAATCTATTAAACTGACTGTGACTTTCCATAAAGGGAAACTGAAAAGATCTCCATATTGTTTTTTTCTTTTTGCAACTGATTATTGAAAACCATAATTGAAGAGGGAAGTTTCATTGCATGTTGACATTGTAGATGCTCTTGTTCTTACACATTGTCTTCTTTATTATATGTGTGATCACAATTCTGCACTAATTTTCAAAAGAGTACTCTAATATATTGGGGATTCTGATAAATGCTGAATCATCCTGATTTGATCATCATTTGAAGGCTTTTTCTGTGATCTCTTGCCAGTTTCTAGAGCAACATGTGTTGGGAAATTCGGGTAATTTCCCTACAAAACGGAACAACTTTAGTGAAATAAACCGGTTCAAATGAACTGAACCGGACAGAACACTAACAAAGATACCCGACAAGTAATATCGAATATTAACTGAAAAGAAGAGAAAAGAGACCGAACAATTTTAATAATGGAGTTCAGCCGCGAAAGCTTAATCTCCGAGCACCGCTCAAAGCAGCCTGCTTTTATTAGATAGAGAGAAGAGATTACAAAATGGTGCATTTTACAATGAAGGAGGAGGAGTTCTTTTATAACCCCAAATTCTCCTTCACAATACATAAAACTCCGATGTGGGACTAAATAATTAGGCCAAAGAGTCAACAAATCTCCACCTTGGCTTAATATCCAGTCCCACCAAATACAAATCTTCTCAAACAAACAAATAATAAAAGCAGTTTTCACGTTGCTTCCAAATTTGCGCCGTGAGGCGCCAACTTCAAATGTGCAGGACATTGACCAAGTCTAAACAGTGTTCAAACTTGGCCTTTGTAACCACCTTGGTCAGCATATCTGCGGGATTCTCCGTAGTATGAATCTTCAACAGAAGTATCTCCTCTTCTTCGAGAATTTCCCTCACAAAGTGATAGCGAACATCAATGTGCTTCGTCCGTGCATGAAAGACTTGATTCTTTGCTAAATGAATAGCACTCTGACTGTCAGAATAAACCTCAAGTTGTTTCTGACCAACTCCCAAGTCTTTAAGCAACCCATGAAGCCAAATCGCCTCCTTTACAGCCTCTGTAATCGCCATATACTCTGCCTCTGTCGTAGACAAAGCCACCGTTGACTGTAAAGTAGACTTCCAACTAACTGGCGCTTTTGCTAAAGTGAACAAATAGCCAGTTGTAGATCGTCGCTTATCCAAATCACCTGCATAGTCAGAATCACAGTATCCAACTATGCATTGACCAAGTGATTTATCCTGCTCGAATGCCAATCCAATATCTACGGTATTTTGCAGATACCGTAGAATCCATTTCACAGCTTGCCAATGACCCTGGCCTGGATCATGCATGTACCTGCTAACAACACTAACAGCCTGTGAAATATCTGGTCTCGTACACACCATTGCATACATCAAGCTTCCAACTGCATTTGCATACGGGACTTTCGCCATGTATTCTCGCTCTTCATCAGTCGTCGGAGATAACCGGCTACTCAGTTTCAAATGAGGAGCAAGTGGGGTACTCACGTGTTTTGTATCTTCGTGCATACCAAAACGTCTTAGTACCTTCTTCAAATACTGCTTCTGTGACAGCCAAAGCTTGCCTCTCTCTCTGTCCCTGTTTATCTCCATGCCGAGAATCTTCTTGGCTTCCCCCAAATCCTTCATCTCGAACTCTTTACTCAACTGAGCCTTCAGTTTGTCAATCTCAGTTTGGCTCTTTGCTGCTATCAGCATATCATCAACATATAAGAGTAAGTAGATGTAGGAACCGTCTTGAAGCCTGCGCAAATACACACAATGATCGTATTTGCTTCTCTTGTACTTCTGACCCTTCATGAAACTATCAAATCGTTTGTACCACTGTCTCGGAGATTGTTTCAGTCCGTACAATGATTTGACAAGTTTGCAAACCCAATTCTCTTTATCAGCAACCTTATTTCCTTCTGGCTGAGTCATATAGATTTCCTCCTTCAAATCACCGTGTAGGAACGCGGTCTTCACATCAAGTTGAGCTAGCTCCAAATTCAACTGCGCTACCAAGGCCAACATAATTCTAATGGAGGAATGTTTAACAACTGGAGAAAATACCTCATTATAATCAATTCCCTCCCTTTGAGCGTAGCCTTTAGCTACCAACCTTGCCTTGTAGCGAACATCGTCTTTATCGGGAAATCCTTCTTTCTTTGCAAATACCCATTTGCATCCAATTGCCTTCTTGCCTATCGGTAGTTGTGTCAACTTCCACGTCATGTTCTTCTTGAGGGATTGCATTTCCTCTTCCATTGCACCTGCCCAATTGCCACTTTCTGAACTTCGTATGGCCTCTGGGTAGGTGGATGGAACATCTTCATCTGAAACTGGAAGTGCATAAGCTACCATGTCAGTGAAACGAGCGGGCTTTTGGATCGCTCGTCTCTGTCTTCTAACTGCAATTGGCTCCGATTGCTGTAGAGGTTCTTGGGTAGGAACCTCTTCCTCATCTGACTCTTCTTCTGCCGTAGGAGAGTCACTCGTGGTGCTCCGTGCTGGGATCACCACTGTCTCCTCAAACTCCACCTGCTTCGGAGTAC
The DNA here is from genome assembly GCA_016801875.1 of Solanum sitiens. NCBI lineage: Eukaryota > Viridiplantae > Streptophyta > Magnoliopsida > Solanales > Solanaceae > Solanum > Solanum sitiens. Next base: position 1,527,666 of record JABWTJ010000085.1, on the reverse strand, counting down.
ACGCCACCTGTTCAGGAGTACTCTCAGCATCTTCTGGATTTACCTTCTTTAACATGGCAGATTCATCAAAGGTAACATCTCTGCTTATAATTGTTTTCTTTGCCTCGAGACACCACAGACGGTATCCCTTCACTCCAGCATTGAATCCCATGAACAAAGCCTTCTTTGCCCGTGGATCCAACTTTGATTCAATCACATGATAATATGCAACAGAACCAAAAACGTGCAAAGTATCATAATCAGTTGCAGGTTTTCCAGACCATACCTCTAATGGAGTTTTGCCATCAATAGCAGATGATGGCAAACGATTGACGAGATGTTGAGCATATGTTATCGCCTCAGCCCAAAATTTTCTGCCTAACCCAGCATTAGACAGCATACAGCGAACTTTCTCCACAAGTGTCCTGTTCATACGCTCTGACACCCCATTCTGTTGCGGTGTTTTCCTGACGGTGAAGTGCCGAACTATGCCACAGTCTTGGCATACCTTAAGGAACGGATCACTCTTGTATTCTCCACCATTGTCTGTTCGGAGAACCTTGATCTTCCTTCCCGTCTGGTTTTCAACTTGAACTTTCCACTTAAGGAAAATTCCAAGTACATCATCTTTGTTCTTCATAGAAAACACCCAAACTCTCCTGGAAAAATCATCAACAAAAGTGACAAAATAATGCCTTCCTCCAAGAGACGGAGTCTTGGCAGGTCCCCATACATCTGAATGCACATAATCCAGAATACCCTTGGTATTATGAATTGCAGTGCCAAACTTCACTCTTCGTTGTTTTCCAAGAACACAATGTTCACAAAACTCAAGTTTGCAAGTCTTCGTACCTTTCAACAATCCTTGCTTGGCAAGAATTTGCAAAGATTTTTCACCAGCATGTCCCAACCGCATATGCCACAGCTTCGTTGCCTCAGTATCTTTCTTGGTGCAAGAAGTTACTGTTGTTACTGTCCCGACCACTGTACTACCTTGATAGTAATACAGATTGTTCTTTCTCACACCCTTCAACATCACCAACGCTCCAGAAGTTGCTTTAAGAACTCCATCTCGCATCGTTATAACTAGGCCTTTAGATTCTAAAGCCCCCAATGAGATGAGATTCTTCTTCAACTTTGGCACGTACCGCACATCTCGCAAGATTCTGGTGGATCCATCATGATTCTGCAGTTTGATTGAACCTATTCCGGTTGTTTTACATGAATTATCATTACCCATGTAAACAACTCCGCCATCGAGATCCTGAAATTCAAAGAACCACTCCCGAATGGGACACATATGATAGGTACAACCTGAATCCAATATCCACTCATCTGCATGTGATGTTGTAGGAGCGACCACTAAAGAGATATCTGATTCCGCATCGCTTTTGCATTCTGCAACATTGGCGTCTTGCGGAGCCTTCCCTTTCTTCTTCAACTTTGGACAGTCTTTCCTCCAGTGCCCTTTCTCATGACAGAAAGCACACTCATCTTTGGCAATGGCTCGACCTTTTGATTTGGACCTTCCTCTTCTCCCTTTTGTCTGGTTTTGATGACGACCTCTTGCCACCAATACTTCTTCTGATGTTGTTGCCTTTGTTTTCATCTTATCCTGCTTTCTCAGTTCATGACTATATAAAGCAGAACAAACAGCATCTAACGACACATTCTCCTTCCCGTGAAGTAACGTTGTCTCCAAATGTTCAAATTCATCGGGAAGAGATGATAACAACATCAAAGCCAGATCTTCATCATCGAATATGACATCTAAATTAAGCAAGTCTGCTACTAATTGATTAAACATAGTGATATGTTCATTCATAGTAGTACCTTGTTTGTAATCAAATCGGAACAACCTTTTCTTCATTAGGAGCTTGTTCTGACCACTCTTTTTCAGAAACTTGTCCTCCAATGCCTTCCACAATTTGTATGCAGAAGTCTCATTCTTGAAAGCATACTTTTGCTCCCTGGATAGACACGATCGAATTGTTCCGCATGCCAACCGATTAATGATTTTCCAATCTTTATCTTCAACTCCTTCTAGTTTGACTTCTTCAATAGCAATATCAAGACCCTGCTGGAAAAGGGAGTCCAAAACCTCCCCTTGCCACATACCGAAATGGCCCGTACCATCGAATATTTCAACCGCCAACTTCAAAGTAGACATCGGGAATCTTGACCATGATGACGAGGCACCCGATGTCTTCGGTGGAATATTTGCAACAGACTCCATTTCTTGATCTTTATTTGCCATTACAGACTCAAAAAAAATATTGGATATTACAACAGAATTCAAACAATCGAAGGCTTCTACTGAGACAAAGTAATTCCTTTCTGGTGTGGAAGATCAGGCTAAACTGCAACCACAGAGCATACTCAGACAGAACTCTGACTTAGAAAAAACTTTCGACACAAAAGGACCAAAATAATTCTTTTCTGATGTGGAAGATCAGACTCAGCTGCAACCACAGAGCATACTCAGACAGAACCTTGGCTCTGATACCACTTGTTGGGAAATTCGGGTAATTTCCCTACAAAACGGAACAACTTTAGTGAAATAAACCGGTTCAAATGAACTGAACCGGACAGAACACTAACAAAGATACCCGACAAGTAATATCGAATATTAACTGAAAAGAAGAGAAAAGAGACCGAACAATTTTAATAATGGAGTTCAGCCGCGAAAGCTTAATCTCCGAGCACCGCTCAAAGCAGCCTGCTTTTATTAGATAGAGAGAAGAGATTACAAAATGGTGCATTTTACAATGAAGGAGGAGGAGTTCTTTTATAACCCCAAATTCTCCTTCACAATACATAAAACTCCGATGTGGGACTAAATAATTAGGCCAAAGAGTCAACAACATGTGTAGAATTTCTAGAACTTATCCTTTTAGATTTTACAGAGAAGGCTGCATTTCTTTTAAACAATCTTCTGGACTGAACACAGACTGTCTATAATTTTTTTATAAGAAATAAGACAAATAACAGAAAGGAATTTATTCATTTATAAGGTAAGCCTTTGAAGTTGCTAATAGAGGTGAGGTAATTGAAGTAGTTCTTTTTTTTCTGATTTAACTCTGCATAATTATTATGGCTATAGGATTGCGTAGTGTGAATGTGAGTGAAAGAAGTGTAACAAAGAACAGGAATATTGATGGGTGGGACCAGGTCCATGTTGTCATCTCTCTGGCAATTTCAAGTGAATGTTTCAATTTTCAAGGAGAAAAACTAGTTATTTACTTATTTGTAAGAAGAGGATCAACGAAATAAAAAATTGATGATGGTGTAACTCTTGCAAGTTTCGTTACTTCAGTTTGGATGGTTTAAATGTAGTCCTGACATTTCTTTTCTGTTCCTTGTGTCTCTGGAGTTCTCCCCGAACTTCTCCTTACTTTCTGTTCCTGGTGCTATAACTAATCTTGCAATTTAACAATCTGTTAAATTGAAAGAGATCATGTGGTTACTTGTTGAAGAGTGATACCTAATTAGCAACAGAATGTCTTAACTTCTTTTTAGACATATTAAATGCATCTTAGAAATTGTAACATGAAATGGTCATGGATGCAGCTTATATTGGTCTTGATTCTTTTCACGACTTGGTCTATGATAAAGACGTGATTATGGAGAAGATTGAAGGAAAGGCGGACAGTGCAGCTGCTGTTATACACAAGCTGCTCAGATCACCAAAACCTGAACAGCTTTATCTCAAATATGCTCATGACATACTTGGCGTGGTTGCACTTCTTGGAGAGGTTCGGACCCACAAGCTTAGCAGGTCGGTGCTGGTATCCTTTTCTATAAAATGAAGTATAAGAATTTCCTTGTCTGTATGGATGTAATTGAGTGTGTTTTCTTCCTTTAGCATGCTTTCAACATATCTTGGAGAAGATCAGATGCTTGCTATAGTATGCAAATCCCGTGCAGCTGCCAGAGCTCTTGAAAATTATCAAATGGATGGAAATGTGAATTGCGCCAGTGCTCTTGACATATTAGCAGCTAAGCTTGGAATTTCCATCAAGGGTCGATATTTGGTTATATGCCTTGAGGATATAAGGTAAAAGCCTTTCTTTCTCTGGTTAACTTTATACTAAATGATATCAATTGTTAGGATTTTTGGTTTCTCGATCCAGTTGACAAATCATGTTTTAACCATGTTTGGTCAGTGCTCTCTGAAAAAAAAAAAATGTGTAAGGTCCTTGCTTTCTTATTTCAGGCCATATAAGCAAGGAGTCAGCAGTGATCCCCAAAGAGAACTTGCTATTCCACAGCCTACTTTATCAAACAGAGAAACTCCCCCAGGCTTTTTGGGCTACGCGGTTAATATGATATTCCTTCCTGCAGAATATTTGCAGTTTAGAACTGCTTCAGGTCATGGTCTCCGAGAGACATTATTTTATCGTCTGCTTGGTAAGCTTCAAGTCTACAAGTCTAGAGAGCACCTTTACATGGCAAGTTCCTGCATAGAAGATGGTGCAGTTTCCCTGGATGGTGGAATGATGAGAGGAAATGGAGTTGTATCTGCATCTGTTGGATCTGAGTATGTACTTTCTTTTTCCTACTTCTCTACCATTTATGAGTACATTTTGCATGACATCCTTGGGCCTTGAATGATTAATGTCCGTCTTTATTTTCTTCAGGGAACCATACATTCTATTTCCAGTCATCTGTCTGGAAAGACAGTTACTCCTCTCACCTGAGAAAGTAGAAAGATTGAAGAGAATCGAAGAGTTGAAGCTGGAACGAAATCAACTTCAAGATCGAATACAGGAAGAGCTTAGGAATGAAGCAAAGTACAAGAAGTTGGCCAAAAAGCTCATGGATAAAAAGCAGATTGATGATCAGTTGGAACCTTCGCCTGGAATGTACAGCTCGGACATGGATATCAGTCCTTGATGCTTCTGAGGCCTCTATGTTTATTTATGCTGGAGACTATCGTTTTTTGGAACATATTTTTGTGAAGAATCACAGGGTAGTATACTGTACAAATCCACACCTGTAGCTATCTATCCAAGTAAATGAATGATGAAGATGTATCTTTCCACCTACTGTGTCTCAGTGTTGGTGGCAGAGTTACTTAGTTGTCTTTTGGAAAGGAACTAAAGGTGAAGCTGCTGCATCTGGTTCCCTTTCAGATATGCTTGTATGTGACAGTAGGAACGAACAACTACTCATGTTATTTTTGATGCGTAGCAAACAGTTACAGTAATATATTCAAGGAAAATATGTCATAATTTGTCAATCATTAATCTATCTATATCACTTTAAAAGAATGTACATCCTTGCTATTATTTTCTTCGTTAAATGACTTTATAATAGATTAAATTGCCATCGATTGTTTTCCTTAACTAATTGTTATTCTTCTATTAAGACTTTGAAATCAGGCTAAAAATTTTAATTATTAAATATTTCATTGTGGAGCTAGTAGGAAATTCTTATATTTTGAACTCTAAAACCAAATGCTTGACAAAAAAATATATCAAAAGTTGCCACACTACAACAATTATATATTCCATGAAATTCTACAAGTATTTTTTTTTCAATCCGATGTTCGATGTCCACATTGAAACTCGATCCAACTATTTCGAAATTACACCGCATAAGCTTCATTAGCAGGAAAAGCGCTCCCTACCAAGCCAAAAGAAATAACAGTGAATACGACAGATTAAGTTGCAGACTATCTGTCACGACCCGAGTCTACACCCTGGACGTGGCCGACACTCAAGAATCATTGTTGGTTACTAAGCGAAATCTCATCCTGGCTGACTACAAACGGAAGATTAACTTAAGCATGCAAAAGCTTAAAACTGAAATAAAAGTTCATAAAACTTAAATACAAACTTTAACTCAAAAGAAAACTTCGAATAATAAAATATACTCAACTCGCCCCAAAATAGGCAACTAAAGTCTTTAAAACATTTAATAAAATAAATGAATAATACATATTTCTCAACTATACTAACTATCTATGAAGCCTCTAACTGATAATGATGGAAGTCAAGACAAGATCCACAACATACTGACTAAACTGAAAAGTAAATGAAATCCCTCGGAAGTAAGGAGGCTCACCATACCTAACTCGAACTCTTAGATGTATCAAAAAATCTCCTGTTGATGATCCTGAATACCTGTGTCTGCATCATGAAAAGACGTAGGCCAAATGGCTCAGTACGTCGAATGTACGAGCGTGTAAGGGAAATTCTATGTCACGCCCCGAGCCTACACCCTAGACGTGACCGACACTCAATGACCATTGTTGGCCTTGAGCGGACCCTTGACCTGACTTACTTAACTCAGCTGAAGACTTAACTCAATGAAATAGACTCATTCAATAACTTCAATTAAATAAGTTGACCAAAATGTCACTTAAGTCTCAATAACAAAATGTCAACAATACAAAGATGAGAGACTCAATACTAACTGTCTATGAAGCCTCTATAATACTAAGATGGATGTTGGGACAGACCCCACAACATCCTATTAAAAGAAAGACGGAAAAGCAGTAAATGTGTCATCCAGAATGCAAGGAGGCTCACCGCTAACTCCAAGTGCTCAGCTGGATCAACGAGGCACTGGATTGTGCTGTCCTGATTACCTGGGTCTGCATCATGATACGATGCAGGCCAACTGACATCAGTACATTGAATGTATAAGTATGCGAGTTGGAATGATAACAAAACTTAAGCATGAAAAAGAGTAAGAAGGAACAATTACCTTGACTCTGCTCAACTCATGAATAACTTGACTTAATATAAAGCAATTAAACACATACAATATATAAAGCTTGTAAAAAATGAAAACACTTAGTTCATTAAAGAAAATGCAATAATAAACTCAACTTTACTTATATGCAAAGTAATATAGTTTCTGTGGGAGATTCTCTAACCGACAACCACCACTATAAGCCTAAGTGGTGATACAACGTTTTGCCCACGCTGCTAGAACTGTCCTATACTTTGCCGTCACATAGAACTACTTAACTTAGTGGATTCACTGGCTTAACTCACGTGATCATCTAAAAAGTATGGTCCATTAATACCTATAATGACTACATGATTTTCATGGAGACTTGAGTTAATGAACTCTCATCCCCACATCGGTGCTCAATACTACTCCCAAAATATACTTTAGCTCATGCTTTTAAAACAACTTTTATCTATGGGTTGAGATTATTGCTCAAACACTTCGCTTTATAATGGTCTCTTGGAATCAATGTTCCATTTTCTTGCTCAAAACTCTATTGGAAATCTTAGTTTCCTCTTAACTTAAATGTGAAAACAATTATAACTCTTAGGGAATACTTAGTTCCCTTATAACTTTTGAGAAATGAACTCAATTTTTTACTCTTTACTTAGCTTGAAACTTGAGTCTTAAATCAACTCTTAGGGAATACTTAGTTCCCTTATATTTCTTTGAAGGAAGAACTTCAACTCTTTACTCTTTATTTAACTTGAAACTTGAGTCTTAAAACGAAGTTATAACGTTTAATAAAGACTCTTGAAACTTTAAGAAATCTTGCTTTGACTTACTTCTTAACTTCTAAACTTAACTCTTAACTTCTTTGACTTTGATCTTAACTTTTCTTGAATTGGATTATGAATTCAAGGTTCATTATCTCATGTTTATGAATGATTTCATGATGTTTACCTGCAGATTTCACCCTATCTATACCCGGAGCCACTCCCCTAGCGGTCCTGCCACCACGCCGCAGAACGGGAGCTCGTGTGGAACCTTTTATTCTGGCGTAACAGCGGTAGAACGTAACAAAATATTACGGCCGCCTAACATAGGGGACGGAGGTACGGTAAACTCGGCCAAAATATGAGACCCGAAGGGCCCGGCGCGCACAATCCTATCCTATCCGAGTCCGAGTTTACCCCTTGCACTTCGGACAGCCGTCCGATATACCTTAGAGTTTCAGAGTCAACTAAAAAACATGGGTACATCACTTAGGAACTTATACGAAAAAGTGGGGAAGGAATGGGGTGAACTAGCATCCTTGGCGCTCTAAGAGGCGTGGGGCACTAGGCCCCAAACTTCAGAGGCCAAGCTGAGGCGCTGTCTGGCGTGGCGCCCCAAGGACCTACGGATAGAGATTGTCCTGTAGGGATATGGGAGGCGCGGCGGCCCAAGGCCCTACGAACATGCGTTTCAACTTTCTCCTTTGTTTTTCATCTCTAAACCCTCTTAACTTCCATGGTTCTTTCCCCAAACACTTAGGATCATTAGCACCCTCAATACCCAATAGATTTGACTCAAAAAAACAACTCGGAAAAAACGAATCAAATCAACACTAGGCATGCAACAACTCAATAAACAAGAATTTAAATAAGTTGGTGTGTGGGTGAACTAACCCAACACGAAAAGATCTCACATACCTTGGTAGGGATCACCCCTGACGAATTCCATCGCAAACCTTGGCGTTCTTGGCGAATTCTTGACTTTTCTCTCTTCTCCAAGCCCTACTAAAACTTGTTTTACCCCAAATAAATCCCTAAAATTAAATAGGAAATTAATTGGTGAAAAGACTAGTTTGCCCTTCCTTAAATCCCGATTGGGATTTTTCTTACTTCAATAGCCCAACTTCTGATAGGCATATCTCCCTTATACGATAACGAAAATATGCAAACTCGGCGGCGTTAGAAAGACCTCTCCAAGATATTTTCAACCATATCAAAAACTTCCTCTAAATCGTCCTGCGCTATGTGTTATGGCCGTTTAAAAATGACCAATACTCATTTTCTTAACTTAGACAATTTTCCAGATTTTTTCTTTCTTTCCAAAAATGAATATTTTTAGTTTCTTACCTTATTCCTAGCTAATTCAAAATTGTGAGATGTTACATTCTAAAACATAACATAAGCTTGAACTTGATAAAAAAAAAAGAAACATACTTACCTCTTTTCAAACTTGCTCAACTCAAGAAGTACTCAAGGATACTCAAAACTACTCAACTTAATTATCAACTCAAAAGTACTCAAGGATAAGCTACTCAACTTAGAGATTAGATACTCAACTCAAAGATTAGATACTCAACTTAAGGTAGTCAACTCGAAATACTCAACTCGAAATACTCAACTCCTGATACTTAACTGAACTCATTTCAATATAAGCAGTTTAAAACAAGTGCAATATAAAGAAAAACTATTTAAAATTATGAAGTCAACTCATAGTATATAACAAGGATACAACATAACTCTGAAATATATATGAAAATATATGAAATACAATTTACTGATGTATATAAAACTACAATAACTTTTGTGGGAGTTTTTCTAATTGACAACCATCACTTAAGAGCTATAGTGATGATACAATATTTTGCCTCACGCTGCCAGGGTCGTCCTATACCTTGCCATTAGTATAGAACCCAAACTACTTGGTGGGTCCACTAGTCTATGCTAAAAAGTACTAAAAGAATCATCTAAAAAGTATGACCATTTTCTACCCATGGTGCTACATGGTTTATGGGGACTGTGAGTTATCTGAACTCTCCCCCATATCGGTGCTCAATACTACCAAAATATACCAGATCTTATGTTTTAAAAACCTACTTCTTCTGTGATTTGTGATAATTTCTCAAAAACTTAGCTCAAATGCTATCTTGAAAATTAAAATTTCCTCTCTTGCTTAATTGTGAAAGCATTTACTCTTTTATGAAAAGTAGCTCAAAGGCTCTTTGGAAATCTCAGTTTTACGTTCTTATTTAAATGTGAAAACATTTTGACTCTTTGGGAATACATAGTCCCCATATACTTTGGAAGAAATGAACGTCAACTTTACTCTTTACTGAACTCAAAACTCAAGTCTTAAAACAAAGTTAATACGTTTGTAAAAGACTTCTTAAAATATGGTTCATGCCGAATTATGGACATGAACGACTCAATGCAAGGTTTTAAATATCCATTGATAGAACTCAATACTAGGAGCTCAAGAACTTAAATGGTACTACTCACTTTGAGAATGCTCAGCTCAGAGGGTTCATGCGGAATTATGAGCATGGACTACTAAACTCAAGGACTCATGGATACTTCTCATCTCAATATTGTTCGACTTATAGGGTTTGTGCGGAAGTTATAGGCAAGAACGACTCGACTCGAAGGTCTACATAGTAATATGTACTTGTGAATAAACCTTTTCTCATTCTCATATTTACTTTCTTAGAACTTAGTTTAAATCGATAGCTTACCTCAAATAATTCACAATTGAACTCAACAACTTTCTTGAATGTGAATTATGAATTCAAGAGTTTTGGTTCATGACATGAAAGATCTCATACTAAAAAGGTATACTCATGAATATATTCTCTTCATACTTATACTCACTTGCTCGAGTCTTGAAACAAGTTATTAGAAGTTGTAGAAGACTCTACAAAAGGACTCAAAGGGACTTTCTTAGAATGTTGGAAAGAATTCTCAAAACTTAACTCTTTATGAATTCAAGGTTATGATCATGCTAGGAATGATTTTAGGTGTTTATAAGTAGCTTAGAGTAGTTAGAATCGAAAGGGAGTGAAGGTGCACTTTAAACGAACTCAAATGGAGCAACCGAAGACAAATTGGATGGGGCAGGCGACCCTGGAGCTATGGGTAGCGCGGGCGCCAGCCCCTAAAGTTCAGAGGAGGGTTTGGGGCGCTGTGGCTGGCACATCGCGCCAGGCCCCAACCCAGAAAACTCGACGAAATTCTTTGCTCATTTTCTCACCCTAATTCGCCCAGAATCGAACGGTTTCTTCCCTAATCACTTGAATTCGATTACTGAAATTAATTACACTCTAATCTACTGAATACAACACTCAAATTATCAATTTCATATCAAGAAATCATCAAAACCCCTACACAACAAGATTTAGAATGAACTTCAAGAAAACCTATCAAGAACTCATCAAGAACTTTAATCTTTCAACTTTAAGAATAAAATTTCGCTGAAAATAACATGATTGGCGTGTGGGTCAACTAGCCCAACACTACGGAAGCTTACATACCTCTTAGGGATCAAACCATGACGAAAATCCACAACATCACGCAAGAATCTCGACGAACGCTTGATTGATCCCCTCCTCTTTTTTCTACTTTTGTCTTCTCGAATCTCAACTAAAATCCTAGACGTATATTAGGATTATAAAATTGAACCTAATAGTATTAGAACCTTAAAACCTTACTAAAAAATAATTAAATCTGATTGGGTAAGGAAATGACCAAAATATCCGTCACTATTTTCGGCTAACTTTCCTTAACTGAACAACCTAACTTCAAAAGGTCATATCTCACTCATCCAAACTCGAAACTTAGCAAAATTGGTGGTGTTGAAAAGATAATTCAAAGAGATTTCCTAAGGTAGTTTGTAGCACACCTAACTCATTATGTGTTGAGAGTTATGGTCATTTGAAGTTGAACCAAAACTCATACTTAAGCATAACTTGCAAAATTTCAGATTTCGCTATTTCCAATTTAGTTCTTTTTAGAACTCAAGGTGCTACATCTAGGGACCTTAACATTCAAGAAATTTTAATTTCTTGGTAAAATCTCACTCACTATGAAGAACGGTTCGAGTCTTAGTTCGAAAATTTTCAAGGGTGTTACACTATCCTAGACTATTTATTTCTCTCCGCAACAGCAAACATGTTTTTTCACTTAAGTTTTCTTCTCTATCAGATGATTACTACACAAGTTATTTCTAAAGGTCATGACTCACATATTATACATTGTGTGATCTTTTCTTTTTTCATTCGTTTTCAGTACTTAGCCATCAATCAATTTCCAGCACTCACTCTCTCTGTGTTGGACCAATATAGGAGGAAACAACATGCACCAAATTTGGTTAAATCAGATCTAGGAGTTAGTGTTGGACTTGGGCAATGTTATCGTATTAAATGATTCAAAAACTTTTCTAGGTTTTGGTACTTTATTTATATGCGCTGTAGAGTAAAATTCATTTTCGAATTTAGTTGGGACACTTTATCATGATTCTTTTTCTTTGATAATTATGGTGTTTGTGTCAGTTTACGCATACTTCGACTAATTTCATGAAATTACTACTATCTCCTACCAGCAACATGTATTGTTCACCAAGAATTAGACAGAGACTCTTTGTCATGACTTTTAAAGTGTTTTATACTAAAATTTTAACTTCTCTTATGCTTTATTCAGCTTAACTATAGGAAAGTGGGAAACGTTTACCATGGATATTTTTTGTTTCTCATTCGATTTCAATTAATCCAAATTCATGTTACGCAAGACACATTAAAGGGAGAAGTATACCTTATAAGATATATTTTTTCTACACTCAAGGTTCAAACTCGAGATCGTGAAGAGATCTTATCCATCTCACCATAACCATTTATGATAATATACACCATATCATATTACACTCTAAGGAATGTAATTAAAATACAAAATGTTGAACAGCTTGATCGAGAGAGGGAAAAAAACATAATAAGAGCCTATTCAAATGGGCTTATAAGCCAAATAGTCATAAGTAGGGATTTCTAACCGATACCTTTTAGCTTATTTTTGTAACTTTGGCATACGTCAGTTCTTAAAGCTATTTTGATGTACAAAACACTTAAAATAAGTCAATCTAAATTGATTCTAACCATGTTTCTATTTCAAATAACTACATTTAAGAAATAAATTTACTTTTCTACTTTCTAGTATATGTGGTGCGTTTGTCCAAGACTCCCACATCATCACACAGAGTGTATAACAAGGCATTTGTAGGCTACTTTAAAATTCCAAACAGGCCACAATTCAAAGCATACCTTTCTCGGCCTTTTGGCTAAGATCAAGTGTAGTATCTGTTCTTATCAGTTTAATATCTGATATGTGGATCATTGATTCACATGATATTAACTTAATTTTTTAAGGGGGAGAGTCTGTCAAGGTAGCTTGCTATCTGGGCTCTCAAGCGTCGTCCAAGCGTTGCACTATTGCATGGGCCTGGCGCACCCCCACCAAATCAGTTAAGAAATTCTAGCTTTCGAGGCCCAATGTGGTCATATAAGATCTGCATTTTCGTGTAAAAGGTTTGTGCAAAGATAATGGACAGTTTAACAACAGTGGTACAATCTTCTTTCAGTACACAAATAGAGAAAACTCACTTTCTCTACTCTTATGGATCCACTACAAATAGCCACCTTTATTTCTGCTGGGAGTATGAGAAACCATTTAAGATAATAATACCAAGCAGGTATCAGAATGAATGTGCAGCGTGTGCACGAGAAGGTAGCAGAAGTATATAAGCATAGTTTTGAGAAACTTGAAGCCAACAAAGCGAACCAATACATGCTGAAGTATCACTAGTTTTGAGACGTTGGCATCTGTTGTAAACACCCATGAAGATCTAACCATTGTTTTCATAGTACAGAATGATAATCCAACCCTAAAGCAAGATAACAGCAAAGAGGAATTTATAGCAATAACAATCTTGAATCACATCATCTACTATCTAGAGAAGCGCCATGCCCTACAAAAAACAAAACAAAAAACAAATGTGACTCCATTATTCCATTGATAGTGAGTACTATGAAACTCCATTTTTATTCTTATTTTTGGTCTGAATATAGAACTCCATTACCTTACTTTAGTAACTTGAGAGTTGAATTAATTTTTTCTTAGTGATGATTTAGTAGCTGTTGCAACAGGGAAGCGTCGTGGAGGCTATGTTGAAGGCGACAATGACCGCTACTTTTGGAGGATGTACAGCAAAGAGGAGTAATGAAGGTTGATGAAGAAAGAGTAAAAAAATGAAAATCAAGTTAATAAAAATTGAAAAAATGAAAATGAAACTTAAAATAAAATATTTTTTTTTAATGTGTGTCAAATAATCATTGGTGTGTGATTGCACTTCTATTCTTGCAATTGAGGTTGAGTGAAAAGTGGAATATTTATAACACTTTTAAATTGTTCAATGGGGAAATAGGACATGCACAAAGTTAAGGTGTCTTTTTGAAAATTCGAAATAACTTCAATGGTGACTTTATGTCTTATATATATAGTATATATTGCAGATTAATTTTTTTTTTTTTTTTTGCAAAAGAAAACTTGTACTCCAAAAGGAAAACTATTACAAGCATTTGTCCCCTTATTTTTATACCTTCTGTTTTTTAATACTAATGGTATCAAAGGGAAAGAAACATTGATTCAGTCAAAACACTACTCAGTTACTCTTTGATACCAGTAGGGTATAGCTATATATATATGCACTCTGATAGTATCAGGAATGACGAGGCAGAGATTCAGTTAATAGAACAAGGAGGAAGTTGGGTAAATATTTTTGATCGTGGGTCCAATAAGTATAAATATATTGGGTTAGTGTAACAAACCGAAATCCTTACTATATTAATAAGAGCACTAGAACACGATTACAACCTTACGATTCTAATTGCAATAATCAAACTATCGAATTACAATGGAATATTGAAATAACGAGTAATTAAAGATAGAAGAATGAATATGAGAAGCTTAGATTCATGACGAAGAGGAGAGGACAAACATTTTCTTCAATATGCATAAATTCTTCTTTCCAACCCATGTTGCCCTTTTAATCAAATACTAACTGGGCTGGGATCCCAAATAAAACACTCCAACATTTTACTCGGCCCAAGTCAATAATCCGAACTAAAATAGTCTCCACCAATTCTAGTCCATAGGCCCTTATATATCTAACTCGGTTCACAACAATACTCCCGCCCTCAATGACAACCTTGTCCTCAAGGTTCAAGTAGAACAATGTCAACGATAACACAATATCACTCTCATAAGGTGAAACATACTTCTTCCCATCAATTCCATTAAAGGGCACTGTGATAACAATTCCATTACTAAGAGGTAACCACATATGCTCTGTTTTGTTTTCCAATCGATACTCGATAGCGTTGACTAGAGATCATTGTTAGTTGTTTGGTCCAACTCCTTAAAGAATGCAGTACCATAAATGTATTGTGCAAATTCAACATGTGACAGATTCTTAGAGTTGTTGTAAATACTAGATTGGCTGATGATATTTCCTCATGAACAAGGAGAAGAGTAGTGTACCAAGGAATAAACAAAGAACAAGTTCCAGCCGTCCAAACAACAATCAAAGGGACAATTATTTTCGCATCCGTTGAATTTCTTCTTGGCAGGTCATTGCCTGCTCCAATATCGAAAATGTCCGTTCCAATGGTTAACCCCACAAAGTAAACTAGCCGAGTTAAAACAAGTAAAGCCGATCTAGAGACAAGAGGCTTGGTAGTGTCCAGTCCTTCAAATTGGCTACCATGGAAGTAAGCCAAGATTAGTATAAAGCTAGCTGACCAAAAACTACAGAAATATTTGGCAACAGGGACGAGGCCAAAATTATCCTTCCAAAGTAGGAGCGTGCCAAGACTTGCGAAAAGACTTGCGAAAACATTAACCATGAGCAAACACGTCTCTACAATACGCATGTCCATGTATCGAGCCTTATTTTCAGCATGCCATGCTAAAAGGAAAAGAAGAACATTTCTTCTCCAAGTCAATCCAGTCACATTTACATTGAATCAAACTCTAAGTCAAACCTCCTCAACCACTAAGTCAACCTCTAATCTTACATTGAAGAGGTTCAAAATCAATATATAGACATAGTTTTTTTTTAAAATACCTTAAATATACAACACAATTTTTTGTCGAGGGGGTTTGGGTGAACACCCTTAGCTGCCTCTAGGTCAGCCCCTGGATGCAATGACAGAGGACTTGGAAAAATGACTGGAAGCAGGAAAGGGAGACACCACAACTGATTGTGAAATTATAGGGACAGAATTTGTTGTTAAAATCGCTGAGTAAATACATCTTGAAATGGTTCCAATTGAAAAACAGTTTGTTGCGGAAGAACCAGTCAAACCAGGAAAGAGCTTCACCATCAAAGTAGAAGGAAAGGAAGAGGTAGCCAATCCGTCTCGTCGAATATTTTAGAGATGAATTTGACCAAATGATATTTGTCCAATTTTTTCAAAGTTTATTTGAACCGAAATAAATTGGGGGTCATAACTCAATTCATCCGATTTCTGTAATATTTTAGTTGTTTATTTGTTTTGATGATTTTTAGTATCTTGTAAAAATATAATATTTTGTTATTATGATTATGTATAATATATTACATAAAAAAATTGAATTATTTTTTCATGAATTAGTCTAAACTCTGGAGTATATATTGGTCCAAAAATTTAATGGACTAAAAAGTGTGAGCTAATATATAAAAAGATCAATAATCAACCTCAGCATGAACAAATTAAACGGTCATAACTTACTATTTTTGCTACCTCCAAACTTGAAAAAGGAAAATGAAAATAATTGATTATTCAATTATATTACTAATCAAATTGGCCAAATTATTAGTTTACGACTCAAAACCCGCACCGGGTGTTTACACCAAACTAATTCAGTTTTCATTATTATGTGATTAAATGAAGTAAAATACATGTTAATTAATTAAGGTTAAATAAAATGAACTATAAATTTAAGCACATGACATGCATGTATTGGATTGGTGTAAACACCCGGTGCAGATAAATTTTACCTATTCGATTATTGTATGAACCAAATTTAGCCCAACTATTAGTTCATTATCACAATATATAATAATCTTATTAATCCTTTTTCATGTGACTCCTTTAATTCTTTTGAATTTATATCTTTTTATATCTTGTAAAAGATTCCTCAGATCATCTAGGTGGCTACAAAGAATTTGTCAATGAGTTAATCCATAGAAATCATCTCTTATTGTGCAGTACAGAGCATGTAAAAACAATGATACTTTTTGCTTATTTGGTGATAACTAGCTTCTTGAAAGAATGAATATCTATCAATGAAATATACATAAACTAATTAACATGAAAAATATTTCTACAATATTTTGCCAAATCATGATTTAAAAGTTCTCATAGCTTGCATAATTAACAAAAAAATCACGAGTTGAATTTGCCGCAAACATGAATAATATATTAAGCGAATCAATACATTGAGAGGTTGAGACTGAATAAAAATCAATGTGCAATATATACTTTATTGTATCAACAATGTATATCACTAATATATAGTTATACATCACTTATACACGAGTCTATACTATTTGTACAATATCGATATATTATATATACATACAATTATTTTATTGAAATTTTTTTTTGTTACTTGTATCACTAAATTTAAACTATTTTTCATATAAATAAATACTTGATTATACTTTTAGTATAGATAAAATTACTTTTATTTTTATATTTATGATTTTTTAGCAAAAACATTAAAAACATTGTACACGTGTCAAGTGTGAGTTTACTTGAGAATTGAGATTTTATGCACCAAATAAATGTCAAAACGCCTTCACACCAAATAACCCTATATTCACTTTCTTCTCAGAACTGTTGTTCTCCACTTTTCCCTCAACGGTGCCAGTCTCACTCTTTTCAAAATCTCCAGAGATTCAACGATGGACGGCGAACAACGGAGAATGTCGATAGACAATGAGATGCTGCAGGTTCTCCCTTTCCCTCTTTTGCTTCCTCTGTTTTACCTTCGACTGTTTAGGAATTAAATGACTTCTCGACTTAATTGAAAATGTTCATTCTTTCAATCGAGTTTCAGATTAAGAGATATAAACCATAAAAGTACTTAATTAATGCTAATGGGCACCGATAAAGCCGTCATGCATGTGCTTTGATAGAATTCTTCCTCAATTTAGATGTTCCTTTGGCTGCTAGTTTATGGTATCAGAGAATCTAGGGTTTTAGTTAGATATTTTTATGATATTAAAATGTATAAATATATATATCATGATTAGGTAGGAAGGAGGATGTTAGGATCTAGAGAAAATGGAAATTTTACAAAGCAAGAGGAGGTGGGTGAGGTGAAACCGTGAAATGCTTTTCTTTAACAGAAAGGTCTCATAACCACCAGTTCCTTTGTCACCAGGGGTATATCGACCCTCAAGTTCCATTTGGTCGATTTCTCCAAATTTTAGTTCTCTTGGCAACTGTTTAATCCAAACTAGCTCACGAGTTGCTGTAACCATTGCTCAATATGCTACTCCTCTGTACTTGATTGAGCAACCACACTTTGCGTCTTACACTTTCAGGATACCAAATTACCTCATACTAAAACACAATATCCAAACTTTAAATGTCTATCATAGGGTGATCTCCCAATCAACGCCTATATATCTAATGATATGCTTATGGCCTCGATTGTGAAAGAGTAGTCCTATACTTGAAACTCACTTTATATATTGCAAAATACGAATAACTGTATCCTAATGATTATTAGAGTTAAGTCATAAACTATCTTGCAAGACTCACAAGAAAAGGATGTCAACTCTAGTCACTATAATTCAACTTTTCCACTAGCCGTCTATACCTTCAAAAATCGCGAAACGGCTCCCCTTGTCGTGGCACTATATTAGCATTAGGATCCATAGGAGTGTCAATAGGTCTACATCTCATCATTCTTTTCTCCTCAAGAATGGCATGTCTCCTCAAGAATGGCAAAGGCACACACACATTGTGACACAGCAATACTTAATCTGGACTGAGCAACCTCAATAACAAGAAATTACTTCAGTCCGTTGAGGTCTTTAGTTTGGAAATACTGAAAGAGATTTTACTTCAAATTAGTGATACTATCCTAACCATTGCCGGTGACAACGATAACGTCAACTTAGACCACCAAATAAATTCACAAATTAGATGCAATACATTGATAAAACACAGAGCGATCAACTTCACCACGAGTCATGCCGAACTCCTCAATTACTTGTGCTGAACTCCCCAAATCTAGCTCAAGAAGCCTATTTCAATCCTTAGACTTTAGAGTGACCTGCACAATCGACATATAAGGATACTGGACTCCCCCGGCTAATAAAATCACGTGGTAAAGCATCGTTAATGTCCAACTGATGAAGAGGCCGATGATGAATGACAACCATAGATAGTAAAAGGCAGATATATGCTATTTTAGTCCGGGATAAGAAATTATCATTCTAACCCAACCCAAATATCTGTGTATATCCTTTGGCAAAAGAGAAATTGGAAAACTTATGTCAGTCAAAAGTAGTGCAGTGGTCACCAAAAAGTGCTCAAAATTTGGCATAAAATGTATGAATTGTCTCGAAATCACAAGTCAA
Source organism: Solanum sitiens (assembly GCA_016801875.1). NCBI lineage: Eukaryota > Viridiplantae > Streptophyta > Magnoliopsida > Solanales > Solanaceae > Solanum > Solanum sitiens. The sequence continues at coordinate 1,508,553 of JABWTJ010000085.1, read as the reverse complement.
ATAGCCCGAAAACTAGTTGGAACAGGCTCACGCATTGGCACGTGGTACTATCGCGGTCGCTAGAATCCTGAGAGTCCTATTATTATTTTTTAATTGGTAAAGGATAACTGTATTGATACTTGATGCTGTAGAAATGTACAATTAGCAAGCTTACAAGGAAGTCATACTATTATTTCTTTTTTCACTTTATATTTATGTTGCCCGTGCCCTTCAAACAGTTTGAGGATGCACTTGTGAGTAGTTTTTTCTTTCTAAACACAATAATATCAATCCCTGTGCCCCTTTACCAATTTTTTTACTTGTTCGCTATCTCTCATTGCTGCATTTATTGCTATGTAGACTGTGACTAAACTTGAGTGTGTTTCTCGACAGAAACTTGGGGATGATGTTTGCAGATATGGCCTATGCATCAGGCAGTGCAATGCAAATCTGGAGTCACTTAATACTAAGCATTCAAATATTGAGCTTGAGATGTCTAACTTGGGAGGTATTAAGTCAGCTGATGCTTGTATGCTACATTACTGTCTACACCTCATGCCTTCAGCTTTCTATAATAGTTATCAAGATTCTGTAATGCTACTGTGTTGCTGCAATGGTTTGGCTTTCTGTAGACTGGAACTTTTTTAACTGGCACATGAAATCAAAAAACAATGTTATGTGCATCATGAACCATGCCTATTTTAACCATGTAACCATCTCTTAACTTATTATCTCTTTTTTATGTTTAACATTTTGCAAATTCCAGGGACGTATGCAAAAGGCAGTGGTAACTTCTTCTTTGAATCATGATCTTGAAACTTGTACTTCAAACCTAAAGATTACTATATTTGGTTGCTTTCAGTTTGTATCTACAAATTAATATGGTGCAACTCTTCCAAGTTTCGGTTACTTCAGTTTAAATGGTTCAAATGTATTCCTGACATTTCTTTTCTGTTCCTTATGTCTCTGGAGTTCTCCCTGAACTTCTCCGTACTTTCTGCTCCTGGTGCTATAACTAATCTTGCAATTTAGCGATCTGTTAAATTGAAAAAGATCATGTGGTTATTTGTTGAAGAGTGATACTTAATTAGCAACAGACTGTCTTAACTTCTTTTTAGACATATTAAATGCATCTTAGAAATTGTAACATGAAAATGGTCATGGATGCAGCTTGTATTGGTCTTTATTTTTTGCTCGGCTTGGGCTATGATGAAGACGTGATTATAGAGAAGACGGACAGTGCAGCTGCTATTATAAACAAGCTGATCAGATCACCGAACATGAACAACTTTATCTCAAATATGCTCATGACATACTTGGCGTGGTTGCACTTCTTGGAGAGGTTCGGACCCACAAGCTTAGCAGGTCGGTGCTGGTATCCTTTTATTTAAAATGAAATATAAGAACTTCCTTGTCTGTATGGATGTAATTGAGTGTGTTTTCTTCCCTTAGCATGCTTTCAACATATCTTGGAGAAGGTCAGATGCTTGATGTAGTATGCAAATCCCGTGCAGCTGCCAGAGCTCTTTGAAAATTATCAAATGGATGGAAATGTGAATTGCGCCAGTGCTCTTGACATATTAGCAGCTAAGCTTGGAATTTCCATCAAGGGTTGATATTTCGTTATATGCCTCGAGGAGATAAGGTAAACCTTTCTTTCTCTGGTTTACTTTATACTAAATGATGTCAATTGTTAGGATTTTCGGTTTCTCTATCCAGTTGACAAATCATGTTTCAACCATGTTTGGTCAGTGCTGTCTGAAAAAAAAACAATGTCTAAGGTCCTTGCTTTCTTATTTCAGGTCATATAAGCGAGTAGTCAGCAGTGATCCCCAAAGAGAACTTGCTATTCCACAGCCTACTTTATCAAACAGAGAAACTCCCCCAGGCTTTTTGGGCTATGCGGTTAATATAATATTCCTTCCTGTAGAATATTTGCAGTTTAGAACTGCTTCAGGTCATGGTCTCCGAGAGACATTATTTTATCGTCTGCTTGGTAAGCTTCAAGTCTATAAGTCTAAAGAGCAACTTTACATGGGCGCTTAGCAGCCCCTACTTTCACATTTCTTCGAGGAGTCAAGGAATTTAGGCCAAAATGCCCATCCATATTATCGATTCCGAACCTGGCAAGTTCCTGCATAGAAGATGGTGCGGTTTCCCTGGATGGTGGAATGATGAGAGGAAATTGAGTTATATCTGCATCTGTTGGATCTGAATATGTACTTTCTTTTTCCCACTTCTCTATCATTTATTTGTTTCTCACAAAGATGAGTAGATTTTGCATGAATATTTTTTGTCCGTCTTTATTTTCTTCAGGGAACCATACATTCTATTTCCAGTCATCTGTCTGGAAAGACAGTTACTCCTCTCACCTGAGAATGACGATAATTATAACTAAGGTTCTGAAAATAAGGAATCTTCCAATGGGCAGAACGAGGAGGAGACCATTGAACAAATCTGAAGTCTTGATAAATCTGCAGCTGCCATCTGTGTCCAATTGCAAAAGCGTACTGAAGCTCAGATTACTCGAATTCCATTTATGAAGGACATAATTGGAATTGTTACTTTGCTTGGGAAGGTTTATGATGATAATCTCAGCAGGTTAGCTTTACCAAAATTTAGATAATCTCAACAGGTTAGTTCAACATAGCATCCAGTAATTGTTGGTGTTATCTACAAATTAAAAAATAGATAAAGTAGAAAAAAGAATAAGCTGTTCTATGAGTCCACTTTCTATGCTAGATTTCTACAGCCATGTTCAAGAGATTATAGCACTCGTTCACTCTTTCCCAATCAAGATGAAAATATGTGAGAGGATAAAAGTAAAATATAGATATCATTACTATTATTAATAATAATAATAATAATAATAATAATAATAATAATAATAATAATAATAATAATAATAATATAGTTGGTACGACCACCAAGCCTATCTAGTAAGAAAGTGAGAGATGTTCAACTACCAGCGAACCTTCTACCCTAATTCGCGACGTCCAAACCCTAATCACTCTTAAGTATACCTGTGACAGATTCAAAGACCAGAACATATCAAACTTTATGCCTTAAGTCTTCACTTTCATGCACAGGTTCAAAAAAAAGTCTTCACCTTCATGCAGCCACATACTGTCATCGTCTTGATTGGGAAAGAGTGAACAAATGCTATAATTTCTTGAACACATGGCTGTAGAGAGCTAGCATAGAAAGTGGACTCATAGAACAACTTATTCTTTTTTCTACTTTATCTATTTTTTGTAGAGAACACCAGCAATTACTGGATGCTATGTTGAACTAACCTGTTGAAATTATCTTTTTTTTTTGGTAAAATAACCTGCTGAGATTATCATCATCAACCTTCTCAAGCAAAGCAACAATTCCAATTATGTCCTTCATAAATGGAATCTGAGCTCCACTACGCTTTTGCAGCTGGACACAGATGGCAGCTGCAGATTTATCAAAACTTAAGATTTGTTCAATGGTCTCCTCCTCATTCTGCCCATCGGAAGATTCCTTATTTTCAGAGCCAGTTTCACTTGCTGAATTAGTCTTGCCAAGAGCAACTACAATACAAGCACAAGAAATCAAAATTGAGGAACAGCGCGAGTCCTCCACAGAACCCATCCCTCGAGAGGCAAAGATCCAATGGGCTACCACAGGAATTAAGCTTCACTTATAACCTTAAGGAATATAGAAATTTATTCGGAATTCCTAGCAAGGACTTTGCATTCTATTCATTCCTAAATTCCTTTCACCCTTAACTTGCGAACTCGAATTAAATTGAGTGAACCAGAGATTCTTTTCTGTCGAATACTTGAAGATATATTTCTCAATAGTTGAAGAGGAAAAACTCTAATCCAAGACGAATAATTATTGGGAAGAATATACAAAAGGGCCCGTTATTCATCTTTTTTTTTTTTAAAAAAAAAAGGCCAAGTTGGACATTGGACATACCCTTCTTCTTCTTCCTAATAAGTTTTGCCATTAATGGCTTCTTTTCCAACTTCTTCCTACTTCCCCCCTCCTCCTCCTCCGTCTTCATCGCCATCATTCTTCTTTGTCGTCTTCTTCTCCTTTCTTTTTATTGATGTATTGAGAATGTAAATCATTACTAGCAAATATATATATCAAAAGACTTGAATTATCAAACAAATTTCATATCTAAAATTTGGGACTGTTTAGAAGTAATTTAGAATTGATCGAGATTGAAAACTCTATGTATACTTCATGTATAGTCTATGTTGCACAGACTCTTCACTTCGATGTAGCACCCGTGTCGGATTCTCCAAAAATACACTACTTTTGGAGAACCCAACACGCGCGCGTTGACATTTTTGAAGAGTTCGAGTAACATAGTGTATAGTTAAGTTATTTGTCAGCTTTTGAGTATATCATAATGTATAGTTAGTGTATAACTCATGTATAGATAAGTATATTGTATAGTCAGTTATTACTTTGTATGACTTTTGGCAAGCTATATTGTAAAAAATGCTCAAGCTTTTACATAAATTAACTTAAAGATGACTTAATTTAAAGGACAATGACAAAACTTACATACTTTTAAGGTAAAATTATCATTTATCCCTTATAAGTTTATAATATAAGCGTTGATACATTAATCTCCGCGAGTTACATTAATCGTTAAGTAAGATACATTACATTTTATACATGATACACTAATCTGATGCGCGAGATACATTAATCTGATGCGCGGATACATTAATCTGATGTGCGAGATACACTAATTTGATGTGCTGATACATTAATCTGATGCGTGAAAATGAGGGAATTTAGGAGTTTGTAAAACTAATAGGAGAAAATGGTAATAAGAGAAAATAAAAGTGAGATTTCTGTCATTTTTCCGATAATTTGTTTGGCATCGATAACACTAACTATTAGAAAAAATCAATGACTAGCATGCATAGTCGAACTAGACACACTCAAGTATATAGCATGGAAAGATAGTATGAGCTTTGTGAATGAAACTTGACAAACTTTTGTTTCCTTATTTCATAGTTGATCTTTGCACCGGTTAACAATGTTTGCAAACTCTGTAAATCATACTCTTTTCCACTTCAGCTTCTTCATCTGACTGTTAGTTTCAAAATAGCTTTCAGGTAGATTCAACCTTCCGAAACTCTTTAAAAAATTGATCTTTACTTGCCTTTACAAAAAATATACACTAGAAAGAAAGAATACAAATGATTCAGTGATGCAAAATAAACAAACAACAACTGGGAAGGTGGTGTGTTGGCAACCTTACCCCTACCTTGGGAACGTAGAGAGGACAATGATTCAGAGAAGCAATCAACAAGAAAAATAAAGTGTGTTGCATATTCAAATACATCTACTATATAAACTGAAGAACTCAATTACATATCAAAACAGCTCTTTCTATTTAGATATTCGAGAAGCTGTTTTCCACATTTTCAACGACATGACGTTTTTTAAAAGATAAAATATATATCTTTTCTTGATATTAATAAATGAAATAAATAAACATATATATTTAAAATAATGGAAAACTAAAATTAAACGGATGGAGTAATATAGTAATTTCAACAATAAATAAGAAGTCACAAAATTTTACTCATGAAACGCTATTGGTGCACGCGTTTTAAACATTATCTTGTTAACTCTTTCTACTTAGATATCCGGAAAGCATTTTTTCACGTTTTCAACGACAAGACCTTTTTTCGAAAGATAAAATATTTATCTTTTCTCTATATTATAAAAGTAACAAATAAAATAAATAAATAATTATCTAAAATAGTAGAAAATAAAATTAAATGGACATGTAAAATAGTAATTTCAACAATAAATAAGAAGACACATAATTTTACTTATAAAACGCTCACGCGTTTTATGCGTTCTTTCAATTCAAGTATCCAAAAAGCAATTTTTCAAGTATTCAATGACAAGACTTTTTTTTTCAAGGGAAAAGGCACAAGTACCCCTAACCTATGTTCCAAATCTCAAAGACACACTTATATTATACTAAGGTTCTATTATCCCTTGACCTTATTTTATAAATAACTTTTTACCCTTTTCGGCCTACGTGACACTATCTTGTGGGCCCAACGCGTGTTGACATTTTTTCAAGGTAGTGCCACGTATGCCGAAAAGGGGTAGAATATTATTTATAAAATAAGATAGGGGGTAGTAGGACCTTAGTATAATATAAGTGTGTCTCTGGGATTTCAGGCCAGGTTGTGGGGGTACTTATGCATTTTCTCCTTTTTTTAAAAATAAAAATTTATTTTTTATTGATATTATAAAAGTAATAAATGAAATAAATAAATATATATTTAAAATAGTAGAAAAATAGAATTATCCGGAAGAGGTAATATAGTAATTTCAACAATAAATAAGAAGTCACAGAATTTTACTCATAAAAAACTATTGGTGCACGCATATTATGCCTTATCTTATCAGCTCTTTCTATTTAGGTATCCGAGAATTTTTTCACATTTTCAACGAAATGACGTTTTTTTTAAAGATAAATTATTATTTTTGGATATTATGAAAGTAATAAATGAAATAAATTAATATATATTTAAAATAGTGTGAAAATAAAATTAAACGAAAGGGTTAATATAGTAATTTCAACAATAACCGACATTGATGCACGCGTTTTAAGTATTAGCTTATCATTTCTTTCTATTTAGGTATCCAGAAGTTTTTTTCACATTTTCAATGACATGACGTTTTTTAAAAATATAAAATATTTATCCTTTCTTGATGTTATAAAAGTGATAAATGAAATTAATAATTACTTATTTAAAATAGTGAGAAAATAAAATTAAACGAAAGGGGTAATATAGTAATTTTAACAATAAATAAAAGGTCACCGAATTTTACTCATAAAGCACTACTGGTGCACGCGTTTTATGCCTTTATCTTATCAGCTCTTTCTATTTAGGTATCCAAGAAGCGTTTTTTTACATTTTCAATGACATGACATTTTTAAAAATACAAAATAGTTATCTTTTCTTGAAATTATAAAAGTAATAAACAAAATAAATAAATATATTTTAAAATAGTGGAAAAATAAAACTAAACGGAAGTGCTAATATAGTAATTTCAATAAAAAATAAGTCGCCGAATTTTGCTCATAAAGAACTACTAGTAAACGCGTTTTATGTCTTATCTTATCAGTTCTTTCTACTTAGGTATCCGAGAAACGTTTTTTCAAGGTTTCAACGACATGGTATTTTTTATGAAATAAAATATTATCTTTTCTTGATATCATAAAAGTAACAAATAAAATAAATAAACACATATTTAAAATAGTGGAAAAATAAAATTAACCTGAAGGGATAATATAGTAATTTTAACAATAAATAAGAAGTTACATACTTTTACTCGAAATACGCTCTTGGCACGCGTTTTATGCCTTATCTTATCAGCTTTATCTATTTACGTATCCGAGAAATACTTTTTCACGTTTTCAACGACATGACCTTTTTTTAAAAGACAAAATATTTATATTTTTTTGATATTATACAAGTAATAAATGAAATAAATAAATATATTTTTCAAAATAGTGGACAGATAAAATTAAACGGAAGAGGTAATATAGTAATTTCAATAAAAAATAAGAAGTCACCGAATTTTACTCATAAAGCGCTAAATCCAAATGAGTATAAGACACGTGGCATAATATCTTCTCCGGTGCTCAATGAGACAAAGGCGCAAGATAGTCCAGTTCTTTTAACTTTATACCTCTCTATCTCATTTTACGTGACAGTGTTTAATTAGATATAGTATTTAAGAAAAATATTATATATTTGAAAATTTGGTCCAAAATAATATTTTGATATTTTTATACTCCCTCCGTTTAAAAAAGAATATCCCTATTTCCTTTTTAGTTTATTTAAAAAAGAATATCCCCTTTCCTTTTTTGGCAACACTTTAACTTTAACTTTCCACGTGGCATGTTTAAGACCACAAGATTAAATGTCATTTTTTTTACATTTGACATAACTTTAATTTAGAACCACAAGATTAAAAAGTATTCTTTATTTTCTTAAACTCCGTTCCAAGTCAAACTAGGTCATCATTTTTGAAACAGAGAGAATAGTTGGTACTAGCTAGGGTTTTATCAAAATCAGACCTGTTTTTGTTTCTATATTTTGCATTATGTAAAGTCTATCTGCAGTGCACTTAAGAAAAAGGAAATTCACGTTGGCTATATTTCTTATGAAAGAACTTGTCGTGAATTGAGGGAACACAACTGGTTATAGATATGAGCTTAATTAGAATCTTTCTTTTTTGTTATTGGAAAAAAGGATATCAAAAGAAATTGTGACTTTGAGAGATGTAAACACTTCTCTAGCACTCAACAACGGATTGATACCGTGTATCCCAAGTTTGTATTGGCTGCAAATCCGATAAATAGATCTGAAGATTAGTGCAACTATTCAATTCTCTCTTTATTTCTATCTTAAAACCATCTGATGTTGCTTTCGTGGTTTTCAATTACGTGTATTTTACTGCACTTTCGTGGTTTTCAATTACGTTTAGCTGTATGTCTTTCAGGGGGGAAATGGGAGATCGAGGCGTAGGAGGAAAACCTCCATACTTAACGGTTGTTGCATCATTCGAATACACAGTTTGCTTATCTATGGTCAAAACATCTTTATTAGAAATACATTTCAAATATGCAGCCCTAGATATTTATTTTCTGTGGCCTTTGTTGAGTTTTGAAATCTCTATGCTAGAAACCGTTCCAGCCTGAACTTAGAAGTAAACTCATGAAGACTTAAGAGTCTATTTTCTCATGTTTGATTTTGTCTCATCATTCCCCTGCAATTTGGCACTGTGAAGTATCCTGTATGTATCTCATGAATGTTTTGAACAAAAATGAATAAAGTAACAGGAGATAATATCGATTTTGAATTGGATTCAGAAAACCTTGAGTGATCAATGAATATGTTCATTTTTTTACCATTAGGTATAAGTGTCTTCAAATTCTTTGTTTTCCAAGACTGGATTTCCCTTGATCAATAGGACGGGTATTCATACAAAAAATTGCACCAGTTTTGGCAAACACTGAATTCATAGTCACTAGCCATCAATAGTAGAAAAACATAAATTAATACTCTTTTATAGGGAAAAAGAAAAAGGCAACAACATGATTACAAGTATTTAAATGGAATATATAACTATGCCTCTCGATATATCTTTGAAAACTTACCGACATACTAATTCTATCTTCCTTTTTAGCCTCTTTTTTCTACAGATGCTCCCGTGTCTCTTAATAGAAACCACGGCTGCTTTTACCTTATATAATGTGATTCTTAATTCATCCAACTAGCAAACTGGGAATCCAACAATATTTTGTTTCTATATCTAGCAGTTACTTTATCCTCTTGGATGACTTTTGCTCATATGGTGGTTGCTTTTACAGTCTTACTTTGGTATGTTTGGTTATGGAGGGCCTATTGCATCTATGCATTTAGGCAGGTATGTCTTGCTAAAGTTTAGAATGACTTCATTTCAGACAAAAAAACAAAGACTTACTTGTTTTCATGCTGCCTTTTCTGTAGAAGAGACTCTGTTTCATAAAAAACAAAGGAGTGTAAGAAAGTATACGTGTTACATCTCGAGAGAGATTCATTGCTCCGCTGTTCTTCGTCTCAACAAACTTGGAGGGTACTCATCATTGTTTAATATTACTCATTTGCTTCTTTTGCTAGTATCAGTTCTATCTCTTTATCTTATTCTTCTTACGTTTATATTTTCTTTCATTTAGACTGATGGAAGTGTTAGAGACCCCTTGGAAGATGAACTACGAGACTCAGTTGATGGCAGCTTCACTAAAGTATAATATTCTTCTGGACTCTTGCTGATCTTTTGATTATTGAAGTTCTTTAAAATCATCTTCCTATACAGTAGATTTTTGCACTGACTTCCTATGAAGTCAATTTTGAGTTCATTTCCCATCCTAACATTTAGCTTCATATGATTGATATCCTAATAGATACTTTCTCTTGCAACCTGTATGGGTTCTTGATTGTGTTATGGTAGGTTGTATCCATAGACTGAGCCTTTCTCAAGTCCCTGAATAATCATACGTTTTATTAAATTGTTTTTTTATACGGTCCGTTATTGTGGTGTTGTCCAAATTATTTTTATGAATAGCAGATGTCTATTACCGTCAAATGTTTATGGTTTAGAGCTTTAGACTTCGCTTAGCATTTTGATGTTTTAAATGCTTAGTTGTTTTGGTATATGATAATACTTTCATGAAATCAGTTTCAAACATTGTATGGAATTGTTAGTGAAAGTATAAATCTGTTGTTGCTAATTTTATTGACAGGTTGAAATTTTTTATCCAAAGATGAGAAGCGAAAGCGTACAGAAACTACAATACAAACTGAAAGATATATACTTCCCGTATATACAGGTTAGTGGCTTATAAAGTTTTTCTGATTTGTTGGTTTAAGAGGTAATAGCCCCTTGACCAATTCAGTTATTTACTTTCAAAGTTGATTCATAACATTGTGCGTGTGTATATATGGACTGAGTACTAATATCCATGTGAGGGTCCGGGAATTGTGATTTTGAAATTATTACTTGTTGCTTTAATCATCATTTTACGTTTCTTTTGCTTATTACCTATTCCATTTGTACTCCAACTATTGTGATACCCCTTCAAACAGACCTTTCTGTATTACACAGTTCACACTCCTTTTCTCTTATTTGGATTTTGCTCTACAAATTCCTATTATTAGTATGTGAACATCTCTGCCTTTACATGATTTATCCTGTGTCATCTACCCTTTTGTATCTTATTATTTCTTTGGGCACTGTGATGAAGTATCAAAAACAGGAAAACTGTGATGCCTATTGAGTTTCAGGTATAGTATCTATGTTTATTTTATTATTTTAAAAAAAGTGTAGAAGGAGAAGACACACCAGGGTGGGGAATCGTACTCTCACCAACAATGTGAAAGTTAGATAGCCAACCAACAGAGCTACTAAAATTTCCCAGGTACAGTGTCTATATGTTGTTATAATTTTATTAATCCCTGCAGTTGATGACTTTATAAAGGCAAACAGACGCCACACACTTTTGTACACTTCAGGAACTCCTTTATATTTTTGGTGTTCTTGTTGGAAAATCAGGAGATACCAATCAGTATCAGATGATTGATTGCTATTTATTGAGAATCATCTTAAACCTCCCCTTGGACTTTAGTATACCTATTTACATACATGATCTTCGCTTTTGTAGATGAAAAAGTATGAAAAATCAGCATGTTACTTCCTGAGCCTGATTGCATCGAACTACGTCTCATCTTTAAAATTAATGTGGAGCTTCTTTTTCCTATAATTCATCACATTGAGCTCCTCAATGGATATGTTTAAATAACTATGTGATACATGTTCTAAAAAGGAAAGGAAATCAATAACTAATTTCTTAAAGAGATTTTTCTGGTAAGAAATTTTATTCAGTCTAATACATAATTAGTTGTCTAAGCAGATGTGGCATTTCCTAGTTGTTTTCTTTCAAACTGATGATTGTAGCTGTTCTCTCTTTTTTAATATTTTCATGCAGTCTTAGAGATAAGCTTTACTGATCATATAAATAGGAAAACAATCATTTGTGTGAGAGCTTTCAGCTACTATTTAGTTTCTGTCATAACTTATGAATTGTTTGTTTTCTTATCACCACAAAATAAGCAAATTCTAATATTTTTGGGGAAATCTCAATCATAGTACCCTTTGCCAATAATTGTTCTGGTAGACAATCTCTTTCTTTTTAAGCAGATTTCCGCTTATGCAAATTCACAGCTCAATGGCACTAGTTTAGCGGAAATTGAAGGTGGAGAGGTGGCAAGCACAAACTTACTGTCCTGCAATGGTCCAGATTTTTTAATGCAACTTAGCTTTCACGTAAAGGATAGCAGTGGTTTGAAAGTTGGTTCAGGTAACATGTGCATCATTTGTCACCACAAACACCTCCCAAGTATTTTTCTTAAATCCTGTCTATGCATTATATAGTCTGAGATCAATTTTCTCAGGAACAAAATCCTCCTTCGAAGCACATGCTCGCCTGAGGTGTATTTATTTTCCGGTGGTGTACAGTTCTGTTATGTGTCATTGAACCTTGAAATTTCTTTTTGATGTCATACTACACTTAATAAGAAAAAGAAGAGTCTGCTCTTGAAACATTTTGAAGGATGTTGCATGCTTTTAATTGCAGGGTAAAGAGAGTATTGAGGTTATATTGGAAAAGCTAGAGGCAGATGGGTATGAAATTACTGAGAATTTTGAAATTTTCAGCCATGTTTCTGTCCGTCGGTTGAGTCGTCAACTTCCAGATGCTCGTTGGGTAAGATCAGAATCTTAAGCCTTCAAATAAAGAGAATGGTAATGACTTATGGTTTGTTGTGCACTGTTGAAATGATATCCCACAACTAGATATGCAATGAGGTCATCATATTTTCTGTTGCTCTTATTATGTCTCTCTCTCTCTCTCTGTCTACATATCTATCTTTTCTGAAGAATTAATGTCATCTTTTGCAGTGCTTATCTGTTGATAATACAGTATGGGAGAACCAAATTTTGAAACACCAAGAGAAAACCACACCATCATCAATTGATATATTGGATGCCGAGCAATGTCTGGAATTGGACATTGAGGGGTCAGTTAACAAAGCAGCTTGCTTCTTCTAACCACTTGTTCAATAGAAGCTACAAAGTACTCCTGTATCTTAACGTTAACACTGTTAAAGATATGTCTCTTTTATTTGTTTATTTTAGGGCTTCAACATGCTTCTTTGGATTATTCTTTTCCTTGGGCTAATCACATATAAATATTTTTCTTGGTCGTTGGGAATGAGACTAGAACTCAAGACCTCTTCATATACTGAATTTCTGAATTGCTTCATCTATTGTTTTAGCTGTAAGAGAAGAGACTTTCGTTAAATTTTAGGATTTCAACAATATTGAATGCTCATTTCACTTAATTCTTATGCATTCAGTCTATGAATTAATCGATTTTCATTTATTCCATTAAGAACTTTATACGAAAATAATCTTTTTCGTATAATAGCTAAATCACAAAGTAGTTTCATAATCATCAGTAGGATGTTTGAGCTGTTTCCTTAATTATTCCTCCTTCCAATGTTTGTGAAGCTATTTTGGATAAACTTTTAAACCAATTATTCATTATGACTTAAGAGCGTCCAGAAACACAACACTTTTTTCTAATTGTGTATCTTTGGCAGGGTTGGTTCATGTTTTCCAGAGGTTTTCAGTGTTGCATGTCGTGATAGATTCTGCAATCCTATACCATTCAAGTCACAGACAGAGATAGAGATGAAATTAAGTTCTGGCGGCAGAGCTATTTCATCCAAATACAGTTATGAAAAATATATTACACATGACAAATATACCATGAAATTTAAGGTGAGTTTATACTTTCCTATTTCTTGTCCTCTTCAATACACCTAGCAAATCTTCTTGAATAAATAGTTGTGTCAAAAATTTCCAATCTACAGAACGTAACTATTGAAAGTAGTGTATTGGATATGATTCGACCAAGTTATAAAGCTACATTACAAATAAATTCAAAGGAGGATCCATTTGTCACAAATTTCCAATCTACTTTTTTAAATTTTAGCTAAGCCCCAAAAATAAATGTATAAAGGAACCATACCAAACCCAATAACACCTTGATTGGTCTTAAACCAATTATATTGTGATAGGTCAGAAATACACTATTGAGCAATGGTTGTAGCAACTCGTGAGCTAGTTTGGATTAGAGCACTATAATTTGGAGAAATTGATATACCCCTGGTGTGAAAGGAACTGATCAATTTTATGACAGACCGTTGCATTAAATAAATCACGGTTTTACTCACCCCGCTCTTTCTTTGTAAAATTTTCATTTCCACAAGATCCTAACATCCTACTTTCTCCCTAATCATGATGTATATTGATAAAGTTGGATATCATAAAAATCTGTAACTAAGATCCTAGATTCTCTGATACCATATACTAGCAGCCAAAGGAACATCGAAATTGACGAAGAATTGTATTAGAGCACATGCATGACGGCTTTATCAGTGCCCATTAGCATTAATTAAGTATTTTTTTTGGTTTTGTATCTGTTATCCTGAAACTCTAGTGATAGAATGAGCATTTTCAATTGAGTAGAAAAGTCATTTAATTCACTAAACAATAGAAGGTACAACAGAGGGGACAAAAGTGGGAAAGGGATAACCTGCACCTTCTCATTGTCCATCGACATTTTCCGTTGTTCACCGTCCATCGTTGAATCACTGGAAATTCCCAGAAGAGTGAGACTGGCGCCTTTGAGGGGAAGAGTGGAGAACAACAGTTTTCACAGCAAAGTTGAATCACTTTGCTATCAGAATTGTTGTTCCCCACTCTTCCTCTAAACGGCGCCAGTCTCGCTCTTCTCGGAATCTCCGGCAATTCAACGATGGACGACGAACAACGGAGAATGTCGATAGACGATGAGAAGGTGCAGGTTCTCTCTTTCCCTCTTTTGCCCCCTTTGTTTTACCTTTAATTGTTTAGTGAATTGAATGACTTTTCTACTCAATTGAAAATTTTCATTCTTTCAATCGAGTTTCAGGATAAGATATATAAACCATAAAAATACTTAATTAATGCTAATGGGCACCGATAAAGTTGTGCATGTTCTCTGATTGAATGCTTCGTCAATTAAGATGTTCCTTTGGCTGCTAGTTTATGGTATTAGAGAATCCAAGGTCTTAGTTAGAGATTTTTATGATATTCAAATGTATCAATATACATCATGATTAGGGAGGAAGTAGGATGTTAGGATCTAGTGGAAATGAAAATTTTACAAATAAAGAGCGGGGTGGGTAAAACCGTGAAATTCTTTTTATTTAGTGCAAGGTCTGTCATAAAATCCACTAGTTCCTTTCTCACCATGGGTATATCTCACCAGGGGTATATCTGTTTCTCCAAATTTTAGTGCTCTAATCCAAATTAGCTCACGAGTTGCTATAACCATTGCTCGATAGTATATTTCTGACCTATCACAATATAACTGGTTTAAGACCAATCAAGGTGTTATTGGGTTTGGTATGGTTCCTTTATACATTTATTTTTGGGGCTTAGCTAAAATTAAAAAAAGTAGATATTTTCAAAGAGATCTGAGCCAAATAGGAGTTATTCTAGCTGTACCATCAATTGTGCTATGTAACTTGTATACTTTTTTGTGTGCACATAGACGCACAAAAGTTTTTAAATATTATACCTTGAGTAACGTGGATTAGTTAATGCCCCTTTATTTGGGTTGGTGTCTTGGTGCATGCCAATTGATTTTTGATGTCTAAGGTCTTTTAAACCTTTTTGTTTCCATATTATTTTGCTACCTTCAACTTTCAAGTTGTTTACATTCATCAGATTTCGTGATGTAGGTTGATGATCATGGGTGTGTAAACCTAAGTAGAATCTTGAAAGTAACTGCAGGGTATGGTAAACTTGGTATGTACTTCAACATACCGTCAAAGTTGCAGTAATAAAGGTTTTGTGTTTATTATCTACTGTCATGTTCAAAGATTCATCACCTGTGTAACTTTTTTGTGGTGGCATAAGTATATCAGGCTAACAGTAGTGTACTGCATTGCAATGTGCTGAGTGCTGGTAACTTGCTTCTGCAGTAACTCCAGTTGTATATACGACTGGAACTTCTTAGTGGAACTGTTAAAATTGACTTTGGGTCTAACTCAATACCAAAAACTAGTCCATGAGATGAGGATTAATCCTTTTGAATTATGTACTCTGCAGAACCAACAGGGGCTATCATTAAGGATCCACTTTAGTATTATTTTCTCCCGTAGCTGTCTTAAGGTCTCTCTGTATTAGTGGCAGTGATGTTGTGGAGAATGTGGTGTGAAGAATAGCTAGATCGTATGGTCCCCTGCCCTTTAACCAATAACTTTTCAAAGAGTCGGCTTTCAAACCTCTTGAATTATGTACTTTGCAGAACAAAGATGGAATTACCATTAAGTATCCACAAGACCACAACTTGTTTTTTCCATATCTGTGTTAAGGCCCTTTTGATAGGCAATGAAAGAGTGGAGAAAGTGGTACTTGAAGAACAGCTGTTAACCTATTTTTTCTATCCACAGTTTCCCTTTCTGTTTTGTCTGGCGATGAAGTAGTTTTCATGAAAGAGTTCCAAACTGATAGGAGATCGTTACAAGTTGCATCCAAGGTTTGTCAATACTCCTCATATCCTATATGTTTTACAACCTCAAAAACAACATCTTCCAAATGAGAACCAGCAGCACAAACTTTAGGTTCCTGATGTAGGTTGTGTGCACTTTAATTATTAAACCATTTTATCATTACCATAACAAACAAACAGTTCTCTATCCCATAATTTTGGTCCAGCTTTGAGACTTCAAATTCTTAAAGAGACATTCAAAATGTTAAGAAACTGAAAAGCCAAGTAATTTCCAGTTTCAAAGATTGAGAAATTAAATGTTACTAGGTAATTTGCCCGCGCTTTGCGTGGAAATAAATAATAATTGCATTGAACTTGCAAATAATTTTTTCTAATATCCATACATTAAAAATAATGGAAAATAGGTTATGAAAATATAGTAGCAGTATTCTCATTATCACATAACTCAAGAACCTTTGATGATTTAATTATTCAAGATATAATAAAGGGCAACTTTTACATATAGCAAATAAAAAATTCATATTTGTATGCTATAGCAAAGTTTGCATAATTGCGCTCCATAGCAAACATAGAAACTGTATAATTCGCTATACATATACAATTGAAGCGAGTTGTATAAAACGAAGTGTATAAAACGAGAAAGAGAAAGACACTTGGGCAGAGAATTGTATAAAAACGAAGTGTATAAAATGAATTGTATGGTTATAAGTGTATAGAATGATTATATACAATTTGAATTTGTATAAAATGAGAAAGAGAGAAAGACAAAAGAGACTTGGGCAGGGAGTATACAATTGAATCGAATTGTATAAAACGAGAAAGAGAGAAATTAGATACAATTTAAATTTGTATAAAACGAGAAAAAGAGAAAGGCAAAAGAAACTGGGAGTATTTTTATTGTATAATTATAAGTGTATAGGACGAAAATATATGTACTTGCATGTGTATATACAATTTTCTCACGCTTTATACAAACAGAAACACAATTTATGCATTTCGCTTCTGTTTGTATAAGTGAGAAAGGCGAGGGTGGCGAGCGAGATTTGGGAGAGTGGCGAGCGAGATCTGGAAGAGGGGAGAGAGGAGCACAAAAATATATGTATTTATACAATTTTCTCTGCTTTATAAAAATAGAAATAATTTTTATACACTTGTGTTTGTATAAAAAGTGAGGAAGCGAGCGAGAGATTGGAGGAGAGTGGCGAGCGAGATATTTGGGAGAGAGGCAACTGGCAAATTTTGGCAAACGATTTCTATGGACACAATTAAATCAAACCCTAGCTACTCCATTTATTTTAGATTAATAGTTTGCTATTATATACAATTATCCCTATAATAAATCATTGGTTCTTTGATCAACATTAAAAAGAAAATATAGAAGTAAATAGGAATATGTATATAGAAAGGAATTTCGTAATAAATTTAAGTTAATATATTCTTTTATAATTTAATTATTCTCCTTTTGAAGTTTTGCATTTTCTTGAACAACATTGACTCGAAACTAGCTGTCAATCTTTGTTTTCAGTCAATATTTTGAATATCAAGTTATTTTTTGATCTGTAAAGTTTTCATGAGTCGAATAGTTGAGTCTAGAATCCTTGAGCAAAATGCACTTTAAGAAAGTTGTTGAGAAGTAGTCGTATTATTAATTACTACTTGAGAAATTGATTTCTTTCAACACTCTATTGGTTGAAGTTCGTACAATTTAGTTTGAGTGACTTCTATTTCTACTTGCTTTTGATTAATTGAGTGTATTTTTTATTGAATTAAAGTTAAGTTATCCAAAGAACTTTAAAAGTATGTGTGTCATATAATAAACTTCATAGTAGTTACCTTTTTTTGGTGTTTCAAATGTTGTTTGAATTGTTCTTACTACTAAAATTATGGCTGCGTAATAGTTTCTTTAGTTACTACTTTAGTGCATTTTTGAAATCTTAAGCTACTTGGAAATTCATGGTTGTTTGTCGTTGTGGTTTTGTGGTTCTTGATTTCAATTAGATTCTAAATGTTTACTGAAATTGCTTGGATCCTCATGTAGTTTGATAAAAAAAAATTTGCTTGGATCCTCATTAGAATGATTTGACATGTTTAAAAGAAACTAATGTTCATCTTAGTAAACTTGTTACCCTAAATTATTATTCATCTAACTTTTTTTTTACATATAGTCAAAGGTTATGGCACCGAGTAAGCAATGGATGCACCTTGTTGATGATCGACTTAATGAGGCCTACTTTATTGGGGTAGAAAATTTTTAAATTATGTTTTGCAAGGAGCAGGAGAAATGTATGAAATACGATGTCCATGTGTCAAATGTTGTAATACCACATTAGGAACACGTGAGACAATTAGAACACACTTGAAAGTTTATGAAATAGTTAAAAATTATACCTTTTGGTATCATCATGGGGAAGTCTTAGGTGAGCCCGTATCAGATGTGAAGATGGAGATAATAATGAAGTAGAAAATTGTAAAAATGAGTATAAAATAAGAGAAATTTTGAGAGATTTCTATCCTAATCATTATGGACACACTGCTGATGTTGATTTTAATGAATCACATGAAGAGGAACAGGCCCACGTATGGGCGCGTGGTACTAACATGGTCGCTAGAATCCTAGATGTAGCCTCGCGTGAGGTATTTGCGACCAATGCCATTGGTTGAGCTTTGGTTGCTGGACCTTGTGGTGGTGTTCGATTTTGCACAATACCAAAGAAAACATAGATAGTTGTGAGTAGTCACTGGAATTCGTATGCTGACGTCTGATTTAGCTTGAATGATGCATAACAATACTATTTTTTGAAAAGTGGTTCACATGCCCGCATTTGATGTTGATCTCTTCGGAGTTGCCTTTCTTCAAGATAGCTAATATTGCATATCCAATTGTGTTGGCAATTTTTGTAAGTGAGTATCAATCAGGTCTTCCATATGTAAATGTTGCCGCTAGTGCATGAATATAGAAGCTTTTTCTTGATACACAACGTATCAAAATCTTTCTTGGTCCATGGGATGGTGGGTTCTCCATTATGTGATAGGTTGAATCATAATAGGTTTGGTTTTCTCTTGGATAGTGATGTTATGTAGGGCTGTAATGAAGTTCTTCGTTGTAGAGGGAGCTGCCGCTGGTGGGCATGGCCATATCAGATATTCTGGAGAGATTAGGGTCACAATGCTAGGATTTCGGTTGGAGAGCATTTTAGTGAAGTATAAGGTATGAGACTGTTTAAACCCTTTGGGTGACCCAACGGTTTGGGCTTGGGATTGCCTAGTGCAGGTTACCTCTCCTGTGTGATTTGCGAGCTATTGCATAGTAGTGGGTTTTTTATCCTCTGCGCATCCAAAGGGTAGAGAATGCGGGTTTACCTTGTCATAAAAAAATATAGGTATGAGAATGTAGAACTAATTCATTTCACCTAAGACCTAACACTGAACCTAACTTTGAAACCTACGTCTTAATGTAGTTTCACTCAAGATAGTGTCAATATATAAGCAAAATTGGCTTTCATGCAATGCCTATGCGCTTGATGTAACAAATCTTCATAATACGATCTAATTTATTTCTTCACATCACACTTCCTCACAGAATTTGCTTGTGGCACCCATTTTGTCAAAGCAATGCATGACTTACTAATCGTGTGTTACATGCTCCTCACACCACAACAAAGCCTCAATTTAGATAATGAAATTCTTGGTCATAACACATCTGGTGTAATTAGATGTAAATGATTGTGGAGTTATTGTTGATTTTACTAGCTCAGTACATACTTGCTATAGTTTCCTCTTTCAATTGCAATTTTTATTCTTTTCAAACATTCTCTTTTGTTGATATATCTCTAAAAGTTACACTTTATAATTTAACAAGAAATATCTAGTGGAATTAATGAGGCTGCCGAGTTGATATATCTCTAAAAGTTATCTTTACAATTCTCAACTTGTTTTGAGAATATATGCATGCTGAAATTAGGAGAAATAAACAAAGGAGTTTGTGTGTCTATTACAAAAAATGTTAAAGACTCCTAAATGTTTTTAGTTTTATCATCATGTGTGAACATGGAAATTCACTTTTAGTATTATATTTAACTTTCATTATTTTGTTACCTTGACAAAGTAAGCCGAGGGTCTACCATTTAACTGCTCGCTCTTCGGATATTGAATAGTCATATTGTTTGCAAGATATGTTCTGTTGGTGAGGTTGGCTAAGGGTTTAGTTTACTTGCCTGGATGAGACTAGATAGGGTCTTGGTGGTAGATGTTGGTGTGCTGGTATTCATCTACATGCCAATTGACTCTGGAAAACCTAAGAGTCCTACTATTATTTTCTGAGTGGTAAAGGATAAGTGTATTGATAATTGATGCTGCAGAAATGTATAATTAGCAACCTTACAAGGAACTCCTACTATTATTTCATTTTCACTTTATATTTATGTTTCCCGTGCCATTCAAACAGTTTGAGAATGCACCTGTGAGTAGTTTTTTCTTTCTAAACACAATAATATAAATTCCTTTGTGGCTCCTCTTTACCAATTTTTATTTTATATCTACAAACTTAAGGGACTTAGCTTCAAAGCACCTCCATTAGTTAATGTTGATGCCTGTATTTGAACTAGTACCTGAAATTGTCAAGTTTGTTTTCCATTGCCCTTTAGTTGGTAGCATGTTCTAAATTTACTAAAAATGAGGGTTGTTCGATTAAGCCTCAACTTTGTCCTCTTTCCATCTATATAGTATATCACCTAAACAAACTTTGGCATCCCATTTTGGAAATCTGAATGTTCAACCTTCATTTGTATTTTCAGAAAGAAAGTATATTTTATGTTCCCCCTAATGAAACAAAGATTAAAAAAAATGGCAATTATGATTTGCATAATAGTATTACTTGTTCACTCTATATGTGGTGAGCACTCTAGGACCTTATAATAGGCACTTGTTGAATATTTTATTAATAAGCAACTCTAACAAATTGATGTTTGCTTTTACGTTCCTTTTTCCAGCTACGAACCAGTCCTAAGGAACTACTTATGCATGATCCATCGCTCAGTCAAGGAGGTCAGATAAATTACTTTACTTTTGCTGGCAATCAGGACATAATGCAAAATGGAACTGCTGAGACTTTTATCTGCGAATCCAAGGTGGTTATGATTTTCAACGTATCTTTCTAGTTTATTTATCTTGTCATTAATGGATGCAATATACACAGTAGTTTTGATTATTGGTATAGATATATCTACTAGCATCCGTTATTTGTGATGATAATGAACATGATAATTTTTGTGAAGAACATGGATCAATCTTTATGACTGCATCATTTAATTACTACAGATACTTGAGGATGCATTGAAGGAGATTGGTCTTCAAATTAAACACCATGAAGATAATATCAAATTCTTACAAGGTCAGAAGAAAAGTTTGGATGATTCAATTTTGGATATAGAAGATATTGTTTCCTTTTCAAGTTAATTAGGTGTGTTGTAAAATGCACGTGCAATTTCAAAAGATTACTGTAGTTATTTTGTTCTTTCAGTAACCTAAAATATAATATTTTTATTCTGTCTTTATGGGAAGTAAACAATCAAACATTGTAAGATTTTCATATCTATGGGCGTCTTTCACATTTCAAGTAAATATGGATTTCTTGATTACCATTGCGCAGAATATCAGCCATCAGCTTGTTTCAGTGAGCTTAATATATTGTTCATGGTTTTAATGTGTTTATTGCCTATTTAAAAGCACTTTGTGTAGACTATAGCATTCACTTTAACTTTTTTCTTTCACTTTTGTCATATGCCTTTTCACTGTTTCTCAATTTTAAGGCCTTGTGTTTGTGGGGTATTTTAGTTGCTCACGCCAAGACTTATTCAGCAAGTGGAACTGGTTCTGAAAATAAGGGATCTTCTAATGAGAAGAATGAGTTGGAGACCATTGAAGAAATCCTAACATTGAACAATTGCCAACTGCCAACTCATAATGAAACTCAGATTACTCATATTTCGTATATGAAGGACGCGATAGGAATTGTTCCTTTGCTTGGAAAGGTTGACGACGATAACCTCAGCATGTTAGTTTCACATAGCATCCAGTAATTGCTGGCGTTTTCTACAGAAATAGAGAAAGAAGAAAAAATAAATGAGCTTTGTATGAGTCCACTTTCTATGTTAGTCCATGTTCAAGAGATTATTATAGCACTTGTTCACAATGTGTCAATATAGATGACAATATGTGGCTGCATGATGGTGAAGACTTGAGACAAAAAGTTTGATACCTTCTGGTATTTGAATTTGTCATAGGTATGCTTAGAGTGATAAGGGTTTGGAGGTCGCAGAGTAGGGTAGAAGGTTAGTTGGTATTTGAACGTTTTCTCGCTTTCTTAGGTCGTACTAAATGGTCCTACATTAGTTGGGTAATGAATGTGTGGTTTGCAAATACAGGCTTGGGCAATCTTCCCCTCATGAAATATATTTTGTGGGTCGAGTTTGGCCCTAGTGCCATTTCTTTACCAAGAAGTAGGCAGATAATGGAAGTTCACTGTACTTACCAAATTTTTTTAGAAGTTCACTGTATTATGACTAACATTTGTATCTAAATCTCTGAAATCCAGGACTCTCTCAGATTATATTGGGCAAGAAACCATGTTAACAGTTGTTTGCAATACACGTGATGAACTTAAAGCACTGGAAAAATATGATAAGGAAAGTCTTATAATTAAAAGTTCTGGTCTTCATGGAGTTGGAGCTTCAATTGGGAGACCTTTGGATGACCGATATCTTGTAATCTGTCTTGAGAACTTAAGGTTTGAGGTTATGATGATCTCTTCTTGCAAATGCATCTCATATTCTTTAACACATCTTTACTCTCTTATTTTTTCATTTCTGGATTATCATTTTAGACCATACACTGGTGAATTTATTGTTGATGACCCTCAGAGGAGGCTGCCCATAAAGAAGCCAAGATACGTCAACGAGGAAACTCCTCCTGGTTTTCTTGGTGTTACTGTCAATATGATCAATATTGACACTACGAACTTATATTGTGTTACAAGCACTGGTCATGGATTGAGAGAGACCCTATTCTATGGACTCTTCTCACGGTTGCAAGTATACAAAACAAGGACAAACATGATGCAGGCACTACCTTTTATAACTGATGGAGCCATATCATTGGACGGTGGGATCATAAAGAATCCTAGTATATTTTCTGTAGGCAAAAGGTAAAGAGGTTTGTCTTAAGTAGTGCGTTTATTATATTCATAAATTTTTCTTCCTTCATAGTTCAACTTGTTTGTGAAGATACTTTAAAGAATTGATTGCCTATTAAGTTGTTCTTTTTTAGTATCAAGTAATATACTTCATCTCTAACTGTACGCCTGAACTGAGAAGCTGGTGTTATTTTGTGACCATGTTGCTTGACCTTTGTGGAGTTTAGTAGTTCGACCTTTCAAAAATTTACTCAATCAATCTGTATAGAATGGTGCATGAAAGCATTTTCTTCCATTTCTTTCACTATATCTTCAGCAAAGCTTATGCAAGGTAGTCTTTGTTATATTTGTTTGTAGTGCATTTTCATTTTAAAATGATTAACAAACCATTGGAATCTTTGATGAATCATTATTCTAGAGGGGGTAAGATTCAGCAACACATTATAGAAGTTAATCAGGAAAGATAATCTATAATATAATCATCTGGGAGAGGAGTCTTCAGGAATTATCACGTTTTGAGTCTACGACACATTTTAGATTTACCTGAATGACTTCTAGTAGTTATTTATATCTTATATCTTATATCTTAATCTAGTGTCTCGTGGGAGTTGATTTTAATCCTATTCCTATGTTTATATATTATATGTATTTGATTTTGTATGTTTATAAATTAGATTTATTTGAATCAGCACACTTTATTTTTCTTGTTGATTGTATCATTGAATGATTATCCTTTCTACTTTTCCAAGGTAGGGGCACGGATGCGTACTATCCACCCTCCCAAATCCACTTGTGGGATTACACTGGATGTGTTATTTGTTTGTATTGCATCACTAAATCATATGGATTCTTTCTTTCTCGTGTTTATTTTTGTAAAGAGAAGTACAAATCAAATTTCCAAAGAGTTGTGGAAGGTCGTATACACCTGAAAGCTATTTTGAAACTAAGATCGGATGAAGGAGCTGAAGTGGGAAAGGGTAAGATGTGTGGAAGATTTAGAGAGAGAGCAAACATTGCTGACCAATGCTAAGAATAGCTTTGAAATAAGGAAAGAAGAGTTTGTCAAGTTTCTTTCACAAAGTTCATCATATCTTTGAGGGCTATGTACTTGAGTTTGTCTAGTTAGACTATGCATGCTTGAGCTTTTTTTACTTAATACTCTTTGTCCTTGCATTCTACTTTAATTGATTGACGATGTCATTTGATAGCTGCAGACTGTACTTGAATTTTATCATGTTAGGTGAGAATCCTGCATAGATAAGAGATCCTATTTTTTTCCCCTGTGAACTGTTTAAGCTTGTGCTTGCTTTAGTATGCCAGTTATCAATGTTTTTTTTGAGCAGTCTAAAGATGTAGATATAGGAAGTGAGATGCTAAAACAATTTCACGAGAAAGGGATGAAATTGGTTTTTCTAGGATGCAGTAATACTGTCCTTTTTCAACTGATCCCATGTATCCTCCAAAAGATCATGTTTACATTAAATAAAGAAGAGACTACCCACCAAATGCAGGCTGGAACGATTTTCCACCTATGTTCTTCTCCATTTCCTTCGACAGACCAGTTCCTTCTTCTTTGGAGGTGCTAATAAATTCCATATTACCCCATTTACTGCTCGTGATAGCCTCTGAACAGGGGTTATCTTTGTCTGTCAATCTTGAATTGAATGTCGATGGTAGAGAAGCATTTATGAATCACAAGTACAGATCTTCTTTCTTCTTCCACGTAGATTTGGAATCTACATATTTTCTTTCTTTTATTTGGAGTATTCAAGTGGCAATATCTGAATCTTTGGACATTTTTAGGCTAGACTAAACAGGAGCTTGTGAAGTTCCTCTAAAGCAATATTTTCCAAGAGGAGACATGGATAAATTGGAAATTTAGTAGTCTAGGTATTAAATAGTCATTTAGTCGCGAAGTTTTTGTTATATTGTTAAATATCCTAGTATTGAATTTTGGAGAGAGAAAATATTGAAGAAATGAGTGGAATATATGTCAAGGAAACCAAAGAAAGACTACTAGTAGATTAAAGATGCAATTTAGGAAGATCTAGATAACAGGTGCCTTGTATATCAACTGGACTGTTTGTAAAGAAGAAATTGGAGTTGTTTCTGAACGTAGATCATAGTGAATGAATACAGGTTAAAATGTACATGTTTGTGAAATCTAGCTTTTAAAGCAAATGCTGAATCTATAGAGTCTATTGGGGAATTTCATTTTACACCCGAATTGGCTAAATCTATGTTAGCGGGTCTTCTTTTGAGGGAAAAAATCTTTTTGAACGACATCTCGGCGAAAGAGAACTAAGAACTGTGAACCATAAGGCAAGTACCTAAATGCTAATACAAGCTTCTCCCACATACACACATGAAGGGGGGGACCAAACCACTACTTTGCTAGATGAGTCTGGAGACCCAAGAGTCCGCCACAAAACCAGACCTCGAGAGACAAAGATCCAAGGAGATACAACATGAAGTAAGCTTCACTTGTAACCTTAAGGAGTATAGAAAGTTATTTAGAATTCCTAGCAAGGGCTTTGCATGCTAGTCATTACTAAATTCCTTTCACCCTTAACTTGCGAACTCAAATAAATTGAGTGAAGCTAGAGATTCTTTTCGAAGACTTGAAGAAATATTTCTCAATAGTTGAAGAGGAGAAACTCTAATCAGAGCGTAGGTTTGGTTGTATTTTCCTTATTTTGATCCTGAGGTTGTTGCAAATATGATGCAACATATCTTGCACCATATTTGTATATTACCTTTATCAAAAAATATCTTGCACCGTATTTGTTGTTCGAAAGAGACAAAGGAAGCCCTGCTCCACAAACAAAGGGGACTAACTGCACGAATCACCCTCATAGTTTGAATTCCTAAAGAGAGTAGAATAGAAGAATTTGTCATCTCTTTTTGTTTTAGAAGGTTTAAATAAGCATAGACACAATTAATTTAGGGTGTTCTTTGTATTTTTTAGTAGAGATCTACTATGATGCCTATAGGAGATAGACTTTTCATCTATGCTTGGTATTATGAAAAGCAAAAAGTGCAACAAACAGTTAAGGTTCTTTAGAGCTTTCCAAAGTACAAATAAGATGTGGGCTTTAATGAAAAATGATGCAAAGGGTGAAAAAAATATAATTATGCATTTGTTTAGAGATAAGGATTAAAATAATAATTATATTTTTTCACCCTTTGCATCATTTTTCATTAAAGCCCACATCATATTTGTACTTTGCAAAGCTCCAAAGAACCTTAACTGTTTGTTGCACTTTTTGCTTTTCATAATACCAAGCATAGATGAAAAGTCTATCTCCTATAGGCATCATAGTAGATCTCTACTAAAAAAAGACAAAGAACACCCTAAATTAATTGTGTCTATGCTTATTTAAACCTTCTAAAACAAAAAGAGATGACAAACTCTTCTATTCTACTCTCTTTAGGAATTCAAACTATGAGGGTGATTCGTGCAGTTAGCCCCCTTTGTTTGTGGAGCAGGGCTTCCTTCGTCTCTTCCGAACAACAAATACGGTGCAAGATATTTTTTGATAAAGGTAATATACAAATATGGTGCAAGATATGTTGCATCATATTTATAACAACCTCAGGATCAAATAAGAAAAATACAACAAAAAAAAAACCCAACCTACGCTCTGATTAGAGTTTCTCCTCTTCAACTATTGAGAAATATATCTTCAAGTCTTCGAAAAGAATCTCTAGCTTCACTCAATTTAATTCGAGTTCGCAAGTTAAGGGTGAAATGAATTTAGGAATGACTAGCATGCAAAGTCCTTGCTAGGAATTCCAAATAACTTTCTATACTCCTTAAGGTTACAAGTGAAGCTTACTTCATGTTGTAGCTCCTTGGATTTTTGTCTCTCGAGGTCTGGGTTTTGTGGTGGACTCTTGGGTATACAGACTCATCTAGCAAAGTGGTGGTTCGGTCCCCCCTTCATGTGTGTATGTGGGAGAAGTTTGTATTAGCATTTAGGTACTTGCCTTATGGTTCACAGTTCACAATTCTCTTTCGCCGAGATGCCATTCAAAAAGATTTTTTCCCTCAAAAGAAGACCCGCTAACATAGATTTAGCCAATTCGGGTGTAAAATGAAATTCCCCAATAGACTCTACAGATTCAACATTTGCTTTAAAAGCTAGATTTCACAAACATGTAAATTTTAACATGTATTCATTCACTATGATCTACGTTCAGAAACAACTCCAATTTCTTCTTTACAAACAGACAAGTTGATATACAAGGCACCTGTTATCTAGATCTTCCTAAATTGCATCTTTAATCTACTAGTAGTCTTCCTTTGGTTTCCTTGACATATATTCCACTCATTTCTTCAATATTTTCTCTCTCCAAAATTCAATACTAGGATATTTAACAATAAAGCAAAAACTCGCGACTAAATGACTATTTAATACCTAGACAACTAAATTTACAATTTATCCATTTCTCCTCTTGGAAAATATTGCTTTAGAGGAACTTCACAAGCTCCTGTTTAGTCTAGCCTAAAAATGTCCAAAGATTCAGATATTGCCACTTGAATACTCCAAATACAAGGAAGCAAATATGTAGATGCCAAACCTACGTGGAAGAAGAAAGAAGATCTGTACTTGTGATTCATAAATGCTTCTCTACCATCGACATTCAATTCAAGATTGACAGACAATAATATCCCCTGTTAAGGGGCTGTCAGGAGCAGTAAATGGGGTAATATGGAATTAATTAGCACCTCCAAAGAAGAAGGAATTGGTCTGTCAAAGGAAATGGAGAAGAACACAGGTGGAAAATCGTTCCAGCCTGCATTTGGTGGGTAGTCTCTTCTTTATTTAATGTAAACATGATCTTTTGGAGGATACATGGGATCAGTTGAAAAAGGACAGTATTACTGCATCCTAGAAAAACCAATTTCATCCCTTTCTCGTGAAATTGTTTTAGCATCTCACTTCCTATATCTACATCTTTAGACTGCTCAAAGAAAACATTGATAACTGGCATACTAAAGCAAGCACAAGCTTAAACAGTTCACAGGGGAAAAATAGGATCTCTTATCCATGCAGGATTCTCACCTAACATGGTAAAATTCAAGTACAGTCTGCAGCTATCAAATGACATCGTCAATCAATTAAAGTAGAATGTAAGGACAAAGAGTATTAAGTAAAAAAATATCAAGCATGCATAGTCTAACTAGACAAACTCAAGTACATAGCCCTCAAAGATAGGATGAACTTTGTCAAAGAAACTTGACAAACTCTTCTTTCCTTATTTCAAAGCTATTCTTAGCATTGGTCAACAATGTTTGCTCTCTCTCTCTAAATCTTCCACACATCTTACCCTTTCCCACTTCAGCTCCTTCATCCGGATCTTAGTTTCAAAATAGCTTTCAGGTAGATACGACCTTCCACAACTCTTTGGAAATTTGATTTGTATTTCTCTTTACAAAAATAAACACGAGAAAGAAAGACACAAATGATTTAGTGATGCAATACAAACAAATAACACATCCAGTGTAATCCTACATGTGGATTTGGGAGGGTGGAGAGTACGCATCCGTGCCCCTACCTTGGGAAAGTAGATAGGATAATGATTCAATGATACAATCAACAAGAAAAATAAAGTGTGCTGATTCAAATAAATCTAATTTATAAACATAGGAATAGGATTAAAATCAACTCCCACGAGACACTAGATTAATATATAAGATATAAGATATAAATAACTACTAGAAGTCATTCAGGTAAATCTAAAATGTGTTGTACACTCAAAACGTGATAAATCCTGAAGACTCCTCTCCCAGAAAATTATATTATAGATTATCTTTCCTGATTAACTTATATAATGTGTTGCTGAATCTTACCCCTTTTAGAATAATGATTCATCAAAGATGCCAATGGTTTGTTAATCATTTTAAAATGAAAATGCATTACAAACAAATATAACAAAGGGTACCTTGCATAAACTTTGCTGTAGATATAGTGAAAGAAATGGAAGAACATGATTTCATGCACCATTCTATACAGATTGATTGAGTAAGTTCGTGAAAGGTTGAACTACTAAACTCCACAAAGGTCAAGCAACATGGTCACAAAATAACACCAGCTTCTCAGTTCAGGCGTACAGTTAGAGATGAAGTATATTACTTGATTCTCAAAAATGAACAACTTAATAGGCAATCAATTCTTTAAAGTATCTTCACAAACAAGTTGAACTATGAAGGAAGAAAAATTTATGAATATAATAAACGCACTACTTAAGACAAACCTCTTTACCTTTTGCCTACAGAAAATATACTAGGACTCTTTATGATCCCACCGTCCAATGATATGGCTCCATCAGTTATAAAAGGTAGTACCTGCATCATGTTTGTCCTTGTTTTGTATATTTGCAACCGTGAGAAGAGTCCATAGAATAGGGTCTCTCTCAATCCATGACCAGTGCTTGTAACACAATATAAGTTCGTAGTGTCAATATTGATCATATTGACAGCAACACCAAGAAAACCAGGAGGAGTTTCCTCGTTGACGTATCTTGGCTTCTTTATGGGCAGCCTCCTCTGAGGGTCATCAACAATAAATTCACCAGTGTATGGTCTAAAATGATAACCCAGAAATGAAAAAATAAGAGAGTAAAGAAGTGTTAAAGAATATGAGATGCATTTGCAAGAAGAGATCATCATAACCTCAAACCTTAAGTTCTCAAGACAGATTACAAGATATCGGTCATCCAAAGGTCTCCCAATTGATGCTCCAACTCCATGAAGACCAGAACTTTTAATTATAAGACTTTCCTTATCATATTTTTCCAGTGCTTTAAGTTCATCACGTGTATTGCAAACAACTGTTAACATGGTTTGTTGCCCAAGATAATCTGAGATAGTCCTGGATTTCAGAGATTTAGATACAAATGTTAGTCATAATACAGTGATCTTCTAAAAAAAAATTGGTAAGTACAGTGAACTTCCATTATCGGCCTACTTCTTGGTAAAGAAATGGCGCTAGGGCCAAACTCGACCCACAAAATATATCTCATGAGGGGAAGATTGACCAAGCCTGTATTTGCAAACCACACATTCATTACCCAACTAATGTAGGACCACTTAGTACGACCTAAGAAAGCGAGAAAACGTTCAAATACCAACTAACCTTCTACCCTAATCTGCGACCTCCAAACCCTTATCACTCTAAGCATACCTATGACAAATTCAAATACCAGAAGGTATCAAACTTTTTGTCTCAAGTCTTCACCATCATGCAGCCACATATTGTCATATATATTGGGACATTGTGAACAAGTGCTATAATAATCTCTTGAACATGGACTAACATAGAAAGTGGACTCATACAAAGCTCATTTAGTTTTTCTTCTTTCTCTATTTCTGTAGAAAACGCCAGCAATTACTGGATGCTATGTGAAACTAACATGCTGAGGTTATCGTCGTCAACCTTTCCAAGCAAAGCAACAATTCCTATCAAGTTCTTCGTATACGAAATATGAGTAATCTGAGTTTCATTATGAGTTGGCAGTTGGCAACTGTTCAATGTTAGGATTTCTTCAATGGTCTCCAACTCATTCTTCTCATTTGAAGATCCCTTATTTTCAGAACCAGTTCCACTTGCTGAATAAGTCTTGGCGTGAGCAACTAAAATACCCCACAAACACAAGGCCTTAAAATTGAGAAACAGTGAAAAGGCATATGACAAAAGGGAAAGAAAAAAGTTAAAGTGAATGCTATAGTCTACACAGAGTGCTTTTAAATAGGCAATAAACACACTAAAACCATGAACAATATATTAAGCTCACTGAAACAAGCTGATGGCTGATATTCTGCGCAATGGTAATCAAGAAATCCATATTTACTTGAAATGTGAAAGACGCCCATTGATATGAAAATCTTACAATGTTTGATTGTTTACTTCCCATAAAGACAGAATAAAAACATTATATTCTAGGTTACTGAAAGAACAAATAACTACAGTAACCTTTTGAAATTGCACGTGCATTTTACAGCACACCTAATTAACTTGAAAAGGAAACAATATCTTCTATATCCAAAATTGAATCATCCAAACTTTTCTTCTGACCCTGTAAGAATTTGATATTATCTTCATGGTGTTTAATTTGAAGATCAATCTCCTTCACTGCATCCTCAAGTTTCTGCAGTAATTAAATGATGCAGTCATAAAGATTGATCCATGTACTTCACAAAAATTATCATGTTCATTATCATCACAAATAACGGATGCTAGTAGATATATCTATACCAATAATAAAAACTACTGTGTATATTGCATCCATTAATGACAAAATAAAATAAACTAGGAAGATATCGTTGAAAATCATAACCACCTTGGATTCACATATAAAAGTCTCAGCAGTTCCATTTTGCATTATGTATTGAGCGATGGATCGTGCACAAGTAGTTCCTTAGGACTGGTTCGTAGCTGGAAAAAGGAACGTAAAAGGAAACATCAAATTTTTAGAGTTTCTTATTAATAAAATATTCAACAAGTGCCTATTATAAGGTCATAGAGTGCTCACCACATATAGAGTGAACAAGTAATATTAATATGCAAATCATACTTGCCATTTGTTTTAATCTTTGTTTCATTTGGGGGAACATAAATAAACTTTCTTTTTGAAAGTACAAATGAACATTCAAATTTCCAAAATGGGATGCCAAAGTTTGTTTAGGTGATATACTACATAGATGGAAAGAGGACAAAGCTGAGTCTTAATCGAACAACCCTCATTTTTAGTAAATTTAGAACATGCGACCAACTAAAGGGCAATGGAAAACAAACTTGACAATTTCAGGTACTAGTTCAAATACAGGCATCAACATTAACTAATGGAGGTGCTTTGAAGCTAAGTCCCTTAAGTTTGTAGATATAAAATAAAAATTGGTAAAGGGGAGCCGCAAAGGAATTGATATTATTGTGTTTAGAAAGAAAAAACTACTCACAGGTGCATTCTCAAACTGTTTGAAGGGCACGGGCAACATAAATATAAAGTGAAAAATGAACTAATAGTAGGACTTCCTTGTAAGGTTGCTAATTGTACATTTCTGCAGCATCAATTATCAATACACTTATCCTTTACCACTCAGAAAATAATAGTAGGACTCTTAGGTTTTCCAGAGTCAATTGGCATATTGATGAATACCAGCACACCAACATCTACCACCAAGACCCTATCTAGTCTCATCCAGGCAAGTAAACTAAACCCTTAGCCAACCTCACCAACACAACATATCTTGCAAACAATATGACTATTCCATATCCGAAGAGCGAGCAGTTAAATGGTAGACCCTCGGCTTACTTTGTCAAGGTAACAAAATAATAAAAGTTAAATATAATACTAAAAGTGAATTTTCATGTTCACGCATGATGATAAAACTAAAAACATTTAGGAGTCTTTAACATTTTTTGTAATAGACACACAAATTCCTTTGTTTATTTCTCCTAATTTCAGCAGGCATATATTCTCAAAACAAGTTGAGAATTGTAAACATAACTTTTAGAGATATATCAACTCGGCAGCCTCATTAATTCCACTAGATATTTCTTGTTAAATTATAAAGTGTAACTTTTAGAGATATATCAACAAAAAGAGAATGTTTGAAAAGGATAAAAATTGCAATTGAAAGAGGAAACTATAGCAAGTATGTAATGATCTAGTAAAATCAACAATAACTCCACAATCATTTACATCTAATTACACCAGATGTGTTATGACCAAGAATGTCATTATCTAAATTGGGGCTTTGTTGTGGGGTGAGGAGCACGTAACACACGATTAGCAAGTCATGCATTGCTTTGACAAAATGGGTGCCACAAGCAAATTCTGTGAGGAAGTGTGATGTGAACAAATAAATTAGATCGTATTATGAACATTTGTTACATCAAGCGCAAAGGTATTGCATGAAAGCCAATTCTGATTATATATTGACACTATCTTGAGTGAAACTATATTAAGACGTAGGTTTCAGAGTTAGGTTCAGTGTTAGGGCTTAGGTGAAATGAATTAGTTCAACATTCTCATACCTATATTTTTTTTATGACAAGAAAAACCCGCATTCTCTACCCTTTGGATGCGCAGAGGATAAAAAAACCCGCTCCTATGCAATAGCTCGTAAATCACACAGGAGAGGTAACCCGCACTAGGCAAGCCCGGTGTGGCGAGCTCGACCCACAAGGCAAACCCCATGCTTTCACGGGCAAGGAATTTAGAACTTGAGCCCTCCAATATGAAATTCCCAAGCCCAAATCGCGGGGTCACCCAAAGGGTTTAAACAGTCTCATACCTTATACTTCACTAAAATACTCTCCAACCGAAATCCTAGATTTGTGACCCTAATCTCTCCAGGATATCTGATATGGCCATGCCTACCAGCGGCTGGTCTACTCATTACAGCTCCCTCTACAACGAAGAACTTCATTACAGCCCTACATAACATTACTATCCAAGAGAAAACCAAACCTATTATGATTCAACCTATCACATAATGGAGAACCCACCATCCCATGGACCAAGAAAGATTTTGATACGTTGTGTATCAGGCAAAAGCTTCTATATTCATGCACTAGCGGCAAAATTTACAAATGGAAGTCCTGATTGATACTCACTTAAAAAAATTGCCAACACAATTGAATATGCAATATTAGCTATCTTGAAGAAAGGCAACTCCGATGAGATCAACACCAAATGTGGGCATGTGAACCACTTTCCGCCACTTTTCAAAAAATAGTATCGTTGTGCATCATTCAACCAAAATCAGACGTCAGCATACGAATTCCAGTGACTACTCACAACTAACTATGTTTTCTTTGGTATTGTGCAAAATACACCACCACCACAAGGTCCAGCATCCAAAGCTCAACCAACGGCATTGGTCGCAAATACCTCACGCGAGGCTACATCTAGGATTCTAGCGACCATGTTAGTACCACGCGCCCATGCGTGGGCCTGTTCCTCTTCATCTGATTCATTAAAATCAACATCTGTTGTGTGTCCATAATAATTAGGATAGAAATATCTCAAAATTTCTCTTATTTTATCTTTATTTTTACAATTTTCTACTTCATTATTATCTCAATCTTCACATCTGATACGGGCTCACCTAAGACTTCCCCATGATGATACCAAAAGGTATAATTTTTAACTATTCCATAAACTTTCAAGTGTGTTCTGATTGTCTCATGTGTTCCGAATGTGGTATTACAACATTTGACACATGGACATCGTATTTCATACATTTCTCCTGCTCCTTGGAAAACATAATTTAAAAAAATTTCTACCCCAATAAAGTAGGCCTCATTAAGTCG
This sequence comes from Solanum sitiens, assembly GCA_016801875.1. Lineage (NCBI taxonomy): Eukaryota > Viridiplantae > Streptophyta > Magnoliopsida > Solanales > Solanaceae > Solanum > Solanum sitiens. Next base: position 1,473,860 of record JABWTJ010000085.1, on the reverse strand, counting down.
ATCATCAACAAGTTGCATCTATTGCTTACTCGGTGCCATAACCTTTGACTATATGTAAAAAAGAGTTAGATGAATAATAATTTAGGGTAACAAGTTTACTAAGATGAACATTAGTTTCTTTTAAACATGTCAAATCATTCTAATGAGGATCCAAGCAATTTGTTTTTTATCAAGCTACATGAAGATCCAAGCAATTTCAGTAAACATTTAGAATCTAATTGAAATCAAGAACCACAAAACCACAATGACAAACAACCATGAATTTCCAAGTAGCTTAAGATTTCAAAAATGCACTACAAGTAGTAACTTTAGAAACTATTATGCAGCCATAATTTTAGTAAAAAGAACAATTCAAACAACATTTGAAACACCAAAAAAAAGGTAACTATTATGAAGTTTATTATATGACACACATACTTTTAAAGTTCTTTGGATAACTTAACTTTAATTCAATAAAAAATACACTAAATTAATCAAAAGCAAGTAGAAATAGAAGTCACTCAAACTAAATTGTACGAACTTCAACCAATAGAGTGTTGAAAGAAATCAATTTCTCTAGTAGTAATTAATAATACGACTACTTCTCAACAACTTTCTTAAAGTGCATTTTGCTCAAGGATTCTAGACTCAACTATTCAACTCATGAAAACTTTACAGATAAAAATATATCATATTGTATAGTTAGTGTATAACTCATGCATAGGTAAGCTATATTGTATAGTTAGTATGTTACTTTCTATGACTTTTGGCAAGCTATATATTCAAGCTTTTACATAAATCAACTTAGAGATGACATAATTTATATCCGCTTGGCATTGATAACACTAATTATTACGAAAAAATCAATTACTAGGATGCATAGTCTAACTAGACACACTCGAAGTATATAACCCTGAAAGATAGGATGAGCTTTGTGAAAGAAACTTGAGAAAGGGACTGAATCGGTTTTTCTAGGAAGTGAGATGCTAAAACAATATCATGAGAAAGGGACTGAATCGGTTTTTCTAGGAAGTGAGATGCTAAAACAATATCATGAGAAAGGGACAGAATTGGTTTTTCTAGGAAGTGAGATGCTAAAACAATATCTTGAGAAAAGGGACGAAATCGGTTTTTCTAGGATGCAATAAAACTGTCCCTTTTCAAATGAAGATGTTCATATACTGACCAGTAACCTCATTACAGGTAAGTGAGAACACATTTGCTTCAAGTTTATATACTTTGCCTAACTGAGAGCTAACTTTATTACACTTTGCCTATCAGTCCTAAGAGATCCCCTGTATCCTCCAAAAGATCATGTTTACTTTATTTTTTTTTTAAAAAAAGAGACTAAGACAGTTCACTGCAGACCACACATCTGTTCAAAACTCCGTTTTAAGATGGGTCAAAAGTTTCATCAATGTGAATGGCTCTTTCCTTTGATAGACCAGTTCCTTCTTCTTTGGTGGTACTGATAAATTCCATATTACCCTATTCACTGCTCCTGACAGCCTCTGAATAGGGGATGTCTTTGTCTCTCAATCTTGAATTGAATGTCGATGCTAAAGAAGCATTTATCAATCTTCCTATCTTGTTAGGAATGTCAAGTACGGATCTTCTTTCTTCTTCCACGTAGGTTTGGAATCTATATATTTTCTTCCTTGTATTTGGAGTATTCAAGTGGCAATATCTGAAACTTTTGGACATTTTAGGCTAGACAAATCAAGATCTTTTGCAGAACTTACTTTAAAAGAAAGATCTAATTTATGTAAACCTTTGCTGAAGCAATTTGTTCCAAGAGGAGACATGGATAAATTGGAAATATAGTAGTCCAGGTATTACATAGTCATTAAGTCGCCAAGTTTTCGCCATAATGTTAAATATTCTAGTATCGGATTTTGGAGAGACAAAATATTGAAGAAATGAGTTGAATATATGTCAAGGCAACCAAAGGAAGACGACTAGTAGATTAGGGATGCAATTTAGGAATATCTGGATAACAGGTGCCTTGTATATCAACTGGATTATTTGTAAAGAATGAATTGGAGTTGTTTTCGGACGTAGACCATAGTGATAGAATACAGTTTAAAATGTACATGTTTGTGAAATCTAGTTTTTTAAAGCAAACGCTGAATCTATAGAATTTGTTGGGGAATTCCGTTCCACACCCAAATTGGCTGAATCTACGATAGTGGGTCTTCTTTTTACGAGGGAAAATATCTTTTTGAACGACATCTCCGTGAAAGAGAACTGTGAACTGCGAACCATGAGGTGAGTGCCTAAATGCTAATACAAACTTCTCCCACTTACACGCATGAAGGGGGTGGGGGTGGGGGATAACCAAACCACCACTTTTGCCAGATGAGTCTAGAGACCCAAGAGTCCTCCACAGAACCCAGCCCTCGAGAGGCAAAGATCCAATGGGCTAGGAATTAAGCTTCACTTATAACCTTAAGGAATTAGAAAGTCATTCGGAATTCCTAGCAAGGACTTTGCATGCTATTCATTCCTAAATTCCTTTCACCCTTAACTTGCGAACTCGAATAAAATTGAGTGAAGCAAAGACTTGAAGATATATATTTTCAACAGTGGCGTAGCCAGAAATTTTACTAAGGGTGTCCAAAAATTGCATCAATTAATAAAAATAACGAATGGGTGTACTGATTTCTTTTAAAATCAAACTACGTAATATTAGTAATTAAATTTCTTAATGAACAAATGTACAAAAAAAATTAAAGTTAAACTACATAATATTTAGTTTTAATGTGTATTTTAGTTTAATATGACGCGATTGGACGGAAGAAAAAAAAAAGAGAAAAAAGGAGAAAATTCAACTTAAACAGACATCTTTTTTACGCTTCAAGAGACGAGGACAGTAACAATGAGACATATGTAAAATGAAGTGTATAATCAAACAATTTTAAAAAAAAAATTATATATGGAGGCTTTTTGCGTTTTGTTGTTTTATATAATATTTCAAGGTTGTTTACTAACTTAAATTAATTAAAAAAACTAAGTTTATTTAAATTCTAATATAAAAAAAGTCAAAGTCAAATTAATTAAAATTTTGGCGGCTAAATTTTTTAATTTTTTTTCTTAAATTGATCTAATGAAGGATTATTTTATCAAATAATATTGAATTTATATTATTTCTAAAAATAGATTTATTAACTATTATTTAGATTTAGAAAATAACTAAAATAACTCTTTTTTAAATATAAAAGTTAGCATAAAGGAGAAAAAGTTGTTGGTGAAAATCAAACTTGCGACCTTTTGTTTTCTTAAATTGTATCTAATTAAGGATTATTTTATCAACTAATATTAATTTTGTATTATTTCTAATAATAGATTTATTAACTATTATTTAAATTTAGAAAATAACTAAAAAAAACTCTTTTTTAAGTATAAAAAATAGCATAAAAGAGAAAGTTGTTGGTGAGAATCAAACATGCGACACCCAGCACGCTACCTTGTCAGCCAAGGAACCACTGGGCTACACATACTTTATGTGTTCAGGGTGTCCAAAATGTATTAGATAGTTATTTAGGATATCATTTTACTTGTATATAAGGTATAATTTTCCGACGAAGGGTCGCCGGTTAGACACTCTGACACCACTGTAGCTCCGCCCCTGTTTCTCAATAGTTGAAGAGGAAAAACTCTAATCCAAGACTAATAATTATTGAGAAAAATATACAAAAGGGCCAATCATTCATCATTTTTTCAAAAAAAAAAAAGGCCAAGTTGGACATTGGACATACCTTTCTTCTTCTTCCTAATAATTTTTGCCATTAATGGCTTCTTTTCCAACTTCTTCCTACTTTCCCCCCTCCTCCTCCTCCGTCTTCATCGCCATCATTCCTCTTTGTCATCTTCTTCTCCTTTTTTTTAATTGATGTATTGAGAATGTAAATCATTACTAGAAAATATATATATCAAAAGACTTGAATCATCAAACAAATTTCATATCTAAAATTTGGACTGTTTAGAAGTGATTTAGAATTGATCGAGATTGAACACTCTATGTATACTTCATGTATAGTCTAAGTTGCACAAACTCTTCACTTCGATGTTGCACCCGTGTCAGATTCTTCAAAAATACACTACTTTTGGAGAATTCAACACGCACACGTAGACACTTTTGAAGAATCTGAGCAACATAGTGTATAGGTAAGTATATTGTATAGTCAGTATATTACTTTCTATCACTTTTGGCAAGCTACATTGTAAAAAACGCTCAAGCTTTTACATAAATTAACTTAAAATGACTTAATTTATAGGGCAAATGACAGAAATCACATACTTTTATAAGAAATTACCATTTGTCCTTTATAAGTTTATAATTATAGAAATTTCTCAAACTGATACAATAATATAAGCGCTGATACATTAATCTGTGCGAGATACATTAATCGTTAAGTAAGATACATTATATTTTATACATGATACACTAATCTAATGTACAATTTATACATGATACACTAATCTGATGCGCGAGATACATTAATCTGATGTGAAAGATACATAATTTAATGTGCTGATACATTTAATCTGATGCGTGAAAATGAGAGAATTTAGAAGTTTATAAAACTAATAGGGGAAAATGGTAATAAGAAAACTTAAAGGTGGGATATCTGTCATTTTTCCGATAAATTTGTCTGGCATCGATAATACTAACTATTACGAAAAAAATCAATGACTAGCATGCATAGTCTAACTAGACACACTCAAGTATATAGAATGGAAAGATAAGATGAGTTTTGTGAAAGAAACTTGACAAACTTTTGTTTCCTTATTTCATAGCTGATCTTTGCACCGGTCAACAATGTTTGCTCACTCTGTAAATCATACCCTTTTCCACTTCAGCTCCTTCATCTGTCTCTTAGTTTCAAAATAGCTTTCAGTTAGATTCAACCTTCCAGAACTCTTTAAAAAATTGATCTTTACTTGCCTTTACAAAAAATGTACACTAGAAAGAAAGAATACAAATGATTCAGTGATGCAAAATAAACAAACAACAACTGGGAAGGTGGTGTGTTGGCAACCTTACCCTTACCATGGGAACGTAGAGATGATAATGATTCAGTGAAGCAATCAACAAGAAAAATAAAGTGTGTTGCATATTCAAATACATCTACTATATAAATTGAAGAACTCAATTACATATAAAATAAGCTCTTTCTATTTAGATATTCGAGAAGCTGTTTTCCACGTTTTCAACGACATGATGTTTTTTAAAAGATAAAATATATATCTTTTCTTGATATTATAAAAGTAATAAATGAAATAAATAAATATATATATTTAAAATAGTGGAAAACAAAAATTCTACGGAAGGGGTAATATAGTAAGTTCAACAATAAATAAGAAGTCACAAAAGTTTTCTCATGAAACGCTATTGGTGCACGCGTTTTAAACCTTATCTCGTCAACTCTTTCTATTTAGGTATCCGGAAAGCGTTTTTCACGTTTTCAACGACACGATGTTTTTTTGAAACATAAAATATTTATCTTTTCTCGATATTATAAAAGTAACAAATGAAATAAATAAATATCTAAAATAGTGGAAATAAAATTAAACGGAAGGTGTAAAATAGTAATTTCAACAATAAATAAGAAGACACAAAATTTTACTTATAAAACGCTCATGCGTTTTATGCCTTAACTTCTAAGTTCTTTCAATTTAAGTATCCAAAAAGCAATTTTTCAAGTTTATAATGACATGACTTTTTTCAAGGGAAAAGGCACAAGTATCACCCAACCTATGTCCCAAATCTCAAAGACACACTTATAATATACTAAGATCCTATTACCATCCTGATCTTATTTTATAAATAATTTTCTACCCCTTTTTGGCCTACGTGATACTATCTTGTGGGCACAACGCGTGTTGACATTTTTTCAAGCTAGTGCCACGTATATCGAAAAGGGGTAGAATATTATTTATAAAATAAGATAGGGGGTAATAGGACCTTAGTATAATATAAGTGTGTCTCTGAGATTTCGAATATAGGTTGAGGGGGTACTTATGCATTTCCCCCTTTTTAAAGATAAAAATTTATTTTTATTGATATTATAAAAGTAATAAATAAAATAAATAAATATATATTTAAAATAGTAGAAAAATAAAATTATCCGGAAGAGGTAATACAGTAATTTCAACAATAAATAAGAAGTCACAGAATTTTACTCATAAAAAACTATTGATGCACCACATATTATGCCTTATCTTATGAGCTCTTTCTATTTAGGTATCCGAGAAGTTTTTTTTCACGTTTTCAACGAAATGACATTTTTTAAAAAGATAAAATATTTATCTTTTCTTGATATTATAAAAGTAATAAATAAAATAAATTAATATATATTTAAAATAGTGTGAAAATAAAATTAAACAAAAGGGTTAATAGTAATTTCAACAATAACTAAGAAGTCACAAAATATTACTCATAACCGCCATTGATGCACACGTTTTAAGTATTAGCTTATCATTTCTTTCTATTTAGGTATCCAGAAGCTTTTTCACATTTTCAACGACATGACGTTTTTTTAAAATATAAAATATTTATCCTTTCTTGATGTTATAAAAGTGATAAATGAAATTAATAAATACTTATTTAAAATAGTGGGAAAATAAAATTAAACTAAAGGGTTAATATAGTAATTTTAACAATAAATAAGAGGTCACCGAATTTTACTCATAAAGCGCTACTGGAGCACGCGTTTTATGCCTTATCTTATCAGCTCTTTTTACTTAGGTATCTGAGAAGCGTTTTTTCACATTCAACGACATGACATTTTTTTAAAATACAAAATAGTTATTTTTTCTTAATATTATAAAAGCAATAAACGAAATAAATAAATAAATTTTAAAAATAGTGGAAAAATAAACTAAACGAAAGTGCCAATATAGTAATTTCAATAAAAAATAAGAAGTCACCAAATTTTGCTCATAAAGAACTACTGGTAAATGCGGTTTATATCTTATCTTATCAGTTCTTTCTATTTAGGTATCCGAGAAGCGTTTTTCAAGTTTTCAACGACATGATGTTTTTTTTAAAAATAAAATATTTATCTTTCTTGATATTATAAAAGTAATAAATAAAATAAATAAACACATATTTAAAATAGTAGAAAAATAAAATTAACCTGAAGGGATAATATAGTAATTTTAAAAATAATTAAGAAGTCACATAATTTTACTTGAAATATGCTCTTGGTGCACGCATTTTATGCTTTATCTTATCAGCTTTTTCTATTTACGTATCCGAGAAATATTTTTTCACGTTTTCAACGACATGACGTTTTTTTAAAAGACAAAATATTGATATTTTCTTGATATTATAAAAGTAATAAATGAAATAAATAAATATATTTTTCAAAATAGTGGACTTATAAAATTAAACAGAAGGGGTAATATAGTAATTTCAACAAAAAATAAGAAGTCACCCAATTTTACTCATAAAGTGCTAAATCAATAACTTCAAACTGAAAAAAAGTTTTTACAGCTCAAGTTACATGTGGCCCCACTTACAACTCACACTTTCAACGCCAAGAGTTCAAAATAAGTATAAGACACGTGGCATAAGATCGTCTCCGGTGCTCAATGAGACAAAGGAGCAAGATAGTCCAGTTCTTTTATCTTTATACCTCTCGTCTCATTTTACATAGAAGTGTTTAATTGAGGAAAGGATCAAAATAGTCCCTTTTCTTTGAGTTAAGGCTCAAAGTGATCCTTGAGTTTTCACATTGAGCACTAATAGTCGAGTTCGGAGCTAAAACGGTAAAAAAATTGTCAAAAATTCCAAAAGGGCATATCAATTTTTTAAAAAACCAAAACGGCAAAATCGCTCAGAATTTTTTTTAATAAGTCGCTGCTTGTGCAGCGACATGCATTAGTTTTTTATTTTTTTTTATTTTTTTTGCTTTATTTAAAAATAATAATTTAAAATCAATTCATTTTTTTTAAAAATTTTTAAAATCAAATCGTTGGTAGCGATTTTAATTATTTCTTTTTTAAAAAAATCAAATCGCTGCAAAGGCAGCGATTTACACTTAATTTTTTTAAAAAATAATTTGATTAAATCGCAGCAAATATTTTTACCCGATTTAATTAAATTTTCAAAAAATAAGTGTAGATCGCTGCAAAAGCGATTTGATTTTTTTAAAAAAAAAAAATTAAAATCGCTGCCAAGTTTTAAAAAATTTAAAAAAAATTGAATTGATTTTAAATTATTTTTTTAAAATAAAGCAAAAAAAATAAAAAAAAAATTATTGTATGTCGCTGCAAAAGGAGCGACTTATTAAAAAAATTATAGTTTTTTTTTAAATTTTGAAAATCGCTCCACTTGGAGCGACTTGTATAAATTATTATTTTTTTTAAAAAAAAAAGCAAATTTAAGAAATCGCTGCTATAGCAGCAATTTCGTTTTTTCCCACGGACAAAATCGCTACATCCTGAGCGATTTTACCATTTTGGTTTTAAAAAAAATTGATATGCCCTTTTGGAATTTTTGACAATTTTTTTTACTCTTTTAGCTTCGGACTCACTAATAGTCCCTCATGTTTGCAATATTGGTGCACTTTTGGTCCTCCTCCAAAATTCTATCTATTTTTTAGTATTGATTTTATCCATAACCTATGTATGAGATGTTCAATCGTCATTTTATATATTTAGTAGAAATAACAACTCCATATGAAAGAGTGTGAGAAGAAAAACACTTTGTTTTGTTTAGTAAAAATCGTATTGCAAGTAAAGTGGAGAGGTTTATCACAATAGTTTCACGTGCAATTGTACAATTTTTTCTTTTCCTGCAAAGTCATATGCTAAAATGTTTTTAGTTTAGCTGCAGTAATATTTCTAGTGAACAGAACAAGGTGTTTTCCTTATCACCTTATCTCAGATAGAATTATTATTTCTATTATATATATAAAAAGACGATTGGACATTCCTTATATAAAATTTTGGACAAAATTAATGTTAAAAAATAGGCAAAATTTTAGGGGAGGACCAAAAGTGCACCGATATTGAAAACACGAGGGACTACTAGTGCTTCATGTGAAAACTCAAAGATCACTTTGAGCCTAAGCCCAAAGGTGAGGAACTATTTTGAGCATTTCCTCTGTTTAATTAGGTATTTAAGAAAAATATTATATATTTGAAAATTTGGTCCAAAATAATATTTTGATATTTATATAGTTGGTATTATCTAGGGTTTTAACAAAATCAGGCATGTTTTTGTTTCTGCTATTTGCATTATGTAAGCTCTATCTGCAGTGCGCTTACTTAAAAAAAAAGGAAGTTCATGTTGGGTATATTTGTTATGATGCTTAATTACAATCTTTCTTTTTTCTTTTTGGAAAAAAGGATATCAAAAGAAATTGTGACAAAGTTAGTGCAACTATTCAATTCTCTCTTTATTTCTATCTTAAAACCATCTTGGCAAAGTATTTTACTGCACTTTCGTGATTTTCAATTACGTTTTTCTATATGTGTTTCAGGGGGAAAATGGGAGCTTCCATTCATAGATCATCGAGAGACAGAGGCATAGGAGGAAAACCTCCATACTTAGCGGTTGTTGCATCATTCCAATACACAGTTTGCTTATCTGTGGTCAAAACATCTTTATTAGAATTACGTTTCAAATCCCTAGATATTTATTTTCTGTGGCCTTTGTTGAGTTTTGAAATCTCTATGCTAGAAACCGTTCCAGCCTGAACTTAGAAGTAAACTCATGAAGACTTAAGAGTCTATTTTCTCATATTTGATTTTGTCTTGTCATTCCCCTGCAATTTGGCACTGTGAAGTATGTTGGGAATAAGCTCGTAACAGAAATAATATTTGCGGTAATAAAGGCAATAAATGCGGAACACAACAATACGGTTAATCATCGAGAATAAAAGAGAAATAATGACACCAAGATTTTACGTGGAAACCCTCCTAAATAAGGGGAAAAAACCACGACTCGAGAGGAGCAACGAATATCACTATAGTAAGGATTTTACACTTGTAGATCCGAGCAAAACTCCAAAGATCACTACACACTCAAAAGAAATAACCCTCTTTTGATTTTTCCACCTCACTATAATATCGCTCACACTCTCTATTTTTTCCTCACAGATTATTTTCCTCTGTGATGCCTCACTCTTCTTTTCTCTCCTTTGTAATTTCCTTTTTGGTGTATTTAGAATGAAGAATTGTCCTCCCTTTTATAGAGAACAAATACACTACCCTCCAAATGTGCTACAGAAGAAAAATAATTTTTTCTTCTTCATAGCTTACCTACTCTACCAAACTTTGAAATTGGCAGAAAACAATTTTTTCTTTACCAACTTTGCCAAACTTTGAAATTGAAGAAAAAACAATCTTTTTTTTCTTTACCAACTCTGCCCAACTTTGAAATTGCCAGAAAACAATTCAAAGTTTGGTACATGGGGATGGACCCCACAATCTCCCCCGACAGACCCATTCACCTAAAGGAGGTAGCTCTAGGTTTCTAGCTTGAGTGCATGCCGACAAGTTCTTTGCATAGCTCGAACTTGTCTTTTGATACCACCTTGGTCAGCATATCTGAAGGGTTTTCACTAGTAGGGATCTTCATGACCTGCATAGATCCGTCCTCTATCTTTTCACGAATCCAGTGATATCTCACGTCGATATGATTCGTCCTTCCATGATACATGGTGTTCTTGCTCAAGTCTATTGCACTCTGACTGTCACAATAGACGACATACTCCTTCTGATACAATCCAAGTTCTTGAAGAAATCGTTTCAGCCATACCATCTCTTTGCCAGCTTCAGTAGCTGCAATGTATTCTGCCTCAGTTGTAGAGAGTGCGACACACTTCTGCAACTTTGACTGCCATGATATAGCTCCCCCTGAAAATGTAAACAAATATCCAGTAGTGGATTTTCAATTATCGAGGTCACCTGCCATATCAACATCAGTATAGCCCTTCAAGATTGGATCAGATCCTTCAAAACACAAGCAATTTTTTGTGGTACCTCTTAGGTACCTGAGTATCCACTTAACTGCCTGCCAGTGTTCTTTTCCAGGATTTTCAAGGAATCTGCTAATAACACCAACTGCATGAGCAATATCAGGTCTTGTACACACCATTGCATACATCAAACTCCCCACTGCTGAAGAATAAGGAACTTTAGTCATTCCCTCTTTCTCCTCTTTTGTTGTAGGACACATCTCTTTGCTCAACTTCAGATGACTCGCAAGAGGCGTGCTAACAGGTTTAGCACTCTTCATGTTGAAGCGTTCTAGTACACGTTCAATGTACTTCTCTTGATATAGCCACAACTTTCTTTTTGTTCGTTCTCGAACAATCTTCATCCCTAGAATTTGTTGTGCTGGGCCCAAGTCTTTCATGTCAAATGACTTGGACAAATCTTTCTTCAACTTTGCAATCAGCTCTTTGTCTTGTCCTACAATTAACATGTCATCCACATACAACAACAAAATAATAAAATTGTTGTCAGAAAATCTTTTGAAGTATACACATGGATCAGAATAGGTCTTTGTGTACGTTTGACTTTTCATAAAAGAGTCAAACTTTTTGTACCATTGCCTTGGGGCCTGTTTCAACCCATAAAGACTCTTATTCAATTTGCACACCATGTGTTTCTTTTCAGATACTTCAAATCCCTCTGGTTGCTCCATATAAATCTCTTCTTCCAAACCTCCGTGAAGAAATGCAGTTTTCACGTCTAATTGCTCCACTTCAAGATCTAGACTAGCTGCTATGCTCAAAATAGTTCGAATAGAAGTCATTTTGACAACAGGTGAAAAAATTTCATCAAAATCAATACCTTTCTTTTGTTCGAAGCCTTTTACAACCAATCGAGCTTTGTACCTGACCAACTTGCCATTTCCATCTTTCTTGAGTTTAAAGACCCACTTGCACTTAAGCGGTCTTTTACCTTTTGGAAGTTCAACTAGCTGGTATGTGCCATTTTTCTGTAGAGATCCCATCTCTTCGTGCATGGATTTCATCCATTGACTCTTTTCTGGATGAGACAACACCTCCTTAAGATTTTCTGGCTCCCCTTCATCATTGATGAGGACATACTCTGAGGTAGGGTATTTGGATGACTCTACCCTTTGTCTTTCTGATCTCCTCAGAGCTTGAGATTGTTCTTATTCTTCTGGGTACTCCATTTGCTCGGTATTATCACCGAGTTGCTCCCCCTGCTCAACAATCTCATCAGGTTGCTCTTCATGCTCAGCAACTTCATCAATCGTACTTTCATTCTTTTTCTTGGCCTTCTCGGATAGATCATCAGCAGTTCCAACTTCACTTTCTCAAAAGATTACATCTCTGCTTCTGATGACCTTCTTCTTTACAAGATCCCATAGTCTGTACCCGAACTCGTCATCTCCATATCCGATGAATATGCAGGGAACTGATTTATCATCTAGCTTGGTTCTCTACTTCTTCGGTACATGTGCAAAAGCTTTGCAACCGAACACCTTTAGGTGCGAGTAAGACATCTCTTTGTTGGTCCAAACTCTCTCCGGAATGTCAAACTCCAACGGAACTGATGGACTACAATTGATAAGATAACACGCTGTCCGAACTGCTTCACCCCAGAATGTCTTAGGTAATTTAGCCATTCTGAGCATACTTCTCACCTTCTCAACAATGGTGCGATTCATTCTTTCAGCTACACCATTGTGTTGTGGGGTTCCAGGAACTGTCTTTTCATGTCTGATTCCATGGTTTGAACAGTACTCTTCAAATTCCCTTGAAGTGTACTCACCTCCATTGTCGGTTCGGAGACGTTTTAGCTTTCGACCTGTCTCTCTTTCTATCAGAGCATGAAACTTTTGAAATACTTGAAACACCTGATCTTTGGTTCTCAAGATATAAACCCACAATTTTTGAGAAGCGTCATCAATAAAGGTAACAAAGTATTTATTACCTCCTATCGATTCTATCTCCATTGGACCACAAACATCAGAATATACCAAATCAAGTATATTCGACTTTCTTTCAGATGATGTCTGAAATGAAACTCTATGTTGTTTACCAAATAAATAGTAGTTACAAGGTTTTATCGTTGTACCTTTGGTAAAAGAGATGAGTGATTTTTTGGAAAGAATTTGCAATCCTTTCTCGCTCATATGACCCATTCTTTTATGCCATAAATCTGCAGAATTCTCTTCGTGAGCCGCATTTAATTCACCTTGGCATATTTGTGCATTTGTCCTGTACAACGTGCCACGAGCAACTCCTTTTGCAATCACCAATGCCCCTTTGGTGAGTCTCCATTTTTGATTTGCAAAGTAGTTCTCATATCCATCTCGGTCCAAAGCAACTCCCGAGATTAAGTTCATCCGCAAATCAGGTACGTGGCGCACATCTTTCAACACTAATGTGCATCCAACATTTGTTTTTAAGCAAATGTCTCCGATCCCCGCAATCTTTGAGTAACTTGTGTTACCCATTTTCACATTGCCAAAATCACCGGCTACATATCTTCAAAAAAATTCTCTTACCGGTGTGGCATGGTAAGATGCTGGTGTGTTGACCACCCATTCCGACTCTACACCTGCCAAGTGCATGCATTCTTCTTCCTCATTTATGAAGAGAACAACATTGTCATTATTTTGCACCATGGCAGCTGTGTTGTCATCATTCTTCTGGCCGCTGCTTTCCCCTTTGCCCCTTTTTAGATTTGGACAATCTCTTTTGAAGTGTCCCGGTTGATCGCAATTATAGCAATTTCTGGCCTTTGATTTTGATCGGACTTTGGACTTTCCACGAACTCCGGATCTACCATAGTTACTTGAGCTCCTTTGGTAACTTCTGCCTCTACTTTCCGTGATGAGAGCCTGTTCGTGATTTTCAGGCCTTTTTCTCATCTTTTCATTAAGCAAAAGGGCTGATGTGACATCCTTCAACTCAATAGAGTCCTTACCATGTAAAATGGTTGTTGCTAAAGTATCGTAGGAAGATGGCAACGAGTTTAGGAGCACTATGGCTTTATCTTCATCCTCGATCTTTACTCCGAGGTTTGCTAGCTGCGTGATTAGTCCATTAAGTACATTTAAATGAGACAAAAAATTTGTACCTTCACCCATATGTAGCGCATATAACTGCTTCTTTAGGTATAATTTATTTGTCAGCGTTTTGGACATGTATAGATTTTCTAACTTTGTCCAAATGCCACATGCACTCTCTTCATCGATGATGTTATTAACTACATCATCTGTTAAGTGCAATCTGATTGCACTGGCAGCCTTTTCATCCATTTCTTCCCAATCCTCAAGTTTCATGGATTCGGGCTTTTTGGATTTGCCGCCTAGTGCTTTGTGCAAACCCTGTTGGATGAGCAAGTCTCTCATCCTTCTCTGCCACATTGAGAAACCTCTATCACTGTTGAATTTTTCTACCTCGTACTTTACTCCAGACATTTTTTTTTCCACTGAGTATAGTACAATAAGCTGCAAAAATATTTCTGTAAATGAGTAGAACCTGTGCTCTAATACCAATTGTTGGGAATAAGCTCGTAACAGAAATAATATTTGCGGTAATAAAGGCAATAAATGCGGAACACAACAATACGGTTAATCAACGAGAATAAAAGAGAAATAATGACACCAAGATTTTACGTGGAAACCCTCCTAAATAAGGGGAAAAAACCACGACCCGAGAGGAGCAACGAATATCACTATGGTAAGGATTTTACACTTGTAGATCCGAGCAAAACTCCAAAGATCACTACACACTCAAAAAAAATAACCCTCTTTTGATTTTTCCACCTCACTATAATATGGCTCAATCTCTCTATTTTTTCCTCACAGATTATTTTCCTCTGTGATGCCTCACTCTTTTTTTCTCTCCTTTGTAATTTCCTTTTTGGTGTATTTAGAATGAAGAATTGTCCTCCCTTTTATAGAGAACAAATACACTACCCTCCAAATGTGCTACAGAAGAAAAACAATTTTTTCTTCTTCATAGCTTACCTACTCTACCAAACTTTGAAATTGGCAGAAAACAATTTTTTCTTTACCAACTTTGCCAAACTTTGAAATTAAACAAAAAACAATCTTTTTTTTCTTTACCAACTCTGCCCAACTTTGAAATTGCCAGAAAACAATTCAAAGTTTGGTAAATGGGGATGGACCCCACAAAGTATCCTGTATATTATCTCATGAATGTTTTGAACAAAAATGAATAAAGTAACAAGAGATAATATCGATTTTGAATTGGATTAAGAAAACCTTGAGTGATCACTGAATATGTTCATTTTTTACCATTAGGTATAAGTGTCTTCAAATTCTTTATTTTCCAAGACTGGATTCCCCTTGATCAATAGGACGGGTATTTATACAAAAAATTGCACCAGTTTTGGCAAAAATCACATAATGACAATCCCTGCTTAGGCTATATTAGTTAAGATATATTTGTTAGAGTTTCTAGTTATTTCTAACGAAGAGCAGCCTCTACATGAAGTTCCTTGGTGTTATTACGAGTCATCTGCTAATGAGTTATCAGTAGATACCTTTTTCAAATGCCACTTTGATATTAGTTTACTTTGCAATTGTGTTCATTGTAAAGCTTATATTAAAATAGCTCTGAGAAATTCTCTTTGAAGGTGGTGAAATTAACCCATAGAAAACACTAGTCTATTGAAAGTTTACCTATTGGAGGCAAACACTGAATTCATAGTCACCAGCCATCAATAATATAGGGAGAAAGAAAAAGGCAACAAGATGATTACAAGCATTTAAATGGAATATATAACTATGCCTCTCGATATATCCTTGAAAACTTACCGACATACTAATTCTATCTTCCTTTTTAGTCTCTTTTCTCTACAGATGCTCCTTGTCTCTTAATAGAAACCACGGCTGCTTTTACCTTATATAATGTGATTCTTAATTCATCCAACCAACAAACAATATTTTTGTTTCTATATCTAGCAGTTCCTTTATTCTTTTGGCTGACTTTTGCTTATATGGTGGTTGCTTTTACAGCCTTACTTTGGTATGTTTGGTTATGGAGGGCCTATTGCATCTATGCATTTAGGCAGGTATGTCTTGCTAAAGTTTAGAATGACTTCATTTTAGACAAAAAAAGGATTTACTTGTTTTCATGCTGCCTTTTCTGTAGAAGCACCTCTGTTTCATCAAAAACAAAGGAGTGTAAGAAAGTATACGTGTTACATCTTGAGAGAGATTCATTGCTCCGCTGTTCTTCGTCTCAACAAACTTGGAGGGTACTCATCATTGTTTAATATTACTCTCTTCTTATCATTTGCTTCTTTTGCTAGTACAAGTTCTATCTCTTAATCTTATTTTTCTTACGTTTATATTTTCTTTCATTTAGACTGATGGAAATGTTAGAGACCCCTTGGAAGATGAACTACTAGACTCAGTTGATGGTAGCTTCACTAAAGTAAAATATTCTTCTGGACTCTTGCTGATCTTTTGATTATTGAAGTTCTTTAGTATCATCTTCCTATACAGTAGATTTTTGCACTGACTTCCTATGAAGTCAATTTTGAGTTCATTTCCCATCCTAACATTTAGCTTCGTATGATTGATATCCTAATAGATACTTTCTCTTGCAACCTATATAGACCGAGCCTTTCTCAAGTCCCTGAATAATCATACGTTTTATTAAATTATTTTTTTATACGGTCCGTTATTGTGGTGTTGTCCAAATTATTTTTATGAATAGCAGATGTGTATTACCGTCAAATGTTTATGGTTTAGGGCTTTAGACTTCTCTTAGCATTTTGATGTTTTAAATGCTTAGTTGTTTTGCTACATGATATTACTTTCATGAAATCAGTTTCAAACATGGTATGGAATTGTTAGTGAAAGTACAAATCAGTTGTTGCTACAATACAAACGTAATTACAGAAACTACAATACAAACTGAAAGATATATACTTCCCGTATATAAAGGTTAGTGGCTTATAGAGTTTTTCTGATTTATTGGTTTAAGAGGTAATAGCCCCTTGACCAATTCAGTTATTTACTTTCAAAGTTGATTCATAACATTGTGTGTGTGTATATATGTGGACTGAGTACTATTATCCATGTGGGGGTCCAGGAATTGTGATTTTGAAATTATTACTTGTTGCTTTAATCATCATTTTTTCGTTTCTTTTGAAATTTCCCAGGTACAGTGTGTATATGTTGTTATAACTCAGGGATAATTTTATTAATCCCTGCAGTTGATGTCTTTATAAAGGCAAACAGACGCCACACACTTCAGGAACTCCTTTATATTTTTGGTGGAAAACCAGGAGATACCAATCAGTATCAGATGATTGATTGCTATTTGTTGAGAATCATCTTAAATCTCCCCTTGGACTTTAGTATACCTATTTACATACATGATCTTCGCTTTTTTAGTATACTTGAGCCTGATTGCATCGAACTATGTCTCATCTTTAAAATTAATGTGGAGCTTCTTTTTCCTATAATTCATCACATCGAGTTCCTCAATGGATGTGTTTAAATAACTATGTGATACATGTTCTAAAAAGGAAAGGAAATCAATACCTAGTTTCTTAAAGAGCTTTTTCTGGTTAGAAATTCAATTCTGTCTAAGCATATGTGGCATTTCCTAGTTGTTTTCTTTCAAACTGTTCTCTCTTTTTTATCATTTAATGAATTTCAATAAGAGTTGCCCTTGCTGTTCAATTCCTGGTCCTTTTTCATGCATTCTTAGATATAAGCTTCACTGATCATATAAATAGGAAAACGGTCATTTGTGTGAGAAGTTTCAGCTACTATTTAAGTTTCTGTCATAACTTATGAATTGTTTGTTTTCTTATCACTACAAAATAAGCAAATTCTAATATTTTGGGGGAAATCTCAATCATAGTACCCTTTGCCAATAATTGTTCTAGTAGACAATCTCGTTCTTCTTAAGCAGTTTTTCCGTATATGCAAATTCACAGGTCAATGACACTAATTTAGCGGAAATTGAAGGTGGAGAGGTTACTGTCCTGCAATGGTCCAGAGTTTGTAGTGCAACTTAGCTTTCATGTAAAGGATAGCAGTTGTTTGAAAGTTGGTTCTGGTAACATGTGCATCATTTGTCACCACAAACACCTGCCAAGTATTTTTCTCAAATCCTGTTATCGTAGTCTATGCATTATATAGTCTGAGATCAATTTTCTCAGGAACAAAATCCTCCTTCGAAGCACATGCTCGCCTGAGGTGTGTTTATTTTCCGGTGGTGCAGGTAAAACTATATTGTACAGTTCTGTTATGTGTCATTGAAATTTCTTTTAATGTCGTACTACACTTTATAAGAAGAAGAAGAGTCTGCTCTTGAAACATTTTGAAGGATGTTGCATGCTTTTAATTGCAGGGTAAAGAGAGTATTGAGGTGATATTGGAAAAGCTAAAGGCAGATGGGTATGGAATTACCGAGAATTTTGAAACTGTCCGTCGGTTGGGTCGTCTACTTCCAGATGCTCGTTGGGTTAGATCAGAATCTTTCTGTTATTCATAGTTTACAAATTATAATTAACCAGTCTTGTATTCCATCACTACACAGTCTGCCAAATAATACCTTCATGATAATATATGTCCAAAATTTGAAAGAAAGAACATGTGTGCCTGTAATTTACGTGTATATTGTGTTATTTTCTGTTTTGTTTCTTTCAGTCTTGGCTTCCCTTTACGGAACCAAAGCTAAGAAAAAGTGATAGGGCTGAAGTCCTGAAGAGATGCTGCTTTAGAGTAAAATGCTTCATAGGTATAAAACCATTTGTACCAAACAAGTGCTCTCTTATTAATGAATAAGCAATTGCTTTGTCATTTTTCCAAGCATCACTGAGCAATATTCTGCTTGCAGAAACCGATGCTGTTTTCAACCCAACACCGTCAAAGGTACAAGACAACTTTCTTAAATGCATTCAGACGACTTGACTTGACTGGTGTCATGACTTATGGTTTGTTGTGCACTGTTGAAATGATATCCCACAACTAGATATGCAATGAGGTCATCATATTTTCTGTTGCTCTTATTATGTCTCTCTCTCTCTCTCTCTCTCTACATATCTATTGTTGGGAAATTCGGGTAATTTCCCTACAAAACGGAACAACTTTAATGAAATGAACCGGTTCAAATGAACTGAACTGGACAAAACACTAACAAAGATACCCGACAAATAATATCGAATATTAAATGAAAAGAAGAGAAAAGAGACCGAACAATTTTAATAATGGAGTTCAGCCGCGAAAGCTTAATCTCCAAGCACCGCTCAAAGCAGCCTACTTTTATTAGATAGAGAGAAGAGATTACAAATGGTGCATTTTACAATGAAGGAGGAGGGGTTCTTTTATAACCCAAATTCTCCTTCACAATACATAAAGCTCCGATGTGGGACTAAATAATTAGGCCAAAGAGTCAACAAATCTCCACCTTGGCTTAGTATCCAGTCCCACCAAATACAAATCTTCTCAAACAAACAAATAATAAAAGCAGTTTTTACGTTGCTTCCAAATTTGCGCCGTGAGGCGCCAAATTCAAATGTGCAGGACATTGACAAGTCTAAACAGTGTTCAAACTTGGCCTTTGTAACCACCTTGGTCAGCATATCTGCGGGATTCTCCGTAGTATGAATCTTCAACAGAAGTATCTCCTCTTCTTCGAGAAGTTCCCTCACAAAGTGATAGCGAACATCAATGTGCTTCGTCCGTGCATGAAAGACTTGATTCTTTGCTAAATGAATAGCACTCTGACTGTCAGAATAAACCTCAAGTTGTTTCTGACCAACTCCCAAGTCTTTAAGCAACCCATGAAGCCAAATCGCCTCCTTTACAGCCTCTGTAATCGCCATATACTCTGCCTCTGTCGTAGACAAAGCCACCGTTGACTGTAAAGTAGACTTCCAACTAACTGGCGCTTTTGCTAAAGTGAACAAATAGCCAGTTGTAGATCGTCGCTTATCCAAATCACCTGCATAGTCAGAATCACAGTATCCAACTATGCATTGACCAAGTGATTTATCCTGCTCGAATGTCAATCCAATATCTACGGTATTTTGCAGATACCGTAGAATCCATTTCACAGCTTCCCAATGACCCTGGCCTGGATCATGCATGTACCTGCTAACAACACTAACAGCCTGTGAAATATCTGGTCTCGTACACACCATTGCATACATCAAGCTTCCAACTGCATTTGCATACGGGACTTTCGCCATGTATTCTCGCTCTTCATCAGTCGTCGGAGATAACCAGCTACTCAGTTTCAAATGAGGAGCAAGTGGGGTACTCACGTGTTTTGTATCTTCGTGCATACCAAAACGTCTTAGTACTTTGTTCAAATACTACTTCTGTGACAGCCAAAGCTTGCCTCTCTCTCTGTCCCTGTTTATCTCCATGCCGAGAATCTTCTTGGCTTCCCCCAAATCCTTCATCTCGAACTCTTTACTCAACTGAGACTTCAGTTTGTCAATCTCAGCTTGGCTCTTTGCTGCAATAAGCATATCATCAACATATAAGAGTAAGTAGGTGTAGGAACCGTCTTGAAGCCTGCGCAAATACACACAATGATCGTATTTGCTTCTCTTGTACTTCTGACCCTTCATGAAACTATCAAATCGTTTGTACCACTGTCTCGGAGATTGTTTCAGTCCGTACAATAATTTGACAAGTTTGCAAACCCAATTCTCTTTATCAGCAACCTTATTTCCTTCTGGCTGAGTCATATAGATTTCCTCCTTCAAATCACCGTGTAGGAACGCGGTCTTCACATCAAGTTGAGCTAGCTCCAAATTCAACTGCGCTACCAAGGCCAACATAATTCTAATGGAGGAATGTTTAACAACTGGAGAAAATACCTCATTATAATCAATTCCCTCCCTTTGAGCGTAGCCTTTAGCTACCAACCTTGCCTTGTAGCGAACATCGTCTTTATCGGGAAATCCTTCTTTCTTTGCAAATACCCATTTGCATCCAATTGCCTTCTTGCCTATCGGTAGTTGTGTCAACTTCCACGTCATGTTCTTCTTGAGGGATTGCATTTCCTCTTCCATTGCACCTGCCCAATTGCCACTTTCTGAACTTCGTATGGCCTCTGGGTAGGTGGATGGAACATCTTCATCTGAAACTGGAAGTGCATAAGCTACCATGTCAGTGAAACGAGCGGGCTTTTGGATCGCTCGTCTCTGTCTTCTAACTTCAATTGGCTCCGATTGCTGTAGAGGTTCTTGGGTAGGAACCTCTTCCTCATCTGACTCTTCTTCTGCCATAGGAGAGTCACTCGTGGTGCTCCGTGATGGGATCACCACTGTCTCCTCAAACTCCACCTGCTTCGGAGTACACGCCACCTGTTCAGGAGTACTCTCAGCATCTTCTGGATTTACCTTCTTTAACATGGCAGATTCATCGAAGGTAACATCTCTGCTTATAATTGTTTTCTTTGCCTCGAGACACCACAGACGGTATCCCTTCACTCCAGCATTGAATCCCATGAACAAAGCCTTCTTTGCCCGTGGATACAACTTTGATTCAATCACATGATAATAATGCAACAGAACCAAAAACGTGCAAAGTATCATAATCAGTTGCAGGTTTTCCAGACCATACCTCTAATGGAGTTTTGCCATCAATAGCAGATGATGGCAAACGATTGACGAGATGTTGAGCATATGTTATCGCCTCAGCCCAAAATTTTCTGCCTAACCCAGCATTAGACAGGATACAGCGAACTTTCTCCACAAGTGTCCTGTTCATACGCTCTGACACCCCATTCTGTTGCGGTGTTTTCCTGACGGTGAAGTGCCGAACTATGCCACAGTCTTGGCATACCTTAAGGAACGGATCACTCTTGTATTCTCCACCATTGTCTGTTCGGAGAACCTTGATCTTCCTTCCCGTCTGGTTTTCAACTTGAACTTTCCACTTAAGGAAAATTCCAAGTACATCATCTTTGTTCTTCATAGAAAACACCCAAACTCTCCTGGAAAAATCATCAACAAAAGTGACAAAATAATGCCTTCCTCCAAGAGACGGAGTCTTGGCAGGTCCCCATACATCTGAATGCACATAATCCAGAATACCCTTGGTATTATGAATTGCAGTGCCAAACTTCACTCTTCGTTGTTTTCCAAGAACACAATGTTCACAAAACTCAAGTTTGCAAGTCTTCGTACCTTTCAACAATCCTTGCTTGGCAAGAATTTGCAAAGATTTTTCACCAGCATGTCCCAACCGCATATGCCACAGCTTCGTTGCCTCAGTATCTTTCTTGATGCAAGAAGTTACTGTTGTTACTGTCCCGACCACTGTACTACCTTGATAGTAATACAGATTGTTCTTTGTCACACCCTTCAACATCACCAACGCTCCAGAAGTTACTTTAAGAACTCCATCTCGCATCGTTATAACTAGGCCTTTAGATTCTAAAGCCCCCAATGAGATGAGATTCTTCTTCAACTTTGGCACGTACCGCACATCTCGCAAGATTCTGGTGGATCCATCATGATTCTGCAGTTTGATTGAACCTATTCCGGTTGTTTTACATGAATTATCATTACCCATGTAAACAACTCCGCCATTGAGATCCTGAAATTCAAAGAACCACTCCCGAATGGGACACATATGATAGGTACAACCTGAATCCAATATCCACTCATCTGCATGTGATGTTGTAGGAGCGACCACTAAAGAGATATCTGATTTCGCATCGCTTTTGCATTCTGCAACATTGGCGTCTTGCAAAGCCTTCCCTTTCTTCTTCAACTTTGGACAGTCTTTCCTCCAGTGCCCTTTCTCATGACAGAAAGCACACTCATCTTTGGCAATGGCTCGACCTTTTGATTTGGACCTTCCTCTTCTCCCTTTTGTCTGGTTTTGATGACGACCTCTTGCCACCAATACTTCTTCTGATGTTGTTGCCTTTGTTTTCATCTTATCCTGCTTTCTCAGTTCATGACTATATAAAGCAGAACAAACAGCATCTAACGACACATTCTCCTTCCCGTGAAGTAACGTTGTCTCTAAATGTTCAAATTCATCGGGAAGAGATGATAACAACATTAAAGCCAGATCTTCATCATCGAATATGACATCTAAATTAAGCAAGTCTGCTACTAATTGATTAAACATAGTGATATGTTCATTCATAGTAGTACCTTGTTTGTAATCAAATCGGAACAACCTTTTCTTCATTAGGAGCTTGTTCCGACCACTCTTTTTCAGAAACTTGTCCTCCAATGCCTTCCACAATTTGTATGCAGAAGTCTCATTCTTGAAAGCATATTTTTGCTCCCTGGATAGACACGATCGAATTGTTCCGCATGCCAACCGATTATTGATTTTCCAATCTTTATCTTCAACTCCTTCTAGTTTAACTTCTTCAATAGCAATATCAAGACCCTGCTGGAAAAGGGAGTCCAAAACCTCCCCTTGCCACATACCGAAATGGCCCGTACCATCGACTATTTCAACCGCCAACTTCAAAGTAGACATCGGGAATCTTGACCATGATGACGAGGCACCCGATGTCTTCGGTGGAATATTTGCAACAGACTCCATTTCTTGATCTTTATTTGCCATTACAGACTCAAAAAAAAATATTGGATATTACAACAGAATTCAAATAATCGAAGGCTTCTACAGAGACAAAGTAATTCCTTTCTGGTGTGGAAGATCAGGCGAAACTGCAACCACAGAGCATACTCAGACAGAACTCTGACTTAGAAAAAACTTTTGACGCAAAAGGACCAAAATAATTCTTTTCTGATGTGGAAGATCAGACTCAGCTGCAACCACAGAGCATACTCAGACAGAACCTTGGCTCTGATACCATTTGTTGGGAAATTCGGGTAATTTCCCTACAAAACGGAACAACTTTAGTGAAATGAACCGGTTCAAATGAACTGAACCGGACAGAACACTAACAAAGATACCCGACAAATAATATCGAATATTAACTAAAAAGAAGAGAAAAGAGACCGAACAATTTTAATAATGGAGTTCAGCCGCGAAAGCTTAATCTCCAAGCATCGCTCAAAGCAGCCTACTTTTATTAGATAGAGAGAAGAGATTACAAATGGTGCATTTTACAATGAAGGAGGAGGGGTTCTTTTATAACCCAAATTCTCCTTCACAATACATAAAGCTCCGATGTGGGACTAAATAATTAGGCCAAAGAGTCAACATCTATCTTTTCTGAAGAATTAATGTCATCTTTTGCAGTGCTTATCTGTTGATAATACAGTATGGGAGGACCAAATTTTGAAACACCAAGAGAAAACCACACCATCATCAATTGATATATTGGATGCCGAGCAATGTCTGGATTGGACATTGAGGGGTCAGTTAGCAAAGCAGCTTGCTTCTTCTAACCACTTGTTCAATAGAAGCTACAAAGTATCTTAACATTAACACTGTTAAAGATATGTCTCTTTTACTTGTTTATTTTAGTTCTTCAACATGCTTCTTTGGATTATTCTTTTCCTTGGGCTAATCACATATAAATATTTTTCTTGGTGGTTGGCAATGAGACTAGAACTCAAGACCTCTTCATATACTGAATTTCTGAATTGCTTCATCTATTGTTTTAGCTGTAAGAGAAGAGAATGTCATCTTGTTTGTGTCCCGATCTTTTGAAAGTGAATAAAGTACACATCAATCTTTCCTGAAATTGATTAATTTATTTCCCCAAGAAACTTTTAACTCACTTTTCTGATCATTTTAATACCTTGTAACTGTGCCTTGTTAACGATATCCATTCTCTCTTGGGATATTACCTGTGCATGCAGGATGCTTCAAATTTTTCTTTTTCGATTCAGTTCATGCTTCATTTAACTTCTTAACTTAATGACCCTTTTGTTTTTTAGCATAACAATGAATTCCAAGGACGTATAATTAAAATATTTGGAAAGTTAGATACTTGCCGCTTTTTTGTCTCTCTTTAGTTAAATTTATTCTTATAGTGTTCTGCATGTACTCACATTTATTTGTTTGACCTGCTGTTGACAGTAGTTGCTTAGCTTGGCTATTCTAGTTATTTGTAATCCTACAACTTAGTAAGATTTGGATATCCTGTTATTGCTCTTGTTTGGTAATTGGTCCTACTTCTCTTTCCTTTTACCTGCTTTCACTTGTGTAATAATGTGTTATATCAAATGGCACCTACGGCTGTTTCTCGTGTTTCATACTCCCCTGAAACTGTCCACTATTTCTCTTATTTTTTGCAGTCTAGAACTAACTAAGAGCAGGATTACAATATTTGACACAGGCCTTGGAATGGATGGAAGTGCTTAAAACTCCATAGGGAAATGGTAATTTATTTTCTCTGTTATAACTGGGATCTTGTTAGTTATCTAAATTATTAAAGCCTCAGTGAACTTAAGAGCTACATTATGGATTGCAAAAGTGTTTCCTCTTGAGGTTGGCACCAAAATACTAGAAATTTGTCTAATTTGGTGTCTTGGATGGTTCAAGTTCTTAGTTATATGGAGGAACAACTATTCCTCTGAATGGCCTCAATTTCTCTCTTCTTCGACTGTTTCAGATCATTGCTTATGATGCCTTACGATCTCGTTCATATATTGGTAGATTGTTTTGCTTCCATATTTCGTACTTTTAATAATAACTTCAGAAAAATCAGGCCTGTTTTTGTTTCTCCTATTTGCATTATGTTAGGTCTATCTGCACTTACTAAAAAAAGGAAGTTCATGTTGGGTATATTTGTGATGATGCTTATCATTTTGTTTTGAAAGAACTTGTCGTGAATTGAGGGGACACAACTGGTTATAGATATGAGCTTAATGACAATCATTCCAATACACAGTTTGCTTATCTGTGGTCAAAAGATCTTTATTAGAAATACATTTCAAATATGCAGCCCTAGATATTTATTTTCTGTGGCTTTTGTTGAGTTTTGAAATCTCTATGCTAGAAAACATTCCAGCCTGAACTTAGAGACAAGTAGTTACATATCAATGAACTCATGTTTGATTTTGTCATGTCATTCCCCTGCAATTTGGCACTGTGAAGTATCCTGTATGTTATCTCATGAATGTTCTGAACAAAAATGAATAGTAACAGGAGATAATATTGATTTTGAATTGGATTCAGAAAACCTTGAATGATCAATGAATATGTTCATTTTTTATCATTAGGTATAAGTGTCTTCAAATTCTTTGTTTTCCAAGACTGACTTTCCGTTGATCAATAGGACGGGTATTTATACAAAAAATTGCACCAGTTTTGGCAAAAATCACATAATGACAATCGCTGCTTAGGCTATATTAGTTAAGATATATTTATTAGAGTTTCTAGTTATTTCTAACGAAGAGCAGCCTCTACATGAAGTTCCTTGGTGTTATTACGAGTCATCTGCTAATGAGTTATCGATAGATACCTTTTTCAAATGCCACTTTGATATTAGTTTACTTTGCAATTGTGTTCATTGTAAATCTTATATATAATACAATAGCTATGAGAAATTCTCTGGAAATTTATATGTCAATTTGAAGGTGGTGAAATTAACCCATAGAAAACACTAGTCTATTGAAAGTTTACCTATTGGAGGCAAACACTGAATTCACAGTCACTAGCCATCAATAGTAGAAAGACATAAATTAATTGTTGATAAATATCATTTTTGTTGTAGAAATAACTCGTTATTTTGATAAAGTTTTTTTGTTTTTCTTATAAAGAAGTAATAACTCTTTCTTTTGGCTTCTTTCAATTTAATATGAACTGTAAACAGGATACAACCCGAGGAACAATATTTTTGAAAAATATTTTAAGAGACATGCCTTTTTCTTCTTTATTGTTAGGAAAGTAAGGTCGTCTTTAGTAGTATTTTATGGATATTTGTGAGTTCAAGTGCTCACAAAATTATGCAATGATATTTTAATATATTATGTGTAAATTTTTTGTCTTAGAATATTTAGTTGTGAATAGTTTCATTCAGATATCACCTACTACTTAGTTGATACTTGTATTAATTTTTTGTAACTGCATAGTATAACTATAACAATAACTATGGTTCAATTTCGGTCGGTGATATGATACCTAAGCAATAATTATGAATGTTTTGAGACAATGAGAAAAAATATTTATGATACTAACAATTTCAGGATCATTTTTAACATAGACATGACACTAACTACTATAATAAAAAAGAGATTGATGGAAGTTAATAAGAAAGGAGACGAAGTTCCTCCATTTGAATTTAGTTCATTATGTTCTTGTATGGACAAAGGGAGTGTTGTTCTTCGGCGAATTTAGCTGTGAGAAATTCTCTGGAAATTTACATGTCAATTTGAAGGTGGTGAAATTAACCCATAAAAAACACTAGTCTATTGAATGTTTACCTATTGGAGGCAAACACTGAATTCATAGTCACTAGCCATCAATAGTAGAAAGACATAAATTAATACTCTTTTATAGGGAGAAAGAAAAAGGCAACAAGATGATTACAAGTATTTAAATGGAATATATAACTATGCCTCTCGATATATCCTTGTCACGTATGATCTTCGCTTTTGTAGATGAAAAGTCAGCATGTTACTTCCTGAGCCTGATTGCATCGAACTATGTCGCGTCTTTAAAATTGATGTGGAACTTCTTTTTCCTATAATTCATCACATCGAGTTCCTCAATGGATGTGTTTAATATTACTCTCTTCTTATCATTTGCTTCTTTTGCTAGTACAAAGTTCTATCTCTTTATCTTATTCTTCTTACGTTTATATGTTCTTTCATTTAGACTGATGGAAATGTTAGAGACCCCTTGGAAGATGAACTACGAGGTCAATGACACTAATTTAGCGGAAATTGAAGGTGGAGAGGTGGCAACCACAAACTTACTGTCCTGCAATGGTCCAGAGTTTGTAATGCAACTTAGCTTTCACGTAAAGGATAGCAGTGGTTTGAAGTTGGTTCTGGTAACATGTGCATCATTTGTCACCATAAACACCTGCCAAGTATTTTTCTCAAATCCTGTTATCGTTGTCTATGCATTATATAGTCTGAAATCAATTTTCTCAGGAACAAAATCCTCCTTCGAAGCACATGCTCGCCTGAGGTGTGTTTATTTTCCGGTGGTGCAGATGAAACTATATTGTACAGTTCTGTTATGTGTCATTGAACCTTGAAATTTCTTTTTGATGTCGTACTACACTATTTAAGAAAAAGAAGAGTCTGCTCCTGAAACATTTTGAAGGATGTTGCATGCTTTTAATTGCAGGGTAAATAGTGTATTGAGGTGATATTGGAAAAGCTAGAGGCAGATGGGCATGGAATTACCGTGAATTTTGAAACTTTCAGCCATGTTTCTGTCCGTTGGTTGGGTCGTCTATTTCCAGATGCTCGTTGGGTAAGATCAGAATCTTTCTGTTATTCATAGTTTACAAATTATAATTAACCAGTCTTGTATTCCATCACTACACAGTCTGCCAAAGAATACCTTAATGATAATATATCTCCAAACTTTGAAAGAAAGAACATGTGTGCCTGTAATTTACGTGTATATTGTGTTATTCTATATGAACTACTCGCCTTTGTCTTGTTGCCCTATCTTTAACTTTTTCTCCTTATTTTTATTATGCCCTCAACCTTAAAAAATGTCAACTATATTTTCTGCTTTGTTTCTTTCAGTCTTGGCTTCCTTTTATGGAACCAAAGCTAAGAAAAAAGTGATAGGGCTGAAGTCCTGAAGAGATGCTGCTTTAGAGTAATATGCTTCATAGGTATAAAACCATTTGTACCAAACAAGTGCTCTCTTATAAATGAATAAGCAAAATGACGCCGAGCAATGTCTGGAATTGGACATTGAGGGGGTTAGTTAACAAAGCAGCTTGCTTCTTCTAACCACTTGTTTAATAGTACTCCAATATATAAGAAAGCTTATACAATGTCCCACTGAACAAAGCGTCCTTTATTGCCCCCAGCATAATCCACAGTTGTCCAACCCATCTAAGAATCACCCACTATAACCTTGAATATCATACTCTGTAGATTCGTTTACTACATCCACTTAATTGGGATCCAAGTCAGATAATGTAGTCATTTCACTAATCAAAATGAACGTGAACAGGCCTACAGGGTTTCAATTAATTCAGCCTGGTAGAAATTGTTGTGTGTGTGTGTGTATCAAGTGGAACATATTTCTCCATTTCATTCCAAGTTTTCTGTGCTTAATACTTTGAATATCTTCGAAATTGATCAGATTTCAGCTGTGTATAATCTTAGATTGTACCACATATTAATATGTTTTTATTGAATTGCTTCATTTGGTTGCAATTGCAGGCGCTACCTCTGGATGTTGATGCTGGACATGAACCTCCAGAGCAGATTACTGCAGTTGTTCGTCCAGCTTCTTTTACTTCTTCTACTGCATCCAAAAATTTGGATCAGAAATACATCATGAAAGAAGAATTTGTGATGACTCTAGAGATCAAATTTAAAGCAGATGAGAATGAGAAAGAACAACAAATTTACTCTGGGCAATTGAATCCTTCATCGCTTAAAGGATTTCATGGTCTATATATGTTCCCCCTGAAGAAGAAGTCACCAAACCTTTTTCAGACAGCACGCATTTATCTATTTCGATTTTCTCTTATAAGTTATATGATCTGCAGATCTCCATTTTAATATATACGGAATAATGTATTTCACTTGATTTTCCTTGCGGTTGGATCTCTTCTTTTTCAGATAGAAAGTTGTACAATTTCTGTAAAGGAAGTGCGCGTGAAAGCATTGTCTGAGCCTACTAGTTAGGAACTTGTAAGTGATGGAAAGAGTACACACGGTGTAAGGTGGGGCTCTCAAGTCTAAAGTAACTTCTTATATAAGTTGTGCAAAATGAAAAGATTTCCATCGCCGAGTCATAAGATTGTTATATATACTTGGGATACTTTTGATGTTCTATATTAAATTCTTAAGCTTGAAAATATAAGGAAATATCAGAAGGAACGAGAAAGTAATTAGTCACCCTGCATTAAATCAACAAAATGTGACTGACTTTTTCATTCACCTGTTTATATGCAAGTCTTGCTCATTCTTGTCAAAGTTATGTTTGATTTTGTCCAAATGTGTATATTTGGCAGGGTTCGTTCTTGTTTTCCAGAGTTTTTCAGTGTTGCATGCCGTGATAAATTCTGCAATCGTATACCATTCAAGCCGCAGACAGAGATAGAGATGAAGTTAAATTCAGGTGTGCAGAGCTATTTCATCCGAATGCAGTTATGACCAATATATTACACATGACAAATATACCATGAAATTTAAGGAGAGTTTATATTTTCCTGTTTCCTGTCCTCTTCAATACACCTAGCAAATCTTCTGGAATAAATAACTGTGTCAAAAATTTAAAAACTTTTGTGCGTCTATGTGCACAAAAGAGTATACAAATTACATAGCACAATAGATGGTACAGTTAGAATAACTCCTATTTTGGCTCAGACCTCTTTGAAAATATCTACTTTTTTCAATTTTAGCTAAGCCCCAAAAGTAAATGTATAAAGGAACCATACCAAACCCAATAACACCTTGATTGGTCTTAAACCAGTTATATTGTGATAGGTCAGAAATACATTATCGAGCAATGGTTGTAGCAACTTGTGAGCTAGTTTAGATTAGAGCACTAAAATTTGGAAAAAAATCGATATACCCCTGGTGAGAAAGGAACTGGTCAATTTTATGATAGACCGTTGCATTAAATAAAAAGCATTTCACGGTTTTACCCACCCCGCTTTTTCTTTGTAAAATTTTTATTTCCACTAGATCCTAACATCCTATTTCCTCCCTAATCATGATGTATATTGATACTGTTGAATATCATAAAAATCTCTAACTAAGACCTTATATCCTCTAATACCATAAACTAGTAGCCAAAGGAACATCGAAATTGACGAAGAATTGTATCAGAGCACATGCATGACGGCTTTATCGGTGCCCATTAGCATTAATCAAGTATTTTTATGTTTATATCTCTTATCCTGGAACTCTAGTGACATAATGAGCATCTTCAATTGAGTAGAAAAGTCATTTAATTCACTAAACAATTGAAGTTAAAACAGAGGGAACAAAAGAGGGAAAGGGAGAACCTACACCTTCTCATTGTCTATCGACATTTTCCGTTATTCGCCGTCCATCGTTGAATCGCCGGAGATTCCCAGAAGAGTGAGACTGGTGCCTTTGAGGGGAAGAGTGAAGAACAACAGTTTTGACAGCAAAGTGAATATAAAAAGAATTAAACGTGTCATAATTTGCTATTTTTGCAACTTCCAAACTTGAAAAAAGGAAAAATAAAAAGAATTGATTATTCGATTATTTTACTAATAAAATTGGTCAAATTATTAGTTTACTACTCAAAAGGACTATTCGATTATTGTATGAACCAAATTTAGCCCAATTACTAGTTCATTATCATAATATATAATAACCTTATTTGGTCCCCCCGTTCCTCTTTCACGTGATTCCTCTAATTCTTTCGAATTTATATCTTTTTACATTTTGTAAAAAATTCCTCGGATCATCTAGATGGCTATAAAGAATTTGTCAATGAATTAATCCATAGAACTCAACTCTTGTTTTGCAGTACAAAACATGTAAAAACAATGATAGTTTTTACTTATTTAGTGATAACTAGCTTCTTGAAAGAATGAATGTCTGTCAACGAAATATACACAAATTACTAAATATCATGAAAAATATTTCTACAAAATTTTGCCAAATCATTAGTTAAAACTTCTCATATCTTGCATATACTTTATTGTATCATATCTAATATATAGTTATACAACACTTATAAGATATAGTTATACATCACTTATAAGATATATAAATCATTAATTAATGCTAATGGGCACCGATAAAGCAGTGCATGTTCTCTAATAGAATTTTTTGTCAATTAGATGTTCCTTTGGCTGGTAGTTTATGGTATTTGAGAATCTAGGGTTTTAGTTAGAGATTTTTATGATATACAACTGTATCAATATATATCATGATTAGGTAGGAAGGAGGATGTTAGGATCTAGTAAAAATGGAAAATTTACAAAGCAAAAACGGGTGGGTGAGGTGAAACCGTGAAATGCTTTTTCTTTAATGGAAAGGTCTGTTATAAAATCCACAAGTTCCTTTCTCACCAGGGGTATATCGACCCACAAGTTCCTTTCTCACCAGGGGTATATCGACCCTCAAGTTCCGTTTGGTCATTTTTCCAAATTTTAATTCACTCAACAACTGATTAATCCAAAATAGCTCACAAGTTGCTGAAACCATTGCTCGATATGGTACTCCTCTGTACTTGATTGAGCAACCACACTTTGCATCTTACACTTCAAGGATACCAAATTACCTCCTGCGAAAACACAATATCCAAACCTGGAATGTCTATTAGAGGGTGCTCTTGCCCAATCAACATCTATATATCCAATGATATGCTTATGGTCTTGATCATCAAAGAGTAGTCATATACCTGAAGCTCATTTTATATATCGCAAAATACGAACAACTGTATCCAATGATTATTAGAGGGGAAGTCATAAACTATCTTGCTGACTCACAAGAAAAGGATGTCATCTCTAGTCACAATAATTCAACTTCCCACTAGCCATCTATACCTTCAAAAATCACGGAATGGCTCCCCCTGTCGTGGCAGTATATTAGCATTCGGATCCATAGGAGCATCAATAGTTCTACATCGCATCATTCTTGTCTCCTCAAGAATGTCCAAGGCACACATGCAATGCGACATAACAATATTTAATCTGGACTGAGCAACCTCAATACCTAAAAAGTACTTCAGTCCGCTGAGGTCCTTAGTTTGAAAATACTGAAAGAGATTTTACTTCAAATTAGTGATACTATCCTAATCATTGCCGGTGATAACGATAACGTCAACTTGGACCAACAAATAAATACACAGATTAGATGCATTAGTTGATAAAACACTAAGTGATCAACTTCACCACGAGTCATGCCGAACTCCGGAATTACTTACTGAACTCCCCAAATCTAGCTCAAGAAGACTTCCAAACCTTAGACTTTAGAGTGACCTGCACAATCGACATTCAAGGATACAGGACCCCACCCCCACCCCGGCTAATAAAACAATGTGGTAAAGCATCATTAATGTCCAACTAATGAAGAGGCCAATGACGAATGACAACCATAGATACAAAAAGGAAGATATATGCTATTTTAGCCCGGGATGAGAAATTATCATTCTAATCCAACCCAAATATTTGGGTATATCCTTTGGCAAAAGTGAAATTGGAAAACTTATATCAATCGAAAATAGTGCAGTTGTCACCAAAAAGTGCTCAAAATTTGGTATAAAATGTATGAATTGTCACTAAATCACGAGTCAAGTCGCCCAAAAACTAGCTGGAACAGGTTCACAAATTGGCGTGTGGTACTATCGCGGTCGCTAGAATCCTGAAAGTCCTACTATTACTTTTTGATTGGTAAAGGATAAGTGTATTGATACTTGATGCTATAGAACTGTACAATTAGCAAGCTCACAAGAAAGTCATACTATTATTTCATTTTTCACTTTATATTTATGTTGCCCGTGCCCTTCAAACGAGAATGCACTTGTGAGTAGTTTTTCTTTCTAAACACAATAATATCAATCCCTGTGCAGCTACCCTTTACCACTTGGGGATGATATTCGCAGATATGGCCTATGCATCAGACAATGTGATGCAAATGTGGAATCACTCAATATTAAGCAATCAAATATTGAGCTTGAGATGTCCAACTTGGGAGGTATTAATTAAGCTGATTCTGTCATGCTACTGTGTTGCTGCAATGGTTTGGCTTTATGTAGTCCGGAAATTTTTTAATTGACACATGAAGTCAAAAAACAATGTTATGTGCATCATGTAACCATCTCTTAACTTATTATCTCTTTTTTATGTTTAACATTTTGCAAATTCCAGGGACGCATACAAAAGGCAGTGATGCTATTTGCGGATATTAAACCTTGTAGCTTCAAACCTAAAGATTACTATTTGCGGAGATTCCATATATTTTATATGTTCTGATATATTTGCTTGCTTTCAGTTTGTCTCTACAAATTAATATGGTGCAACTCTTGCAAGTTTCTGTTACTTCAGTTTGGATGGTTTAAATGTATTCCTGATGACATTTCTTTTCTGTTCCTTATGTCTCTGGAGTTCTCCCCGAACTTCTCCTTACTTTCTGCTCCTGGTGCTATAACTTGTCTTGCGATTTAACAATCTGTTAAATTGAAAGAGATCATGTGGTTACTTTTTGAAGAGTGATACCTAATTAGCAACAAACATATTAAATGCATCTTAGAAATTGTAACATGAAAATAGTCATGGATGCAGCTTGTATTGGTCTTTATTCTTTTCACGACTTGGTCTATGATAAAGACGTGATCATGGAGAGGATTGAAGGAAAGGCGGACAATGCAGCTGCTATTATACACAAGCTTCTCAGATCACCAAAACCTGAACAACTTTATCTCAAATATGCTCATGACATACTTGGCGTGGTTGCACTTCTAGGAGAGGTTCGAACCCACAAGCTTAGCAGGTTGGTGTTGGTATCCTTTTCTTTAAAATGAAGTATAAGAACTTCCTTGTCTATATAGATGCAACTGAGTGTGTTTTCTTCCCTTAGCATGCTTTCAACATATCTTGGAGAAGATCAGATGCTTGCTGTAGTATGCAAATCCCGTGCGGCTGCCAGAGCTCTTGAAATTAATCAAATGGATGGAAATGTGAATTGCGTCAGTGCTCTTGACATATTAGCAGCTAAGCTTGGAATTTCCATTAAGGGTCTATATGTGGTTATTGTCAGTTTTGCTGAATGCCTCTCAAAGTGAGTCTTTCCATTATATTGAGAGAATAAATATTACAAATCCCTAAAGATCCGTCATTCCTATCCCTAAAGATCAGCTATTCTATCTCTACAAATCTGCTATTCAATCCCTCCAAATCCGCTATTCTATCACAATATTTATTCCTTTGATTCTACAACAAATCTATATGATCATGCTAATTTATATCACTATCTAATTACTTTAATATATACAATTATTTAGATTTTCATCATGCTAACATCCCCCCTCAAATTGATGCCGGTGGATCAAGAAGCATCAATTTGCCTACTAGAAACTGATGGTGTTGTCGTGCCATAGATTTTGTAAACGCATCAGCTATTTGAAGATCACTGGACACATGTGGAAGAGTAATGACTCCTTTATCTACAGCTTCTCGTATATAATGACAATCTACTTCGATGTGTTTGGTCCTCTCATGAAAAACTGGATTAGTAGCAATCTGAATAGCACTTATATTATCAGCATGGAGAGGAGTAGGATGAGATTGAGGAAATCCAATCTCAGCAAGTAATCCACGACGCCATACAACCTCGGAGCAAGCAGTAGACATGGATCGATATTCAGCCTCTGTTGAAGATTTTGACACACGATCTTGCTTTTTACTCTTCCACGATATCAATGACTCTCCAAGAAACATGCACCAACCAGTGACTGAACGACGAGTATCAGGACATCCCGCCCAATCAGAATCACTAAAAGCATTAAGATGAATAGGAGAACCACTTGGAAAGAACAATCCACGAGTAGATATTCCTAGAAGATACCGAATGATGCGACGAACAACCACCAAGTGGAGATGACGGGGAGCTTGCATAAATTGGCTAACTTGTTGCACTGCAAAAGAGATATCAGGCCGAGTAATAGTAAGGTAATTTAGACTCCCAACTAATTGTCGAAACATAGTTGGATCAGGAAGAAGATCGCCTTCCTCACAACGATACTTCACATTCAATTCCAATGGAGTATCTACAGAACAGGAATCTTGAAGACCAGCCAAAGAAATCAAATCCTGAGTATATTTGTGTTGGTTTAGAAACACACCTGAAGCAACATTATGAACTTCCAAACCCAAAAAATATGTAAGAGTACCAAGATCTTTCATATGAAAAGAATCTTTAAGCTGCTTTTGGAGGCTAGTAGTTAGTGAAGAATCAGTTCCTGTGATGATAATGTCATCTACATACACCAAAAGAAGAACACAACCTGTAGATGTTTTCCGAAGAAACAAAGACGAGTCATATTTGCTCTGCTCAAAAGAAAATTGTAGCAAAGTAGACCGGAACTTATCAAACCAAGCTTTAGGAGCTTGTTTTAATCCATACAAAGACCGCTTCAACTTGCACACATCTGATGTAGGTGATGAGAACAAACCAGGTGGAGGTTTCATATAAATATCTTCTTTGAGATCACCATGGAGAAAAGCATTTTTGACATCCATTTGATAAAGAGACCAGTTTTGTGAAGCAGCAATGGCAATAATAGTTCGCACCGTAGTCATTTTTGCTACTGGTGCAAAAGTCTCCTCATAGTCCACCCCATACTCTTGTCTGTTACCAAGAACAACCAATCGAGCTTTGTACCAATCAAGAGTTCCATCAGAATGAAGTTTAATTGAATAAACCCATTTACATCCAATAGGGCGGACATTTGAAGGACATGAAATAATGTCCCATGTGTCATTTTCTTTAAAAGCCAAAAGTTCCTCCTCCATTGCTTTTTGCCAACATTCAAGCTTGGAGGCTTGTGAGTAACCTGTTGGAATAGAGATGGTGGATAAAGTAGAAGAAAAACCATACCGTTTAGAAGTTTGAGACACTCTAGTAGATCGCCGAGGAGGCTCAAGAGGAGCAGGCCTTGAAAAAATATCAGATTCTGGTTGTAGAGCAGTCTCAGGTGGCGGATCTGTTTCGGGATGGGGTAAAGTTGGCCGACGTCGTTCATACACAAATCCTGGTTTGAACCGCTTAGAAGACAATGACAAATCCTCAAAAGTAGGAAGAAGAGGAGAAATAGAAGATGACTCAATATGAGTAGGAAAGAAATACTAATTCTCAAAGAAAATAACATTCCTAGAAACACGAAATTTGTTAGAACTTGGATCATAACAAATAAATCCTTTCTGCGAAGTACTATAGCCCATAAAAGCACATACAATAGACTGAACAGAGAGTTTATTGCGTTGAGAAGGAGGAAGGTGCACAAAACAAACACAACCAAATGTATGAAAACTATGATAGCTAGGATGCTTGTGAAAAAGACGATAATATGGAGACTCAAGGTTTAACACTTTAGATGGAAGTGTATTAATCAAATAGACAGCAGTAGACACAGCTTCAACCCAATATTTAGATGGAACAGAGGACTCAATCAATAAAGTACGAGTGACATCCAAAAGATGACGGTTTTTACGCTCAGCAACCCCATTTTGTTGTGGCGTGTATGTGCAAGAGCGTTGTGATACAATTCCTTTCTCAAGCAACAAATTATTGAATTCATGAGACATATATTCTCCACCAGAATCAGATCTTAATATTTCGATGCATGTGGAAAATTGAGTCTCAACGTAAGCCAAAAACTTCTTGAAAATGGAAAACACTTCAGATTTAGATCGAAGAAAATACACCCATGTAAACCGACTATGGTCATCTATAAATGTCACAAAATACTTGAAATGAGCATGAGAAATTACTGGTGAAATTCCCCAAACATCACTATGAATGACATCAAAACACTTTGCAGCACGACTACCAAAATTAGGAAAAGGAAGAGTTTTACTTTTGCCTAATTTACAAGTAGAACAATCAAAGGAAGCAACTGAAAATTGATTTTTATTTCCCAATAAACCAGAATTGGACAAATGAGACAACACAATAGAATTTGGATGTCCTAGACGTTTATGCCAAACCTCATTCTTAGTAGTGGTGGAAGCAAAAGCCAGAACAGGAGGAATAGAAAAGTGTATAGGAAACAATCTTCCAACTTTAGGCCCCTTCGCGATTATCGTCCCCGACACCTGATCCTGCACAAGGCAACCATTATGAGAAAAGTTCATATTACAATTGTTATCTACCAATTGGCCAACCGAAATAAGACTAGTGGAGAGCTTTGGTGATACAAAAACATTCTTGAAAGTTTCAGTAATATCCCCAACCTTGGTAATAGGTAAATTACTACCATTGGCAACCTGAATTTGTGTTGGACCATTATACTCACGGATGTTTTTGAGTATATCAGTTGAGTTGGTCATATGATTGGAAGCGCCAGAATCAACAAGCCAAAATTTAGATATTACCTCATTACTTTGTAGTCCCAAAGTTGAAAATGCTGACAAGATCATTTGTTGTACCATTTGAGGAGTAATAACTTGTCCTACCGAAGATGAGCTATGTGTAGTAGAATCATTTATCCCAACTTAGAAAGCCTTTGTCCTACGGTTTTGAGGACGTGTGGGACACTCTTTGATAATGTGTCCGTGTTGTTTACAATAATTACATAACTTCTTGCCATAATTGCGAGCAATATGACCATATTTCTTGCAACTGTAGCATTGAGTTCTAGCCATATCCACGCCCTTTCCTTTCCCTTGAGCTGCAAATGCAACAGTGACAACATTTCCTTGATGAAAAGCATTTTGTGTGACGAGACGCTACTCCTCACGAAGTAATTCCCTAAAACAGACATCCAAGGAGGGAGATGGATCACGACTCATCAAGTTGGAGCGAACACTTTCAAAGTCAGATCGTAATTTCATCAAAAATTGATCTCGCTTGCTTTGTTCATGAACTCCTTGAATGATGGAGAGAGATTCAGAAGGTATTTTAGCATAAACGATATCGGTAAATTCATCCCATAAGTTCTGAAATCTAGAGAAATAATCTTGAATAGAGAGATCTCCTTGTGAATACATAGCAATTTCATGCTCTAACTGAAAGCGCCTTGCGCTATGGTCTTGGTTGTAAACCTTTCGTAAATAATCCCACATGGCCTTTGCTGTCTTGTATGGCCTGAGATTAAGAACAATAAGAGGGTCAATTGACCCTAAAATCCATGTCATCACCCGAGCATCTTTAACCTTCCATTGACCGAGCTTTTTAGGATCGGTAGGAGTAGGATTGCTTCCATCTATATGTCCCCATAATTCTTTTCCGGTGACAAATAGTTGGAATTGAAATTCCCAGGCGGAGTAATTTTTTCCCGTGAAATGAACATGGAAAGACTCAAACTGATATGACGACATGTTTTTGACAAACTAAGGAAGATAGAAATGCAATGATGCAAAATAACCAGAATAAAAAGAGACTAAGATTCCAAGATGCTTTAATTTCCAAGATACTTAGGATTAACTGTTGACTAACAGTAAGCAGAACCAAAACTTCCAAAAAAATATTCTGGAAGGAACCACAGATGAAGGACACTAAGAATCAAAGCACTGAAAAAGGCTCTGATACCATGTCAGTTTTGCTGAATGCCTCTCAAAGTGAGAGTCTTTCCATTATAGAGAGAGAATAAATATTACAAATCCCTAAAGATCCGTCATTCCTATCCCTAAAGATCAGCTATTCTATCTCTACAAATCTGCTATTCAATCCCTCCAAATCCGCTATTCTATCATAATATTTATTCCTTTGATTCTACAACAAATCTATATGATCATGCTAATTTATATCACTATCTAATTACATTAATATATACAATTATTTAGATTTTCATCATGCTAACAATTATATGCCTTCAGGATATAAGGTAAAAAACTTTCTTTCTCTGGTTTACTTCATACTAAATGATATCAATTGTTAGGATTTTTGGTTTTTTGATCCAGTTGACAAATCATGTTTCAACCATGTATGGTCAGTGCTCTCTGAAAAAAGAAACAATGTGTAAAGTCCTTGCCTTTTAATTTCAGGCCATATAAGCAAGGAGTCAGCAGTGATCCCGAAAGAGAACTTGCTATTCCACAGCCTACTTTATCAAACAGAGAAACTCCCCCAGGATTTTTGGGCTACGCAGTTAACATGATATTCCTTCCTGAAGAATATTTGTAGTTTAGAACTGCTTCAGGTCATGGTTTCCGAGAGACATTATTTTATCATTTGCTTGGTAAACTTCAAGTCTACAAGTCTAGAGAGCACCTTTACATGGCAAGTTCCTGCATAGAAGATGGTGCGGTTTACCTGGATGGTGGAATGATGAGAGGAAATGGAGTTTTATCTGCATCTGTTGGATCTGAGTATGTACTTTCTTTTCCTACTTCTCTACCATTTATGAGTAGATTTTGCATGACATCCTTGGTCCTTGAATGATTAATGTCTGTCTTTATCTTCTTCAGGGAACCATACATTCTATTTCCAGTCATCTGTCTGGAAAGACAGTTACTCCTCTCACCTGAGAAAGTAGAAAGATTGAAGAGAATCGAAGAGTTGAAGCTGGAACGAAATCAACTTCAAGATCGAATATAGGAAGAGCTTAGGAATGAAGCAAACTACAAGAAGAAGTTGGCCAAAAAGCTCATGGATAAAAAGCAGAATGATGATCAGTTTGAGAATGCACTTGTGAGTAGTTTTTTCTCTCTAAACACAATCATATCAATCCCTTTGCGGCTCCCCTTTACCAATTTTTATTTTATATCTACAAAGTTAAAGAGACTTAGCTTCAAAGCACTTCCATTAGTAAATGTTGATGCCTGTATTTGAACTAGTAACTGAAATTGTCAAGTTTGTTTTCCATTGCCCTGTAGTTGGTCGCACGTTCTAAATTTACTAAATGAGGGTTGTTCCATCTATGTATTATATTTCCTGAAGAAACTTTGGCATATTTGTTGTGGAAATCTGAATGTTCAACCTTCATTTGTATTTTCAGAAGGAAAGTATATTTTATGTTCCTCCTTAATGAAACAAAGATAGAGAAAATGGCATGTATGATTTGCGCATTAGTATTACTTGTTCACTGTAGATGTGGTGTGCACTCTAGGACCTTATACTAGACACTTGTTGAACTTTTCTTACTAAGCAACTCTAACAAACTGATGTTTTTGCATTACTTTTCTAGCTACGAATCGTTCCTAAGGCACCACTTATGCATGATCCATCGCTCAATCAAGGAGGTCAGATTAGTTCCTTTACTTTGGCTAGCAATCAGGACATAATGCAAAATGGAACTGCTGAGGCTGTTAGCTGCCATTCCAAGGTAGTTATGATTTTCAAAGATATCTGTCTAGTTTATTTTATTTTGTCATTCATGGATGCAATGCAATATACACAATAGTCTTGATGATAGGTATAGATATATCTACTAGCGTCCTTTATTTGAGATGATATTGGACATAATAATATATTGTGAAATAAATGGATCAATATTCATGACTGCATCATTTAATTACTGCAGAAACTTAAGGATGCAATTAAGGAGACTGGTCTTCAAATTAAACACCATGATGATAAAATCACATTCTTAGTTGATGTTCGATCGAGGCGATTTTTTTTCAATCTGATTATTCTTTTGATATCTACGCGAAAAAACACCACACACTTCTATAGGATTTATAGTTTTACGTTTATTGGTTTTTGACCACATATAGGGCAAAATTATAAGGAAAAAATGAAAGTCAAATCGGATAAAGGGATTTAGTTTGCCACGTAGATTTTGAAAAAATAAGCAACTTTAAAAAAAGAATCGCCTATAAAAGATACTCGAGGAAAAAGTTACGGTCATTTGAAGTCCTACAAATGTAACGTTATAGGGGTAGTTGTGAAGATTTGAACTTTAAACGGACATAAAACGTGCATCCGATGTACGATCGAGGCGGGTTTTTTTTCAAACTGATTATTTTTTTGATATCTACGAGAAAAAATACCACACACTACCATAGGATTTATCGTTTTACATTTATCAAGTTTTGACCATATATAGGGCAAAATTATAAGGAAAAACAAAAGTCAAATCGGATAAAGGGATTGATTTTACCACGTCGATCTCAATAAAATAAGCAACTTTAAAAAAAAATCACCTCTAAAAGATACTCGAGGAAAAAAATACGGTCATTTGAAGTTTCTACTAATGTAACTTTAAAGGGATAGTTGTGAAAAATTGAACTTCAAACGGATATAAAACGTGCATCCAATTTCCGATCGAGGCAATTGTTTTTTCTAATCTGATTATTTTTTGGATATCTACGCGAAAACAACCCACACACTGCCATAGAATTTATAGTATTACGTTTATCGGTTTTTGACCATATATAGGGCAAACTTATAAGGAAAAAAATGAAAGTCAAATCGGATAAAAGGATTGAGTTTACCACGTAGATCTCAAAAAAATAAGTAAATTTAAAAAAAGAATATCCTATAAAAGATACTCAAGGAAAAAGTTACAGTGATTTGAAGTTTCAACAAATGTAACGTTAAAGGGGTAGTTGTGAAAATTTGAACTTCAAATAGATATAAAACGTGCATCCAATGTTCGATCGAGACAATTTTTTTTCCAATCTAATTATTTTTCTGATATCTACGCGTAAAAATATAACACACTGCCATATTATTTATAGTTTTACGTTTATTGATTTTTGACCATATATAGGGTAAAATTATAAGGAAAATATGAAAGTCAAATCGAATAAAAAGATTGAGTTTAGCACGTAGATGTTGAAAAAATAAGTAACTTTAAAAAAAGAATCGCCTCTAAAAGATACTCGAGGAAAAAGTTACGGTCATTTGATGTTTCAACAAATGTAACGTTAAAGGGGTAGTTGTGAAAATATGAACTTCAAACGGACATAAAACGTGCATTCAATGTCCGATCGAGGCGATTTATTTTCCATTCTGATTATTTTTTCGATATCCACGCGAAAAAAATACCACACACTGCCATAGGATTTATAGTTTTACATTTATCGGTTTTTGACCTTTATAGGGCAAAATTATAAGGAAATAATGAAAGTCAAATCGGATAAAGGTATTAAGTTTATCACGTAGATCTCAAAAAACTAATCAACTTTAAAAACAGAATCGCCTTCAAAAGATACTCGACGAAAAAGTTACGGTCATTTGAAGTTTCAACAAATGTAACGTTAAAGGGGTAATTGTGAAAATTTGAACTTCAACCGAACATAAAACGTGCATCCGATGTCCGATCGAGCAGATTTTTTTTTCCAATCTGATTATTTTATCGATATCTACCCGAAAAATATCACACACTGCCATAAGATTTATAGTTTTACGTTTATCGATTTTTGACCATATATAGGGCAAAACTATAAGGAAAAAATGAAAGTCAAATCGGATAAAGGGATTGAGTTTAGCACGTAGATCTCAAAAAAATAAGCAACTTTAAAAAATGAATCGCCTCTAAAAGATACTCGAGGAAAAAGTTACGGTCATTTGACGTTTCAACAAATGTAATGTTAAAGGGGTAATTGTGAAAATTTAAACTTTAAAACGGTCTTAAAACGTGCATCCGATGTCCGATCGAGGCGATTTTTTTTCCGATCTGAATATTTTTTCGATATCTACGCAAAAAAATACCACAAACTGTCATAGAATTTATAGTTTTATGTTTATCAGTTTTTGACCATATATAGGGCAAAATTATAAGGAAAAAATGAAAGTAAAATCGGATAAAGAGATTCAGTTTAGCACGTAGATGTTGAAAAAATAAGTAACTTTAAAAAAACAATCGCCTCTAAAAGATACTCGAGAAAATATTTACGCTCATTTGAAGTTTCAACAAAAATGTAACGTTAAAGGGATAGTTGTAAAAATTTGAACTTCAAACGGGCATAAAATGTGACTCTAATGTCCGATCGAGGCAATTTTTTTTCCAATATGATTATTTTTTTGATATCTAAGCGAAAAAATACCGCACACTGCCATATGATGTATAGTTTTACGTTTATCAGTTTTTGACCATATATAGGGCAAAATTATAATGAAAAAATAAAAGTCAAATCAGATAAAGGGATTGAGTTTACCATGTAGATCTCAAAAAAATAAGCAACTTTAAAAAAAAGAATCGTCTCTAAAAGATATTCGAG
Source organism: Solanum sitiens (assembly GCA_016801875.1). NCBI lineage: Eukaryota > Viridiplantae > Streptophyta > Magnoliopsida > Solanales > Solanaceae > Solanum > Solanum sitiens. Next base: position 1,430,028 of record JABWTJ010000085.1, on the reverse strand, counting down.
GAAAAAGTTACGGTCATTTGAAGTTTCAACAAATGTAACGTTAAATGGGTAGTTGTGAAAATTTGAACTTCAAACGGACATAAAACGTGTCTCCGATGTCCGATCGAGGCGATTTTGTTACCAATCTGATTATTTTTTTGATATCTACGCGAAAATATACCGCACACTGCCATATGATTTATAGTTTTACGTTTATTGGTTTTTGGCCATATATAGGGCAAAATTATAAGGAAAAAATAAAAGTAAATTCGGATAAAGGGATTGAGTTTACCACGTAGATCTCAAAAAAATAAATAACTTTATCGAGGCGCCTCTAAAAGATACCCGACGAAAAAGTTACGGTTATTTGAAGTTTTAACAAATGTAACGTTAATGGGGTAGTTGTGAAAATTTAAACTTCAAACGGACATAAAACGTGCCTCCGATGTCCGATCGAGGCGATTGTTTTTCCAATATGGATATTTTTTCGATATCTACGCAAAAAATACTCCACACTGCCATAGGATTTATAGTTTTATGTTTATCGATTTTTGACCATATATAGGGCAAAATTATAAGGAAAAAATGAAAGTCAAAACGGATAAAGGGATTGAGTTTACCACATAGATATCGAAAAAATAAGCAACTCTAATGAATCAGTAAGGAAGATGAACAAAAATTAATTCTGAAAAAAATAAAATCTGTAAACGTACCAGAATCTGGAAAATTAGAACAGAAAAAGATCAAGCACACTGAATTCACAGTGTCGCCTTAAGGAAATTATTTGATTTGGAGAATGTCCTCCCAGGATTGAATGATCTCAATCACCAGAGTATTGATACCAAAAACTCTGGTGTTAGCGAACCACTCAACAACAGTAAAGTATACGAAGAATTTTTTGTGCAGAAGAAGAAAAAGAAATCAGAAAAATTTGAAAAGAAAAATTATAAAGAATGAATGGTATTTATAGGCAAGAGGAACAGGTTCCGAAAGGTTGCAACCCTTCAAAATTCACACGACCATGATTGAAAGTTTGCAACCTTTCAAACGGTTCCTAATTGTTCCTGAAAGTTGCAACCTTTTGGCAAATTTATATAAAATCGAGAAAGATTTTAAGTAAAACGAGTCTCGCGAATCCGAGTCGGGAAAGTTGAAACGTTTTGGTTAATCTCAACTAAATAATTGAAAGCGTTTTTGTTATAATTAATTGAAAACGTTTTGGCCATTTAATTTACTTTAATTAATTAAATAAATAAATAACTAAATAATTAAAACAAACTTTTTCCAAAAAATAATCTCTCGATCATCATTTTCCAAAGTCAAAGTCAAAGCCAAAGCCAAAGCCGAGCGACGACGGCGGCGGCGCGAGGGGTGTCAACTGATAATTAGCAGTAGAATGCTATTGATAACTAATGATTTGATGAATGATGATGAGCAATATAAAATGTTGACTAATGATGGTAATTATTTATATTGATTAGTGGATGTAATAATAATTAGTGGAAACAATCGCAAATGATGGCTATTGATTTGATTGCCAGTAATGGTGGTTGTGTCTACGTGACTACAATACTAATTTATATGATTAGTTCTTGGTTTCTATATTTTAAGCCATTGTATGGGAGATTCTTCTTTTTTCTACTGGTTATATAGTAAAGGAAAGATAAAAATATTTTTCTTGCATAGAAGCTCAATGGTGAAACCACAGCTTCATACTTAGATTACATAAGTGCATAGAAATAAATTAGCCAACTCTTGCATCCATCCTATACTTAAGCCAGCAAATTCTGGGAACTCTGTTCTCACAGATATTGGACTTCTAACTTTGTAAGTCCATGTTAAGCTCCCGAAATAATAGCCTGTTGTGTATTTGTGAGTTGTTGAAATGGTGTGAGTGAAAGAGATTTTGTTGGTGCTGGAGTTGAATATGAAAGTTTCAGGCTTTACTTTTATGGTAGTGCCCAGTGGAGACTCAATGATAGCCTTATATTTGGAGTTCACTGGTCCGACGTTGGTGACTGTTGTTAAACTAGTTCTGGACACGTGCGTTGCACATATATATATATATATATATATATATATATATATATATATATATATATATATATATATATATATAAACCTAAAATATTTAACTTGTTAAGTTAGGCTTGCACAATGTTTAGAGAGTCTATTATTTGTATTTTGAAGAACAAATATGTGGTATAGATGCAACAAATATTATGATATATTTATATTTAATATAATATTTATTACTATTATGATTATATTTAATTTTGTCTTTCAAAAAATTATAATATTACTATGTAATAAAATGATTATTGCTTTGGAAAGGCCCTCAATATAATGATGGATTGTTAGAAATTTGATATTAAAGAATGATTTATATACATGTGCATATAAGAATAAACTCTTCTTTATCTATTACAAATTTATAAGTGGTTAGACATTTAAAATATGATTTCTTGTATACTCAGATATAAGATAATTCCACATTATTTTAAACTGTAAACCCCTTCTTCACTTCAAAAAATTAAAATCGTTAATGAGTGACACCCCTTTAATATTTATGATGTCATGACGATCCAACACTTGAAAGCGGTAAAATTTATCTAAAACTCTCATCTCAGGTTGCAGATTTGTTAATTTGGAGAATCATAGTTAAAGGATGAATTTTAAGAAATTGTTAGATTAGTTTAATTTTTAATTATATTTCTATTTTATAAAGATTGTATTGAACTACCGATAGATGTTAAAATTGAAACATGATTATCGTGTTATGTTTTGTAAGAACTATATTTAATCAAATAAAATAATTAAAAAATTCTTTATAATGAGATTTAAGAATAGTAGAAAATTTCAAATTGCACTTGAAAAAATCCTTTCTCAATCATGAATCTGAGCTTACTATTTAAATCACGAAAGATGATTTTCTCATTGCCTATTTAATAATTGATTCCTCAAATAGAAACTAAAACACATTATAAATTGTGAAGTCTACAAGCTAATAATTTTCTTTAAAATGAAAATTGCCAAACCAACAATAATGTAACATGCAACCAAAGCTAAACAAAATTAATTAACATTGCATCAAACGGTTGGGTAGATGTGATTTACACTCCTAGCGGTATATCGTGTTAATTGTTGAGTATATATATTAGATCAACACATCTTCAATTACAAACTTCGATTGCAATTTCTTAATAATTCTCTTTTGAAGTCATTACATGTTTAAAACAACAGGAAAAAATATTATATTTAATATGATAAAAAGGATTTTTTTAAACATAATAGTAATTATACATAAAAAAATAAAAAATTACTTATCTAAAGCATGAATATAATACGGAAATTAAAATTAATTTCAACCTCCGGGAAGACTTGAACACCCCTTCTCTCGTTGTAAACTCCATTAGAAGATCTTACAATTTATACACATTTCCTTTCTATAAACAACAAACAAAGATGACAAGAATTAGTAATCAGTGTTATGAATGGAAGCTAAAAGTTATATTAATATATACTTAAGGATAAAAACAACAAAAATATAGATAAATTTTTTTTTCCAAAGTGTACCTAAATATCTTCAAGTTGTATAGATTGTTGTGTCAAATACCACAATTTATAGGACATCATTGAGAAAATTAAAAGGTATCGTAATTATGCCATTAACTTCTTGAGAGTGGGGGAAGATTATGAAGGTGTGAAGATTAATGATGAGATAGTGGAGGTGTGGTATTAATACACATTATGACAAAAATTACACCTAAAACTGATCAGATAGAGAAACGAAAAGTTTCTCTAATACCTTTTCGTAATAACTTTATAAAATTAATTATTTTAACAACTCTTCATTCTCCTACTTTATTTTAACAATAAGTAAATCAACTTCATTAGAAATTTAAGCATATTTAATATTTAATTAATTAGATATTTTATAATATTTTAATTTAGTATAGGGTTAAAACAGTAAATCAACTTTGGGATCAAGAGGTTCATGCTTATAATAATATATGATATGATGATATGATATGGGACATTAAATCAAGAAGGCCAGGAGCATTTGCATTCACGAGTCCACCACCAAAATCAAACGGATCAGCAATCTTCTATAATAGGTTCCCCTGAATGAGGGTCCGTTTGCCATGCTGCATGCACAATATGACAAGTTGATTTAGAAGCACCAAAAGATAAACAGAACATATGGCAAACTACATCTGCATGGAGTAAAGACCTGTTGTGACAATAGCAGCTGGTGACCAATTTGGGTGCAGGGACTTGAGCAACGCGACAATGCCAGACACGTGAGGAGCTGCCATTGATGTTCCTGATTCAAATTCGTACGGAGTTTCTGCAGGAGGAACAGCAGCCAATATATTTACCCCTGGAGCTGCTATATCTGGCTGTAACATCAGACGTTAATTTTAGAAATATGGTGCAAGTAGCATATGATATCATGTCTCTTGGAATGGCCAACTCGATTTCCAAATGCATTGGTCTGTTCGTGCGGAACCATGGTGAGTGAAGGTGTTAAGAAGAGGTAGACCTAAAATTACTTGGAAAAATGTTGTCTCAAAAGACCTATAATTTCTTGGAATTCACAAATACTTGGCAAAAAAAAAAGGGTAAAATGTAGGAAAAAGATCTATATAGGTGAAAAATATGGAGATCATATAGTGAACTGCAACTTAGCTTGGAATTGAGGCATAGTTATGCAATAATGAGTTCCTACATAGTGTGCTACTTGGTAATACCTAGAAATTCATACCTTAAGTATGGCGGGGGCAACAGAATTGGGACCTCGAGATGAGAAGGACGCAATATGTGTTGAAACAGGCTTTCCAGTACGAGTTCTGGTAGGACTCAGCTTTACTTGTGGATTCATGCATTATATTTTATTGATGGTTTTAAGCACCAACAATGTGATTTAAGAATTCTCTGTACTCAGAAAAAAGAAAAGAATCGGATATTTTGGTTTACCTGGAATATCTAATGTAATCGAGTAATTGAACTCCAATGTCGAAACTTACTCCAGTACTTGGGAAGTCAGAAGCATAATAATCCAGGGTTCTGGTTGGATTCTTAGCAACAATCAATCCCAAGCCTCCAACCACCTGGACAACATGTAGAGCTGTTCCTAAAACGCTCTCGTCTCCTTTAACCAGGAAACAAAGCACCACTTTTCCAGAATTAGCCCTCGCAATGGCATAAAAAAGAATTCAGTATCTCATTAGGTACATACAGACCATCGTGATTCCATTCATGACAGCATGGAAAGATGGAAAACCAACACTACGCATATCAATATCAGCAAACAAAGATGTATTTATGCCATTAAATTGTGATAACATATCAACTCCATCATGAATTGCTTCATCTGTTCCTTAATTATCTTAATTATATCAGCAAAGTCACATCCTCCAACAGGCCAGTCCCAACACACCTTGTACATAGCAATCCGAGCCTTGGGTGCACCACCCCTAACTGTGCCATAAGCAAGTCCATGGTAACTTGCATTTGGTGCAACGGAGCCACCTGCGGTGCTTGATGTATGTGTGCCATGTCCATTTCTATCCCTTGGTGACGCTCAACTTTTTATAAGTTTATTAAGTGTCTTATTCCTTCTACTTAAAATGAAAGAGGAAAACCTGTATCGAGGACACCTATGATGATGCCATCTCCCATGTTGGCTTGATGAAGAAGGTTTGTTGGAGGAAAAGATGTGGACAGACCAAGGTAATCCCAGCTTCTTGTTGTGTGTAACTTGTATAAGTGATTTGGAATCACATGGACCACATCAGGTAACTCTGCAACAAATTCAATGAGGGATACAGTGTTGAGTACTGTTTTAAGTTATTATGTGCCAAATTTAAACTTTTCAAAGTAGAGATTAGAGTTTTTTACAAGCAATCTTTTAGCTTGATATTTTGTTAACTTGGCAGCGAAACCAGAGAAACCATGTTTATAACTGTAGACCATTGAATCTCTTGCAGCTTCTTCACTGCATCAGGAGAAAACATAAATACTAATTTGATGGTGAGATTATGAGTTGTGCATCATCATGATGTCTTCTTCCCATGTAAACATTATGAACCATTATATTTAACAATACTATTAGCTTTACCATGATGAAGTAATTGTGTGAGATGAAAGAAATTACAGATTAATTAACCAGTATTGATGAACTCCTTTTGGATTTAAATTGCTAAGACATCGGACAAGTTGAAGTGAAGGAGAAGAGCAGTGAAAGCCAATTTATATGAAAGAAGACATCATGTTGTGTTTGGTTTCAGTATTTTCACATTTGAGGATCGTACATTTCATTATTTAAAGTGAATAAGTAATTTTCTCATTAATTGTCCTAACTTAGCTTCTCTAATGAATTGCATAAAATTAGGAGGAATTTTTACAAACCACAACATTATAGCCACGAATAACCATACGCCGCGACAAATTTCAATATTTAGATAATGTAGTGCTAGTTTTTATATTTGAGATACAGCCTCGGTTAAATCACGCTCCACTCTCTCATCCCTTTTTGTCAATGCACGCCCCGAGGACCCTACCCCTACCCCTACCCCCCCGGGTCCTCAGGGCGCACGCCCCGAGGACCCCCCCTCCCCTCCCCTACACCCCGGTCCTCAGGGCGCACGCCCCGAGGACCCTCCCCTCCCCTACCCCACGGTCCTCAGGGCGCACGCCCCGAGGACCCAACCCTACCCCCCGGTCCTCAGGGCCCACACCCCGAGGACCCAACCCTACCCCCCGGTCCTCAGGGCGCACACCCCGAGGACCCAACCCTACCCTCCCCTACCCCCCGGTCCTCAGGGCGCACGCCCCGAGGGACCCCTACCCTCCCTCCCCTACCCCCCGGTCCTCAGGAGCCGCCCGAGGGACCCTACCCCCTACCCTCCTCCCCTACCCCCGGGGTCCTCAGGGCGCACGCCCCGCGGAACCCTACCCCCTACCCCCGCGTCCTCAGGGCGACGGCCCGAGGGACCCTACCCCAGTTAACCCCCCTCGAGGTCCTCAGGGCGCACGCCCCGAGGACCCTACCCTACCCCCCGATCCTCAGGGCGCACGCCCCGAGGACCCTACCCTAACCCCGGTCCTCAGGGCCACGCCCCGAGGACCCTCCTACCCCCCGGTCCTCAGTCCTCAGGCGCACGCCCCGAGGACCCTCCTACCCCCCGGTCCTCACGGCGCACGCCTCGAGGACCCTACCCTACCCCCTACCCCCGGTCCTCAGGGCGCACGCCCCGAGGACCCTACCCTAGCCCCTACCCCCCGGTCCTCAAGGCGCACGCCCCGAGGACCCTATTCTACCCCCTACCCCCGATCCTCACGGCGCATGCCCCTCCTACGCTACCCTACCCCTCCTACCCCCTGATCCTTAGGGCGCACGCCCCGAGGACCCTACCCCCGATCTCCCCGTCCCCTCAGGGCGCATACCACTAGGACCCTACCCTACCCCTACGGGAGTGTCCTCAGGGCGCACGCACCGAGGACCCATACAACTAAAAGACCCTACCCTAACCCCGACACCCCTACCCCCGGTCCTCAGGGCGCACGCCTCGAGGACCCTACCCGACCCCCCTAAAGACCCTACCCCCTACCCCCCCCCCCCCCCCTCCTCAGGGCACACGCCCCGAAAGCCCTACCCTACCCTACCCCCCAGTGCTCAGGGCCACGCCCAGAGACCCGACTCTCCACCAGTCCTTAGGGCGCCTGCCCCGAGGACCCTACCCTACTCCTACGCCAGTCCTCAGGGCGTCACGTCCCCGAGGACCCTAACCCCCCCCCCCTACCACCCCCCCACCCCCCCCCCCATCTCTATTCCCCCTCCCCCCTCCCCCTCCCCCTCCCCTCGCTTAACCTCCTTTCCCTTACCCTACCGCCCTTCGTCCTCTACCCCAACCCCCCTCTCTTCTAACCTCTACCCTTTCTAACCCCTCTTCTACACCAGAACCCACCCCTACCCTTACCCCCCCTTCCTCTACCCCACTACACCTATTTCCTCTACCTCAACTACAAACCCCCTCTACGCCCTTTTCCTTATACCCCCCTTACCCCCTCTACCCCCTCCTTATTCCCCCTTACCCCCTCTAACAACCCTTATCCGCTCCCCACCTCTAACCCCCCCCTTAACTTCCCTACCCCTATCCCCCTCACCCTTACCCCCCCCTCCTCCCTCCTCCCCCTTCCTCTACTACCCCTACCCGCCCTCCCTCGGGACCTCGAGGCGCCTTGTCCCAAGCCTCCTCTCCCCCTCCCGGGACCTCAAGGCGTTGTGCCTTGTGGCCCCCCGCCTCGCCCTTAAAAAAGTCTACATTACAAAAATATGGATGCATAATAGGAGAAGATAAATTTGGACTTTAGATACACGAGATAATTAAATCAACCTAGAGATCAAATATAATTAAACAAGGTTGTAAAGGATCCAAAGTCATGGTGATACACAAATATTAGTTCAACAGAAATTCAAAAAAAAAAAAGGAGAGAAAGAGAACTGACTGAGATTGTGAACAGTGGCATTGACTAAAATTCCCCATTGAACCTGGTCATCAACCTACTGCAAACCACTTTCATTGTTCGGAACCCGCTATTTGAAGCTACAAAGAGGTCAAACTCTTGTAAAATTTGTGATCCATAATAGATACAACAGTTGAACACAAACAGAATTGCAGATATTCAGAGAGAGGAGTTCTTGAGAAAACAAAAGAAATCAGAATGCATAAACAAATACTCAAACTTCGTCTCAGCTGGCAAGTAAGCACTTCAACTTAGAGAGTGGTAAAACAAGCTCTTTCAGTCCACTTTTAGGTCCTTTTCCTATGTCATCATCTCTCTGCTACTCGAAGAAAAACAAGTTGTTGCAACTTTGTTTACCTTACAGTGGTTTGAAATATTTTAAAACACAATTGTGTGATGTGCAGGCGGATTGTGATCGAGTTACTGGTGATCTACTTCCAAAGGAATCACTGCAAAGAGGTATGAATAATCTCTTAACCAGGGAGAGGCAGGGGAGGGCTTGGATGAATACCTTAACCCATTGATAGTTATTTGTGCGTTAAAAAGGTCTGACATGGTCACAAAAGCAAAGAGTGAAGAAGACAAATCAACCAAAAAACTCATTTTCATCCTAAAGATTCCATCTATACAGGCTTATATTGATAAGGAAAAATATAAAAATAATCTAGCACTAACTTGGTGCTAGTACATTAATATCGTCAAAACCCTCCTATACACAAAAGCAAAACGAAAGGGTTCTTCTGTACAAATATCCGTATAATGAGTCTATGAAATTTACCAAGCTATTTTCATCCTTGACATCTTGAAGATCAACCAAAAAGCCAAAAGTCATAAGCATCTAACCTTAATCCAACAAACAGAAGCTGGTGTGGTTTTCCAAATCTTTCTCATAGGTTTCTATGAGAAAGATTAATGACCAGATCTGACTTGCCACAGGAAAGATTCTGTTTTAAATTCTCTTCTGACTTGGATCCATAATTGTGAACTAGAATATTTTTTAGTAAATTAAATAGTAGTAGTGGTGATTTCAGGACACTAAATACAACTAATCTTCACATGAACATGACAAATGCGTCAACTTTAAACGTGTTTAGGCACATAGATCCAGAGTAAACAAACAAAAATGATTGAATAAAGAAGACAAAAAAAAAGAATCATATACAAAAGCAGAGTTTCTGAGTAAATATTAAAATGCCATTACACTCCCTAAATTACAAAAAATGCAACAGAAAAGATGCATCATCTTCGTTGGCAAGTGCCGAGATGAGAGTAAATTACAAGTTCAACCCCACTAAATATATTTGCAACAAAGACACCCTACACCCTCACATGGCATCACAGAAAAAATACATACAACAAATTCCAACTTGTCTTTTGATTCAAAGTACTTCTTCTGCAGCTAGATCTCCCTAATTCTGAAATTTTATTCCTATTCTTTTTTTTAAATTGGAATATAGAAATAGTAGGGGTGGTCAGTCAAGTGGGGGGCTAATTGCTGCTATTGTGGTCAAGAGTCATGCATTTGAACCTGGTGCATCTCTATTTGCGCCTTTGTAAGTTCAAGCAAGCCGACTGTGATCAAACTAAAATTCCACTAAACTAAAATTCTTTTGGGACTTTGATCAAACATCTCCAGGTCAACAAAATCTAGCCCCCACATTCAACAGAATATTAATATCAATTTTTAAAAATTCTGCCTCTATGAAGCTGCTAGTTGATTGAAAGTTCTCATATTAATTTTTTTTTCAGAGTCGAAGAACTCTAGAAGTTTGGAAATCCATATTGAAGAGGTAAAAATCATATGCGTACTTATCAGGAAAGAACAATCATCAATTAATATAGAAAGAAAATAGATAAATACAGGTAAAACAACACAGAAACGAGAAGGAAATTGAATCGATGAAAATCCAAAGTCATTTCAATTGAACTCACTAAAATTAATCAATATACAAGAAGAAGGGTTTCAGCAAAACAAAATTGTATGTTTCATTCCTAATTCTAAGCAGTAACAAGAGAGAGAGCTAACACCCATGACTGATGTACCAAATTCCCCAAAAACCCCAACCCTAAGTAAGACAAAAATGGAAAAAAAGTACCTGAATACGAAAATGGATTCAAGAAACATAGCAATGTCTCTACTCCTCTGCCAATTTTATTCTCGTCACCATCATCTTCATCGCCTAATTTAGTGGTAATGTGGAAGAGAATTGTAGTGAGGAGGAAGAGAAGAGAAGAAAGAAATTAGATTTCAAAATAATTTTGATATTTGGAAACAAAATATCAATATAAGGAAAGCGGTGTTACAAAAGAGCCGTTATTTGTGAAATTAGATTTCAAATTAATTAAGAACGTAGTAATCAAATTTATAAAATTTGTCTTCAATTTAAATAAGATTAATTAACAAGCTTCACAATTTAAATGAAATAAAATAACAAAAAAATTAAGACAAATTTTTTAATACTCATAAAATGTACTAGTTAACTTCAGTTAATAGAACTCTTACCGATGTTATTGACAACAACTTAAAGAGAACATAGTAGAACTTAATAGACAAGTTGTAAATAAGATTTGAAAAGATAGTTTCGATATAATGGGAAAATGATCATATCATCATTTGAAAAGATAAACGATTGAACTACCTTTCGACGTGGTGGTTCCCTAACTCAACAAAGGTCTTCACAAAAAACTTGGGATGCTCCGAGGAGCCAGTTCCATTAGCTAATACACGAGAAAAATAACATAATTTTTGTAATTCCAAAAAAAAATGCTTGTCAATGTAGAAATATGTGTTAAAACTCTTTATTTTAATCATTTTTTCTCATCAAATGTGTAATCCAACCTCTTACCCATATAATTCATATCATTTTCAGTGATATATCAGAAATTAAATATTAAAAAAATTAAAAAAGAATCAAATATTTAACTTTTATAAATTCTGAAATTTTTAAATAGTCATGTTCTTCAATGCTCATATATACTTACAGTTTGAGCACCAAATTCATACTAAATAGATGAAATTCTTCTTTATTCGACTTGAAATTTCAACTACAAGTTCACTAACACAAATTCAATGAGCCTCAATCAAAAATTTGAATTAATTTCACAAATTCATAAGATCAATAATTTGTTGTTCTTCAAGCTTTCTCTAGCTTATCAATGAAATTTTTAACTTTTTCAATACTCACCATCACGCTTTACGTTAATGCATATCATACCTCATCTTTGAATCTAACTAAGCACAAACAATGATTTCAATTTATAAAATAAAAAAGACTAAGAATTTAAAAAAATTGCGGCTGAAAAAGGAAATTAATAGTTTTTTTTTTATTTGCTGCATAGAGGAGGGTGGGTTGATGAAGAAAAAAAAAAGAAAAAGAATGTGTATGACGGGGTGATTTGAAGAAAAGAAAAGAATAGGTATTGGTGGGTGATTTTGTTGAAGAAGAAGAGAAGAAAGTTTAGGGTTACGGTGGAAAAAGTGCTGGAGAAGAACAAAAATTGGGGTGGGGTGATGCGGGAGTAGTTCAATGAAGAAATAAGTTTTTTATTTAAAAAGATATATTTTAAAATTAAGTATAATGTATTTACACGCTTGAAAGCGAGTTTATTCACACATTTTTTCCAACTCAACAATATTATGCAACATATATTTGGTTAAAGATCAAAGGAGTTTCAAATATTGTATTTTGATAAGTTTAAGAGTCCAGTTGATAAAGTATAGAGTAAAAGGGTTCAGAATACAAACTCATACAAGTATAAGTTTAAGATTCCAGTTGATAAAATATAGAGTAAGTACATCCTAGAGTAAGTGCATCCTTTTTTTATTTTCCATCTGATGTCTGGTACCAAATTGGAGTGTGACTAAATTCAGATTTGTGCCGAAAAGTTTCAAATTAGGGATAAAACGCTCCCTAACAAAGGCTACTCTTAGTCCAGTGGAACTCGGACTCGAGACATCTGATTAAAGATAAAAGAGTACTTACCACTCCACCACAATCCTCATTAACTAATGTCAACATTACCAATGCCTTGGGCATAACTTGTACAACTTAACTTGTGCATTAGATCATTGAACTTATGCCTTGAGCTTAATAGCTTTTGCCTTCATATATAACTTGCAGTTTGTGTCACTGACTCACGATACCTATGCCTTAGGGCATTATTAGCTTATGTCTTGCGAGGTAAGATTTAAAGACGTTTTTTATGAATGACCCAAGTCCGAACTATATTTGAAATGAGGAGCCCAAATGAGACTTCTTACTTTGGTTTCACCATTTGCATGAACTAGTAAGATGTCCGAAAGGTTCAACAGAAGTAGTATTAGACAAACAAAAGCCCAATTTCCCTGCTCAACCTTAACCCTGAGTCCTGACTCACGCCTATATCCTTTGGAAAGACATCTAGAAATTCATAAACTCATGGATATTCATAAAGAAATTCAGGTATCAAATATTGTTATTTCAAGGTAGTAAAGTAGAATTACCTACATTTTAACTTTTTGTCTTATAGCAATCAAGCTTTTTCGCCAAGAAAAAGGTTGGCGCCTGGAATTAGGTAGTGCATAAAAAGGTTCAGTACTCTATATACTAAAGATAAAAATTCAATTATGAAAAAAGAACAAGAAGATGTGCGTCGACCCATGCATAGGATTAAAATGTTATTCACAATTTGCATAGGAAAGAAGGTGCTAATATTGGAGCACTAAATTAACAGCAGGCGAATCTAGAATTTATATCACATAAAATCATTGAATTCAGATAAAATCAATATCGATAATATGCATCTGCCTCATTACGCGATATACTGGTCAAATGCTTTTGTGAGCCACTATAATATTAAAATTTTATATCACTATCTCAAAAGTTAATTATTTTCATACATAAAAGGTTAGTACTTAGAGAACTTTGGAAGATTTCTTATTTAGATTGTAAAGCATTATGTTGACCAATTAATTTCCTCGAGACATGATATCCTATAAAATTGCGGCACCTTGAACTATCTCCACTTTTATCAGTGTAGCAGTGAGAATGATCCAATAATAGTAGCACTCCTTCTGTTTTAATTATTGTAAAGAAATTATTGTGTTACTAATTGTTAAAGTCATTTTGGCGCCATCAAATAATTGTCAAATAGAAATTACTTTTTTTGGCGATACAGACTAAATAATAAGACCAATCAAATATAATATTTTCTTCCGATAACATTGTTGTAATGTCGAGCGTTCTCTATTATTGTGGGATATCCAATTGAGGTTTTCACACGAAGAGGGGTAAGAGGCGGAGCTAGGTGGGGTTTTGTGGGTTCGGATGAACCAACTAGTTTCTTTTTTTTATATTTGTATTAGAAAATTAAATAAATGTATGTATATTAACTTGTGAACCTCCAAACAAAATTGATTTAGAACCTCCAAACTCCTAATCTTGACTCCGCCTCCGAGAGGGCTTCACTTCACTAACCACCAAATTTAGATGTGATTGGGAATATGACTACACTAATTGGACCATGTGATTGATAAATATGGACACTAGCTAATTTTAACCATTCACAAACAGGACAGTGCACAAGGAAAAACTGAGGGGAAAAAATGAAATTAGAAAAATTCTAGAAAATATGTACACAATAATCAAAAGTGGATCCAGAATTTGAAGGTTAATGGCGTCACATAGCTTTGAACATAGATGTATTGCTATTTACAAGATCCAAAATTGGTAAATATTTGGTTGGCTTGATAAAATTTGGTTTCAGTTCATATATTCGTCTTTCTGATTTACATAAATAAAAGGTCTAACCCATCGGTGGCCCCCTAAACTTGGCACTAATTTTCACTTAGACACCTTAACTAAGCTTTTTTCATTTTAGACACCTCATGTCATGTCTCGTTGTGTCATTTAACACTTTTTACTGACATGGCATAGTGAGTGTAACACACTCACTACCAGCGTGTGAAAGGCTCATTTAATCATTTTTATTTTTTTATTTATTTTCTTCCTCATTTTTTAGCCACCATCTCTCAAAACTTGAACTCCTTCCGTGGAGAAATAGTTTTGATGATTCTATGGACAAAAAAATGAACTTAAATACGAAGATATTTCACAAAAAAAAGAATCAACCCATTAAAAAAATTATGATTCATGCTGTCGCAAAGAAGAAGGGCAACGGAAAATCTTGAAAGACGATGGATGGGGGTGGAGAAGACGATGTGGTTGGGGAATGGGTTGGGGTTAGGATGAACAAAATTGTAGAAGACATTGGGTGAGTGGGTGGGTGGGTGGGTGGGTGGGGAATAGTGAAGGAGACGATTTGGGTGGCTGGGTGGGTAGGGGTTGGAGTGGGTGGGCAGAGAAGATGACCCCTTGGTAGATTTGTTTTTTCTTTTTTATTATTTTTTTGTGTAAAATTTCCACTTGTCATTAAGTCATCGGCTACTTCTTCATTCTACTAAAATATTATTATTTAAAAAATATTTTTAATATACATGCCACATGTTTTTATTTAATTTGTCACTTTGACACGTCATCGGCGAATGTGTTACACACACCTTGTATATTTAGCTGATTGTTAAAAAAGTGCTAAAATGACACAATAGAATGACATGAGGTGTCTAAAATGAATAAAACTTAGTTAAGGTGTCTAAGTAAAAATTGGTGCCAAGTTTAGGGGGCCACCGATGGGTTAGGCCTAGATAAAATAGATCGAAAAAAAAAAGAAATAATTATGACAACTTGACACAAAGAAAAAGTGATTCAATGACGACATAACAATTTATCCTCACAAATACCTCACAATCTATACAACAAACTATAGATCAACTGATATGTTTGGGTGTCGTGTCACCCCAACCCATACACATAGATCCACCCACAAATACCTAGTTTAGCGATCATGTGCATCATAAATTTTTTCATAAGCCGCCCATGGCTGCAACCATCATAATGTCTTCAAAGGACTATCAAACCTCAGTTATTTAGGAGAATTTTGTAATCCAACCTCTTACACATGTAATTCCATGTAATCCAACCTTTTACACATGTAATTTCATGTCATTTTTCAGTGATATGTGAGAAATTAAATATTAAGAAAATTAAAAAGAATCAAATATTTAACTTTTGTAAATTCTGAAATTTTTAAATAGTCATGTTCTTCAGTCCTCATGTATGCTTACAATTTGAGCACCAATTCCTACTAACTAGATTAAATTCTTCTTTATTCGACTTGAAATTCCAACTACAAGTTCACTAACACAAATTCAACGAGCCTCAATCACAAATTTGAATTAATTTCACAAATTCATAAGACCAATTTTTTGTTCTTCAAACTTTCTCAAGCTTATCAATAAAAGTTTTAACTTTTTCAATACTCACTATCACATTTTACGTTAATGCATATCATACCTCATCTTTGAATCTAACAAACGCAAACAATGATTTCCACTTTTAAAATAAAAAAGACTAAGAATTTAGAAAATAGAGTCTGAAAAAGAAATTAATAGTGGGGCTTTTGATTTGCTGCTTAGAGGGGGTGGGTTGAAGAAGAAAAAAAAAGAAAAAGAATGTGTATGACAGGGTGATTTGAAGAAAAGAAAAGAATAGGTATTGGTGAGTGAATTTGTTGATGAACAAGAGGAGAAAGTTTAGGGTTACGGTGGGAAAAGTGTTGGAGAAGAACAGAAATTGGGGTGGGGTGGGGCGGGAGTAGGTCAATGAAGAAATAAGTTTTTTATTTTAAAAAAAGTATTTTTAAATTAAATATAATGTATTTACACGCTAGAAAGCGAGTGTATTCACACACATTTTTCCAACTCAACAATATTTATGTCACATAGATTTGGTTAATGATCAAAGTAGTTTCAAATATTGAATTTTGATAAGTTTAAGAGTCCTACAGTAAAAGGGTTCAGAATACAAACTCATACAAGTATAAGTTTAAGAGTCCAGTTGATAAAGTATAGAGTAAGTACATCCTTTTTTGATTTTTCATCTGATGTCTGGTACCAAATTGGAATCCCACTAAATTCAGATTTGTGCCGAAAAGTTTCAAATTAGGAGTAAAGCGCTCCCTAAAGAAAAAACGACTCTGAGTCCAAGGGAACTCAAACTCGAGACGTCTGATTAGCGATGGCTTTATATTTAGAGTTCTCTGGTCCGACATTGGTGACTGTTCTTCTCACACCGACTGTGCCTTTGAAATTTGGTATAGTTAGAGATGGAAGAATGAGGGTCTTTTACCCCCGCTGTATTGAAATCAGTAGTTCTAAATTTTAGGCTGTACTATTTATTCTCTGTAACGAAAAATACTCTGATTTATTAATATATATATATCGCACCGCCGTGGAAGTTTACTCATGGGGTTTTACCACGAAATTCTCTCTCTCTCTCTCTAGATCTCTCATCTTCTTTTCTCTAAAGTTCTTGTGTTCTTCATCCGAAAAGTGTGTGTGTGTGAACTAGATCCTAACACTGAATGTTTAGAAAAGTAGTCTCCTTTCCAGTATACAGGGATTGACCCTACAGAAATATATATATATATATATATATATATATATATATATATATATATATATATATATATATTAACGTATGCATAACATAATTAATGTCTTTCATATGTGTTTTGTTCTTCTAGTTATAAAAGATAATGTTTTTAACCAAGTAAAAAAACTTACAACGAAAGTTCAATGGTTTCCCAGTGTAATGAGTGTGGGAAGGGACCTATCAATACTAGAAGCTGCCACAGTCAGCATCCATGGAGATATACTTCCTACTGTTTGCGGAAGTGACAGCGAACAAGGATGCAAATTGACCACCATTGGTACAATCAACTTCAGGAACTAGAGGTGGAGCAGTACCAAGGGACATTGATAAAATATCAACTCTATCATGAATTGCTTGATCGATGGCTATTATTACATCGGCAAAATTACATCCACCTCCATTATAGCACACTTTATACACAGCAATCCGAGCCTTAGGTGCACCACCCCTGACTGTACCATAAGCAAGTCCATGGTAGCTTGCATTTGGTGAGAAGGAGCCTCCGGCAGTGCTTGCCGTGTGTGTGCCATGTCCACTTCTATCCCTTGGTGATTCAAACTCAATTTTATGATCAAATTTCCCTCCATCAAATGCTTCATAACCCTTCATAAAGTATTTTGCTCCAATTAGTTTCCTGTTACATGCCTTAGCTGGATCAAAACTTTCACCAGACTCACAACGGTCCTTCCATCTTGAAGGAATTGGCCCCAGTCCTTTGTCATTGAATGCTTCATTTTCTGGCCATATTCCTGCATTTTGTCTATTTTAGAGATGTAACAACTAACTTTGTACGTTATTTAATTGACATAAATAAAAAACTAGCAGAGTTACGTTCTTTAACTTGTTCACAGCACATGATTTTCTTTCTTCATAAAAAAATTGAATGAGCGCGGGCGCAAGCATGAGGTAGAAGAAAACCTGTATCAAGGACACCTATGATGATACCATCTCCCGTGTTGGCTTCATGAAGGAGGTTTGTCGGAGGACAGTATGTGGACAGTCCAAGGTAATCCCAGCTCCTTCTTGTGTGCAGTTGGTAGAAATGATTTGGAATTACATGGACCACATCAGGTAATTCTGCAATCCTTTTGGCTAGAGCTTCTGTTAACTTAGCTGCAAAGCCGGAAAAGCCATGTCTGTAACTGTAGACGATTGATTCCTTTGCTGCCTCTTGAGTGATATAAAAGAAACACAGACAAAAACAATATCATGTTACTTCTTTCCTATTTTCGGAATATCAAGTATAGAGGAGACCATAGGAATTAATCAGCTTTATTTTTTTCCTCCATTACCTTCCAAGGACTGAAGAGAGTATTTGATGGTGAGATGATGTTGTGAGATCGACATCATCGTTTTTCCTTCTTCCCAACTAAACAACATGAACCTATTTATGTTTAACAATCATATCTAATATCAGCTATTACTATGTAGACTAGTAATAAAGAAAACGTTCATTGCTCACTTTGGTTTTACCATTTGCATCAACAAGTAAGATGTCCGAAAGGTTCAACAGAAGTAGTATTAGACAAACAAAAGCCAAGTAGAGTGGAAGATAGTAAGTGTTGCTCATTTTGTCTGTTCGGTCAAAAGTTAAAAGCAGAGATACAAATAACTACTTGGAGTTAATCTCCGCTATTTATAATAGTTAAGCATAGTTGGAAACTGCTCGATTCCTTTTTTCTGTTAAACTTCACTGTTTCTCTACCTCTGCAGTAGGGTAAGGTCTACGTAGATTTAAATCTCACTTAGTGGATTTGTTATTGTTGTCTAATCACACAGATGCAGCAATATAATGCCACTTAACCAATGGATGGTCTGGACTACTTTTCTTATATCAGTGGAATAATTAAGGTTAGAAACTACACGACAAAAGGTTTATGTCAAAAGTTGATAATGAGTCATTATCTCTTGCTATATGTTCCTTCATTCATGAAAAGCTCCTTCAAACCAGAGGGGAAAAATAGACATGGAAATTATTGTTGTTCATCTTGTATTCCTAAGATACTTAGAACAAAACTTTGAAAAACTTGATAAGACACAACAAAGTTTAAGAACATTTTCACAACGATAAAATTAAAACTAGTAGAGAAACTAGAATCATAAATAGATTAGAAAAACAATACAAAATATTTTTCTTAAAGAAGCATTATTGTCAATACGTGTTTAAGAAATCTTATGATTCCAACAAACTTTGCAGAAATACGAAGTTACCAAAGTTTAATGAACCTGTGAAGAACAGAAGAACAAAAATTAATTCACGAATTTAAAATCTGTAACACATACCAGAATCTGAAAAAATAGGAAGAAAATCAAGCCCACTGAATGCACAGTGTCCCCTTAAGGAAATTATTTCCCTTCAGAATCTGAGGTTTGATTTGGAATATGTACTCCCAGGATAGAATGATCTCAACACCAGTGTATTGATACGCAAAGTGCTGGTGTCAGCGAGCCACTCAAAGGCAGTAAAGTACACTTAGAATATTAGATTTAGTAGTAGTATAAGAAGTCAAGAAATTCTATTTTTAAAATGAGAGGAAATCCCTCAATTTATAGAAAACAAAGGGTAGTGCGAAAAGGTTCTTATTGTGCCTTATCTGAAAGGTCATAAACCTTTGGAAAAGTCACAATATTTCAGAGAGGTCGTCACCTTTCATTAAAGTCACAACTTTTCATAAAAGTCCCAATTTTTAATAAAAGTCACAAATTTTCATAAAAGTCATAACTTTTCATAAAAGTCGCAACCTTTCATAAAAGTCGCAACTCTTCATTTCCCATTCACACATTTTAAAATCCAACAATCCCCCGCATGAATGGGGAATGACTCCAAGACAAAGAAATGGACAAGTATGTGTACTTTGCAAGCAAGAATTAATTGCATCTGCATAAGTAGGTTTCCTCTTGGACTTTCCGTAGTGAACATATGTCGGATATGCTCGGTCAATCGATAGATGCAATATCTTTGAACCTTCGAGCTTTGATGTATACCTAGACAACCATATGTCACACAATTAATCCTTTACCGTCTATGGTTCTTACGGTTGTGTTTATTTTAGCCATGAACACCTCCTGGTTTCATGAGTGTATAGAGAATAGGCTTTTGAAAATAATTCTCTTTGAAGCGGCTTACACTTCACACTCACATGGGTGATTTCAAACCGTGTTATCACGTAGATATACTATTTTGTCAAAGAGAATTGTTGTTCATCTTGTATTTCTAAGAGACTTAAAACAAAACTGCTATGTTGATGTTTTGATGAGTTGACAAACTTCGGGATGTTGAAACTCCAGTTCTTCTTATTGATAGGGGGAACTGGTGAATATGTTTGTCATCATCAAAAAGAGGGAAAATGATATATTATTGTTTTGATGATTTGACAAACTTCGAGGATGATTAATATCTAGTTACCCCAAGAATTCTTGTTGATAGGGGGAACTGGTGAATATGTTTTTCATCATAAAAAAAAAGGAAAAAATGTTATTTTGATTTTTTGATGATTTGACAAACTTCGGGGATGATGAAACTCATGTTACCCCAAGAATTCTTTTTGATAGGGGGAACTGATGAATAAGTAAGTTATCTTCAAAAAGGGGGAAAATGTTAGTTCAAAGCTGAGTTGAGATGATAGCTCGAACTTGATATGAAGTTTTGATGATTTAACAAACTTATCGATCTAACAAGGAACCAGATCCTTGTTATTGGAACTACTGACAGTGAGATGAATGATAAACTCAGTGTGAGGTATATTTGTGTGCTATCATCAAAAAAGGGAAAAATATTATATTCTAGGTGTTTTGATGATCCTCACAAATGCGGGGACCTGGTCCCTGGCAGAGTGCTCTCGTCCAGATACAAATGGGGTACAACCGTAAAAGCTGTCATGTCAGGTGGTAGGTGAAAAGTGCAGTGTTCTACACCAATAGGAAGAGCGGACGAGTATGTTTTAGTATCTTACAAATGCAGGGACCTGGTCCTAGGCAGAGTTTCCTCCATCAGATACATAATTGGTTACAGCTGTAAAGCTGTCATGTCAGAGGTTGGTGAGACGTCAGTGTACTAGACCAATCAGAATGGAAGATGATGTTTGTCTAACGGATAATAACTCTTTATGTTTGATATTTTTAGCATTACAAACACCATATTATATTCATTCATCCAAAGAAGGAAGTCAACCAGCAAGCCTTTTTAAGAAGTCACAAAGAAGTTTGCACGGGACCTGGTCCCCGCAAGACTGCGACATGAAAAGGTGAAAAGACAGATGTCAAAAAAGCTGTCACCTCTGATGCGGTAGGTGCACAACTTTTCCAACAGCAGGCCTTCATCCAATGGGATGGTTTCACAAATTTGTGGGGAATTATATCATCTCTTTCCAACAAACACAAATTCAAGATTTGGCAAACTAAACTTGGATTTTCTATGAAAATTCAAAGGCTTGAAAAGTGAAGGCCATCTTCAAGGAAGAACACTGCTCATATCAACAAGGGACCAGATAGAGTGCTAAAGAGCCTTGTTGTATTTATAGCTTTGTGTCTTATGTGCTTACATTGTAAATCTGATCCTAATCTATAAAGGATTCAGATCTTGTTTCGATTTCTGAAAGTCTAAGTCATCTAGAGTTAGGTGATTTAGTTGGCAACATTGTTGTTGCTTAGGCAAATTCTAAATCGTCCAAAGAGTGAGGTTTTAGTGGGCGGTGTGGTATCCGCTTAGGAAAATCTATATTAATCAGTGAGGCTTAGTATAGTGGGTAGTGTTGTATCTACTCTGGCTCAGCTAAGTAATAGGAAGTATTGGTTAGTGTGGAGATTAGCAGGATAATCTCATTTTGTAAACTGGCTTTTACTTTTGCTTGGAGAAGATTAGTGGAAGCAGTTTGAAAAGTCCTGTTGAGAACATGTCGTGGTTTTCCTCCCTTGAGCAAGGAGGTTTCCACGTAAAGTTGCTTGTCAATCTTTACTTTCAGCACTTGTTTTTACTGTATGTTAATGTAACTGTGCTAAGGACCTGGTCCCATCGAAATAGGTGGACGCAAGTTTTAGTTACTGTTCTTGCTGAGTCAAGGAACCTGGTCCTTCACTGATTTGTGGGTGCATACATTCCAATAAGTGGTATCAGAGCAGGTGCTCTCTATCAGGTTAACACCAAGAGAGATTCATATGGAAAGAATGACTGCTCCACTAAGATGGAAAGAAGGTCGGTCTTCAACAAGGCCACCCATGTTCGATGGTTAGCACTATCGGTGGTGGAAACATTACATGATTGACTTCATAATGGCTAAAGATTGCGAGCTGTGAGATGTTATTTGTGACGGTCCCTGTATCCCATTTATTGAAGTAAAATATGGGGATGTCACAAGGAGCGTTGTCAAAACTCGACAACAATACAATGATTTTGACAAACGAAAAATTGAGAAAAACTACAAAGCTAAGAAGTTCATAATGTGTGGAATCGGACCAACTGTATATAGTCTGATCTCTTCGGCGAATCAGCTAAAGAAATTTGGGATTTCCTGAGAACTACGTATGAGGGAGCTGAGGAAACAAGGGCAGATCAGACTGAGGATGTTGATTAGAAGGAAGATACAGAAAGGGATGAATCATTAGATTCCAAGGTGTCAAAATGTGAGAATCTTGAAGTAGATGAGACCATGGACTATCTCACTCAAAAGTTTCAAAAACTTGTGAGTAAACATGGAGGTTACATGAAGGAAGAAACTCATGACAGTGCTACAAGTTGTAGTGCCACATGTTACAAGTGTGATCAACCAGGTCATACAATGAGAGACTGTCATGTGCTTGAAATTGATCACAAGGAAGTAAAAGATCAAGAAGGGGACCAGGTCCGCGCCAGCAGCAGCAGAAGAGAAATTTTTTCCAAGACGATAAAGAGTAAAAAAACTACATGGGAAGACTCCTTAAGTTCTTTGGATGACTCCGAGCACTCTGATGAAGCCTTTATGGCGAAATCTGATGATGAGGAAGATGAAGAAGAGGTAACCCTTTCTGATCTTAAACAAAACTTGCATGTTTATTGTGTTAAAAAGCTGAGAAGTATAGCCGTTGTTTTGATTGACTCTATCATTGAGTCAACAACTGAAAAGAAGTTGATGAACAACAGTCTAGATATTCTTTATGAAGAAAAGGTAGCCTTGGTTGAACAAATGTCTGTTGCGGAACATAAATTGATAGTTCTAGAGGCTAAAAATCTAGAACTCAAGAAAAAATTGAAGATGTGGAGTGAGAAATCTGGCAAAGGAAAATGAGAGGCTAGTAGTATTCAAATGGAGCTAGAATCTAGTCTGAACACTGTTGAAACAAAACTTGCTATGGCTTTGGAGAGAAATAATCAGTTAGAAAGAGACCTGGTCCGCGTCAAAGAAGAACTGAACAAATCTCTCAAATGGGCCACCTCTTCAAACTTGCTTGCAAATCTTACCAGTCAGGGTCAGAATGATAAGAAGGGTTTAGGAAATTCAAGCAAAAGTCCTTTTTCCAATCTTCATAGCAAAAATGTGTCCTTGTTTGACAATTTGTTGTGCCTTCATTGTGGTCATAATGGTCATTTGAAGAAGGAATGTCCAGCTTGTAAAAAGAACCAAGATGACCTCTCAAAATATTCTAAACACATGCATAGGAAGTCAAAGGGACCTGGTCAACAGACCGACAACAAGAAGAAGGGAACCGGTCAACATAGGAGCAATCAGATTAAGGGACCTGGTCAACAGAAGAACTGGCAGAAGAAGGGACCTGGTCAATAGAAGAACTTGCCGAAGAAAGGACCTGGTCATTTCTGTTCCTAAGTTGAAAAAAAACAATCTGCGTCACTGGACAAAAAAATTCTCTTATCACTCCTTTATCTTCATACTAGGAACTCCAACTGAAGTGGGTTCCCAAGGCTAATACATGATATTGTATTCTTGAGAGAGGAAGTGGCAACAACCGGTGTTGATTCATGAATGGTGGATACTGAAAGCACTGGACTTTCTCTCTCTTAAGACACTTCAAGGTGGAGGTGTCTTATTTGGTGATGGCAAGAAAAGGTATGTTCTTTTTGAAGGCATGTTTGGGAAATATATGGAACACACTATTGAAGTTTCGTACTATGTCAATATTTGAAGTACAATCTTTCAAGTGTTTCATAGATTTGTGATGAATGAAAATAAAGTGGAGCTCTTATTAAAGGGAACGTGTGGTCACAACTTGCTTCCTCGGAAATGAGTTTGATAGAAAAGAGAAGCAATAACATGTATATTACTTATTTGATTACTGCTCGTTGAGACATTCTCACTTGCCTTAGTGCATAAAGTGAGAATGTTGAGGTATGACACAAGAGACGTGCTCATGCGTGTGTTGCTTTGCTGCACAAACCTGTGTCAGGGGACCTGGTCCCAGTGTGCATAAAATGATATTTGCAGATGACAAAGGTTGTGACTGGTGTTAAGGAGAAGCAGATCAGACTATCCTTCAGGTGAAACATGCATATTTTTACTCTTCCAAAGAACTTTCGGCTGAAGTGGTAAATACTACATGTTGTGTGGCCAAAATTATGATATTGAGAAGTGATATCAATATTGATGAAAGAATAATTGTGGTACACTCTTCCTCCAGCAAGGCTTATCAGGGGTATACTAAAAATGGTCATGTATTTATTGATGAGTCTAGAAGAGTTTAGAAGTTGCAAGAAAGAAGTTTCTGAGATGGAAGAGCTGCTTCAGAATCAGAGAGATGATTTAAATAGTGAGCTTGCTAAAGAACATTCTCTTCATGAATCCAGCAATCTCACAGAAGCTGATGCAGATGATGAACCTGATGAGGGACCCGGTCCTCTAGAAAGTTTTGAACAAAGATAATGCAGTTCAAACTGATAATGTGAATTTTGAAGATGAGAATGAAGAAGCTGATCAAGCTCAGTTTGAAAGAAGCAAAGTATGACAGTCGGTTCCCAAACAAGCTGATCGGGTTGTCTAAGTTGCTCCTCAATAATGACTTCAAGAGAGGTAAAATTTTCAAAAAACCCTCTCTTTGAATTCACTATGAAAGGAATTGATGATTACTCAGGTACATATTGATGATGTCATCTTTGAGTCAATCTTTGAGGTTTTGTGTGAAGAGTTTATGCATAATGGAATAATTAAATCTCTTCTTGGAGTTGTGGATCAAGCAAACCTTAAAAGTGTCACGACTGGATTCTAGACCCCAGACGAGACCGGCGTCGTTGACCTCTCAGAGGTCGCAGACAAGCCTACTTACGTCATTCTTACTTTACATAGGTTAATTTTTAGCGGAAAATTTGAAGCTTTTTGTTTCTAAACATTACTTACTAAACATTTCTAATACATTCGTAATTTGTTCAACATCAATCATCTAATCATTAAGACATAATCAAATGAAAGGAATAGTTCAATAAACATAATTGTATAATTGCCAAAATGGCACCAATACATAGTCTGAATAAAATAAGAAAGAAACGCTAGTGGAACATGCTCCACTAGCTCAACTCCTAAACTAAGCTAGAACATAAACAGTAGCATCCTCGAAAGCATGAGGACCTACCAAAACCGGATGAATGCTGGACGTCCGGATAACTGCAACGATGATCCTGTAGCTCTACCGTCCACCTGTGCCTGCACCTAAAAATAGTAGAGTTTGTATAGGGTTAGTACACACTTGTACTAAGTATGGGTATATGCAAGCACACACCAAGGACATGCATGAGAAAGAATAGTTCTTTCCTAACAACATGATTTTTGGAAGTCAAGTCAGTGGACTTGCCAAATTGAGATTTGGAAAGTTTCCTAATTTGAATTAGGAAAGTAAATGATCTTTCCAAATCTGGATTAGGAAAGTCAGTGAGCTTTCCAGATTTGGAATAGGAAAGTTATGCCATGAGAATAACATACATTATCATACTTTTCACATTTGCGCACAGCACATAACATTTACACATAGCACACATCACATAGCATACAATACATTTTGCATGTAGCACATAACTTCGTTCATATCATTTATTCATATGCCATGAGATTTTGGAATCATGGACTTGACATTAAGACATCCCAGAAATGAGGGCTCAACATATGGGACCTCAACTAGGGAGTCTTCGTTAGCAAACACAGAGTCTGCTTCATTCATTCATACGCACTTCATTTCATTTCGTTCATAGTCCAGTGTAACCACCGGTTATACCTAGGATGTAGTTTAAGACTTTCATTAGGTTCGTTGTGCAATGACCAAGAATGACCTAATGTCATTACTTGAATCTAACTCACCTTTTGATTATCCTATCCTAACACCTTTGGTATTCATTCATTTCATTATGTGCATCATTTGAGGCTGGCCTCATTCATTCATTGGGAGCTTTAACTTTAACCGACATAGATCATGTGAGCATCATGAAATCCAGTGTCTCCCCCACACCGAAACGAGGTGGAATCACCGGCCAAAGTGATCCAATAATATGCTAGCGTACATAGGAATTTAACCCCGCCAGATCCCTATATTGGCAGTATAGGTTCGAAGACTAGGAGATATAAGGAGACCCATACCCGGCAAGCCTCATCTCATGAGAGTTACGTGAAATTCCGCCCTTCCCCAAAGAAGGCATCATCACTCATAGCTAGTCTATCGGTGCTCAGTATAAAGTTCCATTTCATTCATCTCATACGTCATGGAAGCTGACTTCTAGTATGAGGACAACATAGCTCATTAGATGATTTCTTATCTCATCATTCGTATTAAGTGTGTTAAGCTCAATACTCTCATTAGAGTGTTCATAGAGACCGGTCTCTTCATTATCTTACACTCTCATAAGTGAATACATATTGGTAACATTTACTTAGGCTCATTTGAGATTACTCTCCTCATTTACATTAGCCTCATATCATGTTGTCACCACATTCATCATCATTAGCACCTTTGTTTTTCTTAGTTATTCACCTCTTATTACGTGAATGTTCATTTCGTCATATGCCAATGCACTTGGCCATTTGGTGTGTCTCACACCCTTACTTAACCCCTCTAGGGTTCATAATTTCATTTCATACATCTTAGGTTCACTTACTTTTGAACGTATGTTAGACTTATGAGTCTATACACACAAGCCATGAGGCTTCATTCATAGTTCGTTAAGTGATTCTTACATTCCTAAGATTATGTAGTACAAGACTTATGTATCTTGTATATATGCCAAGATCTTGATTTTGATCTAAGTAGGTGGCATTATTCTTGGATATTTTGTTCACGTATGACTTATGTATCAATACGGAAGTTTGGGCAAGGAACCCAAGTCTTGAATCAATTGGATATCATTTATATTTTTAATTGATTTTTATTCTAATACTCATAACATTTTAACTCTAAGTCAAGTCACAATATTAACATTGAAGGATTATTTTTCTATTTAACCTTTCTCTTGCATTGGCCGATGGGTTGTGGGTTCGAGCCCCCACAACCTCATTTTCATTTTCCATTTATTTATTTCGGTCCATGTGAGACGTTAGGACCCGAGGTCGAGTCCCATCAACCACGCCTAATTCTTCTTTATTTTCTTTCCTTTCCATTCGCTTAAGACTGAGAGGTTGTGGGATCGAACCCCCACAACCTCTTTATTTTATTCTCCTTTTTAAATGTTGACTGTTTGAGTTGACTGTGAGGTTGTGGGATCGAACCCCCACAGCCTCACTTTGTTTTTTTTATTTTTATTTTTCTCCTTTCTGCATAGAGGTCGTGGGTTCGATTCCCACGCCTCACATTCTTTTATTTTCTTTTTCTTTGGGTTCTAACTGAGAGGGTGTGGGTTCGAATCCCACCCCTCTCATTTCTTATTTTTCACAACTTATTTTTCCAGCCATGACACGGTTCGAATCCCCCTCACCATATATTTTTTTCTTCTTTATTTTTGGGGAATTTTAACGTGGTGAGGTCACGGGTTCGACCCTCAATGACCTCACCTATTATTCTTCACTTTTCTTAACATTTTATGCTACTTAGTTTGGCAGAGATATATCAATATAGTGCTGGAAATTTAAGGTAAAACTCTTTGCTCACTTTCATCTCCATTTATTCGTGAATTCATAGAGCAATGCATAGTTCATTTGACACGTTCTTAAGTACATTTTTTTTCATGAATTCATTAGTCAAGAAATTACCCCTCACTTCAGCCACACTTCATGTCATATAAATATCATAATTTACTTCAATTGGTGTACATAAAACAACAATCCTAACATTAACAAATTTAAGCCTCAAGGCCGAGACTCATGCCATGTCACACACTTCACACCATTACACATAATTCCGAATACATACATGGTTTGTCTTTTTCGTAAATTAACATACATCCAACACATTCATATCCAACACAAACATCACATAATCCTAAGTCTACCAGCATTCATACCAACCTATGAATTCGTTGGGAGCTAATGACAGGGATATGCAACGGGGAAAACAACCTTAGTTTTTGAGCCGAATATTCTGAGTCCTAGGGGTCTCTTGGGAAAGGGACCAAGAGTAAGAAGACCCATACCTTATTTTTATTGTTCAACCTCGAGAATGCTGCCCAAGAACCTCTCCAAAAATCAGTCCAAACACCCAAACTCACACCTTACCCGACTAGCGTAGTACGTTTTGCTTAACGTTACCGAATTGCTTTCTCTTTTGTGTTTTGCGTGTGAATTCTTGAAGCATGAAGAACTTTAGTTTTCTTTCTGATTTTTCTCACGTTTTCAGCCAGAAGAGAGTGTGAGAATGAGAGAGATTAACGTGAAAGAGAGTGGGAGATGGGAGATAGTGGTCTATTAGAAGTAGGACATATTGGTAGGACTTAGTCAACTTAAATAAATAATTAAAATTAATAGAAATCTGATTTCCTTTTTTCCTAAATCAGTTAATATCAATTATTTATTAAAATTAAGTTACCAAATTAAAATAAAAGCAAGTCAAATCTTGCTTCTAGTGGGGCTCGAACCCGAGTGACCCCCATTTGCGAAAATGGGTCAATTCGGGTTGCCCCACCCGAAATGCCTTAATTAAATAAATTAATTTATTAAATAATTAATTCCTCAGGGTAATTACAATATTACCCTTGGCTTGGAAAAGACCATTTTACCCTTAGACCCTCAAAACTTAAAATTTCTTCTTTTGAGTCTGGTAAAAACTCTTTCGATTAAACCTTCATTTTCGTGAGCCTCACATGGTTGGTTCCAACCTTTCCAAGCTCAATTAACTCCCCAAGTTAGTTGGCTTGGTTGTAGTAAGGGTTCTGAGGTCTGGTTCTACGCGTATCAATACGTGTGGACCTTGGTCTAATCGCAAGCATTCTTGAAAAACCTAAGTCTTGATCCTATTCATTTTTAGGGTTGTTACATTATCCCCTCCTTAGGAACATTCGTCCCCGAATGACACTACTACATCGTGTTGTAATGTCAGTCATATCACAATAAAAGCACTATACACAGTCAATCAATAGCAACAAAATACCGGGAGGTAAGGAAGCATAGGTTTAAGAGTATAAAGTCTAACCTCAAGAGCTGAACAGGTGAGGGTAGCGGGCCCTCATGTCGGCCTCAGCTTCCCACGTAGCACCCTCAACAAGATGATTTCTCCACAATACTTTCACTGTGGCAATCTCCTTGTTCCTCAGCCGCTTGACCTGTCTGTCTAGGATCTCAACAGGTACCTCCTCATAAGACAAGTCTTCATCAACCCCCAAACCTTCAACAGGTAAGATTGATGCTGGATCACCTAGGCACTTCTTCAACATAGATACATGAAAGACTGGATGGACAGAAGCTAACTCTGCGGGCAATGCCAACTCATAGGCCACCTCACCCACACGCTGTAGGATCTCATATGGCCCAACATATCTCGGACTCAGCTTCCCTTTCCTACCAAATCTCATCACCCCTTTCATAGGTGATATTTTCAAGTAAACCTGGTCACCAACATCAAACTCTAAGGGCCATTTTCTGTTATCAGCATATGACTTCTGCCGACTGTACGCAGTAGTCAACCTGTCCCTAATCATTCTGACCTTCTCTAAGGCCTCATGAATGATCTCCGGCCCCAAAATGAATGACTCTCCAACCTCGAACCACCCAACTGGAGATCTACACCTCCTACCATACAGTGCCTCAAACGGTGCCATCCCAATGCTGGAGTGATAGCTATTATTACACGAGAACTCTATCAAAGGCAGATGGTCATCCCAGTTACCTCTGAAGTCAATCACACATGCCCTCAACATATCCTCCAATGTCTGTATGGTGCGCTCTGCCTACCCATATGTCTGAGGGTGAAAGGCAGTGCTAAGCTTCACCTGCGTGCCCAAGCTCTTCTGGAAAGATATCCAGAAATGAGAAGTAAACTGAGCTCCTCTGTCTGAAATAATAGACAAGGGAATCCCATGCCATCTCACAATCTCATCAATGTAGAGCCTCGCATAATCCTCGGCTCTGTAAGTAGACTTTACAGGGATAAAGTGGGCAGACTTAATCAATCTGTCCACAATAACCCATATAGAGTCATGCTGCCTCCTAGTCCTCGGAAGCCCAACCACGAAGTCCATATTAGTGGCCTCCCATTTCCAAGTCGGAACCTCAATAATCTGTGTCAGACCACCAGGCTTAAGATGCTCTGCCTTAACCTGCTGATAATTAGGATACTTGGCCACATATTCTGTAATGTCCTTCTTCATACCATCCCACCAATAAATCTTCTTGAGATCATGATACATCTTGGTGGAACCTGGATGTATAGAATATCTGGAACCATGGGCATCTGCAACAATCCTGGTCCGCAAATCATCCACATCAGGCACACACAGCCTGTCCTGATACCTAAGTATGCCATCACCTCCCAAAGCGAAAGACTCATTCATCTTCATCAGCACTGAGTCCTTCAGCTCCATCAACACGGGATCTAGATGCTGACCCTGCTTGACTTCAACTACCAAGGATGATTCAGAACTATGATGAACTGAAACATCCCCACTAGTGGAGTCAACCAAACGCACACCCAATCTGGCCAGTCTGTGTACATCTTTTACCAGCTCCCTCTTCTCATCCTCAACGTGAGCTGTACTTCCCATGCTCATCCTGCTCAAAGCATCAGCTACAACATTAGCCTTACCTGGATGATAGTGCACATTCATGTCATAATCCTTCAACAGCTCCACCCATCTCCGCTGACGTAGATTCAACTCCCTCTGTGTGAACACGTACTGGAGACTTTTATGGTCTGTGAACACATCTACATGCACTCCATACAGATAATGCCTCCACAGCTTCAGTGCAAATACCACAGCTGCCAACTCCAGGTCATGAGTGGGATAATTCTTCTCATGAACCTTGAGTTGTCTAGATGCATAGGCTATTACCTTACCAACCTGCATAAGAACACAACCCAAACCAACCCTAGATACATCACAGTAAACAGTGTAGTTCTCACCACACTTAGGCAAAGTAAGCACCGGGGCTGAAGTGAGTCTGTCCTTGAGCTCCTGGAAACTCTTCTCACAAGTCTCCGTCCCTTCGAACTTGGCTTTCTTCTTAGTCAAAGCTGTCAATGGGGCAGCAATGAAAGAAAAACCCTCCACAAACCTGCGGTAGTAACCAGCCAATCCCAAAAAGCTACGGATGTCAGTAGGAGTAAGAGGTTTTGGCCAGTTCTTCACAGCCTCGGTCTTCCTGGCATCCACCTCCACGCCCTGATCGGACACAATATAACCAAGGAAGGTCACTGATCTCAGCCAAAATTCACATTTGCTGAATTTGGCATACAACTGATGCTGTCTAAGTACCTGCAAGGTTAGTCTCAAATGCTGTTCATGCTCTTCCTTGGTCTTAGAGTAGATGAGAATGTCATCAATAAATACTATGACTAAAGAGTCAAGGTATTCCCGGAAGACCTTGTTCATGAGGTCCATAAATGCAGTAGGTGCATTCGTGAGACCAAATGACATGACTAAAAACTCATAGTGACCATAGCGGGTACGAAAGGCTGTCTTTGGGATATCTCCATCCCTAACCCTAAGCTGATGATACCCTGAACGAAGATCAATCTTAGAGAAGAAACTAGACCCTTGGAGTTGATCAAACAGATCATCTATTCTG
Organism: Solanum sitiens; assembly: GCA_016801875.1. Taxonomy (NCBI): domain Eukaryota; kingdom Viridiplantae; phylum Streptophyta; class Magnoliopsida; order Solanales; family Solanaceae; genus Solanum; species Solanum sitiens. The sequence goes on along the minus strand of JABWTJ010000085.1, from coordinate 1,397,873 downwards.
GGGAGTGGATACTTATTCTTTATAGTGACTTTGTTGAGCTGCCGATAATCGATACACATTCTAAGGGTTCCATCTTTCTTCTTTACAAACAACACTGGAGCGCCCCAAGGGGATATGCTCGGCTGAATAAAACCCTTGTCAGTGAGATCTTTTAACTGCAACTTCAACTCTTTGAGTTCAGCTGGAGCTATTTTGTAAGGAGGAATTGAGATTGGTTTAGTATCGGGTTCTAAATCGATACCAAAGTCAATCTCTCGAAGGGGAGGGACTCCAGGTAAATCATCAGGAAACACATCTAATAACTCATTCACTACAGGTACTGAGTCTATGGAAGGAATGTCATGATCTAAATCATTAACACTCACAAGATGACACAATAATCCCTTGGACATCATTTTATTGGCCTTAAGGTTAGAAATCAAGGGGTTAGGATGACTCGAATTGTACCCCTCCTAGACTAACTCTTCTTCATTAGGAAAGCGAAATCTCACCACTCTACTACGACAGTCCAAGCAAGAATAACAACTATGAAGCCAATCCATGCCAAGAATAACATCAAAATCATGCATGGGTAACTCAACCAGGTTTGCACACATAGTTTTACCACTCACAACTATTGGGCAATCTTTGTATACTCTATCAGTTCTTACATTCTCTCCTAAAGGTGTACTAACCACTATAGGATCATGTAGAACTTCAGGCAATACCTCAAAAGTAAGAGCAAGCAGAGGAGTTACAAAGGAAAGTGTAGACCCTGGATCAAGTAAAGCATAAACAAAAGTTGAGAACACTTGCAGCATACCTGTGACCACATCAACGGACTTCTCCTGCTCTTCTCTGCCCTTCAGGGCATAGAACCTGTTCCTCTTAGGAGGCTCGGCTGCTGCTGCACCCTGTGGATTAGGCCTAGGCTGAGTATTACCTCCAGCCTGACCTCTGTTCTGTGGGCAGTCTCTGACCATGTGTCCACTCTTACCACAACCGAAGCAAGCATTAGTGCCCTGTCTGCACTCTCCACTGTGAGCTCGGCCACACTTAGCACAATTCTTTTTAGTACGCTGCATCTCACCTCCATTTCCCTTCTTGGGCTCAGGTCTGCCTCCTTTAGGTGTAGCACTCCTCTGAGGATTAGAATTCCCGGAACTCTGTTGCCCCTTTTTGAACCTTGGCTGCTCACGGACGCCAAAGTTATTCTTGTGGCCTCTATGACTGGGTCTTGCCTGATCTTGAGGACTAGGCCTCCTAGAATCACGAACACCTCTCTTTCTGCGGCTTTCCTCTACCTGCTGTACATGCACCATCAACCTGGAAAGATCCATATTATCATGGAGCATAGCAGATCGACACTCCTCCTCCAGGTCTCCATTGATTCCTGTGAGGAACCTGCTCATCTCATCCCTGCTGTTAGAAACCAGGGAAGTAGCATACCTGGGAGATTTCAACAAGGTTCAGAATTATTCTTATTCTTGCCATTAAATACTTAGGGAAAAACAACATACCTTGACAGCTTAACAAACTTCAGGGAATACTCCCTGATTGTCATGGAGCCTTGTTTGAGGTTGATGAATTCCTCAACCTTGGCCTCCCTCATCTCCCTGGGAAACAACCTCTCCAGAAATGCTGTCTTGAACAGCTCCCATGTGACTGGTACTCCAACTAAGACACGGCTATCTTGCCACATCTTGTACCAAGTCAGTGCAACATCCTTGAGCTGATAGGAAGCCAGCTCAGCCTTCTCAATATCAGTAGCCCCCATAGCCACCAGAATCTTATGCACCTCATCTACAAACTCTTGAGGATCCTCCGATGTCTTAACCCCTGTGAAAATGGGAGGATTCATCCTCGTAAAATCCCTCAGCCTGTCAGCCATGCTACGAACCGGTGGGTTCTCCCTCTGAACATCCTGTCTATTGACCTAGGCAGTCATAGCCTGGGCCTGCATAGTAATGGCCTGTGCCATTTGGGCCAAAGATGCCCGCACCTCAGCATCAGTCAACCCAGCTGGGTTAATTGGGATGGCCACTCCTTCAGCTGGAGCCTGGGGTAGATCCTGATTACCCCTAGCAGCTGCTCCTCCTCTCCTCTGACCAAATCCTCTCCTAGTGTTCATTCTCTGGAAAAACAAAAGTATTGATGTTAGACACGCTCATAACACCAAAAATTCAGACATTCAGAAAAGCACGATAAGATCAGAAGAAGGGAAACTTTCCTACGCATCATGCAGTCTCTAATCCAGGATAGTGGTGCACTTCACTACCATTACTTAGAAACTACTCAATGTGGTTGATGTGAATCTAGACCCCAGATGAGACCGGCGTCGTTGACCTCTCAGAGGTCGCAGACAAGCCTACTTACGTCATTCTTACTTTACATAGATTAATTTTTAGCGGAAAATTTGAAACTTTTTGTTTCTAAACATTACTTACTAAACATTTCTAATACATTCGTAATTTGTTCACATCAATCATCTAATCATTAAGAGATAATCAAATGAAAGGAATAGTTCAATAAATATAATTGTATAATTGCCAAAATGGCACCAATACATAGTCTGAATAAAATAAGAAAGAAACGCTAGTGGAACATGCTCCACTAGCTCAACTCCTAAACTAAGCTAGAACATAAACAGTAGCATCCTCGAAAGCATGAGGACCTACCAAAACCGGATGAATGCTGGACGTCCGTATAACTGCAGCGATGATCCTGTAGCTCTACCATCCACCTGTGCCTGCACCTAAAAATAGTAGAGTTTGTATAGGGTTAGTACACACTTGTACTAAGTATGGGTATATGCAAGCACACCCATACTTAGTATGAGAAAGAATAGTTCTTTCCTAACAACATGATTTTTGGAAGTCAAGTCAGTGGACTTGCCAAATTGAGATTTGGAAAGTTTCCTAATTTGAATTAGGAAAGTAAATGATCTTTCCAAATCTGGATTAGGAAAGTCAGTGAGCTTTCCAGATTTGGAATAGGAAAGTTATGCCATGAGAATAACATACATTATTATACTTTTCACATTTGCACACAGCACATAACATTTACACATAGCACACATCACATAGCATACAATACATTTTGCATGTAGCACATAACTTCGTTCATATCATTCATTGATATGCCATGAGATTTTGGAATCATGGACTTGACATTAAGACATCCCAGAAATGAGGGCTCAACATATGGGACCTCAACTAGGGAGTCTTCGTTAGCAAACACAGAGTCTGCTTCATTCATTCATACGCACTTCATTTCATTTCGTTCATAGTCCAGTGTAACCACCGGTTATACCTAGGATGTAGTTTAAGACTTTCATTAGGTTCATTGTGCAATGACCAAGAATGACCTAATGTCATTACTTGAATCTAACTCACCTTTTGATTATCCTATCCTAACACCTTTGGTATTCATTCATTTCATTATGTGCATCATTTGAGGCTGGCCTCATTCATTCATTGGGAACTTTAACTTTAACCGACATAGATCATGTGAGCATCATGAAATCCAGTGTCTTCCCCACACCGAAAAGAGGTGGAATCACCGGCCAAAGTGATCCAATAACATGCTAGCGTACATGGGAATTTAACCCCGCCAGATTCCTATATTGGTAGTATAGGTTTGAAGACTAGGAGATATAAGGAGACCCATACCCGGCAAGCCGGACAGTCTCATCTCATGAGAGTTACGTGAACCTCCGCCCTTCCCGAAAGAAGGCATCACCGCTCATAGCTAGTCTATCGGTGCTCAGTATAAAGTTCCATTTCATTCATCTCATACGTCATGGAAGCTGACTTCTAGTATGAGGACATCATAGCTCATTAGATGATTTCTCATCTCATCATTTGTATTAAGTGTGTTAAGCTCAATACTCTCATTAGAGTGTTCATAGAGACTGGTCTCTTCATTATCTTACACTCTCATAGGTGAATACATATTGGTAACATTTACTTAGGCTCATTTGAGATTACTCTGCTCATTTACATTAGCCTCATATCATGTTGTCACCACATTCATCATCATTAGCACCTTTGTTTTTCTTAGTTATTCACCTCTTATTACGTGAATGTTCATTTCGTCATATGCCGATGCACTTGGCCATTTGGTGTGTCTTACACCCTTACTTAACCCCTCTAGGGTTCATCATTTCATTTCATACATCTTAGGTTCACTTACTTTTGAACGTATGTTAGACTTATGAGTCTATACACATAAGCCATGAGGCTTCATTCATAGTTCGTTAAGTGATTCTTACATTCCTAAGATTATGTAGTACAAGACTTATGTATCTTGTATATATGCCAAGATCTTGATTTTGATCTAAGTAGGTGGCATTATTCTTGGATATTTTGTTCACGTATGACTTATGTATCAATACGGAAGTTTGGGCAAGGAACCCAAGTCTTGAATCAATTGGATATCATTTATATTTTTAATTGATTTTTATTCTAATACTCATAACATTTTAACTCTAAGTCAAGTCACAATATTAACATTGAAGGATTATTTTTCTATTTAACCTTTCTCTTGCATTGGCCGATGGGTTGTGGGTTCGAGACCCCACAACCCCATTTTCATTTTCCATTTATTTATTTCCGTCTATGTGAGACGTTGGGACCCGAGGTCGAGTCCCATCAACCACGCCTAATTCTTCTTTATTTTCTTTCCTTTCCATTCGCTTAAGACTGAGAGGTTGTGGGATCGAACCCCCACAACCTCTTTATTTTATTCTCCTTTTTAAATGTTGACTGTTTGAGTTGACTGTGAGGTTGTGGGATCGAACCCCCACAGCCTCACTTTGTTTTTTTTTATTTTTATTTTTCTCCTTTCTGCATAGAGGTCGTGGGTTCGATTCCCACGCCTCACATACTTTTAATTTCTTTTTCTTTGGGTTCTAACCGAGAGGGTGTGGGTTCGAATCCCACCCCTCTCATTTCTTATTTTTCACAACTTATTTTTCCAGCCATGACACGGTTCGAATCCCCCTCACCATATATTTTTTTCTTCTTTATTTTTGGGGAATTTTAACGTGGTGAGGTCACGGGTTCGACCCTCAATGACCTCACCTATTATTCTTCACTTTTCTTAACATTTTATGCTACTTAGTTTGGCAGAGATATATCAATATAGTGCTGGAAATTTAAGGTAAAACTCTTTGCTCACTTTCATCTCCATTTATTCGTGAATTCATAGAGCAATGCATAGTTCATTTGACACGTTCTTAAGTACATTTTTTTTCATGAATTCATTAGTCAAGAAATTACCCCTCACTTCAGCCACACTTCATGTCATATAAATATCATAATTTACTTCAATTGGTGTACATAAAACAACAATCCTAACATTAACAAATTTAAGCCTCAAGGCCGAGACTCATGCCATGTCACACACTTCACACCATTACACATAATTCCGAATGCATACATGGTTTGTCTTTTTCGTAAATTAACATACATCCAACACATTCATATCCAACACAAACATTACATAATCCTAAGTCTACCAGCATTCATACCAACCTATGAATTCGTTGGGAGCTAATGACAGGGATATGCAACGGGGAAAACAACCTTAGTTTTTGAGCCGAATATTTTGAGTCCTAGGGGTCTCTTGGGAAAGGGACCAAGAGTAAGAAGACCCATACCTTATTTTTCTTGATCAACCTCGAGAATGCTGCCCAAGAACCTCTCCAAAAATCAGTCCAAACACCCAAACTCACACCTTACCCGACTAGCGTAGTACGTTTTACTTAACGTTACCGAATTGCTTTCTCTTTTGTGTTTTGCGTGTGAATTCTTCAAGCATGAAGAACTTTAGTTTTCTTTCTGATTTTTCTCACGTTTGCAGCCAGAAGAGAGTGTGAGAATGAGAGAGATTAACGTGAAAAAGAGTGGGAGATGGGAGATAGTGGTCTATTAGAAGTAGGACATGTTGGTAGGACTTAGTCAACTTAAATAAATAATTAAAATTAATAGAAATCTGATTTTCTTTTTTCCTAAATCAGTTAATATCAATTATTTATTAAAATTAAGTTACCAAATTAAAATAAAAGCAAGTCAAATCTTGCTTCTAGTGGGGCTCGAACCCGAGTGACCCCCATTTGCGAAAATGGGTCAATTCGGGTTGCCCCACCCGAAATGCCTTAATTAAATAAATTAATTTATTAAATAATTAATTCCTCAGGGTAATTACAATATTACCCTTGGCTTGGAAAAGACCATTTTACCCTTGGACCCTCAAAACTTAAAATTTCTTCTTTTGAGTCCGGTAAAAACTCTTTCGATTAAACCTTCGTTTTCGTGAGCCTCACATGGTTGGTTCCAACCTTTCCAAGCTCAATTAACTCCCCAAGTTAGTTGGCTTGGTTGTAGTAAGGGTTCTGAGGTCTGGTTCTACGCGTATCAATACGTGTGGACCTTGGTCTAATCGCAAGCATTCTTGAAAAACCTAAGTCTTGATCCTATTTATTTTTAGGGTTGTTACAAAAAGGTACCTTTGGTTGTAAATAAAAGTACATTTGTGAGCTGCTCAAATGGTTTAACATACTTGGAGTCAAGACAATGTTATATAGGGGCAATGTCATCATGATGTTTTGCAAAGTGTAAGATCGAGTGTCTGACATCTTCACTAAAGTCTTAAGCTAGGACTAGTGTGTACTCACAGTAACTTAGCTGAAGGGAAGAATATAGCATATCGTTCATTGCAATTGATGTCTGATCAAAGATGGGGACCTGTACCAGCTCAGAGAAGCTGAAGCTAAAAGTTTCATGTTATGGCTGCCCAAAATAATTGATACTCTCATGGGCAACAACTTGAAGCTAGATGTTGCTGAACCGGGTTCATACAATCTACCCATGTACAAAGAAATCACTTTTGAAGGCTTCTAGTAGAATCCGAAGATATTTGAAAAAGACAGGGGACCTGGTCCTATTCTGTCCATCGGCAGATTGTTTTTGATTTGGAGTAGATGGTGATGATTGATTATGCTGGATATCAAGTTGATGGAAAGAGTACCTCATCAGTGGATTATACTGTAGGCTGATCTTTCACTCATGGAGAATTAAAAGGCAAGATAAAATTTTTCTTTCATCAACTGAGGAAATAAATGTTGCAAGTGCAGCTTCATGGACTCAACTCTTGTGGAAAAAGCAGCAACCTGAAGTTCACAAAAAATTGGCTGAACGCTGATGATGGAAATGCTAAAAACTTCTTAAATAGATCCTGCCTGAAGCAATCAACTCTTTCATGACTATGCAAAGGGAGCAGGTATCCTTGTTTTTCAGTTATGTATGTTTTAGCAAGTTCGGTTTCATACCTTTTGTAGGTATACACACATTGAAAAAGGGCTGAAGGAAAAGAGAGGTCAGGACAGATCTAGGAAATGACATTCAAACTAAGAGAGGGACCGGGTCCTTTCTCGAAGGTTAGCACTCTTATCATTGCAATTTGAATTATGCATAAGAACCATTGCAATTGCCACATGTCTGTCATTCAGGTATCTGACTGTTGTCTCATCTTTTGAGTACCAAATTGATACCTCATTTTCTCCTTTTTTATATTCCATACTTCTTGTTATTTCCCCAGAAAAATCAATTTACCTTCCAAATATCAGGGTGTTTCGAAATTCTCTTTTCTCTTTTCTCCAAACATACTTCAAATTGTTAACCCTTTATTCTTACTAGAGAATTTTCTGATGAAGATGTTTTTAAGTGTGAATAGGGACTTGATCCCCCAAGAAAATGAAGAAGTGGAAAAGATGATGTTCAAAAAGGGAAACGTTGAAATTTTGAGAACTTAATTCTGAGGAAGAAGGTGTCTGATTAAAAAAAATGAAATTTTCTTCTTGGTTCCTCAATTGTTGATCCATTCATCTCGGAGGCCTTGAGTTGTTTGTGTTGCCAATCTCTCTGTTATGAGAAACTCAGGTTGGTGTTAGAAGCTATGACAGTTGCTCATGTTAACTGGAATACTGAAATGGGTTGTCTAAAAGTCCAGCTTCTGCAACAACACTATCAGAGGGACCAGGTACCATGAAGGTTTGACATACAGGTTGGGCTGCACAACATGCTGAACGTTAAGAGAAGATTATGAAAATCTCATGCTTAGGGATATGCTCTATTAATTATACTCTTTCAATCCCTTGCTTCCAAGTCATCTCTTCTTTCCCTAAATTCTTGTGTCAATCTTCATTCCTCTATTTAATTGAAATTCAGTAGGCATTGTCTTGGTTCTCATTCTTAATGATATTTGCAATACTTTGATAGTTGATCTTTTATTTATGAATGAAGAATGTTTTGCTTCTACTAGCTTGTCTCATTACTTTATGCAATATTTACTCATGTTAAATGTTGCCCAAGTGGCCATGAATTTGCTGGAACTACATTTCTGTCAACTTGATTTACTGCTTTAACCCTTTTTAATGATGTCAAAAGGGGGAAAATTGTTAAGGTATGAGATCAATGATGATAGTTATTTGAAGAAGATATGGGTCATGCCGATAGGGGGAATCAATGCTAGCTACTTGAAGCGGAAATGGTTGTGCCGACATGGGGAATCAATGCTAACTACCTGAAGAGGAAATGGTTCTGCCGACAGGGGAAATCAATGCTAGCTACCTGAAGAGGACCTGGTCCTGCCGACAGGGGGAAGAAGTTGAACAAGTTTGTCATCATCAAAAAGGGGGGAAATGCTATGTTGATGTTTTGATGAGTTGACAAACTTTGGGATGTTGAAACTCCAGTTACCCCAAGAGTTCTTATTGATAGGGGGAACTGGTGAATATGTTTATCATCATCAAAAAGAGGGAAAATGTTATATTATTGTTTTGATGATTTGACAAACTTCAGGGATGATTAATATCCAGTTACCCCAAGAATTCTTGTTGATAGGGGGAACTGGTGAATATGTTTTTCATCATAAAAAAAGGAAAAAATGTTTTTTTGATTTTTTGATGATTTGACAAACTTCGGGGATGATAAAACTCATGTTACCCCAAGAATTCTTTTTGATAGGGAACTGGTGAATAAGTAAGTGATCATCAAAAAGGGGGAAACTGTTAGTTCGAAGCTGAGTTGAGATGATAGCTCGAACTTGATATGAAGTTTTGATGATTTAACAAACTTATCGATCTAACAAGGAACCAGATCCTTATTATTGGAACTGCTGACAGTGAGATGGATGATAAACTCAGTGTGAGGTATATTTGTGTGCTATCATCAAAAAAGGGGAAAATGTTATATTCTAGGTATTTTGATGATCCTCACAAATGCGGGGACCTGGTCCCTGGCAGAGTGCTCTCGTCCGTATACAAATAGGGTACAACCGTAAAAGCAGTCATGTCAGGTGGTAGGTGAAAAGTGCAGTGTTCTATACCAATAGGAAGAGCGAACGAGATTGTATGTTTCAGTATCTTACAAATGCAGGGACCTGGTCCTAGGCAGAGTTTCCTCCATCAGATACATAATTGGTTACAGCTGTAAAGCTGTCATGTCAGAGGTTGGTAAGACGTCAGCATACTACACCAATCAGAATGGAAGATGTTGTTTGTCCAACGGATAATAACTCTTTATGTTTGATATTTTTAGCATTACAAACACCATATTATATTCATTCATCCAAAGAAGGAAGTCAACCAGCAAGCCTTTTTAAGAAGTCACAAAGAAGTTTGCACGGGACCTGGTCCCCGCAAGACTGCGACATGAAAAGGTGAAAAGACAGATGTAAAAAAAGTTGTCACCTCTGATGCGGTAGGTGCATAACTTTTCCAATAGCAGGCCTTCATCCAATGGGATGGTTTCACAAATTTGTGGGGAATTATATTATCTCTTTCCAACAAACACAAATTCAAGATTTGGCAAACTAAACTTGGATTTTCTATGAAAATTCAAAGGCTTGAAAAGTGAAGGCCATCTTCAAGGAAGAACACTGCTCATATCAACAAGGGACCAGATGGAGTGCTAAAGAGCCTTGTTGTATTTATAGCTTTGTGTCTTATGTGCTTACATTGTAAATCTGATCCTAATCTATAAAGGATTCAGATCTTGTTTTGATTTCTAAAAGCCTAAGTCATCTAGAGTTAGGTGATTTTGTTGGCAACATTGTTGTTGCTTAGTCAAAGTCTAAATCTTCCAAAGAGTGGGGGTTTAGTGGGCGGGGTGGTGTCCGCTTAGGAAAATCTATATGAATCAGTGAGGGTTAGTATAGTGGGTAGTGTTGTATCTACGCTGGCTCAGCTAAGTGATAGAAAGTATTGCTTAGTGTGGAGATTAGCAAGCTAATCTCATTTTGTAAACTGGCTTTTACTTTTGCTTGGAGAAGATTAGTGGAAGCAGTTTGAAAAGTCCTATTGAGAACATGTCGTGGTTTTCCTACCTTGAGCAAGGAGGTTTCCACGTAAAGTTGCTTGTCAATCTTTACTTTCAGCACTTGTTTTTACTGTATGTTAATGTAACTGTGCTGAGGACCTGGTCCCATCGAAATAGGTGGACGCAACTTTTAGCTACTGTTCTTGCTGAGTCAAGGAACCTGGTCCTTCACTGATTGGTGGGTGCATACATTCCAACAAAAACTTTGAAGAACTTGAGACACAACAAAGTATAAGAACATTTTCACAACTAGAAAATTAAAACTAGTAGAGAAACTAGAATCATAAACAGATATGAAAAAACATACAAAATATTTTTCTTAAAGAAGAATTATTGTCAATCCGTGTTTAAAAATCTTACTGATTCCAACAAACTTTGCAGAAACACAAAGTTACCAAAGTTTAATGAATCAGTAAGGGAGATGAACAAAAATTAATTCAGAAAAAACTAAAATCTGTAAGCCCGGAATCTGGAAAATTAGAACAGAAAAAGATATTCACAGTGTCCCCTTAAAGAAGTTATTCCCTCTAGTATTCGAGGTTTGATTTGGAGAATGTCCTCCCAGGATTGAATGATCTCAATCACCAGCGTATTGATACCAAAAACTCTGGTGTCAGCGAACCACTCAACAACAGTAAAGTACACGAAGAACTTTTTGTGCAGAAGAAGAAGAATAAAACAGGAAAAATTATAAGGAAAAATTCTGAAGAATGAATGGTATTTATTGGTAAGAGGAACAGGTTTCGAAAGGTTGCAACCCTTCAAAATCCACACGACCATGATTGAAAGTTTCAACCTTTCAAACGGTCCTAATTGTTCCTGAAAGTTGCAACCTATCAGAACAGTCATTTTCAAACGGTGACAAATTTAAATAAAACCGAGAAAGATTTTAAGTAAAGCGGGTCTCGCAGATCCGAGTCGGGTCGGGTTAATCAACTAAAAAGTTAAAACATTTCAGTTATCCTCAACTAAATAATTGAAAGCGTTGTTGTTATCAACTAATTAATTGAAAGCGTTTTGGCCATTTAATTTAATTTAATTAATTAAATAAATAAATAACTAAATAATTAAAACAAACTTTTTCCAAAAGATAATCTCTCTATCAATCATTTTCCAAAGTCAAAGTCAAAGTCGAAGCCGAGCGAGCGAGAGATGACGACGGCGGCAGAATGAAGAGGAGAGCATTGAACAAATCTTAAGTTTTGATAAATCTGCAGCTGCCATCTGTGTCCAGCTGCAAAAGTGTACTGGAGCTCAGATTACTAATATTCCATTTATAAAGGACATAATAGGAATTGTTGCTTTGCTTGGGAAGGTTGACGATGACAATCTCAGCAGGTTAGTTTCACATAGCATCTAGTAATTCCTGGAGTTTTCTACAAAAAATATAGACAAAGAAGAAAAAAGAAATGAGCTTTATATGAGTCCACTTTTTATGCTAGTCCCACTTCAAGAGATTATAGCACTCGTTCACTCTGTCCCAATCAAGATGACAGTTTGTGGCTGCCTGATGGAGAAGACTTGAGACAAATAGTTTGATACATTCTGGTCTTTGAATTTATCATAGGTATCGAGTGATAAGGGTTTGGAGATCGCAGATTAGGGTAGAAGGTTAGTTGGTAGTTGAACGTTTTCTCACTTTCTTAGGTCGTACTAAGTATATTATTATTATTATTATCATTAATAATAATATTCTTATTGCACTTTTCATCCTCTCACTAGGTATGTTTTTGCTATTGTTGTTAACTACTTTTGGACCTTTTCTTTGTACAATTGACCTGGGAATAACCCCTTAGCATGTGGAGACTCTTTTGTGTATGAAAATGAGCATCTCTTTGCTAAAGCTAGGTCTTGTCATGACGTAGATGTTAGTATCTGAATAGTTCTTTTGAGATTGAAGATGAAAGAAGCATGGCGTTTAAACAATGTTAGAGTGGGTTAAAGTCCCATGTTGGTTGGGGAATGGATGTGCGTTTGCGTATATGGAAATCCTCCCCTCATGAGCTAGATTTTGGGTTTAAGTTTGGCCCAAGTGCCATATCCTTACATGATATCAGTGCGAGGTCAGTCCCTGTTTGGGATTTCTGTTCATGTTCCAGTTGAGCCTGGACGTGAAAGGGGTGTTCGAGTAGGTTAGAGCCCCACATTAGTTGGGGAATGAATGTGTGGTTTGCATATACAAGCTTGGGAAATCTTCCCCTCATGAGATATATTTTGGGGTCGAGTGAGGCCCTAGTGCTATATCTTTACCAAAAAGTAGGCAGATAATGGAAGTTCACTATACTAACCAATTTTTGTTTAGAAGTTCACTGAATTATGAATGACATTTGTATCTTAATCTCTGAAATTCAGGTGTTTGCAACAAATTTTCGTAAGCGTGGAAAATTAACGGCAAGCAAAATAAATAAAAGAATAATATGATTTTTATTAATGAATCATTGTGAGTACAATTCCGTTGTTCTCTTGATTCTCTCTCCTAAGTTTCTCTGCAATTCGAGGGCCTTAAGTAGCGGATTTCCCGAATTGTTGGATGATGTAGACCTCCTTGAGATATTGTCGATCTCCTGGATGTCGGAAAGCACTTCGTCGTTGTAGGTCGATCTCCGCGAAGAACTCCGTTGATCACTCCTTCAAAGAACTATTGATGTTGATGTTTTAGCTTTCTCCAATTTGCTGAATGCTTGTTGAAGAGTTTTTTGGATCCCCTTGAATGTCATGTCCATCCCCTATTTATAGTTGTAGGGAGTGGACAAGGTTGTTTGTGATTGGCCAAAGGATGTCATTTTGACACTTGGCGCATTTTGATTCGTTCTTCCATTTGACTGGGATTACCACCTCATTTGGACACGTGACGTCACCTTGTTGGTTTTGGATGCCTAGTCACTGTGACATGTGGCATGGATTTGGGCTTCAAGGTGAAATGAACCTTGGATTTGAATTTAATAAGATGAACTTATTTATTTGTAAAGCCCAAATTAATTATTCAGCCCAAATGAACATGAATTTAATTCAAATTTTGTATGAATTTGATCCAATACAATTTATGTGTCTACACCAGGACTCTCTCAGATTATCTTGGGCAAGAAACCATGTTAGCAGCTGTTTTCAAGACGCATGATGGACTTAGGGCAAGAAACCATGTTAGCAGTTGTTTTCAAGACGCATGATGGACTTAAAGCACTGTAGACATATGATAAGAAAAGTCCTACGAATCTTCATGGAGATGGAGCTTCAATTGGGAGACCTTTGGATGACCGATATCTTTTAATCTGTCTTGAGAACTTAAGGTTTGAGGTTATGATGATTTCTTCTTGCAAATGCATCTCATATTTTATAGCACTTATTTACTCTCTTATCTTTTTTCATTTTTGGGTTATCATTTTAGACCATACACTGGTGAATTTATTGCTGATGACCCTCAGAGGAGGCTGTCCATAAAGAAACCAAGATACCTCAATGAGGAAACTCCTCCTGGTTTTCTTGGTTTTGCCGTCAATATGATCAATATTGACACTGCGAACTTATATTGTGTTACAAGCACTGGTCATGGCCTAAGAGAGACCCTCTTCTATGGACTCTTCTCACGGTTGCAAGTATACAAAACAAGGGCAGACATGATGCAGGCACTACCTTTTATAACTGATGGAGCCATATCATTGGACGGTGGGATCATAAAGAGTCCTGGTATATTTTCCCTAGGCAAAAGGTAAAGAGGTTTGTCTTAAGTAGTGCGTTTATTATATTCAAAAAAATTTCTTCCTTCATAGTTCAACTTGTTTGTGAAGATACTTTAAAGAATTGATTGCCTATTAATTTCTCTTCAGGTAGCCTTTGTTACATTTGTTTGTAATGCATTTTTATTTCAAAATGATGAACAAACCATTGTCATATTTATTGAATCATTATTCTAAAGGGGAGGGGGGTGGGGGTAGAGAGAAAAGAGTCAACACATTATAGAAGTTAATCAGGAAAGATAATTTATAATATAATATTCTAGGATAGGAGTTTTCAGTATTTTTCATGTTCTAAGTCTACGACACATTTTAGGTTTACCTGAATGACTTCTGGTAATTATTTATATCTTAATCTCACTGTCTCGTAGGAGTTATTTTTAATCCTATTCCTATGTTTATATATTATATGTATTTGAGTTTGTATGATTAGAATTTGCAGCACACTTTATTTTTCTCGTTGATTACTTCACTGCGTGCACACCACCCTCCCAGACCCCACTTATGGGATTACAGTGGATATGTTGTTGTTTGTTTGTATTGCATCACTGAATTATTTGGATTCTTTCTTTCTCGTGTATATTTTTGTAAAGGGAAGTACAGAGCAAATTTCAAAAGAGTTCTGGAAGGATGAATTTACCCGAAAGCTATTTTGAAAATGTGAGACGGATGAAGGAGCTGAAGTGGAAAAGGGCAAGACTTGTGGAAGACTTAAAGAGAGAGAAAAAATTGTTGACCAGTGCAAAGTTCAACTATGAAATAAGGAAAAAAGAGTTTGTCAAGTTTAGTAATCCAGGTATTACATAGACATTTAGTCGCCAAGTTTCCGCCATAATGTTAAATATCCTAGTATTGAATTTTGGAGAGAGAAAATATTGAATAAATGAGTTGAATATATGTCAAGGCAACCAAAGGAAGACTACTAGTAGATGAGGGATGCAATTTAGGAAGATCTGTGCCTTGTATATAAACTCTATTGGAGTTGTTTTTGGACGTAGAGCATAGTGATAGAATACAGTTTAAAATGTACATGTTTGTGAAATCTAGTTTTTTAAAGCAAATGCTGAATCTTTAGAATCTATTGGGGAATTTCGTTCCACACCTGAATTGGCTGAATCTACGATAGTGGGTCTTTTTTTGACGAGGGAAAATATCTTTTTGAATGGCATTTTGGTGAAAGAGAATTTTGAACTGCGAACCATGCGGCAAATGCCTAAATCCTAATACAAACTTCTCCCACATACACGCATGAAGGGGGGGGGGGGGATAGCCAAACCACCACTTTTGCCAGATAAGTCTAGAGACCCAAGAGTCTGCCATGGAACCTAACCCTCGAGAGGCAAATATCCAAGGGGCTACCACAGGATGTAAACTTCACTTGTAACCTTAAGGAATATAGAAAGTTTTTCAGAATTCCTAACAAGGACTTTGCATGCTATTCATTCCTAAATTCCTTTCACCCTTAACTTGCGAACTCGAATTAAATTGACTGAAGCTAGAGATTCTTTTTTGTCGAAGACTTGAAGATATATTTCTCAATACTTAATCAGAGAAAAGATTGGGTTTGTTTTGGTTGTATTTTCCTCATTTTCATGATCCCGAGATTGTTGCAAATATGATGCAATATATCTTGCACCGTATTTGTATGTTACCTTTTATCCAAAAATATCTTGCACCATATTTGTTGTTCAGAAGAGACGAAGGAGGCCCTGCTCCACAAACGAAGGGGACTAACTGCACGGATCACCCTCATAGTTTGAATTCCTAAAGAGAGTAGAGTTGACGAGTTTGCCATCTCTTTTTTGTTTTAGAAGGTTTAAATAAGCGTAGACACAATTAATTGAGGGTGTTCTTTGTCTTTTTAGTGAAGATCTACTATATATGATGCCTACAATGATGCTTACAGGAGATAGACTTTTCATCTATGCTTAGTATTATGAAAAGCAAAAGGCGCAACAAACATTTAAGGTTTATTCGAGCTTTGCAAAGTACAAATAAGATGCGGGCTTAAATGAAAAACGATGCAAAGGGTGAAAAAAATACAATTATGCATATATTTACTCCAAGATTAATAATTATTGGGGAAAATATACAAAAGGGCCTGTTATTCGTCTTTCTTTAAAAAAAAAAAATGAGGCCAAATTGGACATACCCTTCTTCTTCATCCTAACAATTTTTGCCATTAATGGCTTTTTTTCCTCCTTCTTCCTACTTTCCCCCCTCCTCCTCCCCTGTCTCATCATCATTCTTATTTGTAGTCTTCTTCTCCTTTTTTTTGATTGATGTATCAAGAATGTGAATCATTACTAGCAAATATATATCAAAAGACTCGAATCATCAAACAAATTTCACATCTAAACTTTGGGACTGTTTAGAAGTGATTTAGAATTGATCGAGATTAAACACTCTATGTATACTTCATGTATAGTCTAAGTTGTGCGGACTCTTACTTCGATATTACACCCGTGTCGGATTCTCCAAAAGTACACCACTTTTGGAGAATTTATCTCGCACCCGTTGACATTTTTGAAGAGTCTGAGCAACATAGTGTATAGTTAAGTTATTTTTCAGCTTTTTGAGTGTATCATAATGTATAGTTAGTGTATAGCTCATGAATAGGTAAGCTATATTGTATAGCTAGTGTATTACTTTCTATGACTTTTTACAAGCTATATTGTAAAAGGATGCTAGAGCTTTTACATAAATCAATTTAGAGATGACTTAATTTATATATGCTTGGCATCGGTAACACTAATTATTGCAAAAATATCAATGACTATCGTGCATAGTCTAACTAGACACGCTCAAGTATATAGCCCTGAAAGATAGGATGAGCTTTGTGAAATAAACTTGACAAACTTTTGTTTCCTTATTTCATAGTTGATCTTTGCACCGGTCAACAATGTTTGCTCACTCTGTAAATCGTACCCCTTTCCACTTCAGCTCCTTCATCCGTCTCTCAGTTTCAAATAGCTTTCAGGTAGATTCAACCTTCTAGAACTCTTTGAAAATTTGACCTCTACTTCCCTTTACAAAAAATATACACGAGAAAGAAAGAATACAAATGATTCAGTGATGCAAAATAAACAAACAACAACTGGGAGGGTGGGAGGCTGGTGTGTAGACAACCTTACCCCTACCTTGGGAAGGTAGAGAGGATAATGATTCAGTGAAGCAATCTACAAGAAAAATAAAGTGTGTTGCATATTCAAATACATCTACTATATAAATAGACGAACTCAATTACATATAAAATATAAACACAGGAATAGGATTAAAAACAACGACAATGAGATTAAGATATAAATAATATCAAATACATGTTGTAGATTCGGAACGTGATAAATGTTGAAACTCATCTCCCATAAAATCATATTATCTTTCCTAAACAACTTTCTATAATGTATTGATGACTCTTTTCTTTGGAGGTGCTAATAAATTCCATATTTCCCCATTTACTGTTCCAGATAGCCCTTGAATATAGGTTCTTTGTCTGTCAATCTTGGATTGAATATCGATGGTAAAGAGGCATTTATGAATTTGTCTATCTTGTTATCAATGTCCTTCCACTCAATTTTCAAATCTAGCTCAGGGATGACAAGTGTAGATCTTCTTCTTCCACGTAGATTTGACATCTACATATTTCCTTTGAATATATATACGTTATTGTATCAACAATGTACATCTCTAATATATAGTTATATATAACCTATACGCGAGTCTATACTATTTGTACAATATCAATATACAATATGATATTGATATATTATACATACATACAATCATTTTATTGAAAACAATGTTTGTTATCGGTATCACGAAATTTATACTATTATTTTTGTAAATAAATACTTGACTATATTTTTTATATAGATAAATTTACTTTTATTTTATATTTATGAATTTTTCCAAATATTTTTAGCAAAAACATCGAAAAAATTGTGCACATGTCGAGTGTGCGTTAGTTGAGATTTTATGCACCAAATAAATGTCAAAACACATATATTCACTTTGGTGTCAAAATTGTTGTTCTCCACTCTTCCCTTCAAAGGCGCCAGTCTCACTCTTCTCGGAATCTTCGGCGATTCAACAATGGATGGCGGACAACAGAAAATGTCGATAGACAATGAGAAGGTGCATGTTCTCCCTTTCCCTCTTTTGTCCCCTCCGTTTTACCTTTGATTGTTTAGTGAATTAAATGACTTTTCTACTCAATTGAAGTTGCTCATTCTGTCACTGGAAGTTCAGGATAAGAGATATAAACCATAAAAATATTTAATTAATGCTAATGGGCACCGATAAAGCCGTCATGCATGTGCTCTGATACAATTCTTCATCAATTTCAATTTTCTTTTGCTGCTAGTTTATGATATCAGAGGATCGAGGGTCTTAGTTAGAGATTTTTATGATATCCAATTGTATCAATATACATCATAATTAGGGAGGAAGTAGGATGTTAGGATCTAATGGAAATGAAACTTTTACAAAGAAAGAGCGGGGTGGTTAAAATCGTGAAATGCTTTTTATTTAGTGCAACGGTCTGTCATAAAATCAACCAGTTTCTTTCTCACCAGGGGAATATAGATTTCTCCAAATTTTAGTGTTCTAATCCAAATTAGATCACGAGTTGCTACAATCATTGCTCGATAATGTATTTCTGACCTATCACAATATAACTGGTTTAAGACTAATCAAGTTGTTATTGGGTTTGGTATGGTTCATTTATACATTTATTTTTGGGGCTTAGCTAAAATTAAAAAATGTAGATATTTTCAAAGAGGTCTGAGCCAAATAGGAGTTATTCTGGCTGTACCATCTATTGTGCTATGTAACTTGTATACTTTTTTTTGTGCATATAGACGCAAAATAGTTTTTAAATATTACACCTTGACTCACGTGGATTAGTTAATGCCCCTTAATTTGGGTTGGTGTCTTGGTGCATGCCAATTGATTTTTGATGTCTAAGGTCTTTTAAACCTTTTTGTTTCCATATTATTTTGCTACCCATTACCACAAAATTCTATTTTAGTAGCAATTATTTAATGACATTAATATAAATGCCGCTAAATATGTTTTAAACCTAATTATTAAGGGGCAATTACCTTTAGCCGGTAAAAGTAAACCTTTTAACAACACTTACTTAAAATATCTAATAATAAAGCCAAATTTTGTATTTTTCATCCACAAAATTCCCAAACTCCAAAATTTTCGATCTCTCATTCTCCATTCTCATCTGAAGCGACATCTCCGAGACTTACAAAATTGATCTGAAATCTTCTTCGTTATCGACTTTGTATTTCCATCTCCGTTTTCTTCATTTGCCGTGGATTGCTAACCCTTTGTCACTGCCTCAAGGTACGCCGATGTGTTCTGATTCTTTTGTCTTGAATGTGATTGGATGATAATGATTGTTTTCCGTATGAGTAATGAAATTGTGATACATGAGGATTGCAGTGTGTTGTAGTTTGCTGAGAGAGTTGTATTGTGTGCATTGTGTGTTGTTCTAAGCCCTAATTGTATTAGATTAGATGGTGGTCCTTTCTCCTATGTAGTCTCCTATGGTTAGAGTATGGGGCACTATCTGCAGTATTGACAGGGTACTGAACAAGGTTCCCGTCATTTTGCATTTTGAGGCAGAAAATCCCGAATCAATCATATGTTTCTGAGGCACTCAGGAACAACTCTTTTCCAGCTGATATATGTTGACCAGGTAAGAGTGTGTTTGTTGGATGGTCAAAACATCGGTAAATGACATTGCGATCTAAATCATAGAGCACAAAATTTTTCATGTCCATCATGGAAGCTAAAGCAGTGGATCGAGATGGATTTATGACAGAGATTTCCTGGCTTCCTACTTGCATAGTGAGCCTTCCATCACTAGTTAAGAGCAAGACAATGTTGCTCGGGACAACAGGATTGTTCTTGTTTGCAGTCCACGCTGTTGTCTCTTAGGCATTACCTGAAGGAAGTTTGTTACTTTACTGCTACAAGCTAAGTAGACATAAAATACACATTTAACAAATTTTCATTCTAGGAAGGGAACACAACTTTGCACTTTCACTTGTTAATAAAATATATATAGAATATCTTGTGAATGAAATAGTTCTCTATAAATGTGAACTTATGAGATATGGAGAGTCTCTGTTTGGTAAGTAGTTTCAATTATAGTCTCTATAAGTAAGCTTAGACATGGCTAACAGAAGCTTAAACACCTTATCTAGAACTACCATGTTGATTATTTTATCTAGAACTAATGTAAGTAAAAGGGGTAGTTTGGAATGTAGTATAACACTCTTTTCTCTATCCACTCTATGAACTACTAAGCCCCATACAGATGACATGATCCTTGAAAACATTAGCTTGTAAACATTTAGTCATAGGATCAGCTATCATCATAGTGTACTACTAATATGTTCAAAAACTCGCATCTTTCTTCTTAACATAGTCTTTAAACATCAAATAGTACTGTATGTCAATGTGCTTAATTAGTTCGGCTCTCATAGCATGCTATAAATTCAACTTTCATTCTGAATGTTGTGACAATGGTTTTCTTAACACTTCTCCATAACACAACAACCACTGTAATTTCCTCTACTTATAGCTAGTTTTTCAATCTTTAATGATTAGTTTGCTTTAGGTAGTTTTATTTAATAGCGTCGTGATCAGTCAACAAATTTGCATTTTTAACAATGATAGCGTTTACTTATTTAGTGATAACTAGCTTCATGAAAGAATAAATGTCTATCAATGAAATATACACAAATTACTAATTATCATGAAAAATATTTCTACAAAATTTTGCCAAATCATGATTTAAAACTTCTCATATCTTGCATAATTAACAAAAAAAATCAAGAGTTGGATTTGCCGCAAACATGAATAATATATCAAACGAATCAATATATTAAGAGGTTGATATTGAATAAAAATCAATGTGCAATATATACTTTATTGTATCAACAATGTACAAATCTAATATATAGTTATACATCACTTATACACGAGGTCAATATCTAATCAAAAATCGCAGAATGGCTCCCCCTATCGTGGCAATATATTAGCATTGGGATCCGTAGGAGCATCAATAGGTCTACATCCCAACATTCCTGTCTCCTCAAGAATGTCCAAGGCACACATTCATTGCAACATAACAATACATAATTTGGTGAGCAACCTCAATACCTAGAAAATACTTGAATCTGTTGAGGTCTTTAGTTTGGAAATACTAAAAGAAATTTTACTTCAAATAAGTGATGCTATCCTAATCATTGCCGGTGATAATGATAACGTCAACTTAGATCACCAAATAAATGTACGGATTAGATACAATATAATGATAAAACATTGAGTGATCAACTTCACCACGAGTCATGCCGAACTCCTGAATTACTTGCTGAACTCCCCAAATCTAGATCAAGAAGACTGTTTCAAACCTTAGACTTTAGAGTGACCTGCAAAATCGCCATACAAGGATACTAAGGATAATGGACTCCCCCGACTAATAAATAATGTGGTAAAGCATCATTAATGTCCAACTGATAAAAAAAATACCTAGCAGAGGGTACCATGGCTACTGCCAGCAGTGGCTGGTCGCCTCTTCCATGAGGAGAGACACCACCAGTACCTGTAATACCTTCGTACTTGAACTCCTTAACCCCAAAAACTACCAAACCTAAACACTCTATTCCCATAAAGGACATAACTTATGTACATAGTGAACCAACAGTCTTGTGGGAACAAGAAGATTTAGAATTTACTGTCATCGGAAAATTCTCTTACAGATGGCCCGAGTTAGAAATACGAAAAATTGTGACCACCATGGAGGATTACGTACACGTAATATCAAAACCTGCATACTTTCTTCGGGCAAAGGATGGTTTCTATCAGATGAGGCCCCTTAAGTGGGAACCATGGTTTAATCCAGAGGCAGAAACAACCACGGCACTGGCTTGGATCTCATTTCTTGGTCTGTCCCCTAATTTCATTGTTCAAGAGTTCTTATTTACTATGGCTAAGGCAGTTGGAAAGCCTCTACATGTGGATATGGCTACAAAAAACAAATCCAAAACAAGTTGTGCCAAGTTCAAGGTGGAAGTTGAACTTTTGAGAGATTTTCCCAGACGAATTAATGTTGGAGTTAAGAAGGCTAGTTCGGGGGAAATCATATCAAAATGGATTAACATAAAATATGATTATACGCCAAAGTATTGCAAAACTTGCAAGCTTCAAGGGCATACAAAGATGGAGTGTTTGTTCTTCATCCAGAGTTAAAGTATTGAATAATGAAGGTGAAAACAATGGTGATAGTCAACATCAGAGTAAGGGATAAAAAATTCTAACAAGTAGTAAAGGTGTAGGGACCCAAACTCAGAAGGAGGAAGTTAGGATTAATGAAGAAAAAAAGATGATGGACATATTTTTACATAATTTAAGCATTCTGTTGAAAGTGGTGCCTCAAAACCAGGAGATTAGTTCCACTTTCTACTGTATCAATATACAACCTAAAATTAGAATTAAGGTAAGATAAATTAGGCTGCAGTAAATGGCAGAATTTGATTCATTAGTTTCTATATTTTAGGCTTTAGTTATTGGAGATAATAATGTCAGCTTATTTTACTCCTTTTCTTTAGCTTTTTAAGTTATGAATTCATATATTTCTACTGCATGCATTTTTTTCAATAAAAAATGAAACTTAACATTGTTTCTTTATCTTTTGTTTCTTAGTAAACATATGTTGTTATTCTCCTGTTAAAAACCTACACATTCTCATTTGTAATATCCTTATGGATTGTATTAGAAGCTCGGTAATGATAAAAAAAAATACTCTTATTTTCTTCATACTTGTTAGGTAGCAGAAGTTAGGTACTTCATTAGGATTAGTAAGGTAAGGCCTAGCCCCCCTGCTTGTATTTGTTCCTATTGATATTTTTTATGTTAAATAAAATACCGCTAGACACTGTCTAGTAGTAAATTTGCTAAAAAAAATTGTCCAACTGATGAAGAGGCCAATGACGAATGACAACCATAGATAGAAAAAGGGAGAGATATGTTATTTTAGCCCGGGATGAGAAATTATCATTCTAATCAAATCCAAATATCTGTGTATATCCTTTGGCAAAAGCGAAATTGGAAAAGTTATATCTGTCGAAAATAGTGCAGTGGTCACCAAAAAGTGCTCAAAATTTGGTATAAAAAGTATGAATTGTCTCATAATCACGAGTCAAGTTGCCTGAAAACAAGCTGGTGAAAACAAGCTGGAACAGGCTCACGCATTGGCGCGTGGTACTATCGTGGTCGCTAGAATCCTAGATGTAGCCTCGCGTGAGTATTTGCGACCAATGACGTTGGTTGAGCTTTGGTTGCCGGAGGTTGCTGGACCTTGTAGTGGTGTTGGATTTTGCACAATACCAAAGAAAACATAGATAGTTGTGAGTAGTCACTTGAATTTGTACATTGACGTCTGATTTTTCTTGAATGATGCACAACGATACTATTTTTTGAAAAGTGGCGGAAAGAGTTTCACATGCCCGCATTTGGTGTTGATCTCGTCGGAGTTGCCTTTCTTCAAGATAGCTAATATAGCATGTTCCAATTGTGTTGGCAATTTTTTTTAATGAGTATCAGTCAGGTCTTCCATATGTAAATTTTACCGCTAGTGCATGCATATAGAAGCTTTTGCCTGATACACAACCTATCAAAATCTTTCTTGGTCGATGGGATGGTGGCTTCTCCATTATGTGATAGGTTGAAGCATAATAGATTTGGTTTTCTCCTGGATAGTGGTGTTATGTAGGGCTGTAATGTAGTTCTTTGTTGTAGAGGGAGCTGTAATGAGTAGACCAGCCGCTGGTGGTGGCTTGCTGCTGGTGGGCATGGCCATATCAGCTATTCAGAAGAGATTAGGGTCATAATGATAGGATTTAGGTTGGAGAGTATTTTACTGAAGTGTAAGGTATGAGACTGTTTAAACCCTTTGGGTGACCCAGCGGTTTGGGCTTGAGAATTCCATTTTGGAGGGCTCAAGTTCAAAATTCTTGCTCGCGAAAGCAAGAGGTTTGCCTTGTGGGTCGAGCTCGCCACACTGGGCTTGCCTATTGCGGGTTACCTCTCCTGTGTGGTTTGCAAGCTATTGCATAGAAGCGGGGTTTTTATCCTGTGCGCATCCAAAGGGTAGAGGCTCCGGATTTTCCTTTTCATAAAAAAAATATAGGTATGAGACTGTTGAACTAATTCATTTCACCTATGCCCTAACACTGAACCTAACTCTAAAACCTATGTCTTAATGTAGTTTCACTCTAGATAGTGTCAATATATAAGCAGATTTGGCTTTCATGCAATGCCTTTGCATTTGATGTAACAAATCTTCTTAATACAACCTAATTTAATTCTTCAAATCAAACTTCCTCAGAGAATCTTCTTGTGGCACCCATTTTTTTCAAAGAAATGCATGACTTGATAATCATGTGTTACGTGCTCCTCACACCACAACAAAGCCCCAATTTAGATGATGACATTCTTGATCAAATCAGATCTGG
This sequence comes from Solanum sitiens, assembly GCA_016801875.1. Classification (NCBI taxonomy): domain Eukaryota; kingdom Viridiplantae; phylum Streptophyta; class Magnoliopsida; order Solanales; family Solanaceae; genus Solanum; species Solanum sitiens. The sequence goes on along the minus strand of JABWTJ010000085.1, from coordinate 1,373,246 downwards.
TGTAATTAGATGTAAATGATTGTGGAGTTATTGTTGATTTTACTAGCTCATTACATACTTGTTATGGTTTCCTCTTTCAATTGCAAGTTTTAACCTTTTTAAGCATTCTCTTTTTGTTGATATATCTCTAAAAGTTACTCTTTACAATTTAACAAGAAATATCTGGTGGAATTAATGAGGTTGCCGAGTTGATATATCTCTAAAAGTTATTCTTTACAATTCTCAACTTGTTTTGAGAAGATATGCCTACTGAAATTAGGAGAAATATACAAAGGAATTTGTGTGTCTATTACAAAAAATGTTAAAGACTCCTAAATGTTTTTAGTTTTATCATCATGTGTGAACATCGCAATTCACTTTTAGTATTATATTTAACATTTATCATTTTGTTACCTTGACAAAGTAAGACGAGGGTCTACCAAAAACAACCGCTCTATCTCTATGAGATAGGGGTAAGGTCTGCATACACTCTACCATCGGAAAACCCCAGTTGTGGGATTACACTGGGTATATATGTTGTTGTTGTTGTCAAACCTGCAAATTAATTTTTACTTGTGTATTAATTTTTAAGAACTACTAGAGGCTTGATGCAAATGATAGTTGTGTTCTTTTGAGACACACATTAGAAGGGAGCCAACATGGTTATAACTAACAGGCAGAACTTTGTCAAGTTTCAAACAAATTAGCTTGATCTATGCGATAAAACATGCTCTTTTTCACTTTGGATTTGATTACATAATTGAAGGCTTTTAATAAAGTTCTTATGTAGTAGTATTCGTTAAGTCTAGTAATGGCAAGTAAAACAAGGTTACTTATAAAATGGCTTGTAAAATAGGGTTTATCTTTGTGGTTAAGAAATTAATGAGGACTATATTCAAGAACTGAGATAATTATTTAGTCCCTGCCTTATTTTATTTGGTTTTATTACCATTTAACTACTCGCTCTTCAGAAATGGAATAGTCATCTTGTTTGCAAGATATGTTGCATTGGTGAGGTTGGCTAAGGGTTTAGTTGACTTGCCTGGATGTTACTAGATAGGGTCTTGGTGGTAGATGTTGGTCTGCTGGTATTCATCTGTATGCCAATTGACTTTGGAAAACCTGAGAGTCCTACTACTATTTTCTGATTGGTAAAGGATAAGTGTATTGATACTTGATGATGGCGAAATATACAATTAGCAAACTTACAAGGAAGTCCTACTATTATTTCATTTTTTACTTTATATTTATGTTGCCCGTGCCCTTCAAACAGTTTGAGAATGCACTTGTGAGTAGTTTTTTCTTTCTAAACACAATAATATCAATCCCTTTGCGGCTACCCTTTACCAATTTTTATTTTATATCTACAAACTTAAGGGACTTAGCTTCAAAGCACCTCCATTAGTTAATGTTGATACCTGTATTTGAACTAGTACCTGAAATTGTCAAGTTTGTTTTCCATTGCCCTTTAGTTAGTCGCACGTTCTAAATTTTCTAAAATGAGGGTTGTTCGATTAAGCCTCAGCTTTGGCCTCTTTCCATTTATGTAGTATATCACCTAAAGAAACTTTGGCATCCCATTTTGGAAATCTGAATGTTCAACCTTCATTTGTATTTTCAGAAAGAGAGTATATTTTATGTTCCCCCTAAATGAAACAAAGATTAATACAAATGGCAAGTACGATTTGCGTATTAGTATTACTTGTTCACTATATATCTGGTGAGCACTCTAGGACCTTATAATAGGCACATGTTGAATCTTTTATTAATAAGAAACTCTAACAAATTGATGTTTGCTTTTACGTTCCTTTTCCAGCTACGAACCAGTCCTAAGGAACTACTTATGCATGATCCATCGCTCAGTCAAGGAGGTCAGATGAATTCCTTTACTTTTGCTGGCAATCAGGACATAATGTAAAAAGGAACTGCTGAGACTTTTATCTGCGAATCCAAGGTGGTTATGATTTTCAACGATATCTGCCTAGTTTATTTTTTTTGTCATTAATGGATGCAATATACACAGTAGTTTTGATTATAGGTATATATATATATATCTACTAGCATCTGTTATTTGTGATGATAATGAACATGATAACTTTTGTGAAGTACATGGATTAATCTTCATGACTGTATCATTTAATTACTGCAGAAATTTGGGGATGCAGTGAAGGAGATTGGTCTTCAAATTAAACACCATGAAGATAATATCAAATTGTTACAGGGTCAGAAGAAAAGATTGGATGATTCAATTTTGGATATAGAAGGTATTGTTTCCTTCTTTTCAAGTTAATTGGTTGTGCTGTAAAATGCACGTGCAATTTCAAAAGGTTACTGTAGTTATTTTGTTCTTTCAGTAACCTAGAATATAATGTTTTTATTCTGTCTTTATGGGAAGTAAACAATCAAACATTATAAGATTTTCATATCAATGAACATCTTTCACATTTCAAGTAAATATAGATTTCTTAATTACCTTTGCGCAGAATATCAGCCATCAGCTTGTTTCAGTGAGCTTAATATATTGTTCATGGTTTTAATGTGTTTATTGCCTAGTTAAAAGCACTCCGTGTAGACTATAGCATTCACTTTAACTTTTTTCTTTCCCTTTTGTCATATGCCTTTTCATTGTTTCTCAATTTTAATGCCTTGTGTTTGTGGGGTATTTTAGTTGCTCACGCCAAGACTTATTCAGCAAGTGGAACTGGTTTTGAAAATAAGGAATCTTCTAATGGGAAGAATGAGTTGGAGACAATTGAAGAAATATTAACATTGAACGGTTGCCAACTGCCAACTTATAATGGAACTCAGATTACTTATATTCTGTATATAAAGGACGTGATAGGAATTGTTGCTTTGCTTGGAAAGGTTGACGACGATAATCTCAGCAGGTTAGTTTCACATAGCATCCAGTAATTGCTGTTGTTTTCTACAAAAATAGACAAAGAAGAAAAAAATAAATGAGCTTTGTATGAGTCCACTTTCTATGCTTGTACATGTTCAAGAGATTATTATAGCACTTGTTCACTCTGTCCCCATATAGATGACAATATGTGGCTGCATGATGGTGAAGACTTGAGACAAAGTTTGATACCTTCTGGTATTTGAATTTGTCATAGGTATGCTTAGAGTGATTAGGATTTGGAGGTCGCAGATTAGGGTAGAAGGTTAGTTGATATTTGAACATTTTCTCGCTTTCTTAGGTCGTACTAAGTAGTCCTACATTAGTTGGGTAATGAATGTGTGGTTTGCATATACAGGCTTGAGCAATCTTCCCCTCATGAAATATATTTTGAGGGTCGAATTTGGCCCTAGTGTCATTTCTTACCAAGAAGTAGGCAGATAATGGAAGTTCACTGTAATTACCAAAAGAAAATTTTAGAAGTTCACTGTATTATGACTAACATTTGTATCTAAATCTCTGAAATTCAGGACTCTCTCAGATTATCTTGGGCAAGAAACCATGTTAGCAGTTGTTTGCAAGACACGTGATGAACTTAAAGCACTGGAAACATATGATAAGGAAAGTCTTATAATTAAAAGTTCTGGTCTTCATGGAGTTGGAGCTTCAATTGGGAGACCTTTAAATGACCGATATCTTGTAATCTGTCTTGAGAACTTAAGGTTTGCGTTTATGATGATCTCTTCTTGCAAGTGCATCTCATATTCTTTAACACTTCTTTACTCTCTTATTTTTTTCATTTTTGGGTTATCATTTTAGACCATTTATTGCTGATGACCCTCAGAGGAGGCTGTCCATAAAGAAGCCAAGATACCTCAATGAGGAAACTCTTCCTGGTTTTCTTGGTTTTGCCGTCAATATGATCAATATTGATAGTGCGAACTTATATTGTGTTACAAGCACTGGTCATGGCCTGAGAGAGACCCTCTTCTATGGACTCTTCTCACGATTGCAAGTATACAAAACAAGGGCAGACATGATGCAGGCACTACCTTTTATAACTGATGGAGCCATATCATTGGACGGTGGGATCATAAGAGTCCTGGTATATTTTCCTTAGGCAAAAGGTAATGAGGTTTGTCTTAAGTAGTGCGTTTATTATATTCAAAAAAAATTCTTCCTTCATAGTTCAACTTGTTTGTGAAGATACTTTGAAGAATTGATTGCCTATTAAGTTGTTCATTTCTGAGTATCAAGTAATATACTTCATCTCTAATTGTACGCATGAACTGGGAAGCTGGTGTTATTTTGTGACCATGTTGCTTGACCTTTGTAGAGTTCAGTAGTTCGACCTTTCACGAACTTACTCAATCAATCTGTATAGAATGGTGCATGAAAGCATGTTATTCCATTTCTTTCACTATATCTACAGCAAAGCTTCTGCAAGGTAGCCTTTGTTATATTTGTTTGTAATGCATTTTCATTTCAAAATGATTAACAAACCATTGGCATCTTTGATGAATCATTATTCTAAAGGGGGCAAGATTCAGCAACACATTATAGAAGTTAATCAGGAAAGATAATCTATAATATATTTTTCTAGGAGAGGAGTCTTCAGGATTTATCACGTTTCGAGTCGACGACACATTTTAGATTTACCTGAATGACTTCTAGTAGTTATTTATATCTTATATCTTAATCCAGTGTCTCGTGGGAGTTGTTTTTAATCCTATTCCTATGTTTATATATTATATGTATTTGATTTTGTATGTTTATAAATTAGATTTATTTGAATTTATAGCAAACTTTATTTTTCTTGTCGATTGTATCATTGAATCATTATCCTCTCTACCTTCCCAAGGTAGGGGCACGGATACGTACACTTCACCCTCCCAATTCCACTTGTGGGATTACATTGGATGTGTTGTTGTTTGTTTGTGTTGCATCACTAAATCATTTGGATTCTTTCTTTCTCGTGTTTATTTTTGTAAATGGAAGTACAGATCAAATTTCCAAAGAGTTGTGGAAGGTCATATCTACCTGAAAGCTATTTTGAAACTGAGATCCGGATGAAGGAGCTGAAGTGGGAAAGGGTAAGATGTTTGGAAGATTTAGAGAGAGAGCAAACATTGCTGACCAATGCTAAGAACAACTTTCAAATAAGGAAAGATGAGTTTATCAAGTTTCTTTCACAAAGTCCATCCTATCTTTGAGGGCTATATACTTGAGTGTGTCTAGTTAGAATATGCATGCTTGAACTTTTTTTACTTAATACTCTTTGTCCTTACATTCTACTTTAATTGATTGACGATGTCATTCGATAGCTGCAGACTGTACTTGAATTTTATCATGCTAATAAATTCCATATTAAACCCATTTACTGCTCCTGACAGCCTCTGAACAGGGGATATCTTTGTCTGTCAATCTTGAATTGAATATCGATGGTAGAGAAGCATTTATGAATCACAAGTACAGATCTTTTTTCTTCTTCCACGTACGTTTGGCATCTATATATTTGCTTCCTTGTATTTGGAGTATTCAAGTGGCAATATCTGAATCTTTGGACATTTTTAGGCTAGACAAAACAGGAGCTCGTGAAGTTCCTCTGAAGCAATATTTTCCAAGAGGAGACATGGATAAATTGGAAATTTAGTACTCTAGGTATTAAATAGTCATTTAGTCGCGAAGTTTTCGCCATAATGTTAAATATCCTAGTATTGAATTTTGGAGAGAGAAAATATTGTAGAAATGAGTGGAATATATGCAATTTAGGAAGATCTAGATAACAGGTGCTTTGTATATCAACTGGACTATTTGTAAGAAGAAATTGGAGTTGTTTCTGGACGTAGATCATAGTGAATGAATACAGGTTAAAATGTACATGTTTGTGAAATCTAGCTTTTAAAGCGAATGCTGAATCTGTAGAGTCTATTGGGGAGTTTTGTTCCACACCCGAATTGGCTAAATCTATGTTAGCGGGTCTTCTTTTGATGGAAAAAATCTTTTTGAACGGCATCTCGGCGAAAGTGTGAACTGTGAACCATAAGGAAAGTACCTAAATGCTAATACAAACTTCTCTCACATACACACATGAAGGGGGGGATAACTGAACCACCACTTTGCTAGATGAGTCTGGAGACCCTAGAGTCCGCCACAAAACACAGACCTCGAGAGACAAAGATCCAAGGAGCTACAACATGAAGTAAGCTTCACTTGTAACCTTAAGGAGTATAGAAATTTATTTGGAATTCCTAGCAAGGACTTTGCATGCTATTCATTCCTAAATTCCTTTCACCCTTAACTTGCGAACTCGAATTAAATTGAGTGAAGCTTGAGATTCTTTTCGAAGACTTGAAGATATATTTCTCAATAGTTTAAGAGGAGAAACTCTAATCAGAGCGTAGGTTGGGTTTGTTTTGGTTGTATTTTCCTTACTTTGATCCTGAGGTTGTTGCAAATATGATGCAACATATCTTGCACCATATTTGTATATTACCTTTATCAAAAAATATCTTGCACCGTATTTGTTGTTCGGAAGAGACGAAGGAAGCCCTGCTCCACAAACGAAGGGGACTAACTGCACGAATCACCCTCATAGTTTGAATTCCTAAAGAGAGTAGAATAGAATTTGTCATCTCTTTTTGTTTTAGAAGGTTTAAATAAGCATAGACACAATTAATTTAGGGTGTTCTTTGTCTTTTTTAGTAGAGATCTACTATGATGCCTATAGGAGATAGACTTTTCATCTGTGCTTGGTATTATGAAAAGCAAAAAGTGCAACAAACAATTAAGGTTCTTTGGAGCTTTGCAAAGTACAAATATGATGTGGGCTTTAATGAAAAACGATGCAAAGGGTGAAAAAAATATAACTATGCATTTGTTTACTTCAAGACTAATAATTATTGGGAAAAATATACAAAAGGGCCTTTTATTCGTCTTTTTCAAATTAAAAAAAAAGAGGCTAAATTGGATATTGAACATACCTTCTTCTTCTTCCTAACAATGTTTGCCATTAATGGCATCTTTTCCTTCTTCTTCCTACTTTCCCCCCTCCTCCTCTTTTGTCTTCATCGTCATCATTCTTCTTTGTCGTCTTCTTCTCCTTTTTTTTTGAATTAATGTATCGAAAATGTGAATCATTACTAGCAAATATATATCTAAAGACTCGAATCATCGAAAAAAATTCATATCTGATCTAAAAATTTGGGATTGTTTCGAAGTGATTTAGAATTGATCAAGTTTGAACACTCTATGTATACTTCATGTATAGTTAAGTTATTTTTCAGCCTTTTGAGTATATCATATTGTATAGTTAGTGTATAACTCATGTATAGGCAAGCTATATTGTATAGTTAGTATGTTACTTTCTCTGACTTTTGGCAAGCTATATATTCAAGCTTTTACATAAATCAACTTAGAGATGGCTTAATTTATATCTGCTTGGCATCGATAACACTAATTATTACAAAAAAATCAATTACTAGGATGCATAGTCTAACTAGACACACTCAAGTATATAACCCTGAAAGATAGGATGAGCTTTGTGAAAGAAACTTGAGAAAGGGACTGAATCGGTTTTTCTAGGAAGTGAGATGCTAAAACAATATCATGAGAAAGGGACTGAATCGGTTTTTCTAGGAAGTGAGATGCTAAAACAATATCATGAGAAAGTGACGGAATCAGTTTTTCTAGGAAGTGAGATGCTAAAACAATATCTTGAGAAAAGGGACGGAATCGGTTTTTCTAGAATGCAATAAAACTGTCCCTTTTCAAATGAAGATGTTCATATACTGACCAGTAACCTCATTACAGGTGAGTGAGAACACATTTGCTTCAAGTTTGTATACTTTGCCTAACTGAGAGCTAACTTTATTAAACTTTGCCTATCAGTTTTAAGAGATCCCCTGTATCCTCCAAAAGATCATGTTTACTTTTAAAAAAAGAAAAAAGAGAATAAGACAGTTCACTGCAGACCACACATCTGTTCAAAACTCCGTTTTAAGATGGGTCAAAAGTTTCATCAATGTGAATGGCTCTTTCCTTTGATAGACCAGTTCCTTCTTCTTTGGTGGTGCTGATAAATTCCATATTACCCTATTCACTGCTCCTGACAGCCTCTGAATAGGGGATGTCTTTGTCTGTCAATCTTGAATTGAATGTCGATGGTAAAGAAGCATTTATGAATCTTCCTATCTTGTTAGGAATGACAAGTACGGATCTTCTTTCTTCTTCCACGTAGGTTTGGAATCTACATATTTTCTTCCTTGTATTTGGAGTATTCAAGTGGCAATATCTGAAACTTTGGACATTTTTTAGGCTAGACAAATCAAGATCTTTTGCAGAACTTACTTTAAAAGAAGATCTAATTTATGTAAGTAGTCCAGGTATTACATAGTCATTTAGTCGCCAAGTTTTCGCCATAATGTTAAATATCCTAGTATCGAATTTTGGATAGAGAAAATATTGAAGAAATGAGTTGAATATATGTCAAGGCAACCAAAGGAAGACGACTAGTAGATTAGGGATGCAATTTAGGAAGATCTGGATAACAGGTGCCTTGTATATCAACTGGATTGTTTGTAAAGAATGAATTGGAGTTGTTTTTGGACATAGACCATAGTGATAGAATATAGTTTAAAATGTACATGTTTGTGAAATCTAGTTTTTTAAAGAATACGTTGAATCTGTAGAATCTATTGGAGAATTCCTTTCCACACCCAAATTGGCTGAATCTACGATAGTGGGTCTTCTTTTTACGAGGGAAAATATCTTTTTGAACGGCACCTCAGTGAAAGAGAACTGTGAACTGTGAACCATGAGGTGAGTGCCTAAATGCTAATACAAACTTCTCCCACTTACACGCATGAAGGGGGTGGGGGATAACCAAACCACCACTTTTGCCAGATGAGTGTAGAGACCCAAGAGTCCTCCACATAACCCAGCCCTCGAGAGGCAAAGATCCAATGGGCTACCACAGGAATTAAGCTTCACTTATAACCTTAAGGAATATAGAAAGTTATTCGGAATTCCTAGCAAGGGCTTTGCATGTTATTCATTCCTAAATTCCTTTCACCCTTAACTTGCGAACTCGAATTAAATTGAGTGAAGCCAGAGATTCTTTTCTGTCAAAGACTTGAAGATATATTTTTCAACAGTGGCGTAGCCAGAAATTTTACTGAGGGTGTCCAAAAATTGCATCAATTAATAAAAATAACGAATGGGTGTACTGATTTTTTTTAAATCAAACTACGTAATATTAGTAATTAAATTTCTTAACGAACAAATGTATAAAAAAATTTAAAGTTAAACTACATAATATTTAGTTTTAATGTGTATTTTAGTTTAATATGACGCGATTGGACGGAAGAAAAAAAAAGAGAAAAAGGAGAAAATTCAACTTAGATAGACATCATTTTTACGCTTCAAGAAACGAGGACAGTAACAACGAGACATATGTAAAATAAAGAGTATAATCAAACAATTTTTTAAAAAAATAATCTACATGGAGGCTTTTTGCGTTTTGTTGTTTTATATAATATTTCAAGGTTGTTTACTAACTTAAATTAATTTTAAAAACTAAGTTTATTTAAATTCTAATTTAAAAAAAAAGTCAAAGTCAAATTAATTAAAATTCTGGCGGCTAAATTTTTAATTTTTTTTCTTAAATTGTATCTAATTAAGGATTATTTTATCAAATAATATCAAATTTGTATTATTTCTAAAAATAGATTTATTAACTATTATTTAGATTTAGAAAATAACTAAAATAACTCTTTTTTAAATATAAAAGTTAGCATAAAGGAGAAAAAGTTGTTGGTGAGAATCAAACTTGCGACCTTTTGTTTTCTTAAATTGTATCTAATTAAGGATTATTTTATCAAATAATATTAATTTTGTATTATTTCTAATAATAGATTTATTAACTATTATTTAGATTTAGAAAATAACTAAAAAAAACTCTTTTTTAAGTATAAAAAATAGCATAAAAGAGAAAAAATTGTTGGTGAGAATCAAACATGCGACACCCAGCACACTACGTTGTCAGCCAAGGAACCACTGGGCTACACATACTTTATGTGTTCAGGGTGTCCAAAATGTATTAAATAGTTATTTAGGGTATCATTTTACTTGTATATACAATATAATTTTCCAACGAAGGGTCTCCGGTTGGACACCCTGACACCACTGTAGCTCCGCCCCTGTTTCTCAATAGTTGAAGAGGAGAAACTCAAATCCAAGACTAATAATTATTGGGAAAAATATACAAAAGGGCCCGTCATTCATCTTTTTTTCAAAAAAAAAAAAGGCCAAGTTGGACATTGGATATACCTTTCTTCTTCTTCCTAATAATTTTTTCCATTAATGGCTTCTTTTCCAACTTCTTCCTACTTTCCCCCTCCTCCTCCTCCGTCTTCATCGCCATCATTTTTCTTTGTCATCTTCTTCTCCTTTTTTTTAATTGATGTATTGAGAATGTAAATCATTACTAGCAAATATATATATCAAAAGACTTGAATCATCAAACAAATTTCATATCTAAAATTTGGGACTGTTTAGAAGTGATTTAGAATTGATCGAGATTGAACACTCTATGTATACTTCATGTATAGTCTAAGTTGCACAAACTCTTCACTTCGATGTTGCACCCGTGTCGGATTTTCCAAAAATACACTACTTTTGGAGAATTCAACATGCACGCATTGACATTTTTGAAGAGTCCGAGCAACATAGTGTATAGTTATGTTATTTGTCAGCTTTTGAGTGTATCATAATGAATAGCTAGTGTAGAACTCATGTATAGGTAAGTATATTGTATAGTCAGTATATTATTTCTATGACTTTTGGCAAGCTATATTGTAAAAAATGCTCAAGCTTTTACATAAATTAACTTAAAATGACTTAACTTATAGGGTAAATGACAGAAATCACATACTTTAAGGTAAAATTACCATTTGTCCTTTATAAGTTTATAATTATAGAAATTCCTCAAACTGATACAATAATATAAGCGCTGATACATTTATCTGTGCGAGATACATTAATCATTAAGTAAGATACATTATATTTTATACATGATACACTAATCTAATGTACAATTTATACATGATACACTAATCTGATGCGCGAGATACATTAATTTGATGTGCAAGATACATAATTTAATGTGTTGATACATTAATCTGATGCGTGAAAATGAGGGGATTTAGAAGTTTATAAAACTAATAGGGGAAAATGATAATAAGAGAACTTAAAGGTGGGATATCTGTCATTTTTTTGATAAATTTGTCTGGCATCGATAACACTAACTATTACGAATAAAATCAATGACTAGCATGCATAGTCTTACTAGACACACTCAAGTATATAGCATGGAAAGATAAGATGAGCTTTGTGAAAGAAACTTGACAAACTTTTGTTTCCTTATTTCATAGCTGATCTTTGCACTGGTCAACAATGTTTGCTCACTCTGTAAATCATACCCTTTTCCACTTCAGCTCCTTCATCCGTCTGTTAGTTTCAAAATAGCTTTCAGTTAGATTCAACCTTCCAGAATTCTTTAAAAATTTGAGCTTTACTTGCCTTTACAAAAAATATACACTAGAAAGAAAGAACACAAATGATTCAGTGATACAAAATAAACAAACAACAACTGGGAAGGTGGTGTGTTGGCAACCTTCCCCTTACCATGGGAACGTAGAGATGATAATGATTCAGTGAAGCAATCAATAAGAAAAATAAAGTGTGTTGCATATTCAAATACATCTACTATATAAACTGAAGAACTCAATTACATATAAAATCAACTCTTTCTATTTAGATATTCGAGAAGCTGTTTTCCACGTTTTTAACGACATGACGTTTTAAAAGATAAAATATATATCTTTTCTTGATATTATAAAAATAATAAATGAAATAAATAAATATATATATTTAAAATAGTGGAAAACAAAAATTATACGGAAGGGGTAATATAGTAATTTCAACAATAAATAAGAAGTCACAAAATTTTACTCATGAAACGCTATTGGTGCACGCGTTTTAAACCTTATCTCGTTAACTCTTTCTATTTAGGTATCCGGAAAGCGTTTTTTCACGTTTTCAACGACACGAAGTTTTTTTGAAAGATAAAATATTTATCTTTTCTCGATATTATAAAAGTAACAAATGAAATAAATAAATATCTAAAATAGTGGAAATAAAATTAAACGGAAGGTGTAAAATAGTAATTTCAACAATAAATAAGAAGACACAGAATTTTAATTATAAACGCTCACGCGTTTTATGCCTTAACTTATAAGTTCTTTCAATTTAAGTATCCAAAAAGCAATTTTTCAAGTTTTTAATGACATGACTTTTTTTCAAGGGAAAAGGCACAAATACCCCCAAACCTATGCCCCAAATCTCAAAGACACACTTATACTATACTAAAATCCTATTACCCCCCTCATCTTATTTTATAAATAATTAATTTTCTACCCCTTTTCGGTCTACGTGGCACTATCTTGTGGGCCCAACGTGTGTTGACATTTTCTTCAAGCTAGTGTCACGTATGCCGAAAAGGGGTAGAATATTATTTGTAAAATAAGATAGGGGGTAATAGGACCTTAGTATAATATAAGTGTGTCTCTGGGATTTCGAGCATAGGTTGAGACTTATGCATTTTCCTCTTTTTTAAAGATAAAAATTTATTTTTCTTGATATTATAAAAGTAATAAATGAAATAAATGTATATATATATATTTATAATAGTAGAAAAATAAAATTATCCGGAAGAGGTAATACAGTAATTTCAACAATAAATAAGAAGTCACAGAATTTCACTCATAAAAAACTATTGGTGCACGCGTATTAGCCTTATCTTATCAGTTTTTTCTATTTAGATATCCGAGAAGCTTTTTTTCACGTTTTCAACAAAATGACTTTTTTTAAAAGATAAAATATTTATCTTTTCTTGATATTATAAAAGTAATAATGAAATAAATTAATATATATTTAAAATAGTGTGAAAATAAAATTAAACGGAAGGGTTAATATAGTAATTTCAACAATAACTAAGAAGTCACAAAATATTACTCATAAAACGCCATTGATGCACGTGTTTTAAGTATTAACTTATCATTTCTTTCTACGCCATTGATGCACGTTTTTTAAGTATTAACTTATCATTTCTTTCTATTAGGTATCCAAAAGCTTTTTTCACATTTTCAAGGACATGACGTTTTTTTAAAAGATAAAATATTTATCCTTTCTTGATGTTATAAAGTGATAAATGAAATTAATAAATACTTATTTAAAATAGTGGGAAAATAAAATTAAACGAAAGGGTAATATAGTAATTTTAACAATAAATAAGAGGTCACCGAATTTTACTCATAAAGCGCTACTGGTGCACGTGTTTTATGTCTTATCTTATCAGCTCTTTCTATTTAGGTATCCGAGAAGCGTTTTTTCACATTCAACGACATGACATTTTTAAAAAAATACAAAATAGTTATCTTTTCTTGATATTATAAAAGTAATAAATGAAATAAATAAATATATTTTTAAAATAGTGGAAAAATAAACTAAACGGAAGTGCCAATATAGTAATTTCAATAAAAAATAAGAAGTCACCAAATTTTTCTCATAAAGAACTACTGGTAAACGCGTTTTATGTCTTATCTTATCAGTTCTTTCTATTTAGGTATCCGAGAAGCGTTTTTTCAAGTTTTCAACGACATGATGCTTTTTTTTAAAATAAAATATTTATCTTTTCTTAATATTATAAAAGTAATAAATAAAATAAATAAACACATATTTAAAATAGTGGAAAAATAAAATTAACCTGATGGGATAATATTGTAATTTTAACAATAAATAAGAAGTCACATAATTTTACTCAAAATATGCTCTTGGTGCACGCATTTTATGCTTTATCTTATCAGCTTTTTCTATTTACGTATCCGAGAAATGTTTTTTTACGTTTTCAACGACATGACGTTTTTTTAAAAGACAAAATATTGATATTTTCTTGATATTATAAAAGTAATAAATGAAATAAATAAATATATTTTTCAAAATAGTGGACTTATAAAATTAAAAGGAAGGGGTAATATAGTAATTTCAACAAAAAATAAGAAGTCACCGAATTTTACTCATAAAGCGCTACGATAACTCAAACTGAAAAAAAGTTTTTACAGCTCAAATTACATGTGGCCCCACTTACAACTCACACTTTGAATGCCAAGAGTTCAAAATAAGTATAAGACATGTGGCATAAGATCGTCTCTGGTGCTCAATGAGACAAGGCGCAAGATAGTCCACTTCTTTTATCTTTATACCTCTCCGTCTCATTTTACATAGAAGTGTTTAATTGAAGAAAGGATCAAAATAGTCCCTTTTCTTTGAGTTAAGGCTCAAAGTGATCCTTGAGTTTTCACATGGAGCACTAATAGTCCCTCATGTTTGCAATATTGGTGCACTTTTGGTCCTCCTTCAAAATTTTACCTATTTTTTAGCATTGATTTTATCCATAACCTATGTATGGGATGTTCAATCGTCATTATATATATTTAGTAGAAATAACAACTCCATATGAAAGAATGTGAGAAGAAAAACACTTTGTTTTGTTTAGTAGAAATCGTATTGCAGGTAAAGTGGATAGGTTTATCACAATAATTTCACGTGCAATTGTACAATTTTTTCTTTTCCTGCAAAGTCATATGTTAAGATGTTTTTAGTTTAGCTGCAGTAATATTTCTAGTGAACAGAACAAGGTGTTTTTCTTATCACCTTATCTCAGATAGAATTATTATTTCTATTATATATATGAAAAGACGATTGGACATTCCTTATATAAAATTTTGGACAAAATTAATGTTAAAAAATAGGCAAAATTTTAGGGGAGGACCAAAAGTGCACCGATATTGAAAACACGAGGGACTATTAGTGCTCCATGTGAAAACTCAAGAATCACTTTGAGCCTTAACCCAAAGGTGAGGGACTATTTTGAGCCTTTCCTCTGTTTAATTAGGTATTTAAGAAAAATATTATATATTTGAAAATTTGGTCCAAAATAATATTTTGATATTTATATAGTTGGTACTATCTAGGGTTTTAACAAAATCAGGCCTGTTTTTGTTTCTGCTATTTGCATTATGTAAGCTCTATCTGCAGTGCACTTACTAAAAAAAAAGAAGGTATATTTGTTATGATACTTATCATTTAGTTTTGAAAGAACTTGTTATAGATATGATCTTAATTACAATCTTTCTTTTTTGTTTTTGGAAAAAAGGATATCAAGAGAAATTGTGACAATGCGATGAGAGATGTAAACACTTCTCTAGGGATTGATACCATGTATCCCAAGTTTGTATTGGCTGCAAATCCGATGAATAGATCTGAAGAGTTAGTGCAACTATTCAATTCTCTCTTTATTTCTATCTCAAAACCATCTTGGCAAAGTATTTTACTGCACTTTCGTGGTTTTCAATTACGTTTTTCTATATGTGTTTCAGGGGGAAAATGGGAGCTTCCATTCATAGATCATCGAGAGACAGAGGCATAGGAGGAAAACCTCCATACTTAACGGTTGTTGCATCATTCCAATACACAGTTTGCTTATCTATGGTCAAAACATCTTTATTAGAAATACATTTCAAATATGCAGCCCTAGATATTTATTTTCTGTGGCTTTTTGTTGAGTTTTGAAATCTCTATGCTAGAAACCGTCCCAGCCTGAACTTAGAGACAAGTAGTTACATATCAATGAACTCATGTTTGATTTTGTCTTGTCATTCCCCTGCAATTTGGCACTGTGAAGTATCCTATATGTATCTCATGAATGTTTTGAACAAAAATGAATAAAGTAACAGGAGATAATATCGATTTTGAATTGGATTCAGAAAACCTTGAGTGATCAATGAATATGTTCATTTTTTACCATTAGGTATAAGTGTCTTCAAATTCTTTGTTTTCCAAGACTGGATTTCCCTTGATCAATAGGACGGGTATTTATACAAAAAATTGCACCAGTTTTAGCAAAAATCAGATAATGACAATCGCTGCTTAGGCTATATTAGTTAAGATATATTTATTAGAGTTTCTAGTTATTTCTAACGAAGAGCAGCCTCTACATGAAGTTACTTGGTGTTATTACGAGTCATCTGCTAATGAGTTATCAGTAGATACCTTTTTCAAATGCCACTTTGATATTAGTTTACTTTGCAATTGTGTTCATTGTAAATCTTATATTACAATAGCTGTGAGAAATTCTCTGGAAATTTATACGTCAATTTGAAGGTGGTGAAATTAACCCATAGAAAACACTAGTCTATTGAAAGTTTACCTATTGGAGGCCAACACTGAATTCATAGTCACTAGCCATCAATAATATAGGGAGAAAGAAAAAGGCAACAAGATGATTACAAGCATTTAAATGGAATATATAACTATGCCTCTCGATATATCCTTGAAAACTTACCGACATACTAATTCTATCTTCCTTTTTAGTCTCTTTTCTCTACAGATGCTCCTTGTCTCTTAATAGAAACCACGGCTGCTTTTACCTTATATAATGTGATTCTTAATTCATCCAACCAATAAACTGGGAATCCAACAATATTTTTGTTTCTATATCTAGCAGTTACTTTATCCTCTTGTCTGACTTTTGCTTATATGGTGGTTGCTTTTACAGCCTTACTTTGGTATGTTTGGTTATGGAGGGCCTATTGCATCTATGCATTTAGGCAGGTATGTCTTGCTAAAGTTTAGAATGACTTCATTATAGACAAAAAAAACAAGGACTTACTTGTTTTCATGCTGCCTTTTCTGTAGAAGAGCCTCTGTTTCATCAAAATCAAAGGAGTGTCAGAAAGTATACGTGTTACATCTTGAGAGAGATTCATTGCTCCGCTGTTCTTCGTCTCAACAAACTTGGAGGGTACTCATCATTGTTTAATATTACTCTCTTCTTATCATTTGCTTCTTTTGCTAGTACAAGTTCTATCTCTTAATCTTATTTTTCGTACGTTTATATTTTCTTTCATTTAGACTGATGGAAATGTTAGAGACCCCTTGGAAGATGAACTACTAGACTCAGTTGATGGTAGCTTCACTAAAGTAAAATATTCTTCTGGACTCTTGCTGATCTTTTGATTATTGAAGTTCTTTAGTATCATCTTCCTATAAAGTAGATTTTTGCACTGACTTCCTATGAAGTCAATTTTGAGTTCATTTCCCATCCTAACATTTAGCTTGATATGATTGATATCCTAATTCTCTTGCAACCTATATGGGTTCTTGATTGTGTTATGGTAGGTTGTATCCATAGACCGAGCCTTCCTCAAGTCCCTGAATAATCATACGTTTTATTAAATTGTTTTTTTATACGGTCCGTTATTGTGGTGTTGTCCAAATTATTTTTATGAATAGCAGATGTCTATTACCGTCAAATGTTTATGGTTTAGGGCTTTAGACTTCTCTTAGCATTTTGATGTTTTAAATGCTTAGTTGTTTTGGTATATGATATTACTTTCATGAAATCAGTTTCAAACATGGTATGGAATTGTTAGTGAAAGTATAAATCAGTTGTTGCTACTATACAAACGTAATTACAGAAACTACAATACAAACTGAAAGATATATACTTCTCGTATATACAGGTTAGTGGCTTATAGAGTTTTTCTGATTTGTTGGTTTAAGAGGTAATAGCCCCTTGACCAATTCAGTTATTTACTTTCAAAGTTAATTCATAACATTGTGTGTGTATATATATGGACTAAGTACTATTATCCATGTGGGGTCCGGGAATTGTGATTTTGAAATTATTACTTGTTGCTTTAATCATCATTTTTTCGTTTCTTTTGAAATTTCCCAGGTACAGTGTGTATATGTTGTTATAACTCGGGGATAATTTTATTAATCCCTGCAGTTGATGTCTTTATAAAGGCAAACAGACGCCACACACTTCAGGAACTCCTTTATATTTTTGGTGGAAAACCAGGAGATACCAATCAGTATCAGATAATTGATTGCTATTTGTTGAGAATCATCTTAAATCTCCCCTTGGACTTTAGTATACCTATTTACATACATGATCTTCGGTTTTTTAGTATACGTGAGCCTGATTGCATCGAACTATGTCTCATCTTTAAAATTAATGTTCATACTCATTTGGTATTGTTGCTCGTTCACCTACTTCTATTTATCTAGGACAACCTTGCGATATTTTTTAATCTTATGAAATCTTCTGTATGTATTTTCCCAGACTGACTTAGCACATCACCCTCTTTTCACCATTGCATTAAGGAACTTTGGCAACAAGCCTTCAAATAAAGAGAATGGTCATGACTTATGGTTTGTTGTGCACTGTTGAAATGATATCCTAGAATAACTCCTATTTGGCTCAGATCTGTTTGAAAATATCTACTTTTTTTAATTTTAGCTAAGCCCCAAAATAAATGTATAAAGGAACCATACCAAACCCAATAACACCTTGATTGGTCTTAGACCAGTTATATTGTGATAGGTCAGAAATACACTATCGAGCAATGTTTGTAGCAACTCGTGAGCTAGTTTGGATTAGAGCACCGTTGCATTAAATAAAAAGCATTTCAAGGTTTTATCCACCCCGCTCTTTCTTTGTAAAATTTTCTTTTCCACTAGATCCTAACATCCACTTCCTCCCTAATCATGATGTATATTGATACAGTTGAATATCATAAAAATCTCTAACTAAGACCCTAGATTCTCTGATACCATAAACTAGCAGACAAAGGAACATCGAAATTGACGAAGAATTGTATCAGAGCTCATGCATGACGGCTTTATCGGTGCCATTAACATTAATTAAGTATTTTTTTGGTTTTGTATCTCTTTTCCTGAAACTCTAGTGATAGAATGAGCATCTTCAATTGAGTAGAAAAGTCATTTAATTCACTAAACAATCGAAGGTAAAACAGAGGGGACAAAAGAGGGAAAGGGAGAACCTGCACCTTCTCATTGTCCATAGACATTTTCCGTTGTTCGCCGTTCATCGTTGAATCGCCGGAGATCCCCAGAAGAGTGAGACTGGCGCCTTTGAGGGGAAGAGTGGAGAACAACAGTTTTGACAGCAAAGTGAATATAAAAAGAATTAAACAAGTCATAATTTGCTATTTTTGCAACCCTCCAAACTTGAAAAAAGGAAAAATAAAAAGAATTGATTATTCGATTATTTTACTAATCAAATTGGTCAAATTATTAGTTTACTACTAAAAATGACTATTCGATTATTGTATGAACCAAATTTAGCCCAACTACTAGTTCATTATCATAATATATAATAACCTTATTTGGTCCCCTGTTCCTCTTTCACGTGATTCCTTTAATTCTTTCGAATTTGTATCTTTTTACATCTTGTAAAAAATTCCTCTGATCATCTAGGTGGCTATAAAGAATTTGTCAATGAATTAATCCATAGAACTCACCTCTTGTTGTGTAGTAAAGAACATGTAAAAACAATGATCGTTTTTACTTTAAACGAATCAATACATTGAGAGGTTGAGATTGAATAAAAATCAATGTGCAATATATACTTTATTGTATCAACAATGTACATATCTAATGCATAGTTATACATCACTTATACACGAGTCTTTATTATTTGTCCAATATCAATATATTATATATACATACAATTATTTTATTGAAAACAATTTTTGTTACCTGTATCACTAAATTTAAATTATTTTTCATGTGAATAAATACTTGACTATACTTTTAGTATAGATAAAACTACTTCTATTTTATATTTATGATTTTTTAGCAAAAATATTGAAAAAATTGTACACGTGTTGAGTTACTTGAGAATTGAGATTTTATGCACCAAATAAATGCCAAAACGCCTTCACACCAAATACCCCTATATTCACTTTGCTATCAGAATTGTTGTTCCCCACTCTTCCCCTCAACGGCGCCAGTCTCGCTCTTCTCGGAATCTCCGACAATTCAACAATGGACGGCGAACAGCGGACAACGTCGATAGACAATGAGAAGGTGCAGGTTCTCCCTTTCCCTCTTTTGCCCCCTCTGTTTTACCTTTAATTGTTTAGTGAATTGAATGACTTTTCTACTCAATTGAAAATGCTCATTCTTTCAATCGAGTTTCAGGATAAGATATACAAACCATAAAAATACTTAATTAATGCTGGGAACTGATAAAGTTGTGCATGTGCATGTTCTCTGATAGAATTCTTCGTCACTTTAGATGTTCCTTTGGCTGGTAGTTTATGGTATCTGAGAATCTAGGGTTTTAGTTAGAGATTTTTATGATATCCAATTGTATCAATATACATCATGATTAGATAGGAAGGAGGATTTAGGATCTAGTGGAAATGGAAATTTTACAAAGCAAGAGCGGGTGGGTGAGGTGAAACCGTGAAATGCTTTTTCTTTAACGGAAAGGTCTTTCAGAAAATCCACAAGTTCCATTCTCACCAGGGTATATCGATCCTCATGTTCTATTTGGTCATTTTTCCAAATTTTAGTTCTCTCAACAACTGATTAATCCAAACTAGCTCACGAGTTGCTGCAACCATTGCTCGATATTGTACTCCTCTGTACTTGATTGAGCAACCACACTTTGCATCTTACACTTCCAGGATACCAAATTACCTCCTACTAAAACACAATATCCAAACCTGGAACGTCTATCAGAGGCTGATCTTGCCCAATGCTTATGGCCTCGATCATCAAAGAGTAGTCATATACCTGAAACTCACTTTATATATCGCAAAATACGTTGCAAGACTCACAAGAAAAGGATGTCAGCTCTAGTCACTATAATTCAACTTTCCCACTAGCCATCTATACCTTCAAAAATCGCGGAATGGCTCCCCCTGTCGTGGCAGTATATTAGCATTGGGGTCCATAGAAGAGTCAATTGGTCTACATCGCATCATTCTTGTCTCCTCAAGAATGTCCAAGGCACACATGCAATGCGACATAACAATACTTAATCTGGACTGAGCAACCTCAATACCTAAAAAATACTTCAGTCCGCTGAGGTCTTCGGTTTGGAAATATTGAAAGAGATTTTACTTCAAATTAGTGATACTATCCTAATCATTGCCAGTGATAAAGATAACGTCAACTTGGACCACCAAATAAATACACAGATTAGATGCAATATATTGATAAAAAACACTGACTTCACCACGAGTCATGCCGAACTTCGGAATTACTTACTGAACTCCCCAAATCTATGCTCAAGAAGACTTTCAAACCTTAGACTTTAGAGTGACCTGCACAATCGACATACAAGGATACTAATGATACTGGACCACCTACCCACCCTCCCGGCTAATAAAATAATGTGGTAAAGCATCATTAATGTCCAACTAATGAAGAGGCCAATGACGAATGACGACCATAGATAGAAAAAGGAAGATTTATGCTATTTTAGCCCGGGATGAAAAATTATCATTCTAATCCAACTCAAATATTTGTGTATATCCTTTGGCAAAAGTGAAATTGGAAAACTTCTATCAATCGAAAATAGTGCAGTGGTCACCAAAATGTGCTCAAAATTTGGTATAAAATGTATGAATTGTCTCTAAATCACGAGTCAAGTTGCCCAAAAACTAGCTAGAACAGGCTCACGCATTGGCGCGTGGTACTATCGCGGTAGCTAGAATCCTGAAAGTCCTACTATTATATTTTGATTGGTAAAGGATAAGTTTATTGATACTTGATGCAATAAAAATGTACAATTAGCAGCTTACAAGGAAGTCATACTATTATTTCATTTTTCACTTTATATTTTTGTTGCCTGTGCCCTTCAAACAGTTTAAGGATGCACTTGTGAGTAGTTTTACTTTCTAAACACAATAATATCAATCCCTGTGCGGCTCCCCTTTACCAATTTTTTGGCTTGTTCGCCATCTCTCATTGCTGCATTTATTGCTATGTATACTGTCCTTAAACTTGAGTGTGTTTCTCGACAGAAACTTGGGGATGATATTCGCAGATATGGCCAATGCATCAGACAATGTGATGCAAACGTGGAATCACTCAATATTAACCAAACAAATATTGAGCTTGAGATGTCCAACTTGGGAGGTATTAATTAAGCTGATTCTATCATGCTACTGTGTTGCTGCAATGGTTTGGCTTTATGTAGTCCGGAAATTTTTTAATTGACACATGAAATCAAAAAACAATGTTATGTGCATCATGTAACCATCTCTTAACTTATTATCTCGTCTTTATGTTTAACATTTTGCAAATTCCAGGGACGCATGCAAAAGGCAGTGGTGCTATTTGCGGATATTAAACCTTGTAGCTTCAAACCTAAATATTACTATTTGCAGAGATTCCATATATTTTATATGTTCTGATATATTTGCTTGCTTTCAGTTTGTCTCTACAAATTAATATGGTGCAACTCTTGCAAGTTTCTGTTACTTCAGTTTGGATGGTTTAAATGTATTCCTGATGACATTTCTTTTCTGTTCCTTATGTCTCTGGAGTTCTCCCGAACTTCTCCTTACTTTCTGCTCGTGGTTCTATAACTAGTCTTGCAATTTAACAATCTGTTAAATTGAAAGAGATCATGTGGTTACTTGTTGAAGAGTGATACCTAATTCGCAACAGACATATTAAATGCATCTTAGAAATTGTAACATGAAAATGGTCATGGGTGCAGCTTGTATTGGTCTTAATTCTTTTCACGACTTGGTCTATGATAAAGATGTGATTATGGAGAAGATCGAAGGAAAGGCGGACAGTGCAGCTGCTGTTATACACAAGCTTCTCAGATCACCAAAACCTGAACAACTTTATCTCAAATATGCTCATGACATACTTGGCGTGGTTGCACTTCTTGGAGAGGTTCGGACCCACAAACTTAGCAGGTTGGTGCTGGTATCCTTTTCTTTAAAATGAAGTATAAGAACTTCCTTGTCTATATGGATGCAACTGAGTGTGTTTTCTTCCCTTAGCATGCTTTCAACATATCTTGGAGAAGATCAGATGCTTGCTGTAGTATGCAAATCCCGTGCAGCTGCCAGAGCTCTTGAAATTAATCAAATGGATGGAAATGTGAATTGCGCCAGTGCTCTTGACATATTAGCAGCTAAGCTTGGAATTTCCATCAAGGGTCTATATGTGGTTATATGCCTTGAGGATATAAGGTAAAAACCTTTCTTTCTCTGGTTTACTTCATACTAAATGATATCAATTGTTAGGATTTTGAACTAGTAACTGAAATTGTCAAGTTTGTTTTCCATTGCCCTGTAGTTGGTCGCACGTTCTAAATTTACTAAAAATGAGGGTTGTTCCATCTATGTATTATATTTCCTGAAGAAACTTTGGCATGCTGTTGTGGAAATTTGAATGTTCAACCTTCATTTGGCTAGCAATCAGGACATAATGCAAAATGGAACTGCTGAGGCTGTTAGCTGCCATTCCAAGGTAGTTATGATTTTCAAAGATATCTGTCTAGTTTATTTTATTTTGTCATTCATGGATGCAATGCAATATACACAGTAGTCTTGATGATAGGTATAGATAAATCTACTAGCGTCCTTTATTTGAGATGATAATAGACATAATAATATATTGTGAAATAAATGGATCAATATTCATGACTACATCATTTAATTACTGCAGAAACTTGAGGATGCAATTAAGGAGACTGGTCTTCAAATTAAACACCATGATGATAAAATCAAATTCTTAGCTGATGTTCGATCGAGGTGATTTTTTTTCAATCTGATTATTCTTTTGATATCTACGCGAAAAAACACCACACACTGCTATAGGATTTATAGTTTTACGTTTATTGGTTTTTGACCACATATAGGGCAAACTTATAAGGAAAAAATGAAAGTCAAATCGGATAAAGGGATTTAGTTTGCCACGTAGATTTTGAAAAAATAAGCAACTTTAAAAAAAGAATCGCATATAAAAGATACTCGAGGAAAAAGTTACGGTCATTTGAAGTCCTACAAATGTAACGTTATAGGGGTAGTTGTGAAGATTTGAACTTTAAACGGACATAAAACGTGCATCCGATGTAAGATCGAGGCGGGTTTTTTTTCAATCTGATTATTTTTTCAATATATACGAGAAAAAACATCACACACTACCATAGGATTTATCGTTTTACATTTATCAAGTTTTGACCATATATAGGGCAAAATTATAAGGAAAAACGAAAGTCAAATCGGATAAAGGGATTGATTTTACCTCGTCGATCTCAATAAAATAAGCAACTTTAAAAACAGAATCACCTCTAAAAGATACTCGAGGAAAAAAATACGGTCATTTGAAGTTTCTACTAATGTAACTTTAAAGGGGTAGTTGTGAAAAATTGAACTTCAAACGGATATAAAACGTGCATTGGATTTCCGATCGAGGCGATTTGTTTTTTCTAATATGATATTTTTTGGATATCTACGCGAAAACAACCCACACACTGCCATAGGATTTATAGTTTTACGTTTATCGGTTTTTGACCATATATAGGGCAAAATTATAAGGAAAAAATGAAAGTCAAATCGGATAAAAGGATTGAGTTTACCACGTAGATCTCAAAAAATAAGCAACTTTAAAAAAAGAATATCCTATAAAAGATACTCAAGGAAAAAGTTACAGTCATTTGAAGTTTCAACAAATGTAACGTTAAAGGGGTAGTTGTGAAAATTTGAACTTCAAACAAATATAAAACGTGCATCCAATGTTCGATCGAGACGATTTTTTTTCCAATCTGATTATTTTTTTGATATCTACGCGAAAAAATATAACACACTGCCATATTATTTATAGTTTTACGTTTATTGATTTTTGACCATATATAGGGTAAAATTATAAGGAAAAAATGAAAGTCAAATCGGATAACAAGATTGAGTTTAGCACGTAGATGTTGAAAAAAAAGTAACTTTAAAAAAAGAATCGCCTCTAAAAGATACTCGAGGAAAAAGTTACGGTCATTTGATGTTTCAACAAATGTAACGTTAAAGGGGTAGTTGTGAAAATATGAACTTCAAACGGACATAAAACGTGCATCCAATGTCCGATCGAGGCAATTTATTTTCCATTCTGATTATTTTTTTGATATCCATGCGAAAAAACACCACACACTGCCATAGGATTTATAGTTTTACATTTATCGGTTTTTGACCATTATAGGGCAAAATTATAAGGAAATAATGAAAGTCAAATCGGATAAAGGTATTAAGTTTACCACGTAGATCTCAAAAAACTAATCAACTTTGAAAAACAGAATCGCCTCCAAAAGATACTCGACGAAAAAGTTACGGTCATTTGAAGTTTCAACAAATGTAACGTTAAAGGGGTAATTGTGAAAATTTGAACTTCAAACGAACATAAAACGTGCATCCGATGTCCGATTGAGCAGATTTTTTTTTCCAATCTGATTATTTTATCGATATCTACCCGAAAAATATCACACACTGCCATAAGATTTATAGTTTTACGTTTATCGATTTTTGACCATATATAGGGCAAAATTATAAGGAAAAAATGAAAGTCAAATCGGATAAAGGGATTGAGTTTAGCATGTAGATCTCAAAAAAATAAGCAACTTTAAAAAATAAATTGCCTCTAAAAGATACTCGAGGAAAAAGTTATGATCATTTGACGTTTCAACAAATGTAATGTTAAAGGGGTAACTGTGAAAATTTAAACTTTAAAACGGTCTTAAAATGTGCATCCGATGTCCGAGCGAGGTGATTTTTTTTCCAATTTGAATATTTTTTCGATATCTACGCGAAAAAATACCACAAACTGTCATCGAATTTATAGTTTTATGTTTATCAGTTTTAGACCATATATAGGGCAAAATTATAAGGAAAAAATGAAAGTAAAATCGGATAAAGAGATTCAGTTTACCACGTAAATCTCAAAAAATAAGTAACTTTAAAAAAAGAATTGCCTCTAAAAGATACTCGAGAAAAAAGTTACGCTCATTTGAAGTTTCAACAAAAATGTAACGTTAAAGGGATAGTTGTAAAAATTTGAACTTCAAACGGGCATAAAATGTGACTCTAATGTCCGATCGAGGCAATCTTTTTTCCAATCTGATTATTTATTTGATATCTAAGCGAAAAAATACCGCACACTGCCATATGATTTATAGTTTTACGTTTATCGGTTTTTTACCATATATAGGGCAAAACTATAATGAAAAAATGAAAGTCAAATCAGATAAAGGGATTGAATTTACCATGTAGATCTCAAAAAAATAAGCAACTTTGAAAAAAGAATCGCCTCTAAAAGATATTCGAGGAAAAAGTTACGGTCATTTGAAGTTTCAACAAATGTAACGAAGGGGTAGTTGTGAAAATTTGAACTTCAAACGGACATAAAACGTGCCTCCGATGTCCGATCGAGGCAATTTTGTTACCCATCTGATTATTTTTTTGGTCTACGCGAAAAAATACCGCACACTGCCATATGATTTATAGTTTTACGTTTATTGGTTTTTGGCCATATATAGGGCAAAATTACAAGGAAAAAATAAAAGTAAATTCGGATAAAGGGATTGAGTTTACCACGTAGATCTCAAAAAAAGAAATAACTTTAAAAGAATCGCCTCTAAAAGATACCCGACGAAAAAGTTACGGTTATTTGAAGTTTTAACAAATGTAACGTTAATGGGGTAGTTGTGAAAAGTTAAACTTCAAACGGACATAAAGCGTGCCTCCGATGTCCGATCGAGGCGATTTTTTTTCCAATCTGAATATTTTTTTGATATCTACGCGAAAAAATACTGCACACTGCCATAGGATTTATAGTTTTATGTTTATCGATTTTTGACCATATATAGGGCAAAATTATAAGGAAAAAATGAAAGTCAAATCGGATAAAGGGATTGTGTTTACCACGTAGATATCGAAAAAATAAGCAACTCTAATGAATCAGTAAGGGAGATGAACAAAAACTAATTCAGAAAAAACTAAAATCTGTAAACATACCAGAATCTGGAAAATTAGAACAGAAAAAGATCAAGCACACTGAATTCACAGTGTTGCCTTAAGGAAATTATTTGATTTGGAGAATGTCCTCCCAGGATTGAATGATCTCAATCACCAGTGTATTGATACCAAAAACTCTGGTGTCAGCGAACCACTCAACAGCAGTAAAGTATACGAAGAATTTTTTGTGCAGAAGAAGAAGAAGAAATCAGAAAAATTTGTAAGGAAAAATTCTAAAGAATGAATGGTATTTATAGGCAAGAGGAACAGGTTCCGAAAGGTTGCAACCCTTCAAAATCCACACGACCATGATTGAAAGTTTGCAACCTTTCAAACGGTTCCTAATTGTTCCTGAAAGTTGCAACCTTTTGGCAAATTTATATAAAACTGAGAAAGATAAGTAAAACGAGTCTCGCGGATCCGAGTCGGGAAAGTTGAAACGTTTTGGTTAATCTCAACTAAATAATTGAAAGCGGTTTTGTTATAATTAATTGAAAACGTTTTTGCCATTTAATTTACTTTAATTAATTAAATAAATAAATAAATAAATAATTAAAACAAACTTTTTCCAAAAAATAATCTCTCGATCATCAATTTCCAAAGCCAAAGTCAAAGCCGAAGCCGAAGCCGAGCGACGACGGCGGCGGTGCGAGGGGTGTCAACTGATAATTAGCAGTAGAATGCTATTGATAACTAATGATGTTGATGAATGATGATGAGCAATATAAAATGTTGACTAATGATGGTAATTATTTATATTGATTAGTGGATGTAATAATAATTAGTGGAAACAATCGCAAATGATGGCTATTGATTTGATTGCCAGTAATGGTGGTTGTGTCTACGTGACTACAATACTAATTTATATGATTAGTTCTTGGTTTCTATATTTTAAGCCATTGTATGGGAGATTCTTCTTTTTTCTACTGGTTATATAGTAAAGAAAAGATAAAAATATTTTTCTTGCATAGAAGCTCAATGGTGAAACCACAGCTTCATACTTAGATTACATAAGTGCATAGAGATAAATTAGCCAACTCTTGCATCCATCCTATACTTAAGCCAGCAAATTCAGGAAACTCTGTTCTCACAGATATTGGACTTCTTACTTTGTAAGTCCATGTTAAGCTCCCGAAATAATAGCCTGTTGTGTATTTGTGAGTTGTTGAAATGGTGTGAGTGAAAGAGATTTTGTTGGTGCTGGAATTGAATATGAAAGTTTCAGGCTTTACTTTTATGGTAATGCCCAGTGGAGACTCAATGATAGCCTTATATTTGGAGTTCACTGGTCCGACGTTGGTGACTGTTGTTAAACTAGTTCTGGACACGTGGGTTGCACATGTGTCTCATGTTACTCATTCAAACATACATATATATATATATATATATATATATATATATATATATATATATATATATATATATATATATATATATATATATATATATATATATAAATATTTAACTTGTAAAGTTAGGCTTGCACAATGTTTAGAGAGTCTATTATTTGTATTTTGAAGAACAAATATGTGATATAGATGCAACAAATATTATGATATATTTATATTTAATATAATATTTATTACTTTTATGATTATATTTAATTTTGTCTTTCAAAAAATTATAATATTACTATGTAATAAAATGATTATTGCTTTGGAAAGGCCCTCAATATAATGATGGATTGTTAGAAATTTGATATTAAAGAATGATATATATATACATGTGCATATAAGAATAAACTCTTCTTTATCTATTACAAATTTATAAGTGGTTAGACATTTAAAATATGATTTCTTGTATACTCAGATATAAGATAATTCCACATTATTTTAAACTGTAAACCCCTTCTTCACTTCAAAAAATTAAAATCGTTAATGAGTGACACCCCTTTAATATTTATGATGTCATGACGATCCAACACTTGAAAGCGGTAAAATTTATCTAAAACTCTCATCTCAGGTTGCAGATTTGTTAATTTGGAGAATCATAGTTAAAGGATGAATTTTAAGAAATTGTTAGATTAATTTAATTTTTAATTATATTTCTATTTTATAAAGTTTGTATTGAACTACCGATAGATGTTAAAATTGAAACATGATTATCGTGTTATGTTTTGTAAGAACTATATTTAATCAATAAAATAATTTAAAAATTCTTTATAATGAGATTTAAGAATAGTAGAAAATTTCAAATTGCACTTGAAAAAATCCTTTCTCAATCATGAATCTGAGCTTACTATTTAAATCACGAAAGATGATTTTCTCATTGCCTATTTAATAATTGATTCCTCAAATAGAAACTAAAACACATTATAAATTGTGAAGTCTACAAGCTAATAATTTTCTTTAAAATGAAAATTGCCAAACCAACAATAATGTAACATGCAACCAAAGCTAAACAAATTAATTAACATTGCATCAAACGGTTGGGTAGATGTGATTTACACTCCTAGCGGTATATCGTGTTAACTGTTGAGTATATATATTAGATCAACACATCTTCAATTACAAACTTCGATTGCAATTTCTTAATAATTCTCTTTTGATGTCATTACATGTTTAAAACAACAGGAAAAAATATGATATTTAATATGATAAAAAGGAATTTTTTTAAAATAATAGTAATTATACATAAAAAAAAATAAAAAATAACTTATCTAAAGCATTAATATAATACGGAAATTAAAATTAATTTCAACCTCCAGGAAGACTTGGACACCCCTTCTCTCGTTGTAAACTCCATTAGAAGATCTAACAATTTATACACATTTCCTTTCTAGAAACAACAAACAAAGATGACGAGAATTAGTAATCAGTGTTATGAATGGAAGCTAAAAGTTATATTAATATATACTTAAGGATAAAAACAACAGAAATATAGATAAATTTTTTTTCCAAAGTGTACCTAAATATCTTCAAATTGTAAGATTGTTGTGTCAAATACCACAATTTATAGACATCATTGAGAAAATCAAAAGGTGTCCTAATTATGCCATTAACTTCTTGAGAGTGTGGGAAGATTTTGAAGGTGTGAAGATTAATGATGAGATAGTGGAGGTGTGGTATTAATACACATTATGACAAAAATTACACCTAAAACTGATCAGATAGAGAAACGAAAAGTTTCTCTAATACCTTTTCGTAATAACTTTATAAAATTAATTATTTTAACAACTCTTGATTCTCCTACTTTATTTTAACAATAAGTGAATCAACTTCATTAGAAATTTAAGCATATTTAATATTTAATTAATTAGATATTTTATAAGATTTTAATTTAGTATAGGGTTAAAACGGTAAATCAACTTTGGGGTCAAGAGGTTCATGCTTATAATAATATATGATATGATGATATGATATGGGACATTAAATCAAGAAGGCCAGGAGCATTTGCATTCACGAGTCCACCACCAAAATCAAACGGATCAGCAATCTTCTATAATAGGTTCCCCTGAATGAGGGTCCGTTTGCCATGCTGCATGCACAATATGACAAGTTGATTTAGAAGCACCAAAAGATAAACAGAACATATGGCAAACTACATCTGCATGGAGTAAAGACCTGTTGTGACAATAGCAGCTGGTGACCAATTTGGGTGCAGGGACTTGAGCAACGCGACAATGCCAGACACGCGAGGAGCTGCCATTGATGTTCCTGATTCAAATTCGTACGGAGTTTCTGCAGGAGGAACAACAGCCAATATATTTACCCCTGGAGCTGCTATATCTGGCTGTAACATCAGACGTTAATTTTAGAAATATGGTGCAAGTAGCATATGATATCATGTCTCTTGGAATGGTTTGATCTGGCCAACTCGATTTCCAAATGCATTGGTCTGTTCGTGCGGAACCATGGTGAGTGAAGGTGTTAAGAAGAGGTAGACCTAAAATTACTTGGAAAAATGTTGTCTCAAAAGACCTATAATTTCTTGGAATTCACAAATACTTGGCAAAAAAAAGGGTAAAATGTAGGAAAAAGATCTATATAGGTGAAAAATATGGAAATCATATAGTGACTGCAACTTAGCTTGGAATTGAGGCATAGTTATGCAATAATGAGTTCCTACATAGTGTGCTACTTGGTAATACCTAGAAATTCATACCTTAAGTATGGCGGGGTCAACAGAATTGGGACCTCGAGATGAGAAGGACGCAATATGTGTTGAAACAGGCTTTCCAGTACGAGTTCTGGTAGGACTCAGCTTTACTTGTGGATTCATGCATTATATTTTATTGATGGTTTTAAGCACCAACAATGTGATTTAAGAATTCTCTGTACTCAGAAAAAAGAAAAGAATCGGATATTTTGGTTTACCTGGAATATCTAATGTAATCGAGTAATTGAACTCCAATGTCGAAAGTTACTCCAGTACTTGGGAAGTCAGAAGCATAATAATCCAGGGTTCTGGTTGGATTCTTAGCAACAATCAATCCCAAGCCTCCAACCACCTGGACAACATGTAGAGCTGTTCCTAAAACGCCCTCGTCTCCTTTAACCAGGAATCAAAGCACCACTTTTCCAGAATTAGCCCTCGTAATGGCATAAAAAAGAATTCAGTATCTCATTAGGTACATACCGACCATCGTGATTCCATTCATGACAGCATGGAAAGATGAAAAACCAACACTACGCATATCAATATCAGCAAACTAAGATGTATTTATGCCATTAAATTGTGATAACATATCAACTCCATCATGAATTGCTTCATCTGTTCCTTAATTATCTTAATTATATCAGCAAAGTCACATCCTCCAACAGGCCAGTCCCAACACACCTTGTACATAGTAATCCGAGCCTTGGGTGCACCACCCCTAACTGTGCCATAAGCAAGTCCATGGTAACTTGCATTTGGTGCAACGGAGCCACCTGCGGTGCTTGATGTATGTGTGCCATGTCCATTTCTATCCCTTGGTGACGCTCAACTTTTTATAAGTTTATTAAGTGTCTTATTCCTTCTACTTATAATGAAAGAGGAAAACCTGTATCGAGGACACCTATGATGATGCCATCTCCCATGTTGGCTTGATGAAGAAGGTTTGTTGGAGGAGAAGATGTGGACAGACCAAGGTAATCCCAGCTTCTTGTTGTGTGTAACTTGTATAAGTGATTTGGAATCACATGGACCACATCAGGTAACTCTCCAACAAATTCAATGAGGGATACAGTGTTGAGTACTGTTTTAAGTTATTATGTGCCAAATTTAAACTTTTCAAAGTAGAGATTAGAGTTTTTTACCAGCAATCTTTTTGGCTTGAGATTTTGTTAACTTGGCAGCGAAACCAGAGAAACCATGTTTATAACTGTAGACCATTGAATCTCTTGCAGCTTCTTCACTGCATCAGGAGAAAACATAAATACTAATTTGATGGTGAGATGATGTTGTGAGTTGTGCATCATCATGATGTCTTCTTCCCATGTAAACAATATGAACCTATATATTTAACAATCCAATTAGCTTTACCATGATGAAGTAATTGTGTGAGACGAAAGAAATTACAGATTAATTAACCAGTATTGAAGTACTCCTTTTGGATTTAAATTGCTAAGACATCGGACAAGTTGAAGAGAAGGAGAAGAGCAGTGAAAGCCAATTTATATGAAAGAAAGTGATTGATGCTCACTTATTTTTTGGTATTTTCAGCTGTTGTGTTTGGTTTCAGTATTTTCACATTTGAGGATCGTACATTTCATTATTTAAAGTGAATAAGTAATTTTCTCATTAATTGTCCTAACTTAGCTTCTCTAATGAATTGCATAAAATTAGGAGGAATTTTTACAAACCACAACATTATAGCCACGAATAACCATACGCCGCGACAAATTTCAATATTTAGATAATGTAGTGCTAGTTTTTATATTTGAGATACAGCCTCGGTTAAATCACGCTCCACTCTCTCATCCCTTTTTGTCAATGTATTTGTGTTTCACAATTTTAATTTTAATTTTAAATACTATTGTCTTTGTATAGTAACTTTTATTTAGAGTTTTAGACTTTATATTTGAGTGTTTAGTGGCAGACCCAAATAACTATGATGGTTGTTGGAATATTTAGAAATCAACAATCTCGCCTCAAGGACCCTAATCCCCCCCCCAGTCCTCAGGGCGCACGCCCCGAGGACACAAATTTCAATATTTAGATAATGTAGTGCTAGTTTCCACTCTCTCATCCCTTTTTGTCAATGTATTTGTGTTTCACAATTTTAATTTTAATTTTAAATACTGTATATTGTCTTTGTATAGTAACTTTTATTTAGAATTTTAGACCTTATATTTGAGTGTTTAGTGGCAGACCCAAATAACTATGATGGTTGTTGGAATATTTAGAACTCAATAATCTCGCCAAGAGGACCCTACCCCTACCCCCCCGGTCCTCAGGGCGCACGCCCCGAGGACCCCTACCCTACCCCCTACCCCCGGTCCTCAGGGCGCACGCCCCGAGGACCCTACCCTACCCCCTACCCCCGGTCCTCAGGGCGCACGCCCCGAGGACCCCTACCCTACCCCCCGGTCCTCAGGGCGCACGCCCCGAGGACCCTACCC